>JANUWF010001569.1:1200000-2400000 GCA_026120185.1 Voacanga thouarsii
AAATTTTGAAATCCAAAATATTTTCTATGTCAATGATAAAAAACCTTTAAGAAAATAACTAAGGATTAATTTTTGTTTAAGTTAAAATAACCATTTAATTAAAGAAAAATATTTTTCCTCATCAAATAAAATTTTTCAAAGACTTTGGTTTTTGAGGAAATATGCACATAGGAATTAAAATAAATAGCATGCTAGAAAACTGTAACGTTTTCATGCTTTTCTATTTTTAATCTTAAGTGCTCAAATAATAGAATTAAATACATTAATTAAATTAATTAATAATCTTATTTAATTCTAAAAATCCTTTACTATTATTTTTCATGCAAAATATTCAAACAAAATTAACTATTGCAAAAAAATAATATCGCCTAGTATGGGACCAAACAACTGAAAAAAATTCTCGGTCTTGTGCACCTGCCACACTGGATCATGGCCCATGGGAAGACTCATGGACCATGGCCAGCGAGCCTGGCATGGCCCTCCCACAATCAATACCTGGTCAGCATCCTGGGCATGATGCAATTGCCTCCTGCCCAGGATGCTCTCTGCATTGCCGAGCCGAGGCGCACCTAGGCCTGGCTGCAGCTTGAAGCCGCGGCTGGCCTGGGCGCTTGCCTAGGCTCCAGGCAGACTGAGTCACGGCACAGCTTAACTGGGTGGCTTGGTTGGTCGACTCGGTCCATCTTCCTCCTTTTCTTTTTTTTTTTTTTTTCACTATTTCGTTTGAAAATTTTTCCAAAACTCTACAACTCTTCGCGATCAATCCAAGGAGGCTTCTTCTTACATTTTTCATCAAAAATAAACATCACACCCACCTATACCCTTTCAAATCGGGTTTACATGATTGCTAAACAAAGTAATAAAAATTTACAGAATGTTCTAAACCTCAACCTTGAAGTGTACAGCGCAATCTACCCATACCAAAATAGCGAAAGATCTCAAGCATTCATAAAAAATAGTCTTGCTAATTTTGTTAACTAGCATGCATCAATCCAAAGCCATTCAAAGCAACACGCTCTAATACCACTTGAAGCTGTTGAAACTTACAGAAGTTGTGCATGCAGTAAATAACAACAAAAAAACAACTACACCGCGCAACGAAAGCATTAAAAGTATACCTTTGTGCCCTAAATTTTCCTTTGGCCATGAAGAAGATGGATGAACCACTGGAGCGGCTTCTTCTCTGGATGATGATTCCGGTTAAAATCCCGTAATCCGTATACTTCTTCTTATTTGTATGACGCGAGCCCTTCTCAAGAACTTAGAATATTTCACTGCCTATTTACTTGTTAGTGAAACAATTTAGGTGAGGAAAAACTAGTCTCAAACGAAGTCTTGAACCCTTGCTATTCATTAGCAAAATCAAGAAAAACAAAGAAGGAAAGAAATGCACGAGAGAGAGAGAGAGAGAGAGAGAGAGAGAGAGAGAGAGAGAAGAAGAAGAAGGCTTCTGGTTTTTTTTTTCTTTTCACGTGTTCTATGTGTCTATCACAAAAACAAAACCCACAACTACTCACTGATGATAACCAAAACATTGGGGTTTTGATATTTCAAAACTTCCGGAGGCTATCAACAGAATAGATTTGGCTTAACCTAAACGCTTCTGTTCTGTGAATAAAAAAAATCCTTTAGTTCAAGCTATTAAGTTAATAATAATTTATTATTTTTCTTGGACCCAATAGATCCAAAATAATAACTATTAATTAATTATTTTCTGGGCCTATAAAAATAACTCAATAAATAATTAATGAGCCCAAATAAACTAAAGTAATTATTTAAGCCTTTATTAACTAGTTTATGCCCAGATTAATTTTTCTAATTATTAATTTTGGTTTAGGCCCTGAATAATTAATTAACCAATTAAACTAGATAATAAATTTAATTTCTCTCATTTTTTTATTTTATTCTAGTCCAAAATAAATTAAACTTCTTGAATCAAATAAAATCTTTTTTTTATTGAGACTATTTCCTCGACCTAAAATTAATTGGGACTTATGGGCTATTCCGAGGACCAAAAAGACACATCGTCTTGGTTACTAAAATGACTAAAATACATTTACTATATAAATAGCTGTATTTTTTTAAATATTTCTTAATATCATCATAAGAAAATATGGACCCCAAGGACAATGTTGCATTAGCTATGTCTTCGACCTACAGGTGAAATGATTAAAATACCCCTCTACATACTGCCGTGCATTTAGAGAGGAAAGAGTGTACTAATACCTTTCTAAAAAATGTCTACCATTCTTAAGCTTTTAGTTCAATGATCCACAATTTCTTGGAATATTTTTACTTTCCAAATGAGCTACCCTAAAGTAAATATCCAATTCATGTTCCCTAGGGCCTTGGATAATTAGATTATTCGGACAAACCATAAGGGGCGATATGGTATAGAAATTATTTTGTATAAATCTGTCTTAACTAACTAGTTACATATACCCAATACACAAGTATATTGGTCCTTCTAAAGAATCTCAACTATAGTATATTAAAGCATACACTTCCAACTTCGTCAGACCACCAACACATACTCAAGCTGTAGAGTACAAATCCACGCTGTAACAGTAGTAATTTAGGTCTCTATCACATAGTACTTTTTAGAAACCACTACTACAAGTCCAGTTCTACATATTCGAAATACGTTTATGTTATGAAATGAGAAGACTACTCATTGGCTAAAGGTAAGTCATTCCCTAATTAGAATTTATAACACAATAACCTTGCCATGATGAGATTTCCATTCTCATCATTCGGTTAAGAATAATAGTTTTGTGTTAAGTATCACATTGTCCATACTTGATAGTAAAAGACCTCCATTCACATGAACCATTTACTTAAACATAATGGGTCTTTTTCAATAATAATTATGCACAAATATAAGGAAGATTTCATAAATAATTTCTGAGAAAAATACTTTTATTAATACAAGTCAAAATTACATCAGAAACCTAGTCTAAGAGGGTATACATCCCAACAATTGTTACTGAATAACCCTCAGTAATTGCGGATACAAGTATAATGCTAATGAGCGAAGATGGATAAAGCCATAGGAGGTGCAGCACCCTGGAATTCAAGAGCCACTTCCTAAGGATGATGAGATGCAACCTTCGGGATTGTAGCTAAATGTTAGATGCTCTACTTCCAATGAGAGATTTCCATGTTGAGATATATACTTATATGGAGCAGTTGAGAGTTGATATTGACTAGCTCAAAACAACATAAACCGAATTAAAGAACACTTAAATAGATTATGATTCTATACTCTCACAAATCATGCTTGCACAATAATAGAACCAGCAAATATCGGAGGCCATTTGTTTCAGGCAAAAAGTGCACAATGTGTATTTGGTTGATCTATGGAATAGATTGGGAAGAGACTACGGAGGTCCAGTTAGGTCTGGAAATCGAGGACCTAGAGGACCTAATCCAATGGTTTCTCTTTTATCATTTTTCTTTTAGCATGTTTTCTTGTTTTGATTTTCTTTGGTGTGTTTTAGGTTTCTCTATTTTAGTTAGTAGTTGTGTGTTTATGCTTTTATTTGGTTTGTTTTTATTTTTATTTGTGCAACTTTTGTATCTTCTTTTGGAACAATGCTTTTTTCTTCTCAACATTCAAAGCTAAAAACTAGATCACCTACTTTTGTGCATACATGACCTAGGGTGCATTGCTTCCTTTCTTTCCTCCTATTCTTTTTAAGTCCTTTTGGATATGCTTATTTGTATCTATTATTTTGGCTATTGAGGACAATATTTAGTTTAAGTGTAGGAGACGGGATTGATTGCAATACTTGTGCCAATTTTCTTTGTTGGTACTTTCTTTGTGATTGGAAATTTAAATTTGAGAAATTTTTTAAAATTTAAGTTTAATTTTTTTTTGAAATTATGCTAATATATGTTGATTTGTTTGAGTTATTATTGTTCCTGATGCTTTGGCATTTATCTTGTGTCTTATTTGGTTGAGGCCATTCTGTTTAAGCTTGTGTATTAAATTAGATATATCTAAGTTTTGACAATTGGAATTACTCTTATCTATGCTCCATTACATAATTGAATTTTTGTTCTATAAAGATTAATATAGATGGTATGGTGAAATATAAGTAAAGATTATTAACTAGTTTTTGTTTAGTGGTAATTTCTAAGCTTGTCCTAACTCTAGGTAAGTAGATAGGGTAAATGAGAAGAGTAAAAAAAGGGGGGAATGTAAGCACCCAAAATAGGTTACATTTTCTTGAGTAAAAGAAGAAAAGTAATATGAGATTTGAAAAAAGAGAATTAAAGAAAATAGTGAGTTTGGTAAAAGAAAAGAAGAACAGGAACAAGAATGAAAAAGTATATGCTTTCATCTTCATCTTTTCTTAAAAAATCATGAGTGGAAAGAAAATGTTTTTAGTAGAAATAAAGGAGGCTGATATGGTGCGATAGAGCATTAAACGCACTTATTTGAGGTTATAAATCCTATGAGTAAAAGAGTCCTTAGTCTATTGCTCAGGCTATGGAAGTTTAGAGCCACGAAACTGGAATTGGTTATGAATCTTAGCTTATATGAATTATATTGTCCATATTTAAAAAAAAAAAAGAAAGATTGGAGTAATTGTCATTGAAAGAGAATAGACTTGTGTAATTCCATGTCCTTAGCTTGGGTATCCTGGATTTAGTATGTGTGTTTAAATGGGATTGAATTAATTGAATAGGATTCAAGACAAATTTTAGGTGAAAGAAATGACAATATCTTTACCATGGTGGCTATATTTTTGCATATAAATGTTGAATGATTGACATTTTATTTGCTTGAGGACAAGCAAAAGCCTAAGTATGGGTGAGTTGATAGGGACTGATTTGGTCTATATTTTGAAGGTCATTTATGTTATATTTTTATTTAATTTTGTGCATAATTAACTACGTACTCCTACCATTTTCACTACGGGAAAATCAGGATTTAGAGACGAAATTATTTTGTCTCAAAATCTCAAAATAGAGGCCAATTTGAGACAAAATAAAGACAAACTGATTTTTAAAAAAATCAAAATGAGATATTTGAAACATAAAGTAGACACAAAATAGAGACAAAAGTAAGGCCATCTCAATTTTGTCTCTAACTGGAGTTAAAACAGCAACTACTCTCAATGGTCTCGAATATCAAAGACAAATTAGAGTCGGATATTTTTCATCTCTAATCAAAACGTTTCTATTTAGTCTCTAAGTAGATGCAAAATAGAGACGATAGTAAAGCCGTCTCAATTTTGTCTCCAATAGAGTTGGAACTGTGACAACATTCAATACGTCTCTAATATTAGAGACAAAAAAGTTATTAGTTTCTAATGTGTTTAAAATTAGAAATTAATTAGAGAATTAGAGACTAATTAGAGATGACTATGTTCATCTCTACCATTTCATTACTCCATTTATTCGGATAATTGGTTTCAAAATTAGAGACGGTCGTAGTAGTCTTTAACTGGTCTCTAAATAGAGACATTTTAGAGATTATCAAATCCATCTCAAATATTTGAGGTTAATTAGAGTCTATATTTTTTGTATCTAAATTTTAGAGACGAAAAACATTATTTACGTTTTTGTCTCTAAATTGACTCTAATTTCGAGTCAATGGACATTATCTCCACTTAGTTTTTAATTTTCTATTTAGAGATAAAATAGACACCAGTTTGAATTGTCTTTATATCTCTAAGTATATTTGACAAATTCAAAAAATATTATTATGTTAAAATAATAATTATAGGAGATTACAAATTGAACATGAATTTATAACAAATCTAACAGTTGGATCGTTAATTTGGTATGCTAATTTTTGTAAATGCATTAGATTTTCGATTTTTTATGTAGAATTATACTAAATTATGTGGCAAATCATATCCGATTACCATCAAATTTGGACATAATATTTTTTTTTTTACTAATTTTAATAAATCTAACGGTTAGATCGTTAATTTGATATGCTAAGGTTTTGTGCTTTTATGTAAATATTACAATAGATCATGTAGCAAAATTTTGAATACCTTCAAATTTGGCCATAATACTTATTTTAGCAATTTTAACAAATCTAACGGTTGGATCATTAATTTGATATGCTAATATTCATAAATGCATTAGGTTTGAGCTATTATATAGAGTTTATGCTAGATTATATGGCACAATATATTCAATTACGTTTAAATTCGGCCATAATACTTTTTGAAGAAATTTTAACAAATCTAATAGTTAGATTGTTAATTTGATATCTTCTGTTTCTAAATGCATTAGGTTTTAGGCATTCATGTAGAGATTATACTAAATTATGTAGTAAAACATATCCGATTACCTTCAAATTTGGTCATAATACATTTTTTAGTAATTTTAACAAATCTAACGATCAGATCATTAATTTCATGTGCTAATTTTTGTAAATGCATTAGGTTTTAGGCTTTTATGTAGTGATTATGCTAGATTATAAGGTAAAACATATCTAATTACCTTCAAATTTGACCATAATACGTTTTTTAGCAATTTTAAAAAATCTAATGGCTTAATCGTCAATTTGATATCCTTATGGTTTTAAATGCATTTGGTTTTGAGCTTTTATATAGAGATTATGCTAGATTATATGTCAAAATATATATAATTATCTTCAAATTTAGCCAATTTAGTTTTTTAAAATTCTAACAAATCTAACAGTTAGATCGTTAATTTGATATGCTAATATTTGTAAATGCATTAGATTTTGGACATTTATGTAGAGATTATGCAGCAAACATGTCTGATTAGCTTCAAATTTGGCCATCATACTTTTTTTAGCAATTTTAATAAATCTAATGGTTGAATCATTAATTTGGTATACCAATCAATGTAAACGGGTTAGGTTTTGGGCTTTTATATAGAGATTAGATTACCTTTAAATTTGGCCATAATACTAGTTTTAGCAATTTTAACAAATCTAACATTTGGATCGTTAATTTGATATGCTAATCAATGTAATTGTGTTAGGTTTGGGGCTTTTATATAGAGATTATGCTAGATCATATGGCAAACATATCCGATTACAATCAAATTTGAAAATAATACCATTTTTTTTTAATGATTTTAATAAATCTAACGGTTGGATCGTTAATTTGATATACTCATGTTCCTAAATGCTTTAGGTTTTAGGCTTTTTATATGTAGATTATGCTAGATCATGTGGCAAATCATATCCGATTACCTTAAAATTTAGCTATAATATGTTTTTTTAGCAATTTTAACAAATTTAACGGTTGGATAGTTATTTTGATATGCTAATCAATGTAAATATGTTAGGTTTTAGGCTTTTATATAGATATTATGCTAGATCATGGGGTAAAACATATCCAATTACAATCAAATTTGGAAATAATACCTTTTTTTAGCAATTTTAATAAATCTATCGGTTGGATCATTAATTTGATATGCTTATGTTTCTAAATGTTTTAGGTTTTGAGCTATTATATGGAGGTTATGCTAAATCATGTGACAAATCATATCTGATTACGTTCAAATTAGGCCATAATAGTTGTTTTAGTAATTTTAACTAATATAACGATTGGATTGTTAATTTGATATGTTTATCTTTGTGTGTGTGTGTGTGTGTGTGTGTGTGTGTGTGTGTGTGTGTGTGTCATGTAGATATTATTATAGATCATGTGAAAAAATATATTCGATCACCTTTAAATTTATATATATATATATATATATATATATTTATACCACATAGATATTATTGTAGATCATGTGAAAAAACATATCCGATCACCTTTAAATTTGGGTAAAATACTTTTTTTTAACGATTTTAATAAATCTAACGGTTGGATCATTAATTTAATATGTTAATCAATGTAAATGTGTTAGATTTTGAGCTTTTATATAGAGATTATGCTAGATCATGTGAAAAATCATATTTGATTACCTTTAAATTTGGTCATAATACTTTTTTAGCGATTTTAACAAATCTAACATTTAGATCGTTAATTTGATCTGCTTATGTTTCTAAATGCTTTAAGTTTTAGGCTTTTTATATGTAGATTATGCTAGATCATGTGACAAATCATGTCCAATTACCTTAAAATTTGCCCAAAATCTTCAAAAATCAGAAGGCAAAATCTCATTGAATGAGAGAAGGAAAAATCATTTTTCCTACCGGGGGCGCTGCCCCCTTAACCATGCTTGCCAACCTGCCAGTAGGACTGCCCCTTGGAACCCCGTTTAACTATTCATTGTGTGTTATTCATTAATATATTTTGATTGTATCTATGGATTGTTTTGAACAATGCATAGTATGGTTCGTTTTACCCCAATATGATTGGCAGGTTTTATTTTAGTTGTTTTTTAGTTGTTATATTTTAAATACAGCCTGCGTATCATTTTTTATTGTTATAAAATTGTAATTGCTTTCTAGAATATGAATTATTTTATTTTACTATCCAATATAAAAAAAGACAAAGGCCTACAATTACAACCAAAGAAGAGTACACTCAAGGAGTATATATACCTAGATTAATTACCTTGATCTTCACTTTGCTCGTGAAGATTAATAAAAGTTATGGGACATGCTATATCACTTTTATTTATGTCTTATATGCATATTTGATATGTTTTTTTCATGCTTACTACAATTAGAATTTTATAAAATAAAAAAATAAGTTTTAAATGCCTTCCAAAATCAAACACTTGTTATTACTTAGATCATTATATAGTCATTCTCGCCAAAGTAGGATGCTTTTGATTATCTAAGTGAGACAACATGGAACATGATTTTCTATATGTTTGATATGGTTTGACTTAAATGGGCTATCAATATGGTTTTGGGTTTAAGGCATTATATGAGATTTTAGCTGAAACATTTGATGTCTATCTCATTAAATTTGAGTTTTATTAATTGTAAGATTAAAGCCAAAACTTACTTATGATTAAAATATTTTAATATAAAAAAAGTTTTTTTACCCACTAAGAAACATCAGAATGTTGAAATTTCAAAAGTTTAAATGCTTTTAGTGGGATTTTTCATTAAAGCCTCAAAAATTAATTACTGTGCATATTATTATATATAGATAATGGCAACAACCTGTTGGAATAACTCATTGCGATCTGTACTCAAGAAGGATAAGGTTAGTGGGACTAACTTTCTTGATTGTGCACGCAACTTAAGAACTGTTCTTAAGTAAGAAAAAAAGGTTTATGTTCTTGAAAATCATATTCTACCTGTACCAGCAAATAACAATCCAAGATCTAAAAAAGATGCTTATAGTAAGCATAAAGATAACTCTAATGATGTCACCTACCTCATGTTAGCCACAATGAACTCTGAACTTAAAAAATAGTTTGAAGAAGTAAAAGCATATGATATAATTGTACTTCTCAAAGAAATGTTCTAAGAGCAAGCATGTCAAGAAAGGTTTGACACTCATAAGGTGTTAAATGCATGTAAGATGACTTCTGGCACCTCGGTGAGTAGCCATGTCCTTAAAATGAAAAGCTACATTGACCATCTTGAGAAGCTTGGTGCTCCAATAAATCATGACATAGCCACAGGTTTGATCTTAGGTTCATTATCTCCTGAGTATTGAAGGACTAGGGGAAAATTAAATACATAACAGAAAACAGAAAATTAAAATTTTTTTCAAGCCAAAATCTAAGAATACTTACTTCAAAGGCATTTTACTTGAATAACTAGAGTTAGATTCGGATTTGATAGCGTTTCCTGAATTGAAACATCTACTTATTCTGTAAGAACACCAGCTAACCGTCGGCTTCTTCACATAAAATACTTATCATATTTGCTAGCTCTTGACCTTCCAAAGTATTTTCTAACATCTATGGACCTCTCCCGATGAAACTAGAACTAGGTAAAGAAGATTGGAAGAAAAGCGGAATAGCTAAAATAGTAAAGGAAAAACAAATAAAAAACGACAAGAAAACAACGGCCTTGGTTTGTCTAAGAAAAACCGAAGAGCTATTTCTTATTTCACGCAAAATTTGGTCAACCCTCCACAGGCACACGTGATGCCAATTATATAAACAGCTTCCTTTTTCCTTTTCCAAAAACAATAGCTAACCTTTTTCCTTTTCTTTTATTTCCTAATTTCCTTTTTCTTTTCTTGTGTAGTGGCCGCTACCCTAGGTTTCCAAAACCTATTAGCTACTACACACAAACTCTGGTGGGCTAGGGCTTTTCTTAATTAGTCCAAGACTAATTAAATAACTCTCTTATTAATTAATTAATTCACTTGGGCCCAATATAAAATTACCTAAGATAATCAATTAATAAACCAATTAATTAAATTAACTCTTTTAGTAATTAATTAATCCACTTGGACCCAATATAAAATTAAGCAAGATAATCAATTAATAAAATAATTAATTAAATTGGCCCAATAATTATTCTAATCCAACTAAATAATTAATTGTACTTTTAAAATAATTCTTCCAATAATAAATTCACCCGATAAGCCCATATAGTAAATAAATTTACTAAGGTTATTTGAGCTACCCGGAGACCAAAAGACATATTATTCTTGGCTACTAAAATGACCAAAATATCCTTGCTAACACATAACAGTATTTTATCATTTTAAATATTCTATTTATAACCATATAGAAATATTAACCCTGAGAATAATATTGCAAGTGCAGCGTCTTTGACCTACAGTGTAATGACAAAAATACCTCTCTACGTAACACCCGTCATTGAAATAGAAAAATACACTAACACATTTCTCAATGACATCTACCATCCTTTAATAACTAGTTCGATAATCTATAACTTCCAGTACGTATTCACTTAGCACAGGGAGCTATCTAAAAGTGTACATACTTAGTCACATTTTCCAAGGCCCTGGATTATTTAGATTATCCTGGACAATCACAAGAGGGTGATTTCTTCACGTAATGAAGTATAGAAACTCTATTGTACAAGTTCATCTTAATTAACTAGACTTATACACCCAACGTACAAAGCTATTAGCATTGCGATAAGACTTAACCCAATATACATCAAAGTATACAAGTCCAGCTTCACCAGACCACCAACTTATACTCAAGTCTTAGGGTACTCATCCACATAATAGCTGTGATAAACCAGTCTTTATTTAATTTAATATTTTTATAAAGATTATTATCGCGTGGTACAATTCTATATATTCCAAATACACTGATACTATTGGTGTGAGTGGATTATTCACTAATTAAAGGTAAACCATTCCCTAATTAGAAAATAGAGTATAATGATCTAAACCTTGATGAAGTGTCCAACTCCATCAATCGATCAAGAACAATTTTTCGCTTACATATTAGTAGACTATAATCTACACCATATTGTGAAAGTATGACCCAATCAGATAGTTTACTTACTAATACAGTTAAACCTTAATGTGCTATATATATAAACAAAAAATCATTAATGAATGAAACTTTTATTAATTTCTAAAATTTAGAAAAATATTGGCCATTTTGGGTATATATTCCAACAAGCTTCTACTTGCACTAAATAAACTATGATAGTCTATATGTGCGTACCCCTATAACATTTAAGTGTCTTCGAAACATCTTTTCTATCAAAGGCTTAGTAAATTGGTCGGCCAAATTGTTTGTAAAGGAAATCTAGTGAACCACTATCTCTTGTTTTTGGATGAACTCCCAGATCAAGTGATACTTCCTCTCAATATGCTTGCCCTTCTAGTGGTTTCTTAGCTCCTTACATTGTGACACAGCTCCAGAATTATCACAAGATATAGTAATAGGTCTATCCATCTTTGGCATTACTCTAAGTTCTATGAAGAACCTCCGGAACCAAACCGCTTCTTTAAAAGTTTCTGAAACTGCCATATACTCAATTTTCATGGTAGAATCAGTAATACATGATTGTTTGAAACTCCTCCATGAAATAGCCCCTCCAAACAAAGTGAAAACATATTCACTAGTGGATTTTCTTTCAATCTTATCTGCCTAGAAATTTGAGCCCGTGTAACCAGTAGGAACTAAGTCATTGGCCCTGTAAACAAACATATAATCTCTCGTTCCCTTCAGGTACTTGAGAATATACTTTACAGCTTGCCAATGTTCTTCCTCTGAGTTTGACTGATACTTACTAGCCATGTCTACTGCAAAGCCGATATCTGATTTTGTGCAAAGCATGGTATACATAAAACTTCCTACTGTTGAGGTATATGGAATCCTACTCATCCTTTCTTTTTCTTCCTGTATCTCAAGACACTGCTTGAAAGATAAGGTAAATCCGTGTTTGAATGGTATGATTGTCCCTTTATATTGATCCATGCTAAATCTAGCCTATATCTTGTCAATGTAAGTAGATTGGGATAAGCATAACATTCTTTACGTCCTATCTCTAAGAAGCTTTATTCTAATAATGTAGGTAGCTTCTCCTATATCTTTCATGCTAAATTGACTTGATAGTCAAACTTTTATAGATAATAATATACCTACATTATTCCCAGTGAGTAGAATCTCATCTACATAAAGTACCATAAAAGACACGTTGTTGTCATTTGTCTTCTTATACATGCATAGTTCATCCACATTTTGTATAAAAATATAAAAATTTACAGTCTTATCAAAATGTATATTCCAAGCTCGTAATTCTTACTTAAGTCCATAAATGGACTTCTTAAACTTACAGACCATATGCTTTTGGCCTTTTGCAACAAAGCCTTCAAGTTGGGTCATATAGATGTCTCTGTTAAGATAGCCATTAAGAAAGGTTATCTTAATATCTATTTTCTATATCTCATAGTCATAATAACCTGCGATCGCCAAGAGAATACGTATGGATTTAAGCATGACAACGGGTGAAAAGGTATCCTCATAATCGATCCTTTTTTTCTGAGTATAACATTTTGCAACAAACTTTGTTTTAAAGGTTTCCACATTTCCATTTGTACCTTTTTTCTTTTTGTATACCTACTTGCACCTTATAGATTTAATCTCTTCAAGTGCAGTAACAAGATCCTAGAATTAATTGCGATACATAGACTCAATCTCAGTATCCATTGCTACTTTTTATTTATCTGCATCAGCATCAGCAATAGCCTCATTGTATTTAATGAAATCTTATTCTTAATGGTCAGAGACTACCTCAAAAGCTTCTCTAGTCTATTTTTTAGGAACCCTAGATATCCTCCCTCTACGACATGGATCATTTTGTATAGGAATATCTGATTGTGCCTCTTTAAGTTCCTCAATTGGAGTACATGAAGTTGAAGTATCTTTCAACTTCT
The DNA here is from genome assembly GCA_026120185.1 of Voacanga thouarsii. Classification (NCBI taxonomy): domain Eukaryota; kingdom Viridiplantae; phylum Streptophyta; class Magnoliopsida; order Gentianales; family Apocynaceae; genus Voacanga; species Voacanga thouarsii. The sequence goes on from JANUWF010001569.1 coordinate 1,213,236, forward strand.
CTTACAATTCCACCTTATTCGAAACCTTAGTGGACATACCTTATTCATCCTCCAAGTATTTAGCATTAGTACTAATAAGTACATTTTGCTTTTGGGGATGATAAAAGTATCCACTCCTTGTTTCATTTAGATATCCTACGAAGTAGTATAATTCTAATCTTGGGTCTAGCTTACTTCTTTTAGTCAGTATATATGCTGGACAACCCAATACCTTGAGATGATTTATATTGGACTTTCATCCAATCTATATTTCATCGGGTATCTTAGGCACTGACTTGAAAGGCACTAAGTTCAAAATATATGCTGATATTTCCAGAGCATATCCCAAAAAAGAAATAAAAAGAGTTGCATGACTCATCATGCTTCTAACCATTTCCATTAACGTTCTATTTCTTCTCTCAACTACGCCATTCTACTGGGGAGTCCCAGGCACAGTTAGCTGAGATACTATACCCTGATATTCCAAGTAATCCTTGAATTCACAATGAGATATTCTCTACCACGATTCGATTTTAGCTTTTTTATTAGCCTACCTATTTGACGCTCTATGATAAAGGCTAAATTCACCTATATTTTTCTAGTTATTTGAGGATATTTTGGGATACTTTTGATGTAATAACTAGTCATATTCTTTTTTATTTGATATTTTACCTTTAGAAACGTATTTTGATGATTTTATGTAGAATTGGACGAAAAATGAAGCAAAATCGTTGCCGTTGCAGTGCACGGCCAGCAAAACACAGCCGACGCCGGTACTAGTCTGGAAACAACGGGAAAATGGTCGAAAATAGAGCATGTCGAGGCATGAATAGAGCACAATCGGTGCCGACCATGAAGGGGTGAGCCGACGCCAGCCCAATATGATTTTAAGGTGGTAGGTTTCCTTTTCAGACCAGATTTTGGCAATTTCAGTTTGATTCTTTTGGGAACTCTTTCAGCCACAAAAAAGGACTCTTGTTGGCACTTTTTGGCAATTAAAACTCCTATAAATATAAGAGAATAACATTGTACAAATGATTTTTTCAATTCTTCAATATAATATCTTTAAAAAACTCCTAGAGAAACACCAAGATTTAGGAGGATCAAGGAGAATTCTTAAAGAAGAAGAAAAAGTTACTCAAGAAGGTTTCGAGGAAGAAGAAAAAAGCTTACTTGTCTATGAGTGGTTTATTTTTCTCTTCTTCGTAATTTTTGACAATATGAAATTAATATTTTAATTGTCTTTAGAGAATATTCTTTTGGATTCATGATTTTTTATTGATTTTAGTTCTTTAATCAATTGATTATTGTTCTTGGTACTTGATTACTTATTTTTATTAAGAAATTGATTAATTGATTCTTCTTGTTAACTTGCTTACAAAAGAGGTTGATAGTGGTCTCAATTTAATTAATTTCATATTTATTATCTCTTAACTTGCTTACAAAAGGGATTAGTTGTAAAGAACTTGAGTAATCAAAGTATGGTTGATGATTGCTAGAATATAGATTCATTGACTAATTTTATGTTTTAAATTACCTAGAATATAGGGATTTGTATGAGGATTGATTTTAATGCGTCTGTTGGATAAATTGATTGAGACAAAATATGTTCACTAATTTAACTAGAAAATAGTGATTCTATAGATTGCAAACGAAGTGGGTCTAATTTATTCTTCCATGATGCCAGGATAATAATTAATTGAGAGAATAACTAGTCAATCATTATTGTGTATTTAAGAATTTCTATCTATTTACATGTCGTTTCTCCTTATTTTTACTCCTTGATTATCCTTGTGACTTTTCTTGTGTGATTTGACTTTTCTCTAGTATATTAGGTTAGTATTTTATTTATCTCTTATTATTTTATTGACTAAATAATAACGATTTTTGTAAAGTAAGGTAGGAGCCTAAGTTCTCGTAGATTCGATACTTATTATTCCTTATACTATATGATGGATATTCTTGCTCATATATATAGTTTTAGTGATTAGCATTTTAATTAAAGCTTGATTGATTATGGACTTTGTTGATAATATTTTATACACTAAAAAACACGCATCACTTCACCTCAGCCTTAAACTTTTTTTTATCAAAAGAGTCAGACTTGCGCCTCATTAAGTAAACATAACCAAAACGCGTGTGTTCATCTATGAATGTGATGAAATATTCATAACCTCCTCTAACAGGTAAAAACATAAGACCACAAACATTAGTATGAACTAATTCCAATATTTCATTGGCCATATCCGTCTTTTAAGTAAAGGACCTTCTGGTCATTTTACCCATAAGACAAGATTCACATTGATTCATTCCTCTAATTTCAATTAGTCTAAAGACCCATTTTAGACTAACCTCTGAATCCGATTAGAATTTATATATTCTAATCTCAAGTGCCATAAATAAGAGTTATTTGATGTATTATTTATTTTCTTATTATTAGATTCTGTCTGAGTATTATTTATTTAATAATTAATATAATTAATATATAAGAGATTCCCATACATATTTTCAGAACAAATAATATTTTCATTTCTACTAATTGAAATACCAAAAAAGAAAGAAACAAAATATCCTTGATTAATCAATCTTGAAATTAAAATCAAATTCTATCTAAAACTACAAATATATAAAGTATCTTTCAAAACTAGAATCCTATTACAATTAAATAAAAGTTCAAGTCTCACACTGCGTTGGCTCACACTTGTGCTCTGTTGCCCACTCTTAGTCCATGCTTCCTCTACTGAATCGCCTTATCAAACCCCTATAAGGAGTTACAAATATAATCAGTGGCTCTGAAATTAAAAATCCAAGTGGATGATAACCCAACCATCTATATAAACTATAAGTATAGAGCAATACCTGAAGAGGACTTAGTTGAGAAGTTTGGACAATCCTTCTTGAAGTGTCTTTTCTTGCCACACTTGAAGCACTTGCCCTTGGGCTTGTCACTGGACTTGGACGGACTGGACTTAGATCTCTTGAGTTGGGCCCCTACATTGTTCTAAGCCTTTTTTTTCTTAAACTTCTTAGGCTTAGGCCCACTTCTCGAAAATGAACCAGAATAAGCAATCAAAATCTTTGACTCAGGCTTCATAATTTTCTCAATGGTCGAGAGTTCTTTCATCAACTTAGTCAAAGACATATTTAGCTTGTTTAGGTTATAATTTAACTTGAACTGAGAATATGAATTTGGCAACATCGCAAGAACCATGTCAATTTGGCTCTCTGCATCAATTGTTGCCCCTAGGACCTTGACCTTATCAAAGTGAACAATCATCTTGAGTATGTGCTCGTGAACCGATACCCCCTCAGGAATCCTAGAGTTCATGATTGCTCTAAGAGCTTCCTACCTTGCAGGCCAGCCCTTGTTAGCAAAGATGGTTCGCAATGATATATCAATGTCGTATGCAGTAGGCATGTTTTCGTACTTAGACTGGAGAACATTTGATATGGATGCCAGCATATAGCATCAAGCTATTTCATCATCTTTCCTCCATGCCTTCTTAGTCTCATGATCTTGGTCGTAGAATCTTCCCCAATTTCAGGACAAGGGTCGGTCAAAACTTACTTGTACTTTTTCGCAGTGAATACTATGTCCATATTTCTTTTCTGGTCCACGTAGTTAGGTCCAGTTAACTTATTCTCTTTGAGAATAATGGACAAAGGACTGAAACCAGACATTTCTGTTAATCAGAAAAAAAAACTTCATTAAGAAAAATGTTTGTTTTGAAAAAACATATAAAAATGCATATTTAAAATATTATATTATTTCCATGATATAGTTAACCTATTAAAACCATTATAAAAAATATGAAAATTTTGGCTTTTAGAAAAATTGACAAATCTTCGTAGGGAGGTTAACAATTTTCTAAGTTAAGTGTATAACCATCACAAACTAAACTTCTTGAATAGGTAATGATCCAAAAATAGTTCCATCGATAGAATGGTCACTACTCTCACCACTTACGGATAATTCAGCATTAATACCTACAGCGATAGGCTGGCCGACACTAATACTTATCCTAGACTTTAATTATAATTCATCCATTAGTTCTAGATTTTCGTAAAAATTTATTCTATAGGGGTCATACTTAGAATGACACGAAGATAACCATAAACTTTAATAGGAATTCGTGATGGAAGCCGTGGGACCGTTAGAACCCCTCTCCCACTTAATCTTTTGTGAAAAATAGGTTTTTAAGAAAAACATTTCTTTAAAATTAATTGGGTTTTTATTAACTTTAATGAAAATCCAAAAATTCAACCACTATTCTTTATGTCAATGATAAAATCCTTTAAGAGAATAAACTACGAATTTTTATTTCACTACTTAGGTTAAAACCATTTTCTATGAACTAAATTCAAAATTATTCTCCATGGATTTATTTTTAAATTACTTAGTTCCAATTTTAAAATATTTTTCTTAATTGTTTTATCTAGAGAAAAATTAATTGCTCAAAAACCTTTATGCATTTGAACGCAAAATTAAATAAATAGGCATACTCCAAAAATAAACTTTTTTACATGCTATTTCTAACCTTTAATTCTTATGTGATCAAATAATAGATTAAACATCACAATAATAATAAAATTAAAATGATCTTATTTAATCCTAAGACGGTTCCACCTTTACTAACCATTTTCATGCAAAATTATTTAAATCCATAAATAAACTATTGCAAGAACATAATCTCATGTGATATAGGCCCCAAAAGAAAAGAAATAACAAGAAAAATAAAATAGGAAAGATTCTAGAAAAAACCCCAATCGAAACCAGCAACCCGCGACTCGTTGAACACCAAAACCAGTCCACTGTGTGCACAAGCCGTCTGCGGCTTTATTCCATCCAATCGCGGCATCATGGGATCCACCCATGGCTTTAGAGAGAAATTCTCCCAGCCGGTAGCAACTTCTAGGAGAATTTCTTCTCCTATCCGACCGTAGCTTGGCCCCTAGCTGGCTGCAGCTGGCCCATCCTATATGCCTCCGTTTTTCTGCCATTTTCTACAATTTCATTCAGGGTTTTCTTCAAAGGTTGATCCAAGCACCATTTATTTGCTACAGAATTCATAAACTTATATTGAAAATACAATTTTACATGCCAACGTCTTTCAAAATGAGGCATACAAAAATTTTACGAAAAGTAATAAAAAATAAATTATATGTTTCTATATTTTCACGCGCTAGGGGTACACAAATTCTACACATATCAAAAACTACAAGGGATCTATACAATCACAAAAATCATATTTTTATTAGTAAAGAAACCACATTTTTCTAGTTATTAACCCTAAGCATACTCCTATATTTAACCATAGCTCTGATACCACTTGAACAATAATGGAAAAATTATATACGTAGTGGAAAACAGCAAATTAAAATTTTTCCCAAGTCAAAATCTAGGAATACTTACTTCTAAGCATTTTACTTGAATAATTGAAGTTGGATACAGATTTGACAGCACTTCCTGAACTGGAACATCTACTTGTTCCACAAGAAAACCAACAAACCATCGGTTCCTTCGCATCAAACACTTACCCTGGTGAAAGTAGAACTAGGAGAAGAAGATTAGAAGAAAAATGAAGAGCTAAAATAGTAAAGGAAAAACGATAAGAAAATGACGGTCTTGGTTTGTCTAAAAAAAAATCGAAAAGCTGTTTCTTATTTTGTTCAAAATTCAGTCAACCCTCAACAGGCACACACAATGCCAATTATAAAAACAGCTTCATTTTTCCTTTTCCAAAAACAACATCTGACCTTTTTCCTTTTCTTTTATTTCCTTATGTCCTTTTTCTTTTCTTGTGTAGTGGCGGCTACCCTAGGTTTCCAAAAATTATTGGCTGCTACACACAAACACTGGTGGGCCAAGACTTTTCTTAATTAGTCCAAGACTAATTAAATATCTCTCCTATTAATTAATAATCCACTTGGTCCAATATAAAATATCCAATATAATTAATTAATTAAATTAACTTTTTAGTAATTAATTAATCCATTTGGACCCAATATAAAATTACCTAAGATAATCAATTAATAAACCAATTAATTATACTAATCTAACTACATAACTAATTGAACTTTTAGAATAATTCTTTCAATAATAAATTCACCCAATAAGCCCATATAGTAAATAAATTTACTAAAGTTATTGGAGCTACTCTGGAGACCAAAAGACATATTATTCTTGACTACTAAAATGATCAAAATACCCCTACTAATACATAACATTATTTTTATCATTTTTGAAATATTTCATTTATCACCATATGAAAATACTGATCCTGAGAATAATATTTGCAAGTATAGTGTCTTCGACCAGCAAGTGTAATGAAGAAAATATCCCTCTACATAACACCCATTATTGAAATAGGAAAATGCACTAACATATTTCTCAATGACATCTTGTTAGTGTTATGCCCTAGAGGCAATCACTTATATGTTGTATATGACACATTTTATTTTAATAAAAGACGTTATTTATCTTACAGTTTCTTTTGTTTACTTTTGTGCAATATAACTGTTAGATAAAGTCCCTAGTACAACACTGTGTTAAGGAAATCATGATATGAGATTCCTACTACACTGTATAGTGTTAGTACTTAAATAGTCCTTAGTCGTAGTATTAATAAGATCGGACATCATTAATGCGTTAAGACTAGCATGTGTTAGACTTCCTGATTTGATCAGGCGATGTTTCTCATATCCGTGAGTATTGAGATACTCAAAGTTAATACATGGGTGCTTTTTAATAGAACAAGTACATTGGATGACCTAGCTATGAGATAATCACATGGATAACTATTTAGTGCCCGTGATAAAATCTCATTATAGTAAACGTGCAGGTATCCTTAGATTTAAGATCTCCAAGGTACTTTGTTTGCTGAGCATTGTGCTTTAATTCCAATCTCTGGAGCCATATCGAGGGCTGCCTATGGGATGGATATTGGGTGCACTGTGAGGTAAACGAAAGTAGTTGAGAGGGTTAATAAAAGATTCACCACTCTTAATAGTAGGGGCGAATATCTCACGGCCACTTGTAGAAATTACTACTTGAGAAGTCCTTAGCCAATGCGACTGTGTATTGAAAACAGTTTCAATTGATACACATTTAGAGTAGTGTGTTCCTGGTATAAGTACTATTATATTTTAGCTATAATTGATAAACATTATGGAGGGAGTTGGCACTAATTTTGTACTCCAGATGGAATGAGATATTGTATAGTGAAATAAGTTAATTGAACTGTAGTTTGTTATTAAAGGGTTCATGTCAAGCTACTTGACTTCCTAGACTCTTGGATGGTCATGATGTGTTGATAGATACCGCTCATGATCGACGGAATATGGGTTTATTAATTGACGAATTAATAAACCAATCCTGATTAGAATTAATATGATTAATTCTAATTAATTATGAATTATTAATCTCAAAGACATTTGAATTAATTCATGTTCACTACTAATTAACTGGAAAACCTAATAGGTCACACACAATAGAGGATTATATACTCAAGATATTTTTTGATAATATAGTGTGGTTAATGACGAGAAAGAGAAGTTGTTGTGGTCAAATTATAATTAGTTATAATTTATGGGTCAAATTATAATTGTGAAAACTTGATAGTTCCAATTATAATTAAAGAATTCTAATTATTTTAGAATTCTCAGATGGAGTATTTTTAGCAGAATTTTTTCATGATATATAGGATATATGCACGATTCCTAATGGTAAGGGGATTCACGGAAAACAACTCCAAAAACCCTAGGGCAACACACGATTCTCTCCTCCTCTCTTTCTCATTTTTCTGCAATAAACCCTAGCCGCCATTCTTAGTTTTTTGCTAGCACAGAAACATCTTGGTACTTGAGAGTAATCCTCTGTGTGGATTTTTGTTAGAGACAGTCACACACTGTGATTATAGTGGCTTGACATTCAACTCTCGTGGTGTTTGAATAAGAGGATTGATAGATCATGCCTTAGATGAGAAAGGAAAAATTTTAACGACAAGGACTCACTGGAAAGGTGATCTTCTTCTCTTTATATCTTGTTTTCCACACGTATACGGATCCTGGGATGGTATCTTATTCTTAACTTTCCCCTGTGCCATATATGATATGCATGAGATACATTACACATCTACCATCCTTTGATGGCTAGTCTGATAATCCATGACTTCCAGTATGTATTCACTTGACACAAGGAGCTATCCAAAAGTATACATACTTAGTCACGTTTCCCAGGTATTAGTATTGTGCCCTAGAGACAATCACTTGTACTTTGTATATGACACATTTATTTTATAATACAGGCATTATTTATCTTTCAGTTTGTCTTCTTTACTTTCATGTAAAATAACTGTTAGATAAAGTTCCTAGTACAACACTGTATTAAGGAAATTATGATAGAGATCATGATGTGAGATTCCTACTATATTGCATTGTGTTAGTATTTAAATAATCCCTAGTCGTAGTATTAATGAGATAGGAGATCAATAATGCATTAAAACTAGCACATGTTAGACTTCCTGATCTGATCAGGCAGTGGTTCTTACATCCGTAAGTATTGGGATATTTAAAGTTAATACATGGATGCTTGTTAATAGAACAAGTATATTAAATAACCTAGCTATGAGATAATCGCATGGATAACTATTTTGTGCCAGTAATAGAATCCCATAGCAAACATGCAAGTATCCTTAAACTTGAGATCTCCAAGGTACTTTGTTTGCTGAGCATTGTACTTTGATTCTAATCTTTGGAGCCAGATCAAGATCTACCTATGGGATGGATATTGGGTAAAATATGAGGTAAATGAAAGTAGTTGAGAGGGTCGATAAAGGATTCATTACTCCTAATAGTAAGGGCAAATATCTCACGGCCACTTGTTGGAGTTACTACTCGTGAAATCCTTGGCCAAGATGATTGTGTATTGGAAACAGTTCTAATTGATACACATGTAAAGTAGTAGATTCCTGGTACAAGTACTAAGATATTCAGGCTAGAATTAATATTTATTCTGGTGGGAGTTGGCACTAATTCCGTACTCTAAACTGAATGAAATATTGTATGGTGAAAGGAGTTTATTACACTATAGTTCATTATTGAAAGGTTCATGTCAAGCCACTTGGCTTCCTGAAATCTTGGTGGTCATGGTGTATTGCTAAATACCGCTCATAATCTACTAAACATGGGTTTATTAATTGATAAATTAATAAACCAATCTTTATAAGAATTAATAACTTAATTCTAAATTATTAAAGATTATCAATTTTAATGATGTTTGGATTAATTCATATTCGCTACCAATAGACTAAAAACCTAATAGGTCATACATAATAGAGGATTAAGCGCTCAAAATATTATTTGATAATATTGTGGGGTTAATTGTGAGAAATAGAAGTAATTGTGGCCAAATTATAATTAGTTATAATTTTGAGCCAAATCGTGATTGCTAAAATTTATGGTTTCCAATTACAATTTGTGAATTCTAATTTGATTAGAATTTATATAAACATATTTCTGCTCAATTTCGGGGATAATGCCGAAGTTAAAGCTAGATATTTTTTTATCTATTATAAGAATTGTTCTCTTGACTTTAATATAGGAAAAACACAGAATACATGCATGATTCTTCACTCTCTCATTCTTCTATTCTCAGAAAACAATAACCCTGGCCGCCTTCTAGCTTTCTGCTAGCACAGAAAATGTTTTGTTTCTTGAGTCTTTCTCCGTGTGGATACTGTTAGAGGCAACTCTGTGCTTGAGTTGTGATGGTTTGACTTGATCAATCAACGAGAAGTAGCAATTTGTCGTTGCACACGGGATTACTAGATTACGCCACAAGTTGAATAGAAGAAAATTTTTCATTTCCAAAGGCAATGTAAGGTATATTTTTTTCACCGTTCAATCCTGTTTATGCGCATAAATGAGATCCTCAGTGAGAATTCTTAATTTTATTCCTCTGCGCAACTGTATTTGCATGACAAGAATTCCTAACATCAGGGCCTTGGATTATTTAGATTATCCTGGACAATCACAAAGCAGTGATTTTTTCATGCAATGAAGTATAGAAACTCTATTGTATAAGTTCATCTTAATTAACTAGAGTCATACACACAATATATAAGGTTATTGGCCTTGTGATAAGACCTCACCCAATATACATCAAAGTGTACAAGTCCAACTTTACCAGACCACCAATTTATACTCAAATCTTAGGGTACTCGTCCACGCAGTAGCTGCAATAAATCAATCTTTATTTATTTTAATACTTTTATAAAGATTACTATCACGTGATCTAATTCTACATATTCCAAATACACTTACACTATTGGTATGAGTGGACTACTCACTAGTTAAAAGTAAACAATTTCCCATTTAGAAAATATAGTGTAATGATCTAAACCATTATAAAGTGCCCAGTTCCATCAATCGATCAAGAATAATTTTTCGCTTATATGTTAGTAGCTCATAATCTATACCTTACTGTGAAAGCACGACTCAATCACGTAAATTACTTACTAACACATTTATACCTTAATGTGCAATATATGTAAACAAACAACTATTAATAAATGAAACTTTTATTAATTTCTAAAATACAAAAATACATAGGCCATATTGGGCATACTGATGCGTATGGATTTGGGTATAAAAATCATATAAAAACTAAGCACATTCCTAATCAAGTTTACATTAAAACGTTAACCCCTTACACATATGAGCAAGCATACTCATCATTAACATAGCATAGGGTTCAAATGAGTGTCGATCCTTAAGAAACAAGTATGCATTAATCCCTTTTCTTTCATTATTTAACCAACTCAGTAATGTGAAAAAAGAAATAAAATAAAATAAAATAAAATAAAAATAAAAATATATACATGTCAATGATGAAGAAGTATGTAACTCAAGCCATTGTTTAGACAAACATAATCATAAAGTATCTAACCATTATCACAACTAATTATTCTCTTGGCATCATGAAGGATGAAGGTAGATTCACTTCGATGGTCAATTCATGAAATCACTATCCTCTAGATAAATTAGCATCACTTGGTCTGTCTCAACTAATTCACCGAAAAGACGTATTAAACACAATCATTAATTAAATTTCCTTGGTCTGGCAAATTTAAAACATGAAATTAATCAATGAATCATTGGTTTGGCAAACATTAATTAACCTTTAATTACTTAATCCTCAGCAATTAACCTCTTTGGTTTAAAAAGTTAACAGCCAATAAATATGAAATTAATCAAATGAAACCATCATCAACCTCTTTGGTCTAGCAAGTTAATGAAAAGAAACAACCAACTAATCTCGTAATATGCCCAAGTAATTAAATACCAAGAACAACAACCAATTCATCAAAAAATCAAATAACTCTAAATATCATGAATATCTACAACAATGTCAAATTATAATAAAATAATTAACATATCACTGTTCAAGAAAAAGAAAACAAAGTAAAAAAAAGCACTCACAGACAAGCCTTCTTCTTCTTCCTTTGAAGACCTTCTTGCACAACCCTCCTTGAATTGAAGAATTCTTCCTTTGATTTGAGTGATTTTCTGTGATGATCAATGAATTCTCTCATTTTTTTTCCTTATGTTTTCCATCTATTTATAGGCTTGGGAAGTGCCTAAACTCATTGGTATAATGTTCTTGGCCAAGTAGAAGTTGGAAGATACTAAAACTCCACAAATTACCAAAAATCGCGTAGAAAAATCACAATCCCGCCTTAACCTCGGGGCACAGTCGGCGCCGGTTATGTTCTGTCTCTCCACTCGTTCGCTAATTTTTTTCTCAATTTCAACACCATGTTGTCCAAAATACAACCGGCGCTACCTTGGCTACCAGAGCCGGCGTCGGTTCCACTCTGTTCCGATCTTTTTTGACAATTTTTTGTCGTTTCAAAGTTCGTGTCAACAGTGCATAGCCGGCGCCGGTTTCTATGCCCTGGCCGGCGCCACATCTCTTCTATTTTGCGACGTTTTTACTTCGTTTTACCCCAAAAATCTGTAATAATGAACAAAATACCTTTTCAATAGTAAAATCTCAAATATGAAGGAATATAACTAGTTATTGAACAAAATGTATCAAAAAAGAACCTCAAATAACTATGAAAAGTATGACTAATTTAGCCCCTATCATATTCTCTCACGTTTAGCTCTTTGCTTGTCCTCAAGTAAAGTATCAAAGACAAATAGGAAAAACACAAGGATTTCATCAAACACTCAATCGATTTCAAAACAATATCTCTAACACTTCCTTCATTCAAGAACATAAAACACATGCTACTACATCTTTCACAACAATGCAAGACTTGTGTAAGTGAATAATGACTTAGTAGAACCATCTTAATACTTAACAATATTGTCAAACCATTGGAAAGAATTTAGTTCAAAAAGAATATGCATTCCATAGGCTTACCTTTCATACACTCTCTCCACTAATTCAAGACATGTTATGATTCTACTTAGGTCAAGTAGGACTTTCATGCTTGTAATGTAAGGCTAAAGGCTTGTAATGTAGCTTAGCAAACGAAGGATATAGGAAAATCAAATAGCAAAGAAGCTGAGAGTTCGCAAGAAAAGGAATAAATAAAATGAATCAATAATTTCCAACTCTTCTTGCTCTCCTATTCCAGAAATCAATCAAACCATAACCTTATTCAGCAATTACAACTCAACTCAAGAAAATCCTGCATTTTTTCTTTTTTCTCTTCTTCTTCTCATCTTTTTACTTTCTTCATCAATTCTTTTCTATTTTTCACAAGATCACTCAATTTTTCAGCAATGGTGTCAAAGATTTGATATGAATTTAACTTTTACAGCTCAACCACCATTCCTCTTGTGATCTTTCGTCTCTCTTTTTCTTTCAATTTTCTTTTCTTTCACTCCTCTTTTGTTTTCACTACTGCTGTTCTTTTCTTTTTCACTTTTTCTCTTCCCATTCTTTCTAGCAGCTTTGGTTTTTCTTTTTTTGTTTTCACTCTCTCTTTTCTCTTTCTTTTCTTTCTCCAACTCAACACACTATTGATACATGACTGAAAGTAAGGAGTCATGATCTTTCTCCAAGTATTCTTCCTCAACATTCTCCTGCATATACTTTTATCCATCAAGAGCATAAATATTTGGAAAAAATATTCAAACTCTCATAAACAAGCAATGGACAAAGTATGATAACGGGTTTTAAAGAAAGAAATCAATAATTTAGGCTCAAAATAGGCACTAGGGATAATATAATAATAGGTAGGCTTGAAAAGCTCAAACTATCCAAAGAAGGCCTATTACCGTCATCCCTAAGTTAAATCATAACTGTCTTTCTTATTTCGCCTCGAGAGGTATTCAAGTAAGTTCTAGAATGCTCTATGAATTTTAATAGAAAAATAGGTTTAAGAACAATGCAAAGCATTTGATCAAGAACTATTTCATCCAAGTGCGCGCAAAAAGTCATGCATAAGCCATAAATGATCTAGAACATATACTCTATAACCCATCATAAAAACATGCATTAAAAATATAACTTAAAATCTTAAAATAAATTAGAAAAAAATTTGAAAATTTTGTTGTTTTACAAGAAGGATACAGGATACAAGAATGATGCATAGAAGAATTTTCAATCGAACCACTCCCCCACACTTAAATTGGACATTGTCCTCAATGACCAAAGAAATAGAACAAAGAATAAACAATGCCATGGGACCAAAAATAATGAAGAAAAGATAAGAAAGAAAATACTTCCATGACAGAGTAGCTCCAATTTTTCAAACTCTGTGCTCAAAATAAAATTGATAAAAACTTGGACAAAGTATATCACCGAACCACTCCCCCACACTTAAGTTGGACACAATCCTCATTGGCAACAAATAAACACAAGAAAGCATCTCTAAATGGACTAAAAATAATAATGGGTTAGAAAGTTTAAGTAATACTTCCCAAGTGCAATAATGCTCCAATAGGTATCCAAACTTGAGGTAAAGAAAAGGGCTTATCCAAGAAGACTTTATTCTTGTAAAACAAAACACAAATAAAAGCACAAGAAAAATAATAATAAAATAAAAACCTACCTAAACAAAAGAAAACAAGCTAAAGAAAAATACTCAAATAATATATATATATATATATATATATATATATATAAAACAAAAATTTGGCACACTCATCATGCTTCCTCATCAAACCTTTAGAAAAGAAATTAAAACTTAAAATAGAAGATAGGCATGATGAATGTAGAATGGAGAAAGGTTTTTGAAAAATAGAAGGTTTATGAAAATAATTTTTCTCACTAAAGAAACACACATAAACCTCATTCTCTACAATTCCTTTAGACACATAAATATCTTTTTTAACATATGAGTGCACATGGTATCTAACGGATGCATCAACTTTGAAATCACCAATTAACCCTTCAAAAGAAGTTTTTTACAAGTAAAATTCCCCTGTAAAGTTAGTATTTGAGTTCTTAAACATAGGATTAGGAAATCCTTACTTTTCAATGCTTCTACAAATACCAAGTTATCTCCCTAAAATTGGGGTGAAGGGTAGAATTCATCAACATCCTCAAAGAGTTTCTTAGAATGAATGATAAATCCAACTTCTTGAGGCATGTTAAATTCCATACATCATCAGTGGGGCCATTGTTCTCCAAGAAGTGGGAGGAACCTAAGAAATCATGTGACAAAGGAATATTAGAATTATGAGTACATAGAGAATCAAATACCTCTCTTGCCACAGCATGCAATTGTCCCTCAAAGCAACTCTTTTTGTTCCATAGTCACTTGTATGGACTAGCATGAACTCATGAGTCTCCTCAACAATCTTAACTAATTGTTTCCGTTGATCGCACAATCGTTGGGAAGCTTCTTCATGCCACTAAACAGATAAATTTGTATTGGCAACAAAAGAATTCACTAATGCTTCTAATGACGTCTCACTAAAAACATCAATGTTAGCTTGTAATTTTGCCAATCTATCATCAATACACATTTTTTTTTTTTTTTTGTTGAAAAATGAAATAAAAATGATGAACATGCAGCAATGATGAATAATGCAATTTAATTCATAAAGAAAGAAATAAAAATGAAATAAAACGAAATCTACTATATCGCCTTAGGTCATTGGATCATGTACCAAGGCTAACGCCTAACAAAGATAAGATGAAAGTTAGATAACAGAATCCATAATTATTACAAAATTAAAAAGAATACAAAGTTAGTCAATAGAACATAGTTAAAGTTAGTAGGTTAGATTACAAGGGTATACACAGATACACAAGATACAAAAGATAGCACATTTCTACGAAAAGAACAATTGTACATATTTACATATTTACCTATTTACATGGTTAAATTAACAAAATCCAAGCTTCCATGCTATTGTTCCCCGACAACGGCGCCAAAATACTTAATGCATATGGATTTGGGTATAAAAATCACATAAAAACTAAGCACATTCCCAATCAAGTTTACATTAAAACGTTAACCCCAAATTACATATATGAGTAAGCGTGCTCATCATTAACATAGCATAGGGTTCAAACAAGTGTCAATCCTCAAGGAACAAGTATGCATTAATCACTTTTCTTTCATTGCTTAACCAACTCAATTACGTGAAAAAAGAAATAAAATAATATAATATAATATAATATATATATATATATATATACATGTCAAGGATGGAGAAGTATGTAACTCAAGCCATTGTTTAGACAAACATGATCATAAAGTATCTAACCATTATCACAACTAATTATTCTCTTGGCATCATGAAGGATGAAGGTAGATTCACTTCGATGGTCAATCTATGAAATCACTATCCTCTAGATAAATTAGCATCACTTGGTCTGTCTCAACTAATTTACCCAAAAGACGCATTAAACACAATCCTTAATTAAATTTTCTTGGTCTGACAAATTTAAAACATGAAATTAATCAATGAATTCTTGTTCTAGCAAACATCAATTAACATTTAATTACTTAATCCTAAGGAATTAACCTCTTTGGTCTAGCAAGTTAACAGCCAATAAATATAAAATTAATCAATTGAAACCACCACTAACCTCTTTGGTCAAGCAAGTTAATGAAAAGAAACAACCGACTAATCTCGTAATACGCCTAAGTAATTAAATACCAAAAAGAACAACCAATTAATCAAAAGATCAAATAACTCTAAATATCATGAATATCTACAACAATGTCAAATTACAATAAAACAATTAACATATCATTATTTAAGAAAAAGAAAAACAAAGTAAATGAAAACACTCATAGACAAGCCTCATTCTTCTTCCTTTGAAGACCTTCTTGCACAACCCTCCTTGAATTGAAGAATTCCTCCTTTGATTTGAGTGATTTTCTGTGATGATCAATGAATTCTCTCCTTTTTTTCTTGTGTTTTCCATCTATTTATAGGCTCGGGAAGTGCCTAAACTCATTGGTGTAATGTCCTTGGCCGAGTAGAAGTTGGAAGATACTAAAACTCCACAAATTACCAAAAATCACGTAGAAAAATCACAATCCCGCCTTAAATTTAGGGCACAGCCGGCGCCGCTTTGGCTCTCGGAGCCGATGCTGGTTGTGTTCTATCTCTCCACTCGTTTGCCAATTTTTTCTTGATTTCAATACCATGTTGTCTAGAATGCAGCAGGCGCCGCCTTGGCTACTGGATCCGGCGCCGGTTCCTTTCTATTCTGATCTGTTTTGACAATTTTTTATCGCCTCAAAGTTAGTGTCAATAGTGCATAGCCAGCATCGGTTCCTATGCCCTAGCCGGCACTGCCTCTCTTCTGTTTTGTGATATTTTTGCTTCGTTTTACCCCAAAAATCTGTAATAATGAACAAAATTCCTTTCCAAGGGTAAAATCTCAAATATGAAAGAATATGACTAGTTATTGAACAAAATGTATCATAAAAGAACCTCAAATAACTAGAAAAAGTATGACTAATTTAGCCCCTATCATATACATTCTAACAAGTATAACCAGTTCAAGCCTAAACCTAAACTCAAGACACCAAAGAAAGGAGCTTGCCACCATTGTGGTGGACCAGGACATTAGTTAAGAAATTCCAAGCTCTATTGGGAAGCAAAGAAGGAGAAGGACAGTGAGACTGCCACTTCAGGTATTTATGTTATAGAAATTAATTTATCTACTTCTTATTCATGTGTGCTGGATACCGGTTGTGGATCTCATATTTGTATAAATGTGAAAGAATTAGAGCCTTGGAAAAAGGCATGATCGACCTACGAATTACGAATAGAGCAAAAGTTGTTGCAGTAGCTGTAGGAACTTTTGAATTAATTTTGCCCAATGGGCTTATTTTAGAACTGAATGATTGTTTTTATATTTCCATTATGAGTACGAATATTATTTCAGTTTGTTATTTAGATTTAGAAGGTTTTGAATTTGCTATTAGGAATAGCATTTGCTTCATTAATAAAATTGGCATTTTTTATGGAGATGCCTCATTATCAAATGGGCTCTAGATTCTTAATCTTCATGAATCTTTGAACAAGTCTATCTATAGAGATTGAAATCCACTGATTTAAATTAAACTTACTTCTGGCATTGTCATTTGGGCCATATAAATAAGAAACGTATTACAAGGCTTCACAATGATAGGCTTCTAAATTCGTTTGATTTAGAATCTTATGAAATATCTAATTCTTATTTATTAGGTAAAATAACTAAGGCACCTTTTAAGAAAAAAAAATAAAAGGGCTACTGATTTATTGCGCCTAATACATACTGATGTATGTGGACCAATAAATACATATGCTAGATGAGGATTTCAATACTTTATTATATTTATGGAAGATTTCAGCAGATATGGCTACCTATAGTTGATGAAACATAAATCTAAATTATTCGAGAAATTCAAAGAATTTTAAAATGAAGTACAAAATCAGCTTGGTAAAAGTATCAAAACACTTCGATTAGATTAAAGTGGTGAATACTTGAGCCAACAGCTTGACGAGCATCTTAAGAATTGTAGAATTGTCAACAAACTAACTCCACTGGAAACACTTTAATGGAATGGTGTATTTGAACAGAAAAATTAGACTTTATTATATATGGTTTGATCCATGATGAGTCAAACAGATTTTCCAATCTCCTTTTGGAGTTATACCCTAAAGACTGCAGCATTCATTCTGAACTGTGGTTCAAAAGATGCCATATGAGATATGGACTGGGAGATGACCTAATTTGTCATTTCTCAAGATTTGGGGTTGTGAAGCGTATGTAAAACATTTATTATCTTATAAACTTGCACCTAAATTAGATAAATACATATTTGTGGAGTATTCTAAGGAAACTAAAGGATACCAATTTTATCTCTCAAAAGAAAATAGAGTAATTGTTGCTCAAAATAGATTCTTTCTTGAAAAGAAATTTTTTTCTAAAAGAATCAGTGGAAGCAAAATACATCTCAATGAGATTTAAGAGCCACAATTAGTATCTAAACCGAATAATAAACCTTGATTAGATGGCTCACAAATCCAATGTGAGCACGAAAATCTGATAGGGTTCACCAACCACCTGAGAGATATAGATTTCTCATAGCTGAAGATCACAATGTGGAGCTCGTGGTTAAATATGAGCCCACTTCCTATCAAGAAGCTATTTAGAGTTCTGACTCTGAAAAATGGCTAGAGGTCATAAAGTCTAAGATGTAATCCATATATGATAACCAAGTCTGGACTTTGGTTAATCCACTTGAAGGTTCAAAAATCATTGGGTGTAAATGGATTTTCAAAAAGAAAATAGACATGGAGGAAAATATGCATGATTACAAAACACGACTAGTTGCAAAAAGTTATAGATAAACTCATGGTATACACTATGGTGAAACTTTTTCACCAGTTGTAATGCTTAAATCTATTATGATTATGATATTTGAAAAATTGAAGTAAAAACTGCATTTTTAATGGAAACTTACTTGAGGATGTGTACATAACACAACCTGAGGGTTTTGTTAATCATTTGAATTCTAATAAAGTGTGTAAGCTTCAAAGATCTATTTACAGATTGAAGCAAGCATCTTATACTGGAATTTTCGTTTTGATAAAGCAATTAAAGAATTTGACTTTATCAAAAATGAAGATGAGCCTTGTACCTATAAGAAAACCAGTGGGAATGCAATACTCTTTTTGGTATTGTATATTGATTACTCATTGGAAGTGAAATCCTAACTTTACAAAGTGTAAAGACGTGGCTGGAAAATTATTTCTCAATGAAAGACTTAGGTGAAGCTGCCTATATTTTAGGTGTAAGGATCTATAAAGATAAATCTAAAAAACTAATTAGCCTAAATCAAAATGCCTACATTGACAAAGTACAAAAAAAGTTCAATATGCAAGACTCTAAAAGAGGATTCTTGCCAATGTCATATAGCATTAAGCTTAGCAAAACTCAGAGTCCTTCCACGAAGGCTAACAAAGAACGCATAAATAAGATATTGTACGCTTCCGCTATAAGATCTATCATGCATATTGTACACTTCCGCTATAAGATCTATCATGTATGCCATGTTATAAACTCGACTCAATGTCTCATATGCATTGAGCATGACGAGCAGATTCCAATCAAATCTTGGAGAGCTATACTAGACTACTGTCAAGAACATACTAAAGTACTTAAAAAGAACTAAAGATATGCTCTTAGTTTATAGAGGATAAGAAGGTGAGCTAGTTGTAAATGGTTACACTGATGCTCATTTTCAAACTGACATAGATGATTACAGATCACAATCAAGTTTTCTGTTTTGTTTGAATGGAGGTACTGTAAGCTGGAAAAGTTCAAAGCAAGACACCGTGGCTAATTTTACTACAGAAGCTGAGTACGTAGCTACCTCAACTGCGGCTAAGGAAACAGTTTGGATAAAAAAAATTATTACAAAACTAGATATAGTTCCTAACATTGTGAACCCAATGGATCTTTATTGTGACAACAATGAAGCTATTGCACAAGCTAAATAACCCAGATCACATCAGCGATCTAAACACATACTTAGACATTTTCACCTCATTCGAGAAATTGTTAGAGGAGATGTAAAAGTATGCGAAGTGTCAACTAATGATAATATTGCAAATCCATTGACAAAGCCTCTCCCATAATCTAAGCATGATAGTTATACTAAATTAATAGGATTACGGTTCATATCAAATTGGTCTTAGTGTAAGTAAGAAAATGTTGGGGTATGCCCTAAACAATTTGTACTTGTACTGTTGTCATTATGTATTTTGTAACAATATGAGGCATTTCTTTCCATGAATAGTGCATTTTGTTTAATGGTCATCAAGTACGTGACTTGATAGTGAAACCCTATAACAAATAGAATAGCTATTCTTAAATTATCTCTAATCGATTATTATTGGTGGAATAATAATAAATTAAGATTAATATGTTTGTAACTTAATGGCTATGTTTTACTAGTCGTGGACATATGGGATATCAAGTCAAAATATAAATAAATATTAGAGAACATTATATTGGACATGACCCACTATGAGAGTACTTCATGGGATATATTATAAGTATTTTCTAGCCATAATGATAGTAGAAGTCATTTGACTTGAATTCATCATAATTTTCTACTTGATAAATTCTATATCTTGACGCTGTTTAAAATTATCTTTAACGCGATAATAAAATTAGACTACTATTGGATATAGAACAAATCAGAGAGAGAAATATGATTAATAGTAAAGGAATTTGTCCCTCTCATTCTTGGGAGAGATATCCATGGATTCCTTGATAGGTTAGACTGTTAAAATGCATAGTCGTACTCAAATATATCAATTTAAGATATTGATATTATTTGTTTGAACATTCTATTATGAGATCAAGAAATAGCTGATTAAACTTAATAAAGATGGCATACTATATGCCTTATGCTTAATCGGGATATTGTGTGACAAAATGACTAAATATTAAATTATTGTTTGGTTTAAAGAGATCACTTATCTTCATTTTACCTAAGTAGTTATAATATTTTGCTAGAAACTACTTATAACTTGTGGACCACATAAATGTGATTTGGGTACACTACCAATATTAAATGAACCTATAGGGTTACACATTAAGCAAACCATTAGGTTATTTTTCTGGTAACCAGGTTCAATGTATATAGAAATATGTCCAGGTTCATTGAACCTAGAAAAATATCCAGATACAATGAAAATGGAAATATGTCTACATTTGATGTATTTAGAGGATGTCGAGATTACAAGAATCTGGCTTGGTAAATTAATTAGTTAAATTACCAAGATAATGGCAGAATCTTATCATATCTTTTTCAAATTTAATTTGAACTTAAAATAAGATGTGATTAATTAGATGTGGGCTCCAAAAAGGTCGTGTGCTTTTAAAAGAAAACCCTAGCTATTTTTCTTATGTTTTCTTCTCATACAATTTCGTGCTTCCAAAAATAAAAAACTTTAACCTCTAAAGAAATCCCAGGCACTAGCACTACTAGGTGATTAAACTTAGTTCGCCGTATGTATCTAATAGAGCACGTTCCCAACTTGGTAATGCTTGTGATCTAATTAACATCACAGACAGTGATCAGTGAGATTTGAGGTACGAAACCCTATTTTAGTTAACCTAATCTATTTAGCTTGGATCCGATAAAGGGATCCGAGAATGTTTTCCATGGATTTGGAGTCCTTGGATTCTAACAGTAGGGCTATTAGAACCCCTCTCCTACTTAATCTTTTAAAATAAGGATTTTTTGAAAAATATCTTTTTAAAAAATATCCATTAAGTTTTCCCTTAACTCACATAAAATATCTAAACCCATAAAATCTCTATGTTAAGGTTAATACCCTTTAAGAGATTTTTCTATGGATTAGTTTTATTTAAGTTAAAATTTTAATGATTTAAAAATTTTTCCATTAAAACTTTATTGAGACTTTGGTCTCTAGTTCTGAAAACGACAAAAACATTTAAAAAACAATTAAATTAGTTTCTATTAACTTTACAAAATATCTAAATCCAAATATTCTCTATATTAAGGATACAAAATCTTTGAGAGAATAAAAAATGATTAATTTTATTTTAAGTTAATAAACCTTTTAATTAAAAAAACATTTTCCCTTGTCTATACATTTTTTCAAGACTTTGGTCTTGAAAAATGTAGACTTAGGTAGGCCCCAGAAAGAAAATAACATGCTCAAAAATTGTAAACATTTTTCATGCATTTTCTATCCTTTTAAAACCTAATTGATCAAATAAATGGATTAAACACATTAATTTAATTTAATTAATGATCTTGTTTAATTCTAGTCTCTTTACTACTTTTTATATGAAAAATATTTTTAAAATGTAGCTATTACATAAAAGTAATCTTGTGTGGTTTGGGACCCAAAAAAATTGAAAAATTACACAGATAATTTGTACAGCACTTCAGAAGACCTACAACCTGAATCGGACCGAAAACCAACCAAACCAGCACTACACCATTACCCTATGCCACCTGGAACATCCGTGGGCTGCCTAGGGGTTCCCTAGCCACTTGGGAGGTCCCTTGGTAGCCTGGGCTTGCCTTGGGCAGCTAGGGAATTCCCTAGGCTACTTGGGGCTACCTTGGCCACCTTGGCCTTGGCCTAGGCCGCCAGGGGCAAGTTCCCTGGGCAGCCTAGGCCACCTAGGGCAATTTCCCTAGCTACCTTGAAGTCTCCTAGGTTGTCTCTTCTCTGGAACTTTGTTGTTCATCATCTTCTTCATCATTCTTCTTCATTGTTCTTCTCTGGTTTTTGCACAGAGCACTTATATAGGCTTCGGTTGATTATAGAAAATCAAAGAAACAAATTCTTTCTATAAAACCACCACTGTCTATGCCTATATATTAGGCTTACAAAGATCTCTAAGGAAAAATATAAAAACATAGAGCACTGTAAAATTTTTACAACAGTCCTATGCCTCCACTCGCAAGGCTTACAAAGAGTCTACCCAAACTAGAACCAAAAGGGATCGCATTCATCAAGTAAGAAATTAATATGTTGGTTTTAGTTATCCTAAGACTGCCATCTACGTTTGCCAAAAATAAAGCTCTAATACCACATGAAAGTGGATCGAGGCAAAAACACAAAAGACAAAGTTAACGTAGCAAAAGATTTTTGTTGTTTTTACCTTTGCGTTTCTTCTGAAAACTTGGTTTCTTACTCTAAGGAGGGATTGCATTAACATTAACTGGATCTTTTGATAAAGATTCTGGTGAAAGTCTGGCAAGATTTCTGCATTTACACATTAACGCGAATCATTCAATCTTTCGAAATATCACGACTACCCAACACTCACCAATAAATGTAAAAGGGCTAATCGAACTTTGGTCTTTCTTCCTTGACCATCTTCTAGCAAGCAGTATCAAGGAGAGAAACCTCTTTGTTTTTCCCTTTTTGATCACCAGACTAAGAAACTTAGAGATATAGAGAAGAGGAGTATAGAGAGAACTCGTGAGGCTTTTAAAAGAAAATGTTTTTCACTAACTCAAAAACTAAAACTTTTGGGGAGAAACTTAGCTAAGTGACCAGATGTTGTTATAAAAACAAACCTTGTTCATCTCATATATCTATTATCTCTGGGATTATAAACCCCTAATAGACCTTAACTGGCCACCCCAAAGCCCAACCGAGTTAAGGCTTAAGTTTGGACTATTAATCAAACTATTGGGTCAGACTAGAAATATTTATTTAAGAATGGACTTATAAAAGCCCATAAATAAATAATCTAATTGATCTAAAATAAATTCTCAAGCCTCCTCCTAGTTTATGCCTAGGCTAACACTAATTATTCAATTTGGGCATAAGCCCTGAATAATTAATTAACCTACTAAATCAGGAAATTAATTTATTCTCTCTTTAGACCCTTTATTTTATTTTAGCCCAATATATTAGGCTACTTGAATAAAATAAAATTCATCTTTATTTAAGATCATTTCCTTAATCCAAAATTAATTAGGACTTATGGCCTATTCTTGTTGGGATGTATGCCCTCTTAGACTAGGTTTCTGATGTAAAAATTGAATATTTTATTAACAGAATCTATTTTCAAAAATTATTTATGAATTTACAATTTTATTTATGAACAATTACGTTTGGAAAAGATCCATTGTGTTTAAGTAAGTGGTCCATGTGAAGGGAGGTCTTTCACAGTAAGGTATGGATCACGAGTTACTTAACACATAAACATTCGTTCTTAATCGATTGATGGGAATGGGAATCTCATCATGTTTAGATTATTATATTGTGAATTCTAAATGGGGAATGGCTTACCTTTAGCTAGTGAGTAGTCCACTCATTTTAAAACATAAGCGTATTTCGATACGTAGAACATGACCTGTAATAGTGGTTTCTAAAAGTACTATATGATAGAAATCAAGACTACTACCGCTATAGCGCGACTAGTACTCTACGACTTGAGTGTGAGTTGGTGGTCTGACGAAGCTGGAAGCATATACTTTGATATGCTATAATTGAGGTTCTATCGTAGGGCCAATATACTTGCATGTTGAATATGTGTGACTAGTTAGTAAAGACAGACTTGTACAAAATAGTTTCTATACTATATCGCCCCTTGTGGTTGTCTGAATGATCTAAATATCCAGGGCCCTGGGAAACATGACTTGGATATTTGCTTTAGGGTAACTCCCTTGGAAAGCGGAAATAATCCAGAAAGTCGTGGATCATTGGACTAGAAGCCTAAGGATGGTAGATGTCATTTAGAGAGGTGTTAGTACACTTCTTCATCTCTAAATGTACGGCGATATATAGAAGGGTATTTTAGTCATTACACCTGTAGGTCGGAGACTTTGCTAACGCAACACTATCCTTGAGGTTAATATTTTCTTATGGTGATATTAGGAAATATTTAAAATGCAAAATACAGTTATTTATATAACAAGGGTGTTTTGGTCATTTTAGTAGCCAAGGCGGTGTATCTTTTGATCCCCAATATAGACCGTGAGTCCTAATTAAATACGGGCTAAGGAATTGATCTTAAATTAAATGAAATTTATTTTATTTAAGTAACCTGATTTAATTATTGTGCTAAAATAAAATAAAGGTCCATAGAGAGAGAATTAATTAAATTAGTTTAGTGGGTTAATTAATTATTCAGGACTTTGGCCCAATTTCAATAATTAAAGATTAATCTGGGAATAAACTAATATAGGCTTATTAATTGGACTAGTTTATTTGGGCTGAAAAATTAATTATTAATTGGGTCATTAGGGTGGTTCTAATTAGAATAATTAATTAAGCCCAAAAAGTTAAACTAAGAGTCCAACGGCCCAGTCCAGTTTAACCTAGGATTTTATTTAGGTTAAACAGGAGGATTGGAAACAACGTTGTTGTTAGAATATACACTCTCTGAGACGGCTTCTTCTCTGTGAAAAGCCAGACGTCGCTCTCTATCTCTCTCTCTTCTCTCTCTCTCTCTCTCTCTCTCTCTCTCTCTCTCTCTCTCTCCAAAAAAAAGATTCCTTAGTATGTAGTTGTTCACCAAACGGATTTAGGCAGGTCATATACTGGAAGATCGAGGGATTGGCGTTCACATACATGCAAAGACGGAGTAGGAGACTTACAAGAATCACACCAGAGGCTTCCACCAACACACCTACCCCAGTTGCGCACGTTCCAGTCTAGCCAACTCTTAGAACAAGAAAAGAGGTAAAAAAAATTTTAACCTCGAAGTCCCGCCAGAGCACAACCGGCGCCGACTAGGGCTGTTAATGTGTTTAGATTTGGGTATAAAAATCATATAAAAACTAAGCACCTTCCCAATCAAGTTAAATTAAAACGTTAACCCTAAATTACAAATATGGGCAAGCGTACTGATCATTAACATAGCATAGGGTTCAAACAAGTGTTGCTCCTCCAGGAACAAGTATACGTTAATCACTTTTCTTTCATTGTTTAACCGACTTAATAAAGTGAAAATGAAATAAAAAGAAAAATAAAATAAAATAAAATAAAAGAATATATACATGTCAAAGATGGAGAAGTATGTAACTCAAACCATCTTAAAGTACCCAATTTTTATCATAATTAATTATTTTCTTGGCATTATGAACTATTAAGATAGATTCACTTCTTTTTCAATCCATGAAATCACTATCTTCTAGATAAATTAGAATCACTTGGTCTCGTCTCAACTAATTCATCCAAAAGATGCATTAAACACAATCCTTGATTAAATTCCCTTTGTCTCGGTGAATTCAAAACATGAAATTAACTAATGAATCCTTGGTCTCGACAAACATCAATTAACCTTTAATTACCTAGTCCTCATCAATTAACCCCCTTAGTCTCGGCTAGTTAATAGACAACAAATATAGAATCAATAAATTGAAACCACCATCAACCCCTTTGGTCTCAGCGAATTAATGGAAAGAACCAACAAATCAATCCCTTAATAAGCACAAGTAACTAAATACCAAGAAGAACAATCAATTAATTAAAAGATCAAATAACTCTAAAAATCATGAACATCTGAAACAATGTCGAATTACAATAAAATAATTTATCCATCATTGTCAAGAAAAAGAAAACAAAGTAAAAGAAAGCACTCATAGACAAGCCTCCTTCTTCTTCCTTTGAAGACCTTCTTGTACAACCCTCCTTGATTTGAATGAATTCCTCTCGAGAAGATATTAGTGATGCACTCTAAAATATATCTAAGTCTCTATATTGTGCATCTCCCTTTCGTAGGGTAAATTGGCCTTTATTTATAGACTTACAAAGTTCCTAAAAGAATTCTAAATAAAGAAGTAATTACCTATAAATCAAAACCAAAAAAGAATAGTAAAATTCTAAAATAAAAACCTAACTAAAACACTAAGGAAAAGAAGAAGAAGTCCACCGCCTTTGACTTTTGAAATTGGAAAATAATCAGACTTCAATTTGATTTTGTCGTTTTCTGCTTGAAGCACAATTCTTGTGGAATTTGGATTTGCTGAAATTGGCTTCCAATTGAGCCAATTGAAATCTACTGAAGCCACTGAAATTCTGCTAAGCCGTTCTTTGTTGTGTCAGCTCGATTTGAGCTATTTACCAAGCCACCAAAGCTGTTTTCTTTTGCTGTTGTTTTGCATTGGCTCGATTGAGCCACAACTCAAGCCACCGCCTAAATTCTCGTTTTCTTTCTTGCACAGCCGACTCCCACTTGAAGCTTCCTTCTTTATTTCACTGCACTACTGCAATTGTTGACTTGCACTTCTGCCTTGGCCCCTACTGAAACTGCTTCTTTCTTTTCTCACTTTTGTTCGGCTTTTCCTTGGCTGACCGAATTGTTTGCTTTCTGTTTGTTGTTGCCTTGTCTTGCTATCGGCTCAATTGAGCCATGAAGCTGCACTTTCCTTTAATTCCAATTGCAATTTGCTTCCTCCATTCTCCTCTATTTCTTTGCTTTTTTCTTTGTTCTCCCAGTGGCAGACCAACGCCGACTATCCTTCCGGGGCTAGTGCTGGTCCTGTTCTGGAAAAGCACACAATTAGCTCTAAGTTTTCCTTATTTTTGCATAAAATTATAGAAAAGTATTTTTATAAGGGAAATATCAAATAAGAAGGAATATGACTAGTTATTGTACAAAATGTATCACAAAATAACCTCAAATAACTAGGAAAAATATGACTAATTTAGGCCCTATCATATTCCCCTACACTTGAATCTTTACTTATCCTCAAGTAAATACTTAAACAAAACACTCAAAATAATTTATTTCTTTTCATATTTATCCATAACAAAGCCATAATTTTTTTCTCAACCTTAGATAAACAATTGTCATTCATTCACCGTTTAAAAACCTTTGTAAACTCATACATTAAATCAAATAATCCATAGGCCATCAAAGTTAAGTTAACCAAGCTTATATCTAGAACATGAAAATTATTCCACTCGTCAAGCAAAAACATATATAACATAAATCATACAAGTCAAGTCATTTAACCAATTCAAGCACTATAAACTCAAATTTACCAAACTCGAGTTAGTGAAATAAGGAAAACACTCCACTCTTTATATATATTTTTTTTCTATGACTTTGGGAATTAATAGCCTTAAATGCATGGATTTCTCTTCACACACCGTATTGGCCCCCTTTACAGTCATCACTCATCATTTTTTTCTCTCATAATTTGTCAACATTTTTTCCTTTTCTTGCCTTTTTGCCTTCGGGATAGCCTCAAGAGAGTGCACCGAATACACTTGCTACTTCTCCCCATATTGACCCCCTTTTCAACAAAAGGTCTTCAAAGATAAAAACAATAAGACCTTTTTTCTCAACTCAATCAATTTTTTTTTCACTCATATTGTTTTCAACTCAATTTTTATTCACATTCCTTACTTAAAACTCAAAGTTAAGCAAATTTTAAATCCATAATATAAGAATTAATCAACAACACTTCCCATATTTCATCATATCATCCATATTCAACTCAAAGAATAAAATAAAACTCAAATACCAAATATAACCAAGATTAACTTAAATTCTCAAGACTTAGCAAAATTCAACTTAATACACAAGTTTACCTTTTTAATAAAATCCTACCATACTGAATGATAAATCCATATCCAAAGTTAAAAAGGAAATCATATCTTCATTATAAACAAATAAACTCAATTTAGCTCCTCAAACTTTTTTTTTTAAAAATTTCAACAATTCAAACATATATCATTGAAAATCCCTCAAACATATATAATTGAAAATCCATTGAAAATCACAAAGATGCACTTGAGAAAATATTAAATCTCTTCCCCATACTTAAATTAGACATTATTCTCAATTGCCTAAAATAGCACACTAAAGCATAACCAAGGGACCAAGAATGTAAAGAGGGAAAAGAAAATAATACTCCCCAAGGTAGATTAGCTCCATGAAGAGTCCAAATTTCAAATTCCAAAGTAACTCAACAACAAGAAAATATCAAGATAATTGATAAAAACTTAGACCAAGAATATCACCAAACTACTTCCCCACACTTAAACTGGACATTGTCCTCAATGGCCAAAAATAAACACAATAAAGCATCTCCAATGGGAGAAAAATTGAAAAGGGGTAGAAAGTTTAAGCAATACTCCCCAAGTGTAGATTTGCTCCAAGATATGTGAAGTTCATTCGTCAAGAAGTTGGAAGAATTATTCTAGCAAACTTCAACCTACAAATAGAGTAACACACAAGTGAAAGCATAAAGAGTAATTGAAACAAAATTAAGGGAAAAGAAAAATAAAAAGTTAAAGCCTTTAAGTCCCCCTCGAAGTAGAGTCCTCCTTGTCTTCAAATTGTCCAATAGCACCACCACAACCTCCAAAGGGCTCACAAGATCCTCTTTGCAATTGGTTCTCGTTTTAGTGAAGAACTTTTCTAGATTTTTTATACTCAAGAAAAATAAGAATAGTATCCAACGTAGATAGCACAAGTATAATGTCAACCAATCTTCAATCAATAAACAAAAGAGCACAAGGATGCTCAATTGTCCAAGTTCTCCATATATGCAAAAATTCCAGAAAAATACATAGCGAATGTCTAGAAGCAATCACAAGACGTACAATTCATTCTATGCATTTTTCTACCACCAAATAAAATCAATAATGATTTGTCCATGTCTAGTAAATTTTTCCTCAAAAACACATATACACAGTGCCAAGAAATTTTAGAGGATAAAATCGAGAAAGTTTTACACCACTATGTTCCCCAACGTATAAGTTTTTAAAAAATTTTAATCCATAGGGAATAATTAGAAGAAGAAGAAAAGTAATGTGAAGAAGAAGAAGGGGAAAACAAAGATGAAGGGAAGGAATAAAAGTATCATTCTAGGGGAATAAGGAAAAAAAATAAAATAACATAAGAAAGAAGAATAGAAGAACAAGACAAACAAGAAAATCCAAGAAAAAGAAAACAAGAAGAAAAAATTGGGAAGAAAAGAAATAGGGTAAGGGAACAAAGGAAACAAAAACAAAAAGATTTTTTTTTTTTTTTATAGTCTTCCAGATTGGAGCCGGCGCCAGCGTCGGTTGCATTCTGCTCAGGCTCCTTTTTTTATTTTTTTTAAACTAAAAACTATCATAATTGAATGGTTGACCCCAATACATTCAAAACAAGAATTCCTAAACTAAACTAAAATTAAAAATTGTAAATAAAGAAATAAATAAAAAATAAAATAGTCCGTTTAAAATATCGTGTTAGCAAAAGTCCAAACTTGAAAATAAGAAGAGTTAGTATTGACTCAAAATTATAGACGTAAAAATTCTCCAATTCAAAATACAAAGATTACACATATTTCACATTAGGTTAGTAAAATTAAATACCAAATATACAGTATATACAAACATACAAAGACAAGTTAATTATTATTTACAACATATAATGAAATTAAAATACAATTATACAAATAACAAAATATAGCACCTTTTCATACAAGGAATGTATATACATATTTACAGATTTACATATAGACATATGAACATATAAACATGGTTAAAACAATGAAATCCAAGCTTTCATGATATTGTTCCCCGGCAATGGCGCCAAAAACTTGATGTGTTTAGATTTGGGTATAAAAATCATATAAAAACTAAGCACATTCCCAATCAAGTTAAATTAAAACATTAACCACAAATTACACATACGATCAAGCGTACTCATCATTAACATAGCATATGGTTCAAATGAGTATCGATCCTCTAGGAACAAGTATGCATTAATCACTTTTCTTTCATTGTTTAACCGACTTAATAAAGTGAAAATGAAATAAAAAGAAAAATAAAATAAAATAATATATACATGTTAAGGATGGAGAAGTATGTAACTCAAACCATTATTTTGATAATCATGATCTTAAAATACCCAATCTTTATCATAATTAATTATTCTCTTGGCATTATGAATGATTAAGATAAATTCACTTCTTTTTCAATCCATGAAATCACTATCTTCTAGATAAATTAGAATCAATTGTTCTCATCTTAACTAATTCATCCAAAAGAAGCATTAAACACAATCCTTGAATAAATTTCCTTAGTCTCGGCGAATTCAAAACATGAAATTAACTAATGAATTCTTGGTCTCAGCAAATATCAATTAACCTTTAATTACCTAGTCCTCATCAATTAACCCCCTTGGTCTCGGCGAGTTAATAGACAACAAATATAAAATCAATAAATTAAAACCACCATCAACCCCTTTGGTCTCAACGAATTAATGGGAAGAACCAACAAATCAATCCCTTAATAAGCACAAGTAACTAAATACCAAAAAGAACAATCAATTAATCAAAAGATCAAATAACTCTAAATATCATTAATACCTAAAACAATGTCAAATTACAATAAAACAATTAATTCATCATTGTCAAGAAAAAGAAAATAAAGTAAAAGAAAGCACTCATAGACAAACCTCCTTCTTCTTCCTTTGAATGCCTTCTTGTATAACCCTCATTGATTTGAATGAATTCCTCTCGAGAAGATATTGGTGATGCACCTCCCTTTCGTAGGGTAAATTGGCCTTTATTTATAGACTTACAAAGTTCCTAAAAGAATCCTAAATAAAGAAGAAGTAATTACCTAAAAATCAAAACCAAAAAACAATAGTAAAATTATAAAATAAAAACCTAACTAAAACACTAAGGAAAAGAAGAAGAAGTCCACCGCCTTTGACTTTTGAAATTGGAAAATAATCGGACTTCAATTTGACTTTGTCATTTTCTGCTTGAAGCACAATTCTTGTAGAATTTGGATTTGCTGAAATTGGCTTCCAATTGAGCCAATTGAAATTTACTGAAGCCACCAAAATTCTGCTAAGCCGCTCTTTGTTGTGTCGGCTCGATTTGAACCTTTACCAAGCCACCGAAGCTATTTTCTTTTGCTGTTGTTTTGCATTGGCTCGATTGAGCTACAACTTAAGCCACCGCCTAAATTCTCGTTTTCTTTCTTCCGCAGCCGACTCCCACCTGAAGCTTCCTTCTTTATTTCACTACACTGCTGCAATTGTTGACTTGCACTTCTGCCTTGGCCCCCACCGAAACTGTTTCTTTCTTTTCTTGCTTTTGTTCAGCTTTTCCTTAGCTGACCGAAATGTTTGCTTTGTATTTGTTATTGCCTTGTCTTGCTATCGGCTCAATTGAGCCATGAAGCTGCACTTTCCTTTAATTCCATTTGCAATTTGCTTTCTCTGTTCTCCTCTATTTCTTTGCTTTTTTCTTTGTTCTCCCAGTGGTAGACCAGCGTCGGCTATCCTTTCGGGCTGGTTCTGGTCCTATTCTAGAAAATCACACAATTAGCTCTAATTTTTCCTTATTTTTGCATAAAATTATAGAAAAATATTTTTATAAGGGAAATATCAAATAAGAAGAAATATAACTAGTTATTGTACAAAATATATCACAAAATAGCCTCAAATAACTAGAAAAAATATGACTAATTTAGGCCCTATCAGCTGCCGGAGCCGGCACCAGCTCTGATCGAGATTCCCCTGTTCTTGTTTTTTTTTCAGTTTTTTATCTTCGCTTCCGCTGTGTGCCCTGTGTTTTCCGTTTTCTATGCCTTCGATTGGTATCAAAGCCATGAAGGTTTTGTGAAAAATATAGGAAGCATGTATCTAAATGAATAAAACTGGACACATATGTGTGATTAAAATTGTGATCCTTCGCTGTTTATGGTATGGATAGATTCTTTGTTAAACCTCGCGGGTGGAGGTATAGGAAATTTGTAATTTACTGTTTTCTTAGCAAATCGTGTAAGCCCAATATTTATGAGTATAGGCAATTGTTGGTTTTGGTTGATTTCATTGTATTTGGTTTGAAATCAGAGAGCCATCGAAGCCGAAAGCTACGCAAAAAAATAGGGGAAATTCGCAGAATAAAATTGCAGGATCAGGCGTCCAGACCGGAACCAGCGCCTTCTTGGGGTGTTGGAACCGGCTCCGGCTAGGGTCTAGAAGGCCAGTCCACACGCTGGTTTCCTGTGGGTCCTAGTTTTGTGCGGCGGGTGCAGTGGACCACAGTGCAGATTAGTGCATAATCCAATGTGGCGGATACAGTGGACCAAGGAGAAATTTTTTATTTTTTCCTTGTAATTTTTCTTGCGTTTTCTTTTTGTTTTGGGGTTCATACCAGGCGAAGTTAATAGTTTGCAATAGTTAATATTCAAGGAATATTTTTGCATGAAAAATATTAGTAAGGGTTTTAGGATTAAACAAGACCATTAATTAATTAATTAATGTGTTTAATTTTATTATCTGAGCACTTAGATTTAAAAATAGAAGAGCATGAAAACGTTTACTGTTTTCTAGCATGCTATTTACTTTTTGTACCTATGTGCATGTTTTTTCAAAGACCAAAGTCTTTGGGAATGTTTTTAACAACGAAAATATTTTTTCTATAAATTAAATGATTATTTTAACATGAACAAAAATTAATCCTTGGATATTTTCTCAAATGATTTAATCCATAACATAAAAAATATATTGGATTTAGATATTTTTGTAAGGTTAAAATAGAAAGTCATTTTGTTTTAGTTTAGCACAATAAAAATTGTTTTGTCAAATAAACTTGAGACCAAAGTCTCTAGAAAGTTTTAATTGGAAAATTTTTTAAATTAGTAAGTTTTTAACTTAAATAAAATTAGTCTATGGACAAAACTCTCAAAGGATATAAGCCTTGACATGGAAATTTTTATGGACTTAGATATTTTATTTTTGAGTTAAGGGAAAACTTAATGAAAATTTTCAAAAGGATATTTTTCAGAAAACTCTTATTTTAAAAGACTAAGTAGGAGAGGGGTTCCAACGGCCCCACAGCTTCCATGACGATCCTCATTAGAGATCGTGGGTCCCCTCGCATCACCCTGGGAGTGAACCCGTATTGGATGAGGATATCACAAGGATCTAGATCTAATGAAGGAATGTAATTAATAACCTGGGGCACGTACTATGATCGGCCAGCCCCTCATTGGAGGTCAAAATGCGAGGTATGTTCATAGGAAATGAGAGAAAATGGCCATCCCCTTGATGGAGTTATCTTCTAAATTATTACCTAGAAAGGAAATTAATTTGTGGTGGCTAACACACTTAGCTTAGGAAACTGTTAATTTTTCCAAGAAGCTATGTCAGTTTTCCTAACTATATGGACTGGAAAAGGAACTTGAACATAATACTCACATCGAAAGACTATAAGTATGTCCTTTATGAAACCTATCCTATTATCGGGGAGGGTTCCACCGTCGAGGAGCGTGAGGCTGAGAAGGCATAGAAGAAGGCTGACGAGATGACTCGTTGTTACATGTTGGCCTCCATGTCTAATGTGCTCCAGTCCAAACATGAGCACATGACCACTGTGTATGACATAACTCAATCATTAACCACGATGTTCGTAGATAAGAGCCAGCCCGCAAGGCAGGAGGCTCTTCAAACCATCATTAACACTAAAATAGCTAAAGAAGCATCAGTCAGAAAGCATATGCTCAAGATAACTGCTGCTTTTGAGGAGGCAGAAATCTTAGAGGTTGTCATTAACCCCGAGAGCCAAGTGGACATGATTCTTGAATCTCTACCGGGTTCCT
This sequence comes from Voacanga thouarsii, assembly GCA_026120185.1. Lineage (NCBI taxonomy): Eukaryota > Viridiplantae > Streptophyta > Magnoliopsida > Gentianales > Apocynaceae > Voacanga > Voacanga thouarsii. Next base: position 1,247,766 of record JANUWF010001569.1, read on the forward strand.
TTACTCAGTTCAAGTTGAACTATAACAGGAATAAGTTGAACATGGGTTTGACGGAGTTGATGAATGAGCTCCAAATGGTGGAGAAGGTCATGAAGCCACAATCTAAGGCTATAATTGCTAAGGCTTCATCTTCTAGAATTGGACCCAAGCCCAAGAAGTTCAAGAAGAAGAAGGGGAACGCAGCAGGCCAGCCCAAAGACAAACTCAATGGCAAGTGCTTCAAGTGTGGACTGAAGGAACACTGGAAAAAGGAGTGTCCAGATCTTCAAGCCAAGAAAAACCCCACAGATAATGTTTTCTATCTAGAGTCTATATCATTGGTTGGATCAACTTCCACTTGGATTGTTGATTCAGGAGCCACTGATTACATCTGTAACTCCTTACAGAAGTTTAGAAAGATTAGAAGATTCCAGAAGGGTGAACATGGACTACGTGTAGGAAATGGAGCACAAGTTTGGGCCCCTATAGTGGGAGAGCAGGATCTTGTATTTTATTGTAATAGAATGGTGGTTTTGAATGATATTTTATATGTACCTGGATTTAAACAGAATTTGATTTCGGTTGAGAAACTAATAAATCAAGGATATTCTGTATCTTTCCATTCTGGTATTTCTATCAGTAGAGATGGAGAAATTTTATGTACTGGGCACATGTATGAGAATCTATTTTCTTAAACCCTATTAACAATCAATTAAATAATACTTGATCTGAATCTTTAATAAAGAAGAGAAAGACCAATGCCAATGTCTCTTATCTTTGGCATCTAAGGTTGGGTCATATCAACTCAACCAGGATTCAGAGATTGATCAATGATAAGTCCTTGGGCTCATTGAGATTGGAAAATTGGCCTCAGTGTAAGTCTTGTCTGATGGAAAAGATGACCAAAAGGTCATTTGCCCTAAGGCGGATAGAGCCAATGAGGTATTGAGTCTTGTTCACACTGATGTGTGTGGTCCCCTGTCTACACCCGCTAGAAGAGATTTTGAGTACTTTATTACTTTTATGGATGATTGTACAAGGTTTGGTTACTTTTACCTGATGAGACGCAAGTCTGACTCTTTTGACAAGTTCAAAGAGTTTAAGACTGAAGTGGAGTGTCGAACAGGTAAATTGATTAAGACCTTACAATCGGATCGTGGTGGAGAGTACCTCATTGGTGAATTCAAGGACTACATGGTATATTATGAGATAGTATCCCAACTCTCTGCACCGGGGACACCCTAGCAGAACGGAGTAGCTGAGAGAAGGAACTGGACATTGATGGAAATGGTCCGAAGCATGATGTCTCATGCTACTCTTCCAGTGGCTTTTTGGGGATATGCCCTGGAAACAGCGGCATATATTCTGAACTTAATGCCTTCCAAGTTAGTACCTAGGACTCCCTATGAGATGTGGACTGGGCGTAAGCCAAGTTTGAATCATCTCAGGATATGGGATTGTCCAGGTTATGTACTGGTCAAGGGAGACAAGTTGAAACCAAGATCAGAATTATGCTATTTTGTTGGGTATCCAAAAGGGACAAAGGGTGGTTACTTTTATCATCCTAAGGGGCAAAAAGTACTGGTTAGTACCAATTCTAGATACTTAGATGATGATCAAAATACTTCCACGAAAGGTTCAACTAGGTTGGAACTGGAGGAGAAGTTATCTTCGAAAGCAACTTCTTCTGACCTGATTGTGGAACAAGAAGAGGCACAACCTCAAGAGCCTATACATATGGAGGCTCGTCGTAATGGGAGAGTGTCTAAGGTTCTAGAGAGATGGATTGGAGAAGTTTTCGAACTAGTCTCAGACCATCAGGAACAAGACCCCACTAGATACGAGGAGGCTATTGCTGATACCGATGCAAATCTGTTGCATGAAGCAATGAAAGCCGAGATTGAATCTATGTATCTCAATCAGGTTTGAGATCTTGTAGCTTCACCTAAAGGGATAAAACCCATAAGGTGTAAGTGGCTATACAAGAGAAAGAGGGGAGTAGATGGAAAGGTGGAAACCATCAAAGCTAGACTTATGGTGAAATGGTATACTCAGAAATAGGGAATCGATTATGAGGAAACATTTTCCCTGATAGTCATGCTTAAGTCCATCTGTATCCTCCTTACCATCGCATGTCATTATGACTACGAGATTTGGCAAATGGATCTCAAGACGGCATTTTTAAATGGCTATCTTAGAGAAGACACCTATATGTCCTAACCGGAAGGCTTTGTTGCTAAAGGCCAAGAGCGTATAGTTTGCAAGTTTAAAAAGACCATTTATGGACTTAAGCAAGCATCGAAAGTATGGAACATTCATTTTGACAAAATTGTAAAGTCTTATAGTTTTATTCAAAACGAGGATGAACCATGCGTGCACAGGAAACTTGAAGGCATTAATGTGATTTTTCTTGTCTTGTATGTGAATGACATTCTACCAATTGGAAATTATGTAGGGTCATTGTCATCTACAAAGGTTTGGCTATCTAGTTAATTTAGTATGAAGGACTTGGAAGAAGCAAGCTACATTCTCAGTATTAGACTTCTTAGAAATAAGAAGTAAAGAATGTTAAGATTATCCCAAGCGGCATACATTGACAAGATGCTGGCCAAGTACAGCATGGACTCATGCAAGGGAGCTCTAATCCCTTGCAGACATGGTTGTCACTTTCTTCAAGGGACTGTCTTAAGTCTTAAGAAGAAAATGACAGAATGAGTAGGATTCCCTACGCTTCGGCTGTGGGAAGTCTCATGTATGCCATCCTGTGTACTAGACAGATATCTGCTTTGTCGTAAGCTTGATTAGCAGATATCAGTCAAACCCTGGGAAGGTTCATTGGCAAGCTGTAAAGCATATACTCAAGTACCTCAAGGGAACGAGAGATTATATGCTGGTTTACAGGGTTGATGACTTGGTTCCTACAAGATACATAGACTTAGACTTTCAGGTGGATAAGGATGAGAGAAAATCTACTAGGGGATATATCTTCACCTTGTCTGGAGGAGCTATTTCATGGAGGAGTATCAAGCAATCTTGTATTACTGACTCAACTATGGAAGTTAAGTATGTGGCGACTTCAGAGGCATCTAAGGAAGCGGTCTGGCTCCGGAAGTACCTTTTAGAACTTGGAGTCGTGCCACACATGGATAGGCCGATTGTGATGTATTCGACAACACTGGAGCAGTATCGCAATTCAAAGAACCTCAGAACCACAAGAAGGGGAAGCACATCGAGAGGAAGTACTACCTGATCCGGGATTTCATCCAGAGACGAGAAGTCGTGGTGGAACAGATTGCTTCCGAGAACAATCTAGTAGATCCATTCACCAAGCATTTAGCTGAGAGAGTCTTCAAGAGACACTTAGACGCCGTAAGGGTGGACACCTACGGACTTACATAGTCTTAGAGTGCAAGTGGGAGATTGTTGGGATGTATGCCCTCTTAGACTATATTTCTGATGTAAAAATCGAATGTTTTAATAAAAGAATTTTTTTTCAGAAATTATTTGTGAATTTACAATTTTATTTATGTACAATTACGTTTGGAAAAGACCCATTGTGTTTAAGTAAATGGTCCATGTGAATGGAGGTCTTTCACAGTAAGGTATAGATCACGGGTTACTTAACACATAAACATTCATTTTCAACCGATTGATGAAATTGGAAATCTCATTATATCTAGGTTATTATGTTTTGAATTCTAAACAAAGAATGGCTTACCTTTAGCCAGTGAGTAGTCTACTCACTTCATGACATAAGTGTATTTCGAATATGTAAAATAAGATCTGTAGTAGTGGTTTCTAAAAGTACTATATAGTAGAAACCTAGACTACTACCGCTACAACGTAGACTAATACTCTATGGCTTGAGTATGAGTTGGTGGTCTGACGAAGTTGGAAGCATATACTTTGATATGCTATAATTGAGGTTCTATCATAGGGCCAATATACTTGCATGTTTGGTATGTGTGACTAGTTAGTTAAGACAAACTTGTACAAAATAGTTTCTATACTATATCGCCCCTTGTGGTTGTCTGAATGATCTAAATATCCAGGGCCCTGGGAAACATGACTTGGATGTTTGCTTTAGGGTAGCTCTCTTGGAAAGCGGAAACAATCCAGGAAGTCGTGGATCATTGGACTAGAGGCCTAAGGATGGTAGATGTCATTTAGAGAGGTGTTGATACACTTCTTCCTCTCTAAATGTACGGCGATGTATAGAGGGGTATTTTAGTCATTACACCTGTAGGTCGGAGACTTTGCTAACACAGCACTGTCCTTGGGGTCAATATTTCCTTATGGTGATATTAGAAAATATTTAAAATGCAAAATACAGCTATTTATATGACAAGAGTATTTTGGTTATTTTAGTAGCCAAGGCGGTGTGTCTTTTGGTCCCCAATATAGATTGTGAGTCCTAATTAAATACGGATTAAGGAATTGATCTTAAATTAAATGAAATTTATTTTATTTAAGTAGCCTGTTTTAATTATTGGACTAGAATAAAATAAAGGTCTATGGAGAGAGAATTAATTAAATTAGTTTGGTGGGTTAATTAATTATTCAAGGCTTTGGCCCAATTTGAATAATTAAAGATTAATCTGGGACTAAACTAATATAGGCTTATTAATTGGATTAATTTATTTGGGCTGAAAATTAATTATTAATTGGGTCATTAGGGTGGTTCTAATTAGAATAATTAATTAAGCCCAAAAGGTTAAACTAAGAGTTCAATGGCCCAGTCAAGTTTAACCTAGGGTTTTATTTAGGTTAAACAGGAGGATTGAATAGAACCACCCTAATGAATATACACTCTCTAAGACGGCTTCTTCTCTGTGAAAAGCCAGGCGTCTCCCTCTCTCTCTCTCCAGAAAAAAGATTCCTTAGTCTGTAGTTATTCACCAAACGGATTTAGGCAGGCCATATACTGGAAAATCAAGGGATTGGCGTTCACCTACATGCAAAGACGGAGTAGGAGACTTGCAGGAATCACACCAGAGGCTTCCACCAGCACACCTACCTCGGTTGCGCACGTTCTGGTCCAGCTAACTCTTAGAATGAGAAAAAGAGATAAGAAAATTTTTAACCTCGGAGTCCTACCAGAGCACAACCAGCGCCGGATAGGAACATAGAAGCTCTCTTATGTGTCTATCTTAATTAACTAGTTACACATCCCCAACATACTAGTATATTGGTCCTACAGTATAATTTCACCTACAATACATCAATGTACATGTTCCCAATTTAGCTAAATTACCAATCCACACTCAAACCATAAAGTATAAGTCACGTTGTAGCTGTAGTAGTTTAGGTTTCTCTTATTTTAGTACTTTGAAAAAAACTACTATGGTTCCAGTTCTATGTATTCAAAATATGCTTATACCATGAAATGAGTGGACTACTCAATGGCTAAAGGTAAGTCATTCCCTATTTAGAATTTATTGTATAACAATTATAAACCTAATGAGATTCATATTCTCATTATCTGGTTAAGAACTACTTTTTATGTGTTAAGTAACTCATAATACATACCTTATTGTAAAAGGCCTCCATTCATATGGATCACCTACTTAAATACAGTGAATCTTTTCCAACATCATTGTGCAAAACAAATTAAATTGAAATGACACAACTAAGATTGAGAATAAAAACCCTATTTATTGATTCGAATTTACATCAAATATATAGTTTGAGAGTATACATTCCAACAGAATTATCGCATCAAAAGTTAGGGTATGTTAATTACAATCACTTAGAAATACTGAGTTCAACAAGAGCTGCTCGCAAATTGCCTAAGTTGGGTAAGGTTACTAAAATCATTTGCGTTGCATGTCAAAATGGCAAGCAAATTAAAGAATCACATATAAGAATCTCGTAAATTGCTACAATATTCCTTCTTGTACTCATTCACATGGATTTGATTGGACCAACTCAGACAAAAAGTGTTGGTAGAAAAATGTATATTTTGGTATGTATTGATGATTATTCCAGATTTACTTAGGTAAGATTTGTAAGACAAAAATCAGATGCCTTTGAAACTTTTCAGAAGTTATATTTAAGTGTGCAAACTCAGAAAAGTGTAAAGGTATAAAGAAGAAGAAGTAATCATACAAATGAATTTAACAACAATCTATTCAACGATTTCTTAGTAAAGAACGGAATTTAATTGGAATTTTCAACTAAGACACCTCAACAAAATGGTGTTACTAAGAAGAAAAATAGAACCATACAAGAAATGGCAAGAGTCATGTTGAATGCCAAAAAATTACTACATAAATGGTGAACAGAAGCAATAAATATTGCAACACACATAATAAATCAAACATATTTTAGATCACACACTAAGAAGACAGCTTATGAAATTTAGAATGGTCAAAAGCCTCAACTGAACTACTTTTATATGTCTGAAAATAAGTGCTACATTCTGAATGACAAAAAAAAAAAAAACTGGCAAAATTTGATGAAAGAAATGATGAAGAAATCTTTCTTGGATATTCTAACAACAACAGAGTGCTTCCTACATTCAGTAAGAGAACTCAAGTTGTCATGGAATCAATTAATGTTATTGTTGAAGACATTTCGTCGGAAAGTGTGAAAAGAAAGGTACCATAGGTAGATGATAATCAACTTGTTTAATCTCTTTAAGATGACACCACTCCAGAAGTTATTAACAATGAAAGTGAAGAAAATTCTGTCAAAGAACATGAAGTTGCTTAACAAAAGGAACCATCATCTAGAATAAAGAAGAATCACCCAACTAAACTAATCATTGAAAGTATAGATGAGTTAAGAAAGACAAAAGACAGACCAAAAGTTGACTACAAGTAAATGGTTAAGTACGCCTGTTACACTGCAACACTGGAGCCCAAAAATATTGAAGAAGCCTGTGCAAGATGAATTATAATAATTAAGAGAAATGATATATGGGAAATTGTGCCTAGGCCAAAGAATATCAATGTGATAGGTTCCAAGTCGGTATTTTGAATCAAAACAAATGAACTTAGCAACATCATAAGAAACAAGGTAAGATTAGTTACACTCAAGTTGAAGGTATTAACTTCGACAAAACATTTACTCTTGTAGCAAGGTTGGAATCTATCATACTATTACTTGCAGCCGCTTATACTAAGAATTTCACACTTCAAAAAATGAATGTGAAGAGTATATTTTTTAATGGATTTCTACAGGAAGAAACATATGTTGAACAACCTAAAAGTTTTCTCAGTCCTAAGTTTTTAGACCATATGTATAGGTTAATGAAAGCAAGCACCCAAAGTATGGAATGAAAGGCTCACAAATTATTTGCTCAGACGAGGTTACAAGCGAGGAGGAGCTGACAAGATAATATTTGTCAAGAAACTTAGAACAAATTTCATTGTTACACAGATCTATGTTGACGACATAGTTTTCGATTCAACATCAAGACATGTGTCAAAAAAACTGTTAAGCTCATGCTAACAAAGTTTTAAATAAGTATGGTTCGTGAGCTAATATTTTTTATTCTTGCAAACTAAACAGATGAATGATGGGATTTTATTATCTCAAACCAGTATGCCAACAAACTGGTCAAGAAATTCAACATGGAAGTATAAAAATCTATCAAAACACCCATTGGACAAGAGATAGAGCAATGATGCTATTTATTTGGGTATAAAAATCATATAAAAATAAGCACGTTCCCAATCAAGTTTAAATTAAAATGTTAGCCCCAAATTACACATATGAGCAAATGTACTCATCATTAAGCATAGCATAGCATAGGGTTCAAATGAGTGTCGATCCTTAAGGAACAAGTATGCACTAATCAATTTTCTTTCATTGTTTAACAGACTCAATAAAGTGAAAAAGAAATAAAAATAAAAATATATACATGTCAAGGATGGAGAATTATGTAACCTAAACAATTTTTTTGACAAACACGATCTTAAAGTACTTAATCATTATCATAACTAATTATTCTCTTGGCATCATGAAGGATTAATATAGATTCACTTCTTTTCCAATCCAAGAAATTACTATCTTCTAGACAAATTAGCATCACATATCTTGTCCTAACTAATTCACCCAAAAGCTGCATTAAATACAATCTTTGATTAAATTTCTATATCCTGGCAAACTTAAAACATGAAATCAACCAATGAATCTATATCCTGGCAGACATCAATTAACCTTTAATTACTTTGTTCTTAGCAATTAACCCCTTTGTCCAAGCAAGTTAATAGAAAACAAGTATGAGACTAATGAATTGAGACCACCATCAACCCCTTTGTCCAAGCAAGTTAATGGAAAGAAACGATTAACTAATCTCGTAATAAACACAAGTAATTATATACTAAGAGTAACAATCAATTAATCAAAAGATCAAAGTAACTCTAAAAATCATGAATACCTAAAATAATGTCAAATTACACTAAAATAATTAATGCATCATTATTCAAGAAAAAGAAAACAAAGTAAAAGAAAGCACTCATAGACAGGCCTCCTTCTTCTTCCTTTAAAAACCTTGCACAATCCTTTTTTATTTGGAGAATTCCTCCTTGATTTGAGTGATTTTCTGTTATGGTCTATGAATTTCTCCTTTTCCCTTATGTTTTCCATCTATTTATAGGTTTAGGAAGTGCCTAAACTCGTTGGTGTAGAGCTCTTGGCCGACTAGAAGTAGGAAAATACTAAAACTCTGCAAATTACCAAAAAACTGCGTATGAAAATCGAGGCACCGCCTCCTCATTAGGTCACAGCTGACACCGCCTTGGCTACCTAGAGCCGGCGCCGGTTGTGTTATGTTTCTTCAGTTGTTCGCTGATTTTTTCTTGATTTCCTCGCAATGTTTTTTAGAGTACAGCCGGTGCTACTTCCAGCCTCACAGCCGGTGCCAGTTCGATTCTGTTCCGGTTAGTTTCACTGATTTTTTATTGCCTCAAAATACGTGCCAACAGCACGTGACCGGCGCCAGTTCCTTTGCCTTATCCGGTGTCGCCTCTGCTCTGCTTTGCGATATTTTTACCTTATTTTATCCCTAAAATCTGAAATAATGCACAAAATACCTTTCCAAGGGTAAAATCTTAAATATGAAGGAATATAACTAGTTATTGAACAAAATGCATCACAAAATAACCTCAAATTAAAAAATATATATAACTAATTTAGACCCTATCAAGCAATATCTGTATAGAAGCACAATTGAAGAATTGCTATATCTTAGAGTAAGTCATCCTGATATCAACTACAGTGTTGGTATCTATATAAGATATCAAGCAAATCCTAATGAGTTATACTTAAAGGTTGTTAAGAGAATCTTAAAAAATATGTGTTATACTTCTGAGTATGGGATTTACTTTAGTAAAAAACTCTAGCACACTCTTATTTAAATAATTGGACAAGCAATTGTGATGATCACTAGAGTATCTGTAGTGGTCGTTTTCATTTTGTAAACAATCCTATATCATAGTACAACAAGAAATAGAATTGCATATCCTTGTCAACCACAAAAGCAGAATATATTACAGAAGGAAGTTGTTGTGGATGAAACATATGTTAAAAAATTATAGTGTTAGCTAGCAAAAGTTAATTGTTTATTGTGACAACACAAGTGCTCTTAATATTTCTAAGAATCCAGTTTAACACAGCAGGACAAAGTATATTGACGTAAAACATCACTTTATCAGGTAACTTGTTGAACAAAAAATTTTGAAGATTGAATATGTTCCAACTCAAAAGTAATTTGCTAATATCTTCACAAAATCACTTGATACTATGTGATTTGAAGAATTGCAAAAAGTATTAGGACTTTGCTTACTTTAACACACATCACTTTGTGTTAAACTTTGTATATGGCAGAATCACGCTAATTGGATGTCATAGAAGATCGTGCCTCATTCTGTACATAGAGCAAGAATTAAGGCAATTCTTAGAAGACAAAAGGTTGCAAAGCTTCATAAGAGCCAAACCTTTTCAACAAAAGTCATGACTCTTCTTCTTAGTTCTCTGCAAAAATTATGCCTTCTCTCTGCCACCACAGTAAATCTTTCAAAGATGTTTGAAACCCTAATCATGGGCGGGATACCATAGAGGAAACTACGACATGCTCTGACTGCTAATGATTTTGTGAAGACTCAATTGTCTAAGCTAGACTTCCAACGTTGAACATTGTGGAGTCAACAGATTTGGAAGAGTTATATTGCTATACAAGATAGAGGGAGGAATGAAAGTTGATCTTGGAGACTTACTATTTGAGCATATCGCTCGTTATACTGAACTCTATTCTACCAGCACTCTGCTATCACCATTTCCATGTCTACTGACAGAATATTTGCATGCTTTTCCCAATCACCTTCAAATTTGTTCGGATAAAATTGTCAGGGATTTGAGAGCTTTCCCTCCACCTTTGAAGAAGCCATCTATGACAACCCCTCCTCTATTGCACTCAAGACTCCAACTAGGAAATCTTCACGTCTAGAGGGTCAAGCTTAAGTCCAATCTATAGCTACTAAACTTGCTGCTACATTTTCTATTCCCAAGTCAGTTCCTCAGAGTTCATCACCTATATTTGGTGGCATTTTACAACACTTGCATACTTTCCCAGAAAAGCTTAATTAGCTACAATCCTTGGTAACTCACCTTGCTACCAAGATTGATGATGTTCTGAAAGAAATTAAGCAGGTTCAACTTGACCAAATAACCCTATACATAGTTCTGACTCATTCATAGAAGGAGTCTTCTACCTAATGTTGTTCGGCTCTATTTACTTCAAAAAAGGGGGAGTAGCTTGATTGATTAGTTGGATTTGTTTCTTAGAAGTCTCTATTTGAAATCCTTCTGCTATTTCATATTTACTAAAACAATTTGTTGCATTTACTTAACAACATATTTTGGCTACTGTAATAGTAAATAGGTGTACTTACGTACTGGCTAATTGTTGGCTTTTATATTATTTCTAAATATCATGTTTTCTCAAGTATTGGTGCATGATTGCACAATGTTGGATGTTGTGTTGAAACCTACATCATACTGCTGAACTACAACATCAACATATGGTTTTGCATCAAACAGTGCCTAGGGAGAAATTTTTAGGAGCTATGTTGCTGTAATTTCAATAAGATCCTTTGACATCCTAGTGGTTTCCTAAGTCTGTTTAGGAGATAGCATTATTGGCACAATTTGATGCAATGTGAATTTGAGGGGAATGTAGAAACTAATATCTACAGAAAATCTTGGAAGAAAATCTAGCAAAGATTTTTAGTATACTTGTAGAAGATTTTGAAGAGGATCTTTAAGACAAATCCAGTGAAGATCTTGTTCTGTAGAAGATGATGTTTAGGAAAATTATAAAGAAATCACAGTTTCAGCAGTTTCCTAATGCAACGAAACTATAGTATCTCTATCATATAAATATAGCCAACTCAGAAGAAGAAAGGATGATGAATTCTAAGAGTAAATTCTTCCTTAAGTAAGTTGAGCAAAAGATAAAGGGTGAGATTCATATTCAAATATTGAGAGGTATGATGCAAACAATTTCGATGATGCTGCTATGATTCTCTATTGAGAGTTTGCATCAGGGATTTAAGTTTACTTACTTCAATATTTCTTATCATCTAGTTGAAGCTCGAATCAAAGAAATCTTTTGGAAGCAATTACTTCTCTGGAGAGAAGGTTCCAATTGTCAAACAAAGACTTGTGAAGTTACTGCAACGTTAGTTGATGGATGTTCAATCATACTGGTTGAGTTCAACAATGGTCTTATGCATAATTCATAGAAAAAGTATTGTGTTGTGTTCTTGTTAAAATCCACTAGGAACACTTGGTGAATTGAGATAAATGTTACCATTATAACTTTTGTTAAAGTTTAATGGATCCATTTTACTAGTCGTAAATCTACAGACATAGGCTTGTTGATAGTTGAACTATGTTACCAATTTGTTGTATTTGTTAGACTCTCTATTTTACTGTTTGTCAAACTAATTTTAATAAGTTTAATAAAACCACAAGAAGTTAACAATTCAAAACTAACAAATTAAAATTTTTAATACTTTGGTAAAATTTTCACTAGTTCTTATATCTCACATGGAACCTCAAGGCTAGAGGTAGACTTCATTCTAACTATCATATAGGTATGACAACTAGGTTGGTATTGGAACAAAAAAATTTGGTTCGCTTTTGCTTTTCCATACCCAATCCATACCTAAACCATCCCCACAACAAAGGATATAGGCATGGCTACAGTTGACAAACCTCCAGTTGACAGTTGGCCAAAATAGTAAACTTCAACCTTAAACTTTTAATCCCGGTTTCACGATTTGTCTGTTGATGGTTACGATTGCGGTCGGCCAATCTTCGGTTTGGCGGTTTTTTAAATTCTTTTGAAATTTTGTATTTTTTAAAAAGTATAAAAATAAGTAAAAAAAAAGTTACAGACATAAAATATATTAAAAAAAGAGTTTGAACTTAATTTTAATTTTATAAAATTAAACTACCTACGTATCCTCTTAGGATATAAAGGAATCAAAGTTCTCGTAGTTCTCTTAACTTTTAGCCTTTTTTTACCTTTAATGGCCTTCACTTTCAGCTATTGTAGTTCCTTTCATGTCTACGTCTAAAAATTCATTGAGATCTGGCTGCACATTTTCTTGTTGACGACTTTCAGCTCTAATCTAATCATCTAAACATGCTTAAACTTCCAAAACTTCTGGTGCCATTCTTGAGCGAGTTTCACTCAAAATGTTTCCTCCAACACTAAAAGCTTGTTCTACCGCAACTATCACAATAGTTGAAATGGGAATAGCAAGAATCTCTTTAGTCATTAGTGCTACAATAGGAAATTTACTCTCATTTCTCTCCACCACTTCAAGATATCAAATATTTCACCTATTTCATTCCACTTCAAATTATAAGTTATATATAATTCAAGTTCCGCCATGGACCTTCAAGATCCTCTTGGTTGTTTTGACCTTTCTACCATCCTCTTAGTTGCCTGGTTAATTTTTTAAGATCCGAATATCGGAATATCAATATATTGAGTTTCTTGGATAGCCCCACCACACTTTCTAGAATATTCATAATATAAGTCACAAAGAATATTCTTTATGCTAGCTATTATACGAAAAATATCAAGACAACATGTAAGATCTTGAGTACTACTATAATGTTCATCACCATTATCTTCAATATTATGTTTAGAAAATAAAGAATCATAATAATCAATAAGATATTCATATAAACCCTTAATTCTCATACATGGATCAAGAACAGTAGCTACAAAATTAATATCAAGTATATCTAAATAATATGTTAACCATTTAGTTTTCATAGCATTAATACATGAAGATAAAAGAGTATCACTAGAATATTCATTAAAAATAGCACTAACATTAACACATTCTTGAATAACTAAATGTGTAGTAGGATAATAGACACCAGATAAATTATAAGTAGCATCATTAAATATTTTTAAAACATGTAAAATACCTTCACAAACACTCCATTGTTAAGGAAACAAATGTATTCCAACAGCTATATTTGCAAAAAAAGCATATGAAAGTTTTTTATATAGAAAAGATTCATTTAGCAATTCATATTTTGAATTCCATCTATTTGGGACATCTTTTGGAAATTGTTTTGGTTTCATGCCATTATATCTACAAAATTGACTACATTCTTTTTTAATTGTAGGTCTAACCCATAAATTAATAAATAAATAAAAACGGCCTTATTGGTTTAATATAAAAATCAAGACTTTTTAAACTTATTTTAAACTTACCATCTTGTACACATAAGTTTAAAATATGACATATACATCTAATATGAAAAAATTTGCTTCCAAAAGTTGGTTCAATTAAATTTTTAAGACTAGTAATTGAGGAATTATTTGCACTTGCGTTATAAAAAAAATTAAAAAATTTTTATTCACTAAACCATATTCTTCTAAAATAATAATTAATAATTGACAAATATGTTCAGCAAAATGTGGGCCATCAAAGGCCCTATAAGCAATTAATTATTTTTTAATATTCCATCCATTATCTACCTAATGATATGTAACACACATATAAGAATGAGTTTACCAGTGATCACTCTAAATATCACTACCTAAAGATAGTGATCACTCTAAATATCCCCGCACTACCCTCACACGTACACTTAATTGATTCTTACTTTCCTACCTATTTTTTAAGTGTACGTGTGAGGGTAGTGCGGGGAACACGATTTGCAGCAGGATTTAAAGCATTTTGACAATATTTATTAAATTGAAATTTTTCACCAAAACTAAATGAAAGATGTTCTACAACTATCATTTTATCTAATTCTTCTCTATTTACTTTATCAATATATTTAAATAAACCAACAGATGGAGTAGATGTAATAGTAGTGTATCTAGTTATTTGTTGTTATTTAGAATTCAAACCCAACTCTTGAGAATGGTGCCTTCTTAGATGTTGAGAGAGCATTCCATAACCCATTCTTGGCTTACATACATATAATTTAGGAATACTAGAGCAATAATTACACTTGGCTTTCATTCCACCGGATAACACTTTTGTGAGAATAAAATGCTTGGTGATCATATCAGCTTTTTTTTTTCACACTTTCTTTGATGTAGCATCGGTTTGTAAAACACTTTCTTGAGGATATTGTTGTTGAACTTCAACTTTTTCATCATTAACTTGTATTGGTTGATCAGTTGTTGAAGGAGAAAATGTCGTCGAAAAAAAAAATTGGATCAAAACCATAAGTGGATTGATAGCCAAATGGAGTAGTAAAAGTCTCTGGTTGAAAATTTTGAATAAAACTAGCACTATCACTCATTTTTCCCTTACCCTTAGAGCTACAAGGATGAGACATTTTTTTTTCCAATATATATATATATATATATATATATATATATATATATATATATATATATAATTGAGAGAGTTAAAAGAGTTGAGAGAGAGTTGAGAGTTGAGAAGTGAAAAATTCAATGGATTTACGCCTACTTATAGAGAGTGAGGAGTAAAAAAAAAAAATTGCAACGGCTAAAAGCTTCAAAATGGCCATTATGGTCGTGGGCCCAAAATGGCATAATGGCCATATGGGGCCATGGCCATAATGGCTTCCTTTTATTTTTTACAAATTTTTAAATTTTTTTGTTTTTTAAAAATTTTTATTGGCACGTGCCAATATTACGTTGACACGTGTCAATTAAAAAATTAAAAAAATTAAAACCGACTGTTTAAACTACTGGGTGACAGTTGGGATAAATTCTAACTTGAACCATGGCCAACGGTTTACAATTTGAACTATAAACTGTGGTCAATAATTTTTGAATTGGCCCTGATTTCCAAATTGAACTGGGGCCATGTCTAAAAGGAGAGGTAGGACTCCTAATCGTGGCCCATTGAGAACAAAATCAGCCTACCCTCGATCTATTTTCAAGTAAGGACGTGAGAACTCAACGGACCGAGAGAAGAAAAATCTCCAATTGAATCTAATTTAAATAAGTGAAAAAAATATATACTATAAAAATTCACTAAACTCGAAATTTAAAAACTTAAAATTTACAATACAATAATAATGACCTAAAATATAATTCCAAATAACAAATAAAATATAACATCAATAATAATAAAATATAACAAATTATGAAAAATATTACAATTTTAAAAATTAAATCTCACAATATAATTTTATTTACTCCAATATTGAAGAAGACTTATGAAATAAGAATTAAATATGAAAATCTTTTAATTTTATACAATTAAATATTTATTATGCTTTACTTTTAGAATAAAATATATAAATTTTCATAACAATTCAAATTAATTCTAAAAATATTATTTCTCTCAAACTAAATATTATCTTAAAAAATTTTAGAAATATCTAATTATTTACTATATTTAGGTAAAAAGTACTACAAGACGAGTTGGGACAATATAATCTCAATCCCCAACCCGCGCTCCTACCTAGTGGGTTAAGGGAGAGGGCCCCTGCCTAAGCCTAGGAATTAACAACCTAGTAAAATTGATCCTTCAACTTAAATAGAAAAATTATCATCTCTACAATTATAAAAAAAAATGAAGCAAAATATAATACTATAGAGGTCTAATGCATGCTATATCATAGCGAATAAAGAAGTACCCATTCGAGTTGTTATCTCTCTCACCCTCGCATACAGTATGCATTAGGGATATTTTTCAATTTTTGAAAAGTTGGAATTTTTGTACTTTCCTATGTTGTTTATTCAATTGTTAATGGTATTTAACGATTGCTTAGGAGTTGATTGAAAATATAACATTAGAGGATTGTAACATTAAAAATGTTTTATTAATTAAAAAAGAAAATTCAAAATAAGAGCTGTTAAATTTGGTTATGTCTGCCAAACCTCTACCATCTCAGGTGGCTTTTATTTAAAAAAAAAAATGGTTATGTCACTTGTAATATGTGTAATTTTATGGTTAAATTTACTTCTTTTAGCTTTTGTTACTTGTAATTCTTGTAATTTTAATTATTTTGTATCAGATAATAAAACAATTAAACTGACCATAAGACTTCTCATATTTTTTAAATATTTCCAATCAAATTACTAACAAACAGTTAATCTACCATTGATCATTAGAAATATAACAAATGCATAATTTAAAGTAAAATCAATTTTACGTAAATACTAGTATTTACGTGAGAAATTTTTGCCCGTCGTGTTAAAAAAAAATTTTATATATATATATAATGTATATATTTTATTTGTTCTTGATTTCTCTTTAATTGAAAAGAGTTTTGTTCAGGAAAACAAACATCTTCAAACAAGGACTTTATTTCGTACAAATAATCCCTTTCAAAGAGTCTAAGGTAAAAAGGAGATGACACTTAGACCAAAAGACAGACACATCAGATAACACAGCAAAATAATAAGATGACTCTCTCATAGAAAGCAGCCTAGGGAATGAAATAGGCACTCTTCAACCCATTCACCCCAAAACTACACAGAAAAAGAACAAGAAAACCAAACAGTTAGAACTAACATACTTCTCTATAAATTTACATTTGTCTCTGTCCAGCAATTTTAGTTAGACAACTTCAACTTCAACCACTTGTGGCATGACCTGGCCAACATAGTACTCCTCTAGTGAAAGTGCCAAAGAATGCCATAATCTACTCATGAAAGCCTTATGTTACAAGAAAAGGAGCATAATAACGACGCCTCTCTGAATATGAATTCCTATATCTGAACCTAGAACTGTCTTGATCTGTGTCTTCTGGTCCTCTGATAGTGAAGTTGGAAATAAAACCTCAAACGTGACGTATAAATCACCTTTTTTGTTGCCAAAGTGTATTGGCATTCCTTCACCTTTAAACTTCCTCACTTCCTTGGGCTTTGTGATCCCCTAAGTGAGATAAACATCACATAACATGTTAGTCTGTTGTTTTACTAGTAAATAAGGACCAGTATTAGCTAGCAGTTCATCTCCGACCACATTCAGTTAACACCCACCTTTGAACTAATGTCGACTAAATGGTCATCAAGGTGCTTGATGGTTTTCTCAAAGCCAACAAGAGCTTACACCTGGTAATTCAAGAAATCAAATAAATGAGGACCTCTACTGAAAGAATCAGGAGGAATACACGGCCAATGGATAAAATAACATGTAGATGTACGCTTGAATTTATTATTCTAAGTCGAGAAAATTTTAAGGGGCCCTTTTTCTACATCACCATTACCCCCTCGTGTGATATTTGCGCACGAAATGAAGATTGTGCAGTAAATCTATAATAAAGAAATATACAATTACTAGGGTTATAGTAATAGTTGTACGGGGATCATTGTCTTCCCTCCTGAAGTGCTCATGGGGTGTAGTATGGATGCGAAATTGTCCAAAAATATTATATTTATCAGAACAATCATTCGAAGACAAAAGCATAAGAGTATCACAATTAGAAGGTCAATGTCATCACACCCTCCGTCAATTATAGGCTCACTATCTTCATAAAATACCACCTCCTGTAAAAAGAAAATTTACTATTCTTTCTGAATTTATAATAAGAACTTGGCAAGAAAGACAGAACAATAATTTACCCCTTCTGACAATCTCACCTGCACAGTACCATGCAAAACATTCTAGGCCAAACAAAGCTGCAATGCCTGCATCCTCGACCTTCAATTCATGCCTGTTTTTCCACATATGCTTGACATAATCAAGTTCCTTCCAGAAGGCCTCACAACGACCTGGAATGCTATAAGAAGAAGAAATTTTGATTAGACAATTCAGTCAATCTAAGAATATAGAACTTTCATGAAGACATAAAATTTCATTTAAAACTTAATTAGTAATTTCACCATTTGGCACAAAAAATAAAACAGAGGAAATCAATGAACTAATAGAATCCACATAAAGGTATGCTAACCACTATTCATAACCAAATCACCATTCTGGTCACCACAATAAGCAGGTCTTAACAACAGTGTTGAGATATAAACTAATGCTTACTATCTCTCCCAGTCATACCAGAAAAAGAGGAAATAAGCAAATAAATCATTCAAAAAGAAAACTATGACTATCTATCATCCATGGTATTCAATGTTCGGTAGTTCTAAAATGAAAATCACAAGTTTAAAATGTGGGGGAGAATCCAAAAAACCAGTTACATTTTTCACTTCCAAATAGTTCAGCAGAAGGTTTCAAACTATTAATCAAGGATGCCTCCATTCCTTCATCTGAAAGTAACAGATTTCTTCACAAACAAAACACCACCACCACCCCTGGAGATGTTTCCGTACACCTTTGAGTTTTACATGATCAACTCCAATTAAAATCTGATCAGTTGCTCTATACCCTCAAAAGCTACACTGCTTCACATATTCAATAGTGTGATATGATGACACTATTATTAAACAGTTACAAATGTGAGCACCAATAGTTAAGGAGTCAAGAAGGAAGTCAACAGTTATAAATTTTAAAAATAAAATTAAAAATATTGTAAAATAATTAAATTAGATATGACGACTAAATAAATTTTGATTGTCCAAAAAATTATCTAAAAATATTGATGAGATCTGAATCATCATTCATAAAAAATAAATATCTTCCATTAAATCTAAACTATTAATTAAAAACTTATAAAAATATTAAAAAAACATAAAAAATTTATAAAGACAAATCACTCCCCTCTTCACAATTAGAATACATATTTAGATAATGTATTAATAGTGAAAGTTTAAACTAAACATTTCATAATGGGAAAAACTCTCATGATCATAGAAAAGAGAGTTGTTATGGATATAGCTCTTAACCTCCTTAGAATCCTTTTTCTTTAAAGGTCAGTCATAAACTTCTTATTCTTTTCCTTGGCTTTTAAGAATGAACCCAAACTTTTACTTTTTTGAAGAATGTGGCAAAATGCCCTTTCTCGGTATATGTTTTTTTCCTTGGTATATGAACCCTAGTGAATAAAATATGAAAGATAAAAAATAAGTAAACATAATCAGCATTACCCTTTTGAACATAGTAAGTCAGAAAATTTTAATTTCACCAGTTTCCTTAATCAAGAATGATCTTAAAAATCGCCTCAAAAGTTTTTTTTTTTTTTTTTTTTTTTTTTGGTTTGCCCAAAGCATTCACCACCCCTCATCAAAACAATTATCTTGTGATAATCCCAGGACTTCATCAAATCACGAGAAAGACTACCCGTGAAATTAAGCCCAAAATAATGACCAACAGAAAACTTGGAATAGGCATGAAGTACAGCTTCAGCTTCATGCCATGCTCTGACCTTCAAAGTTCACTGAATGGGAAATCAGCTTTCGATATTTCGTTCTTGCTGCTCTTTATATCAGAAACGTTAAGTGAAACAAATAAAAGCCCATTTCTAAAAGAAAATAAACTCTTATTCGTTTCCGAGTGTTCACCTTAAACAAGTCAATTGGTAATAGCAAAAGTATCTAAGGCCTGTAATATTCACAAAAATGCTGAATGATAATTACACTGAATAACAAGATATTGCGTTTCAATGATGAGACGTAATAAGGCATCAGAGGCACCAAAGACTGGTGCATCAAAAAATGTAACTTTTCTCCCCACTTGACGGAGAATATGCATCAAGATCCAAGAAAATAACTTGTAAATGTTAGTAGAAGGAATACGAGCGTGTGGAATAGCATAAGAATCTGTATTCCAGAAGCTGAGGCTACAAAGAAGATGCAGCACGATCTTTCTCTATCATGGATTTGATGTAGAACTCACCAGCCTTGTACGAGGACCTAACCATGGGACCAGATGCCACATATCTAAATCCCTGTCAACAAATAAGAAGTTGGAATAAAGTACCAGTATTTTGACAACCGACAAAATGTCACTGTAAAGAAGAATAACTACTACTTCAAGCTTCAAGGTCCCCGGAGATAACAAGTCACTGGTTGTAACTTGCTACTCCGAAAGTGTAAAGGTGTATATATGACACAGAGAACAAAGAATACTGTGCAAGAATCAAACATTTAGATTCAGCCTGGCTATGGCAGTACGTAGTTACTAACTGATATGTAGTATACACACACTATGTGTGCACATATGCAAATCACCGCATAGGTAACAATGAAGAAAGAGGGTCCCAAGATGTCATACATGTGGGTGAGAATATTTAACCTTAAAATTTGCACATCATAGTTGGTTTTTGATAGTGCAAGAACCTGAATTAAATGCGGCCAGCACATCATAAGAAATAAAATGTCTACCTATGACTAATTATAAAATAAAAAACTGACCTTGCTGGCAAAGAAACATTATCTTTCTAGCATAGACAGAGTACTTAATAATGAAGGAAGGAAACAAACCATTTCCATGCCAAGGACTCGATACTTCTCAAAGGCCTCTGGAGTAATATATTCAGACACTGGCATGTGGCGCTTTGATGGTCTCATATACTGGCCAAATGTCCTCACATCAACACCTGCTGCCCTGACCTTCTCCATTGTTTTCACTACTTGGTCAGGAGTTTCCCCACAGCCTAACATTATGGAAGTTTTGGTTAATGTCCCAGTAGGAGCATAATCCTTTGCCATCATTAAAACATCCATGGATTGCTTAAAATTGGCACGGTGATCTCTTACTACACTCTGAAGCTCCTCAACAGTTTCAATATTGTGAGCAAAAACATCTAGTCCAGATGTTGCAACTTTCTCCACACAAGTAGTATCTCCCCGAAAATCAGGAACTGCAAAAACAAAGTAACATATTCAACATGCAAGAAAAAAAAAGAAATTGCAATAAATAAATAAATAAAGCTTTGCATTAGAATGACCTTTGAATCAATATATTAAGCTAGCAATAAAGAAGCATATCGGTCATTGAGCTCAATGTAGTCTACCTTTTAAACTCAGAGGATGATCTTTAATAATAAAAATAACGCCCATTTCCTTTCCATCATTCAAGTTATTAGTATTCCCTCCATTTTTTTATTTTTTCCCTTTCTTTGTTTTGAATCAATAGCAGAAGAGTTGAGAGAAAAAGAATTTAAACCCAAAAAAAAAAAAAATCAAAGGAGATTCATGGGATCCCGAACCCAGATCACCACAGGGAGAAAGAGAGTATAAAAGTCAAAACCAAACAAGAAATGTGGGAAGAGCAAGAGCAGCTCCATACAGAATTGCAAAGAAACATAAAGATTCACATGACAGCTTCCTGGACATGGTGAACGCATAAACCAGCAAACATTCTTTCAAAATTATGAAAACATGTTAAAAATTATTTTGACAAGGCCAAAATGGGAATCTGAAAATAAAAATCATATGCACACAGCAGAGATGCCTTAGACACTCTTGGAAGACAAGCATAAGCAGCATTGTTAGCATTGTTCTTAATCTGAACTTCAACAGGATAAGAGCAAAGCGACCTGGCTCAGTCACCTCCAGTTAACAAGGTTCCCACTGAAGGCAGTATAATTTATTTCCAGTGGTGCAACACAGATGTATGTGAATATGTGAGTAAATAATCAACTCCTCAGTATGTAAAACTAGAATCCTTAGATTGGTTCCTTCCAGCTTGGGGTGATTGTACCAGCATATCAAAATCCTTTTTGACATTTACATGCAGGCCTGTAACTTTCAGCCAGAAACCCCAAAAGGATGACTATATACATGCTTATACAGCACCCATAACCTTTCAATGTTTACTCAAAATGCTGTGGTCTAACTTTCATAATTATCTCATGAATTGTATCCAAGTACACAAGCCCTGCTTCTTGCAGACCAACCCATCGCTTGGTACTTGTTGCACTAATTCTACTTCTCACATTAAGGGAAACCTGCAACTAGCAAAGCAACATAAACAATGAAAGTACTCTCTTTTTAACAGATTGCCGATACTTTATCATTCACATATAAAACCCCTTCGTGCCTAAAAAATTGGTAAACAATGCACAAGGTTCTTATAACTATGAAATCTGTAGAAGGTTCCATGTGCTTGCAGCCTTGCCCTTACATACAAGCAGAAAAGAGGCCACCAACTTCAAAATGGAAATTTACTATTGCTGTACGATGGTTTATAGAACTCCAAAAACTAACCGTAACTGACTCATAAGTAATATTGATCAACTTTTAACAGGAAAAGATACACCAGTTATTCAAAATAGGTTCTTTCCGTGTCAACCTTTCTGGCCAATAGAGTATCCATGTGCTTCTTATTTTAATAACATAAGTTAAACCTTAACCTTTAGTTTCAAACTTCATAAACAGATTGATTGATTCAATGCCTAAGAAGCAAAAAAGTTCATACCAAGTGCTTCTATGAGCATATTTGGCTTCAATGCCTTCAATTTCTGAACTGTTTCAGCAAAATGACCACTTCCTTGATCAGGTAAATCATCACGATCAACACTGGTAACAACCACATAATCCAAACCCCATGAAGCAATTGCCTCAGCCACATTGGTAGGTTCATTTGGATCAGGAGGAGGTGGAGTTCGTGAAGTCTTCACATTGCAAAATCTGAAAATTTTATTGGAAAAAGAAATCAATGACTGACTGCAGGGAATTTTAATCTTCAAGTCTCAGTCACCAAAGTCAAGGAATCAATTCACGGTTGAGATTCTCAGCTAAGGCACCAAATTGAACTTTTTCTAGAGCAACCAACAAATATTATTCTCTTTTTCCTTTTACTATTCATGGAAGAATGACAACAATGATAAACGAAAATGAGAAACACCAAGAAGAATCCCAAGAAATTAGTATTTCACCTATGACTCAATGCAATCAATCTACTGTAGCCCCTATATCTGAATTAGTAAAAAATGACACTTTCCTCCCCCTCTTACAACAAGTAGTTCTGTAGATTAACAATTATTTTTGTTTTCATTATGTTGCCACTTTTGTAATCCTCTCTGTTCCACAGTTTTTTGTTCGGCTTCTATAGGAGATCAACACAGGTATACATGTTTTCATAGGAACAAATACTTATATCCAGTTTAATTCAATAATGACATTCTTTCTTGAAATAAAGAAAAAAGGCTCAAGCACTCTCCTCATTCAAAACATGTAACATAAGGACAGGGTACAAGAAAATAAAACAAAACTTCATAAATACAACAACAAACTAAGCCTTAATCCCAAGTAACTTGGGGTCGGCTACATAAACCAACGCCAGGCAACACGTGTGGTCATCCACATGAATCCTCTCTCGCCACGTTCTTCTATCGAACGTCATACTTTCATCCAAATCTAACAAAAACATATCTCTCTTAATTACCTCTATCCATGTCGTTTTAGGCCTACCTCTACCTCTATCTCTGTCTAACCTATCCTGCCTCACTCTCTCCATCGCCCTAACAGGAGCATCCCTCGGTCTTCTCTGAACGTGTCCAAACCAACGCAGACGACTTTCTCTCATCTTTTCCTCAATAGATGCCACACCCACCTTTTCCCTCCTTTTCCCTAATGATCTCATTTCTAACTCTATCCTTCCTAATATATTCACACATACATCGTAACATACGCATCTCAGCTACTTTCATTTTTTGAATATGACACCTTTTAGCTGCCCAACATTCCGTACCATATAACAAAGCAGGTCGTACGACTGCCTTGTAAAACTTTTCCTTTAAATTCAACGGGAAAATGAAACAATCAGTTGGTCTTATCTTTGCTAATGAATTTTGCAAGAAGAAATTCTCCCCCAGTTGACCTATAAATTTCTCTTGACAGCAATAGTGGATCTCACACTAACCTTTTATTTTATTTTTGAATTTGCAGCTTTACACCTTATATTCCTTTATTGAATTGGACTAAAGAATAAATCTTTATTTAACAGGTAGCATGCCTTTTCAGCTTTTGTGAATGCAGTTTTACCTATCAAACAGAATATGGCCTGTCCCGCCCCAAACTATTGATTTTATTGATACATTCTCTGTAACCTTATTACATTTTTCTCTATATTCTGAACACCTTTTTCAAATTTTGTGACCCAATCAAATGTTTGAGACCACTTGAAAAAGAGAGACTTTCTTCACCATAAAGCACAACACTTTTTTAAAAAATTCTTGTTAATATATTGGGGGAGGAGATCTGGATTGAACCCGCAAGGAATGTTCTTACCAACTAAGCCACAGCCTTTGGTGACTAGCTCAACACTTAAACATAATATCAATTCCATCTCCCTTTCGCATCATAAGTAAAGTAGAATTTCGAAGAAAAATATACAGTCCGTCACTGACGGACTACTCTTTCATTCTGGAATCATTAGCTTAATAAATCATCTGACACTAGTTTGTCAAAATTTTGGAAAGATCAAATAATAGAAGAAGAAGAAGACACTCAACACAATCCCAAGCTCCCTACATCAGGTAAACCACGAATTATCATATATAAACAAACTATTCAATAAGGAAAAAAAACAAAACACAAAAAAAGCTCACTTTCCTAGCATCAGTTCTTGGATGCTTGCACTTTACTTGAGCTGAACTCTCCGATAGAAATGAACTTAGTTTTAGTTGCCTTGTTCCAAGACTATTTCTGTTCACTTCTTCAGTCATTCGTCCTTCCAATACAAATGAACTTAGTAGTAACCTCGTTCCAAGACTATTTCTATTCACTTCTTCATTCACCCGTCCTCCCAATACAAATGCACTTAGTGGTAACTTCGTTACAAGACTATTTCTGTTCACTTCTTCATTCATCCGTCCTTCCAATACAAATGCACCTAGTAGTAAACTCGTTCCAAGACTATTTCTGTTTGCTTCTTCATTCATTCGTCCTCTCAAAAATATGATTAAACTGGCTAAACTGATTTACTCTAAATTAATCTTCTAAAGCCACTAACAGTACATAATATCAAAGAAAGGGTACCATAATAGAAGATAAGCCAAAACGAGCAAAACTGAGTCCTCCTTACCTGCAGCCCCTAGTGCATGTATCACCAAGAATCATAATGGTTGCCGTGGCAGTCCCCGTCTCGCCACCAGACCAACACTCCCCTAAATTGGGACATTTAGCCTCTTCACAAACCGTGTGAAGCCTCAATTCCCTCAACTTCTTCTTAATCTGCGTATACTTTTGGCCTCCCGGAATCGACTCCTTCATCCATTTAGGCTTCGGCAATGGCTTCCTCTTGGTACCAACCTCCACAGAATACTCATTTTCTGTCTGCAACTCGTTGAAATCCGCTAGAATGGGGCCTCTGCAGCGAGCCTTTCGCGCAATCCTTGAAGGGTCTGGGTGAATTGAGGAGCCTGAGGAGGAGGCGAAGAATTGAGGGTCGAGAATAATTGCAGTGAAAATTGAGGGGAATTCTTGGATTTCAACGAGTGTGTGAAGAGGGTTGTCAAGCGGGAATTCATATTCCACTCAGGATTTCAGTTCTCTTCTCTTTCTCTCAATCCCTTATTTTTCTATGGATTCGAAGGGATCTGATATTGTTGTTCGTGGTGCTTTCTGTGGATTTTGTAGTTCGGGTCTGGTGGTGGTGGACCAGGTGGTTGGTGCTGTGCCCTGGGATTGGCAGAAGACGGAGGAGAAGAGTTCTATTTAAGGGTGAGTTTGATTCGGGTGAAGGTGGGAAGGAAAACAGGGACGAGAAAATAAGAAGTAAATTTGTAATTTATTTCATTTGATTGGAGTGATTAGAAAGGGGAAATATATTAACTTTTTCTTCTTTTTTATTTTGGAGAATTTGGGAAGTAAATGAGGATTAAAAACCCTCTTGTCATATGGCATTTCTATTATTACAATTCTACCTTCAATGCAATATCTTGATTTTGAGCTCATAAAATTGTTGATTTTTTTCTCTCTCCTCCTGATAATAGGTTATGATAGTTGTTTTCAAATCATACTCGTATTTTTTTAATTAAATATATTAACGAAATAATTTATAATAATTAGACTTGTAGTTAAAGGTAATTATTTTAGATAATTTGATTTCTAATTTATGAAATTTATTTTATTCTCAAAAAAATTAATAATAGTAGAAGAATATTCTTATTGATAATTTATGAAAATTTGACATGGTATTATTCATTCTCAGTGATGATGATGCATAATATATACAGCGTCGTACATTTAGAGAGGAAGAAGTCTATTAACACTTCTCTAAATGACATCTACCATCCTTAGGCCTCTAGTCCAATGATCCATGATTTCTTGGATTGTTTCCGCTTTTCATGGGAGCTACCCTAAAGCAAACATTCAAGTCATGTTTCCCAGGGCCTTGGATATTTAGATCATTCAGACAACCATAAGGGGCGATATAATGTAAAAACTATCTTGTACAAGTCTGTCTTAACTAATTAGTCACACATACCCAACATGCAAGTATATTGGCCCTACAATAGAACTTCAACTATAGCATATACAAAGTATATGCTTCCAACTTCATTAGACCACCAACGCATACTCAAGTCATAGAGTACTAATCTACGCTGTAGCGGTAGTAGTCTAGGTTCCTACCATATAATACTTTTAGAAACCACTACTACAGGTCCTATTCTACGTATTCGAAATACACTTATGTCATGAAGTGAGTGGACTACTCACTGGCTAAAGATAAGTCATTCCCCATTTGGAATTCATAACATAATAAACTAAACATGATTAGATTCTCATTCTCATCAATCGGTTAAGAACAAATGTTTATGTGTTTAAATAACCTATGATCCATACCGTACTGTGAAAGACCTCCATTCACATGGATCACTTATTTATACACAATGGGTCTTTTCCAAACAAAATTGTGCACAAATAAAGAAAATTAATTTCCCAAACGATTTTTTGAAGTAAATTCTTTAATTACCATATTCGATATTTACATTAGAAACCTAGTCTAAGAGAGCATACTTTCCAACAATCTTCCACTTGCACTCTAAGACTAGGTAAGTCCGTAAGTGCCCACCCCAATGGCGTCTAAGTGTCTCTTGAAGACCCTCTCAACCAAAGACTTGGTGAATAGATCTGCTAAATTGTTATCTGAGGTAATCTGTTCCACCACGACTTCTTGTTTCTGGATGAAATCTCGGATTAGGTAGTACTACCTCTCAGTGTACTTCCCCTTCTTGTGGTTTCGAGGTTCCTTAGAGGTACTTGAGAATATGTTTTACAGCAAGCCAATAAACCTCCCCAGAGTTTAACTGATATCTGCTAACTAAGCCCACGACAAAGCAGATATCTAGCCTAGTACACAACATGGCATACATGAGACTTCCCACAGCCGAAGCGTAGGGAATCCTACTCATCCTATCATTTTCTTCTTGAGACTTAGGACAGTCCCTTGAAGAAAGTGACAATCCATGTCTACAAGGGATTAAAGCTCCCTTGCATGAGTCCATGTTATACTTGGCCAGCATCTTGTTAATGTATGGTGCTTGGGATAATCCTAACATTCTCTACTTCTTATTTCTAAGAAGTCTAATCCCGAGAATGTAGCTGGCTTTTCCCAAGTCCTTCATACTGAATTGACTAGACAGTCAAACCTTTGTAGATGACAATGACCCTACATCATTTCCAATGAGTAGAATGTCATTCACATACAAAACAAGAAAAACCACATTAAACCCCTCAAGTTTCTTGTACACGCATGGTTCATCCTCGTTTTGAATAAAACCGTAAAACTTTATAGTCTCGTCGAAACGAATGTTCCATACTCTCGATGCTTGCTTAAGTCCATAAATGGACTTCTTAAGCTTGCAAACCATATGTTCTTGGCTTTCAGCAATAAAACCTTCTGGTTGGGACATATAGATATCTTCGTTAAGATGGCCATTTAAAATGCCGTCTTGACATCTATTTGCCATATCTCGTAGTCATAATGACATGCGATAGCAAGGAGGATACGAATGGACTTAAGTATGGCTACTGGGGAAAAGGTTTCCTCATAATCGATCCCTTCTTTCTGAGTATACTCTTTCGCCACAAGCCTAACTTTGAAGGTTTCCACCTTCCCATTTGCTCCATCTTTCTCTTGTACACCCACTTACACCCAATAGGTTTTATCCCTTCAGGTGAAGCTACAAGATCCCAAACCTGATTGAAGTACATAGACTCAATCTCGGCTTTCATTACTTTATGCCATAGATTTGCATCGGCATCAACAATTGTTTCCTCATATCTAGAGGGGTCTTGTTTCTGATGGTCAGAGACCAGCTCAAAAGCTTCTCCATACCATCTATCCGGAACCCTAGACATTCTCCCACTACGACGAGGCACTATTTGTACAGGTTCTTGAGGTTGTGCCTCTTCTTGTTCCACAATCGGGTCAGAAGAAGTTGCTTCCGAAGATAACTTCTCCTCGAGTTCCAACCTAGTTGAACCTTTCGTGAAAGTACTTTGATCATCCTCTAAGTATCTAGCATTAGTCCTAACCAGTACTTTCTGCTCCTTAGGATGATAAAAGTAACCACCATTTGTTCCTTTTGGATACCCAACAAAATAGCATAATTCTAACCTTGGTTCCAACTTGTCTTCCTTTATCAGTATATCAGTTGGACAATCCCATATCCTAAGATAATTCAGACTTGGCTTATGCCCAGTCCACATCTCATAGGGAGTCCTAGGTACTGACTTGAAAGGTACCAAATTCAGAATGTATGCCGCTGTTTCCAGGGCATATCCCCAAAAAGATACTGGAAGAGTAGTATGAGACATCATGCTTCGGACCATTTCCATCAATGTCATGTTCTTTCTCCCAGCTACTCCGTTCTACTGGGGTGTCCTCGGCGCAGAGAGTTGGGATACTATCCTATGATGTACCATATAGTCCTTGAATTCACCTAGGAGGTACTCTCCACCAAGATCCAATCGTAAGGTCTTAATTAATTTACTTGTCTAACGCTCCACTTCAGCCTTAAACTCCTTGAATTTATCAAAAAAGACAGACTTGTGCCTTATCAGGTAAATATAACCAAACATTGTATAATCATCCGTGAAAGTGATGAAGTACTCAAAACCTCCTCTAGCTGGTGTAGACAAGGGACCACATACTTCAGTGTGAACAAGACTCAGTACCTCCTTGGCTCTATCCGCCTTTGGGATAAAAGACTTTTTGGTCATCTTTCCCATCAGGCAGGATTCACACTGAGGCCAATTTTTCAATCTCAATGAGCCCAAAAGCCCATCATGGATTAGCCTCTGAATCCTAGTTGAGTTGATGTGACCCAGCCTCAGATGCCAAAGATATAAGTCATTGACATTGGTCTTTCTCTTCTTTGTTAAAGGTTCAGATTGATCGTTATTTGATTAATTGTTAATAGGGTTTAAATAGAATAGATTTTCATATATGTGCCCAGTACATAAAATCTCTCCATCTTTACTGATAGAAATACCAAAATGAAAAGATACAAAATATCCTTGATTTATAAGTTTTGCAACTGAAATCAAATTCTGATGAAAATCAAGTACATATAAAATATCTATTAAAACCACTTTTTTATTACAATAAAAAATAAGATTCAACTCTCCCACTGCAAGGGCCCAGACTTGTGCTCCATTTCCCACGCGTAATCCATGTTCACCCTTCTTGAGTCGTCTTATCTTTCTAAACCCCTACAAGGAGTTACAAATATGATCAGTGGCTCCTGAATCAACAATCCAAGTAGAAGTTGATCCAACCATTGATATTGACTCTAGATAGAAAACATTACCTGTGGGGTTTTTCTTGGCTTGAAGATCTGGACACTCCTTTTTCCAATGTCCATTCTTTCTACATTTGAAGCACTTGCCTTTAGGTTTATCTTTGGGCTGAGTCTTGGGCGGAGCTACTGCGTTTCCCTTCTTCCTTTTGAACTTTCTGAGCTTAGACCCAATTCTTGAGGAATAAGCCTTAGCAATCATGGCCTTTGAATGTGGCTTCATGACCTTTTCTGCCATCTGAAATTCCTTCATCAACTCAATCAAACTCATATTTAACTTGTTCATATTGTAATTTAGTTTGAATTGAGTAAAGGAATCCGGTAGAGATTCGAGAACCATGTCCACTTGGCTCTTGGGGTCAATTATAACTCCTAAGATTTCTGTTACCTCGAAAGCAGCAATCATCTTGACTATATGCTCTCTGACTGATGCTCCCTCAGCCATCTTAGCGTTTATTATAGTTCGCAAAGCCTCCTATTTTGCGGGCCGGCTCTTATCCGCGAATATAGTGGCCAATAAATGACTAATGTCATACGCAGAAGCCATGTGCTCGTGTTTAGACTGGAGCACATTAGACATGGAGTCTAGCATATAGCAACGTGCCATTTCATTAGCCTTCTTCCACGCCTTCTCAGCCTCTCGCTCTTCGTTGGTGGAACCTTCCCCGATCACAGGGCAAGTCTTGTAAAGGACATACTTATACTCATCGGCTGTGAGTATTATGTCCAGGTTCCTCTTCCAGTTCACATAATTTGGTCCCGTTAACTTATTCTCACGGAGAATAATGGCCAAAAGACTAAAAGAACCTCCAACCATTTCTGAAAAATCGAAAAATAAAAGAAATGATTTAGTTTGTGAAAATAAATTTGTACACTAAAATTAATTTGGCTCTTAGGAAAACTGAAATTACTTCTTTGGAAGATTAACAATTCCCTAAACTAAGTGAATTAACCACCAAAAATTAATTTCCCTTCTAGGTAATGATCTAGAGGATAACTCTATCGTGGAATAGTCGTTTCCTCTCATTTCCTATGAACATTCCTCGCACTATAACTTCTAACGTGAGTTGGCCGATTATAGAATGTGTCCCGGGTTATTAATTACATCCTTCCATTAGATCTAGATCCTTGTGGTATCCCCATCCTATACGGGTTCACTCCCAGGATGACGCGAGAGGACCCACGATCTCTAATGAGGATCGTGATAGAAGCCGTAGGCCCGTTGGAACCCCTCTCCCACTTAGTCTTTTAAAATAAAGTTTTTCTGAAAAATATCCTTTTGAAATTTCCATTAAATTTTTCCTTAACTTAAAATAAAATATCTAAATCCATTAAAATCTCTATGTTAAGGATTATATCCTTTGAGAGATTTTTCCATGGACTAATTTTATTTAAGTTAAAACTTAATGATTTCAAAAAATTTTCAATTAAAACTTTCTAGAGATTTGGTCTCAAATTTATTTAACAAAACAATTTTTCTTGTACAAAATAAAATAAAATGGCTTTCTATTTTAACTTACAAAAATATCTAAATCCAATATATTTTCTATGTCAATGATTAAATCCTTTGAGAAAATATCAAAGGATTAATTTTTGTTTAAGTTAAAATAACCATTTATTTTTTTAAAGGAAAATGTTTTCCTTGCATAAATATTCCCAAAGATTTGGGTATTTGAGAAAACGCGCATATAGGTACACAAAAAAAAAAGCATGCTAGAAAACAGTAAACGTTTTCATGCTTTTCTATTTTTTTAAAACCTAAGTGTCCAAATAATAGAATTAAACACATTAATTAATTAATTAATATTCTTATTTAATCCTAAAATCCCTTACTAATATTTTTCATGCAAATATATTCCAAGAATATAAACTATTGCAAAAATATTAACTTCGCCTGGTATGAGACTTAAAACGGAAAGGAAAAAAAATTAAAAAAATTGACTGGTAGTCCACGTGCACCCGCCGCACTGGATCCGCGCCTATTTGACCTGCGGCTCATTGCGGCGTCGGTGCACCAGCCGCACCGGATCACCATCTTCAGCAACCCATGGAGCACCCGCGACCCGCTCCGCCGATCCAGCTGCCCTCCCGTTGACCCGCGCTTTTCTCCGCTTGGCAACCCACGCATGAGACCCATGCTTTTATCCGGAAACTCGCGTGCATGACCCGAATGCAATTGCAATTTGCAATTGCATTTGAAATGCAATTGGCTCACCAGCACGTCACCAAGCTGGCTCCAACGACACGGCTCCTCTCACAGAAACAGTGCGCTGCTCGGCTCTGGCTCGGCTTAGTCGGCGGCTTAGGAATAGTATTTTATCTTCTCCGTGAGTTTCCTCTGCAATTCTTCTGCGTTTTTCTTCGATTCTCTCCAGTGGGTTCCTTGGACATTTTTCATTACAAAAACTCATCCAAAACAAAATCACAACTGCCTATATCCATTTAAATTGGGTTTACACAATCAAAACATCAAAACCAAATTTACAGAGGATTCCTATGCTTCCACTGTGAAGCACAATCATGCCTATCCCATACCAAAATAGCGAAGAATCACAGGTTTAAGCACCGCACAATGTTCTTTTCCATTTTTATTAACTAACATGCTCCCTAAGCCAATCAAATTCAATGCTCTTATACCACTTGAAGGATTTGAAAACAAATAGAGAGCATGCTTCGGTGGAACAAAAATGGAGGAAATAAATAGAAACAGAGCATGGCAGCAGCATGGAGGGATTAAAATCATACCTCTTGGAGCCTTAAACCTTGAAGATTGAAGAAGAATGGTTTGAAGCTCAAAAAACAGCTTCCTTCTCCTCCGTGAGATGAAGCTTCCGGTTCCAGTTGTCAACTTCTCCTTCTCCAGTAAATTCTTGGCTTTTCAATTCTTAGAATATTACCCTACCTAATCAAACGTTGGTGAGTACAGAAAATTGGGATGAGAAAAGCCTCTCAGTTTTTTTTCTCTTCAACTCTCGGTTGGCTTTTGAAGCTTTGGCTTTATATATGAACCAAACCCAGAAGCCAAAAAATCAAGAGTCACAGGGAGAGAATTTTTATTTTTATTTCATTTTATTTTTCCTCACAGAAATCCAAGAATCATGAAACCAAAAATAATTATTTTGATAAAAATAATATTCTCGGGATTTAATATTTCAAACACCCGAATATTATTAACAAAATAAATTATGGCTTCACCCTAAACTCTTCTGAACTATGTCCGGAAAAATCCTATGATCCAGGCTATTGGGCCAAAATAATATTTATTATTTTTCTTGGACCCGAAAAGTCCAAAATAATAAACATTAATTATTTTCCTTGGGATTAAATAAATAACCCAATAAATAATTAATGAACTCAATTGAACCAAAAAATAATTATACTTTAATTATTTATTTCTTGGGATTTAATTAAATAAATAATCCAATAAATAATTAAGTATTAATTACTTTTCTCTAGTTTAAATCCCGGTTAATTTTTTAATTATTCAAATTGGACCTAGGCCCTGAATAATTAATTAACCAATTAAACCAGATAATAAATTTCTCTCAATTTATTTTATTCCAGTCTAATAATAAATTAGACTTCCTGAATAAAATAAAACCCTCTCAACTGAGATAAATTTCTCAACTTAAAAATTAATTAGGACTCACAGGCTATACTGGGGACCAAAAGACACACCGTCTTGGCTACTAAAATGACCAAAATACCATTATCATATAAATAGCTGTATTTTACGTTTTAAATATTTTCTAATATCACCATAAGAAAATATTGACCCCAAGGACAGTGCTGCGTTAGCAAAGTCTCCGACGTACAAGTGTAATGACTAAAATACCCCTTTATACGGTGCCGTAAATTTAGAGAGGAAGAAGTGTATTCACACATCTCTAAATGACATCTATCATCCTTAAGCCTCTAGTCCAATGATCCACGATTTCCTGGATTGTTTCTGCTTTCCAAGGGAGCTACCCTAAAACAAACATTCAAGTCATGTTTCCCAAGGCCCTGGATATTTAGATCATTTAGACAACCACAAGGGACGATATAGTGTAGAAACTATCTTGTACAAGTCTGTCTTAACTAACTAGTCGCACATACCTAACATGCAAGTATATTGGCCCTACGATAGAACTTCAACTATAACATATACAAAGTATATGCTTCCAGCTTCGTCAGACCACTAACGTATACTCAAGTCATAGAGTACTAGTCCACACTGTAGCGGTAGTTGTAATACCGCACCCAAAACCACCTTTGACTATGGGGAAAAGTCATGCATTGCATAGCATTTTGCATTTTATGTGGTAGCTTAGAATTATTTTATTTGCACGGATGCATGTGAATTTTTCCGTTGCTCCTGCATTTGAATTAATTGATGTGAATAGTTGTGTTGTTAAAGATTTGGATAAGGGAGGTTTGGTCGAAGATTTGGAAGGATGAGTACTGGGGGGTGGTGAGAACTGATTGTAGAAAAAATTAGTATTGGAGTTGTTTTGGAATAGCGGGGAGGTTAGTGATTTCCTTTGGTGACCCGAGTTCGAATCCTACCTTTTGTGAAGTTAGTTTCTCTTCTTGAAAATTCCTTTCCTTAGAGTTTCCATGTCGTGGCCGAAAAAGATCTAGCAAACCTAGAGAAATTTTAGTGTATTATTCCAAAGAAATAAGTCTCTATATTTATTTCTTAAATTTTAGGACCTTGATGTGAATAAAGTTCACTTTTAATTTTCATCTTTTATTCCTTAGAATTTTCAAAAAACCCCTAGCTAATAATTAAAATTTTAGCTTGAATTTAGCTAGATAGATCTTGCCATGGATAGTTGGAATTAATGAATCATTTTTCTAGTAGGAAACCTTGTTGATTTTAACCCTAGAACCTAAGCTAAAAATCTGGAAAAATTTTCTAGCAAGTGCCACCACTTCTTAGAGGAATTTTAGCTCAACTTAAACTCTTCCAAAGTTAGGAAATCTTATCCTAAATCCTTTAGCAAATCAGATTTTTATTGCAATCCTAATTCGACTAGGATTTTCTTCCTAACCCTAGCAGAATTTCGGCAACTTTATGTTAACACAAGCTGTCCGAAATTCCAGCACCTTTAAGTACAATCCAACCCTTCAAACCCTAGCTCAAATCCCCTAAAACATCTTCCATCAATTCAGATTATCTTTGCTGTGCAAAACCAGATTTTACTCAAACAAATTCCAGAATTTTGGCCAGCTAGGAAACCAGAATTTTCGACAGCTTTGTACAGAAAATTTCGGCCAGCCTTGTACTCCTATTCCAACCAAAATTCTGCACACAAACACACCGAAAAACCCCAGCTGATCAAGCTATTTTTCAGTGCCTAAAACCCTCATTTTTTCTCTGGAAATTTCGGCAGAACCACAGCTAAAACAATCCAGAAATTCTTCCTCTCCTGTTCAACAATTTCGCACAGCAAAACTACTGCACGTGCACAGAAATTTCAGCCCTAAAAACCTTCGCAAACTCTTCTTTGTTTGGCCCAAAATTCTGAACACAATCAGCCCTTCTCTTGAGTAATAGTTCGGCCAGTACAAGGGAGCAAAATTGCAGTATATTTTCTCCCTTAAACCCTCTCAAAGTCGGCAGCAAGAAGGCACTCGTGAGCTACAATTTTTGGCCTTGCTGTCCAAGAAACCTAAAGCCATTAGGAGTCTTCCTAAGCATCACCATCTAACCCTAAATCAATCTTCTCTAACTCTAAATCATAGCAGCCGTCTATCCTCTCCATTCTACACAAAAATTTCAGCAAGAACTCCACAACAAATTCTCTCTGCAAATTCTCGAAAAACTCAAGAACTATTCTAAGTAAAAATCGAACACACCTTAAGGTAAGCAAAAATCCTCTCAACCTCTTGATACCGTTTTCTCTAATGATTCTTTTCTCCTTCTTCCCTTAAATCACGCCACATAGAGGCTGATTTCATCTTCTTCTTTAATTTTCGGTCAAGAGGAGCAAAGGAGGTAGCTTTTCTCTTCTTTTCAAGCGAACTCGGGACGATCACCATAGGAGTATCGAGACCTCATTACCCGGTTGTTGCAAGGTAAGGGAATACCTACCCTTGATGCCGAAAGTAAGGTTTAATGATGTCTATTAGTTGGATGAGCATATGGTCATGGTATATGATCTTTGGGGATTAGATAGTTTACTTGGATTTAAATAGGGGATTGCGAATTGTTGTGAAAATAAATGAGATTAGAGCATGTTCGAATTAATTGAGACCCTGATCATGATATTATATGGTGTAGATCAGGAGGATAATTGAGGGAAGTAAGCTGTGATTTTATCTCATTTATCTGAGGCATATCAAGTAAGTCCTTGCATAAACTCTTTTGTTAAATGTTGTGATGGTAAGTCCTTGTATGAACTCTTTTGTTAAATGTTGTAATGGCAAGTCTATGTTGTAAAGCTTTGTAAAGCTATTGTTGAACTATGATTATTTCGGTTGTAAACGTGGATGATTATTCTTTAAACGGTTTTGTCAAACTAATAATTTTATCAAGAAAACTATTCTTTCCTAAATTTTTAGAAAACTCTTTTAGAGAAAAACCACGTTGTACAAAGCCAAAGTGTGGAGATATTTTGAATCAGTAATTGACGGATATGTTCGTTGAGTACTCAATAAGCGTAGGCTAACAATACTAATCTTGGAGGGCTAGCGTAAGTCTTCTGGCAGGAGGCCACCTCCAGAAGATGAACTCTGCTTGAAAAGGCGACAGTGTTGGTTGGTCAGGCCAGTCCGAACTAGCATTTGTACCTGGTATGGTATTATTTATATTCCCGGCATGGACACCCGGATGGTTTTGTTGGGTGTAGAGATGGAGGAGTATCTCACCCGGTGAGCTGTACACTCACCTTGATCAGAACACCCAACGTGTGGTAATCTGGTCCGGACAAGGTGCACAAAGTGTGGTGCCTTGGCCATTTTGTTCTCATGGAGCCCAACGTGTGGTGACATGACTGTTTATTCGAGTGGATGATTGTTTTGTGTAAAGTATGATTATGGAAAAATCCACTCTTTGCGAAAGAGAAATTATTTATGACTTGCCAAATATTTCTACAAATGTTTTCCACTTTGCATACACGTACAGTTTTAAACACCATGTGCACACACAGGACTTACTGAGATTTATTCTCACACTGTTTTACATCATATTTTCAGGAGATAGATCGTCTTTGAGTCAGTGGGGCATTGATAGTTGAAGCTTTTCTAATTATTGTCATCTTTTCTTAGGAGACATTTGTTGTTTAAGCTGTTGAACGATTAATTATTTTTATTTCGTTTTGCTCCAAGTTGAGCCTGATGTAATAAGAGTATTTCTTTATTTATCTAAGTTGAATCTCTTGGAGGTTGCCTTTGTATTTTATACCTCGTTTTAAAGACCCCTTGTCCTATGGGACGGGGCGACATCCCCGCCCTTTTAGGGTACGTAGTCGTGGGGTGTTACAAGTGGTATCAGAGAACAAGGTTTAGGCAATTACTTAACTTATGGGGTTTTATTTTCTTAAGTATTTTGATCTGGTGCTAATTTTTATCTTTTGTTTATAGGATGGTTAAAAGAGTTGTATCGGTCTGTCGAGAGGCGGCTCGCTGGCTGCGGGAATCCACCTGCCCCACTACCCGTAGCTGATCCACTCGCGTCCGATTCAGAGAGAGAGCGTGAGCCGTCAGTGCTAGACGACCCGGTGGTTGAGGCAGAGATAGAGGTCGAGGAGAGCTTAGGGGAAGATGAGGGAGATGAGGAGATGACGGAGTTGAGTGAGGGAGAGGTAGATGAGCTAGGGAATGAGGGAGATGATGAGAACGAGGGAGAGATGGCTGGGGTAGAAGGAGAGGATAAGGAGGTAATGGAGGTTCCCCGGACCCCGCAAATAGGAGAAGTTGATAGGACCCTTGCTTGCTACACCCTAAGGAGTCCGGTGGTGAGGAAGGTAGGTCAAGGGATGGAGTTGCCTCGGGAGAGAGGGAACTTGGGCCGTCAGTTCCAGGAGGGGTAGATAAGGGAAAGAGGAAGCTAGAAGAGAGTCCTAAGGGGTGTGGACTCCGGTATGGACTAGGCATAAATGCCATGCTAAGAAGAGAGGGGTTGTTTGACCCGGTTGATTCAGGGAGTGAGAGGCTTGCGCCTAAGGGTGCGGTTAGATTAGCACTGGATAAGCTCTATGAGTCGGCTATGAGAACTAAGAGAGGCCGAGAGGGTAAGTCAGGGCAGCCGAGGGAGTGTGTTGGATTTGCGAGGAACTACATAGGGAGACCTGATAGCTCCGCGGGGTGGCTTGTGGAACCGGCCTCTGATGACTCCGATGCTTCTGTTGAAACTAAGGAGAGTCGAACATAGAAGACCAGCAGCTTTTACTTTTCTTTCTTTGGGATTTGCATACCTTTGTTTATTTATTTCTTTTAAGGGAGCATGTTGCTTATAGGGCTTACTTATCATTTTAAATAAAAAGGGTATCGTATGAGATAACCCATTCTTTTCTGCAAAAAATGGTTTATATGACAAGTATGAGTTTTGTTTATTACTTGATTTACTCTTGCACGATATCATCACATTCTCTTTTAGATAAGTACATTGCTATCAACTGATTATGCATCTAAGCATATTCTTTTCCCCGTGGTAACTAACTGACCCTGAGTGAATGTGACTAAGATGGCACCAAGACGCAGAACAGTTGTGCATAGCAGAACAGTGCAGGAGAATGCATCCTCCATCCTGGAATTTGAGCAGATGCATCGTTCAACCCCCAACGTGGAAGAGCACCTGCCACAAGAGCAGGAATTAGCTTTGGAGAGGTCACGGGATATGACCATGGGTCAGGCTTTCGACAAGATGGCCTCGATCCTGCAGAACCTGACTGAAAGGGTGGACAAGGTGGCCAAGAAACCACCGCAGGGAGAAGATGAGGCTCTGGAGCGTTTCCTGAAGTTCCAGCCTCCCATCTTCCAAGGGGAGGTGGAACATAATGAGAAGGCCGAGCAATGGATTGAGTAGATGGAGGACATCTTCGCTACTTTGCAGTACTCGAAAGAGAGGATGGTGAAGTTTGCTGCTTTTCGGCTGAGGGGACCGTCTCGGGCATGGTGGCAGTGAGTACGAGGTGATTGGGACAAGGAGGAGCAGGAGTGGACCTGGGACGATTTTACGAAAGCTTTCCGAGCTGAGTACATTCCTCGATGGGTGGCTGAGAAGAGGGAGGACGAATTCCAGACCCTCAGGCAAGGAGGCATGACCGTGGCCCAATATGCAGCCCGATTCATGCAGTTGTCCAAGTAATGCAAGTGCTTGGTAGATACGGAGTAGAAGTGCACCCGGCAATTCGTGAAAGGGCTTAGGCCAAAGTTGAGGAAGGCATTGGCTCCATCACCGCCTACATCGTACACCGCCGCCGTGGACGCAGCTTCCCGGACAGAAAATGATGATCGGTATCGACCGGTGAGTAGACCCTTCCAACCGAATCGTCCACCTATGAGGCCTTCAAGCAACAAGTGACCCGCGGCCTCTATGCCTTGGGGAAATCGGGGTAAGCAGCCTCGAGTGCCAGTAGCAGGACCGATGCAAGGCAGCCTGAATTGCCGGCTGTGTGGGAAGCGAGGCCACACCGAAAGAAACTGCTGGGGTAATGGGGGTGTGAAGAGGTGCTTCAATTGCAGAGACCCAGGATACTTGAGAAACGTCTGCCCCAAACCCTTAAGGATTGAGCAGATCGTGCCGACTCAACCAATGGGAGGTAATAGAGGCGCCGCTACTAGACCAATTGGAGCGGGAGGCCAGAAGCCTCAGGTGAAGGCTAAAGTCTTTGTCCTGAACCGAGAGGAAGTCGGAGCAGACGCCGCCGTGATTGAAGGTAACATTTCTATCCAATGTTGTCTCGTTAATGTTCTGATAGATCCAGGATCCACACACTCTTATGTAAGTAAAGTATGTGTATCACATCTGGGTTGGGAAGGAAATGAGCTACCTTATACCCTAGTAGTTAGTTCCCCCTTGGGAAAGGTGGTGGAAGCAGGCAAGAAAATGGGAAGTTGTGGAGTTGAGGTAGGGAAGGAGATTCTGGAGGCCAACCTTATAATCCTGCCCATAGATGATTATGACCTGATCTTGGGCATGGACTGGTTGTCGAAGCACGGAGCCCGTGTGGACTGTAAGATCAAGACGGTGCAGTTTGTGAGACCTGGCCGGGACGTACTTGAATTCAACGGCAGACGAATGAAGGAACTAAAATTTCTTATTGCTGGTGCTAAAGCCCGGAAGTTACTAAAGAAAGAATGTACGGGATATTTGGCGTACCTCCTGAACAAACCTAAGGACCAGTGTACCTTGGAAAGTACGGAGGTAGTAAAAGACTTTTCGGATGTTTTCCCTGCTGTGCTCACTTCCCTACCCCCTGAGCGGGAAGTTGAGTTCACCGTGGATCTGACTCTCGGAGCAGAACCAGTGTCAAAAACCCCCTACTGGATGGCACTGACAGAGTTGAAGGAGTTGAAGGAGCAATTGGAAGAATTGCTAATGCAAGGCTACATTCGGCCGAGTGCGTCACCGTGGGGAGCCCCGGTGTTGTTTGTCAAGAAGAAAGATGGTACCTTGAGGCTATGTATCGACTATCGGGGACAGAACAATCTAACGATCAAGAATAAATACCCTCTACCCTTAATCGATGAGTTGTTTGATCAACTGCAAGGCGCCGCTTGCTCTTCGAAGTTGGACCTACGACAAGGATACTATCAGGTGCGGATTAAGGAAGAAGACATTCCTAAGACTGCATTTAACACGCGATACGGCCACTACGAGTTCGTGGTAATGTCGTTCGGTGTAACCAACACACCGGCAGTATTCATGGATTTGATGCATCGCATTTTTCAACCATACCTGGACAAGTTCGTGGTTATATTCATCGATGACATTTTAATCTACTCCAAGAATCCGGAGGACCACGCGAAGCACTTAAAATTGGTCTTAGAGAAGCTGAGGGAATTCAGGTTTTACTCTAAGTTCAGTAAATATGAGTTCTGGCTGAGCTCAGTGTCTTTCCTTAGTTACGTGATATCCAAGGAGGGGATCAAAGTGGACCCTGCCAAGGTGGAAGCCGTAGCTAACTGGAAACAACCGGAGAACATTACCGAGATACGAAGTTTCCTTGGGTTAGCCGGGTACTATCGGCGTTTCATTAAAAATTTCTCTACTCTGGCTTCACCAATGACGCGACTGTTGAAGAAGGATGTCGCTTTTGTTTGGAGTGAGAAGTGCGAAAAGTGCTTCCAAGAACTTAAGAGGAGGTTGATTACAGCACCCGTGCTGAGTCTGCCTGAGGCTGATAAGCCCTATGCACTCTATACAGATGCATCCAAGGAAGGACTAGGAGCTGTGCTGATACAAGAAGGGAAAGTCATAGCTTATGCATTTAGGAAACTAAGGCCGCACGAAGCTAATTATCCCATGCATGACCTGGAGCTAGCAGCTATAGTGTTCGCCTCGAAGAACTGGCGACATTACTTGTACGGTACGCAATACGAGGTCTTCACTGACCATAAGAGTCTAAAGTACATCTTCACACAGAAGGACCTGAATCTTCAACAGTGTAAGTGGATGGAATTTCTCGAGGAGTATAAGTGCTCTATTAATTATCACCCGGGCAAAGCGAATGTGGTAGCTGACGCACTGAGTCGGAAGGTGAAGATGGCTCACTTGAGAATGCAGGAGATGTCAGCAGTCCAGGATTTCCTGGAGAAAGAAGTGTAAGTGTAAGAGAGGAAGATCTGCGTGAGCAATCTGACCATGAAGCCCGATCTGGATCAGGAGATTGTATCAGGCCAGCAGGATAGTGCGGAATTTCAGATTTTTAAGGAGAAAGAGATCGCAAGAGGAGGAAATGACTTCCGAACTAATGAGAATGGGGTATTATACTTTCGGGACCGGATTTGTGTGCCTGACATCCGAGACCTAAGGAAGAGGATACTGGACGAAGCGCACAAGAGCAAATATACCATACACCCTGGGGAGGTAAAAATGTACCAAGACTTGAAGAGGAAATATTGGTGGGTTGGAATGAAGAGGGATGTAGTTCAGCATGTGTCAACCTGCCTGACGTGCCAGAAGGTTAAGATGGAGCATAAGAAGTCTGCAGGTTTACTGCAACCGTTACCGATTCCCGAGTGGAAATGGGAAGAGGTGACCATGGACTTTGTGACTGGCCTTCCGATGACCAAGTTACACAAGGATGCAATCTGGGTGGTAGTGGACCGATTGACCAAGACAGCGCATTTTATACCAGTGAACATGCAGGACTCGATGGAAAAGTTGGCTCAGACGTATACCCGAGAAATTGTAAGGTTGCATGATGTACCGTCGAGTATTGTGTCGGATAGGGACCCTAGATTCACTTCCAGGTTCTAGGGTAAGTTTCAGGAGTCCTTGGGCACGACCCTGAAATTCAGCACCTCTACTCATCCGCAGACGGACGGTCAATCCGAGAGGGTCATTCAGATTCTGGAAGACATGCTCCGAGCATGTATCTTGGACTTTAGAGATAAGTGGATTGAGTCCTTACCACATGCGGAGTTAGCATATAACAACAGTTATCAGGCGTCGATTGGGATGGCGCCGTATGAAGTATTGTATGGGCAAAAATGCCAAGTACCGCTATACTAGGGATGGACAGAAGAGGGGAACGTTAAGAGGACTGGTGAAGTATGCATTCAGGAGATGATGGACAAGATCAAGTTAATTCGAGAAAGGCTAAGGGCAGCGCAAAGCAGACAAAAGAGTTATACAGACTCTAGGAGAAGGGAACTGGAATTCCTAGTAGGTGATTGTGCATTCTTGAAGTTGACTCCTAGTAGAGGAATCCTGAAACATCCGAGAGGAGGGAAGTTGAGTCCTAGGTATTTGAGACCGTTCCCGATATTGGAGAAAATTGGACCGGTTGCCTACCGATTGGATCTACCTGATGGTCTAACCGGGATGCATGATGTATTCCATGTCTCTCAGTTAAAGAGGTACAACCCCGATCCGAGTCATATACTTAATGAGGAACCGTTGGAGTTGCAACCAAATCTGAGTTATGTGGAGAGACCCGTCAAGATCTTGGAGCAAAGTATTAAGACGTTTCGAAACAAGCAGATACCCATGGTAAAGATACTTTGGGATCATCATGGAGCACAAGAAGCAACGTGGGAAACGGAGGAATGGTTAAGACGGAAGTATCTGGATATGCTCGAAGGGTATGGAATCTGAATTTCGGGACGAAATTCTCTTAAGGGGGAGGGGATGTAATACCCCGCCCAAAACCACCTTTAACTATGGGGAAAAGTTATGCATTGCATAGCATTTTGCATTTTATGTGGTAGCTTAGAATTATTTTATTTGCATGGATGCATGTGAATTTTTCCGTTGCTCCTGCATTTGAATTAATTGATGTGAAATAGTTGTGTTGTTAAAGATTTGGATAAGGGAGGTTTGGTCGAAGATTTGGAAGGATGAGTATTGGGGGGTGGTGAGAACTGATTGTAGAAAAAATTAGTATTGGAGTTATTTTGGAATAGCGGGGAGGTTGGTGATTTCCTTTGGTGACCCAAGTTCGAATCCTACCTTTTGTGAAGTTAGTTTCTCGTCTTGAAAATTCCTTTCCTTAGAGTTTTCATGTCTTGGCCGAAAAAGATCTAGCAAACCTAGAGAAATTTTAGTGTCATTATTCCAAGGAAATAAGTCTCTATATTTATTTCTTAAATTTAAGGACCTTGATGTGAATAAAGTTCACTTTTAATCTTAAGCATTTATTCCTTAGGATTTTCGAAAAACCCCTAGCTAATAATTAAAATTTCAGCTTGAATTTAGCTAGATAGATCTTGCCATGGATAGTTGGAATTAATGAATTATTTTTCTAGTAGGAAACCTTGTTGATTTTAACCCTAGAACCTAAGCTAAAAATCTGGAAAAAATTTCCAGCAAGTGCCGCCACTTCTTAGAGGAATTTTAGCTCAACTTAAACTCTTCCAAAGTTAGGAAATCTTATCCTAAATCCTTTAACAAATCAGATTTTTATTTCAATCCTAATTCGACTAGGATTTTCTTCCTAAACCTAGCAGAATTTCGGCAGCTTTGTGTTAACACAAGCTATCCGAAATTCCAGCACCTTTAAGTACAATCCAACCCTTTAAACCCTAGCTCAAATCCCCTAAAACATCTTCCATCAATTCAGATTATCTTTGCTGTGCAAAACTAGATTTTACTCACACAAATTCCAGAATTTCGGCCAGCTAGGAAACCAGAATTTTCGACAGCTTTGTACAGAAAATTTCGGCCAGCCTTGTACTCCTATTCCAACCGAAATTCTGCACACAAACACACCGAAAAACCCCAGCTGATCAAGCTATTTTTCAGCGCCTAAAACCCTCATTTTTTCTCTGGAAATTTCGGCAGAACCACAGGTAAAACAGTCCAGAAATTCTTCCTCTCCTGTTCATCAATTTCGCACAACAAAACTACTGCACGCGCACAGAAATTTCAGCCCTAAAAACCTTCACAAACTCTTCTTTGTTTGGCCCAAAATTCTGAACACAATCAGCCTTTCTCTTGAGCAATAGTTCGGCCAGCACAAGGGAGCAAAATTGCAGAATATTTTCTCCCTTAAACCCTCTCAAAGTCGGCAACAAGAAGGCACTCGTGAGCTGCAATTTTCGGCCTTGCTATCCAAGAAACCTAAAACCATTAGGAGTCTTCCTAAACATCACCATCTAACCCTAAATCAATCTTCTCTAACTCTAAATCATAGCAGCCGTCTATTCTCTCCATTCTACACAAAAATTCCAGC
Source organism: Voacanga thouarsii (assembly GCA_026120185.1). Lineage (NCBI taxonomy): Eukaryota > Viridiplantae > Streptophyta > Magnoliopsida > Gentianales > Apocynaceae > Voacanga > Voacanga thouarsii. Next base: position 1,292,636 of record JANUWF010001569.1, read on the forward strand.
AAGAACTCCACAGCAAATTCTCTCTGCAAATTCTCGAAAAACTCAAGAACTATTCTAAGCAAAAATCAAACACACCTTAAGGTAAGCAAAAATACTCTCAACCTCTTGATGCCGTTTTCTCTAATGATTCTTTTCTCCTTCTTCTTCCCTTAAATCACGCCACATAGAGGCTGATTTCATCTTCTTCTTTAATTTTTGGTCAAGAGGAGCAAAGGAGGTAGCTTTTCTCTTCTTTTCAAGCAAACTCGGGACGATCACTATAGGAGCATCGAAACCTCATTATCTGGTTGTTGCAAGGTAAGGGAATACCCACCATTGATGCCGAAAGTAAGGTTTAATGATGTCTATTAGTTGGATGTGTTGGGATTCGTGGACTCCTAAACGCGAAAAACATCTACGAATCCCTCCCGAGGACCCAAGTAAACGATTAAGAAGATCTAAGCTTTAAGAATTACCTCTGGTTGCTGTAATCGAAATCCTTCGATTCTGGTTGCGCTGTTGTACGTTCAACCCGAACAATCACCAGACGCTGCAGTATGCGAACGTCCTCTATCGGATACACACCGCGAACTCACTCGATACCCGGGGAGTGCTAGCGCTTAGGGTTTGAGAGGTTTTTTTTCCTTTCTGGTAGAGAATGGCACGAATGTTCTCAACCGAAAAAAAATTGGACTATTGAAAAGACGGCTAGGGTTTTCTTAAAAACCCTCGAACCTCTTAGAGTCCAACCCCAATAATATCTTATCATATTCTAATTTAAATTCAAATTAAATTAAAGCCGATATGATAAGATTACGCCATTATCTCGGTAATTTAACTAATTATTTTACAGAGTCGATTCTTATAATCTGGATATCATCCAGATTCATCGAACTCGGTCACCGGAAAAATAACCTAACAAGTTCGCTTATTGTGTGACCCTATAGGTTCATTTAACACCTGGCGATGTGCCTAAATCATATTTAAATGGCCCACAAGTTATAAGCGGTTTCTAGCAAAACATTATAACTATCCAGGTTAAATGAAGATCGGTGATCTCTTTGAACCAAACCATAATTTTATATTTAGTCCTTTTGTCACACGATATCCAGATTAAGCATAAGGTACGGAGCATGTCATCCTTATTAAGCTTAATCAATTATTTCTTGATTTCATAGTAGATCTGTTCAAACAAATGATATCAATATCTTAGATTGATATATTTGAGCACGGCCATGCATTTTTAACAGTCTAACTTATCAAGGGGCCCATGGATATCTCTCCCATAATCGAGAGGGACAAATTCCTTCACAATCAATCATATTCCTCTACTTGATTTATTATATATCCAACGAGTAGTCTAATTTATTATCTGGTTAAAGACAACTTTAGACAATGTCAAAATATAGAATTTATCAAGTAAGAAACTATGATGAATTTAGGTCGAAGGACTTTCAATATTATTATGGCTAGAAAGTACTTATGACATATTCCATGAAGTACTCTCACAGTGGGTCATGTCCAATACAATGTTCTCTAACATTTATTTATGTCTTGACTCGATATCACAAATATCCATGGCCAGTAAAACATAGCCATCAAGTCACAAATATACTAATCTTAATTTATTATTATTCCAATAATAATAATCGATCAGGGACAGTTTTAGAATAGTCATTGTATTCATTGTAGGGTTTTACTATCAAGTCACGTACTTGATGACCAACAAAACAAAACTCACTATTCATGGAAAGGAAAGCCTCATATTATTATATAAAACATAATGACAATTGTATAAGTACAAATTGACTCTAGGGCATATCTCCAACAGGATGAGCATATGGTCATGGTATATGATCTTTGGGGATTAGATAGTTTACTTGGATTTAAATAGGGGATTGCAAATTTTTGTGAAAATAAATGAGATTAGAGCATGTTCAAATTAATTGAGACCCTAATCATGATATTATATGGTGTAGATCAGGAGGATAATTGAGGGAAGCAAGCTGTGATTTTATCTCATTTATCTGAGGCATATCAAGTAAGTCATTGCATAAACTCTTTTGTTAAATGTTGTGATGGTAAGTCCTTGTATGAACTCTTTTGTTAAATGTTGTAATGGCAAGTCTATGTTGTAAAGCTTTGTAAAGCTATTGTTGAACTATGATTATTTCGGTTGTAAACGTGGATGATTATTCTTTAAACGGTTTTGTCAAACTAATAATTTTATCAAGAAAACTATTCTTTCCTAAATTTTTAGAAAACTCTTTTAGAGAAAAACCACGTTGTACAAAGCCAAAGTGTGGAGATATTTTGAATCAGTAATTGACGGATATGTTCGTTGAGTACTCAATAAGCGTAGGCTAACAATACTAATCTTGGAGGGCTAGCGTAAGTCTTCTGGCAGGAGGCCACCTCCAGAAGATGAACTCTGCTTGAAAAGGCGACAGTGTTGGTTGGTCAGGCCAGTCCGAACTAGCATTTGTACCTGGTATGGTATTATTTATATTCCCGGCATGGACACCCGGATGGTTTTGTTGGGTGTAGAGATGGAGGAGTATCTCACCCGGTGAGCTGTACACTCACCTTGATCAGAACGCCCAACGTGTGGTAATCTGGTCCGGACAAGGTGCACAAAGTGTGGTGCCTTGGCCATTTTGTTCTCATGGAGCCCAACGTGTGGTGACATGACTGTTTATTCGAGTGGATGATTGTTTTGTGTAAAGTATGATTATGGAAAAATCCACTCTTTGCAAAAGAGAAATTATTTATGACTTGCCAAATATTTCTACAAATGTTTTCCACTTTGCATACACGTACAGTTTTAAACACCATGTGCACACACAGGACTTACTGAGATTTATTCTCACACTGTTTTACATCATATTTTCAGGAGATAGACTGTGCTGAGTCAGCGGGGCATTGATAGTTGAAGCTTTTCTAATTATTGTCATCTTTTCTTAGGAGACATTTGTTGTTTAAGCTGTTGAACGATTAATTATTTTTATTTCGTTTTGCTCCAAGTTGAGCCTGATGTAATAAGAGTATTTCTTTATTTATCTAAGTTGAATCTCTTGGAGGTTGCCTTTGTATTTTATACCTCGTTTTAAAGACCCCTTGTCCTATGGGACGGGGCGACATCCCCGCCCTTTTAGGGTACGTAGTCGTGGGGTGTTACAGTAGTAGTCTAGGTTCCTACCATATAGTACTTTTAGAAACCACTACTACAAGTCATGTTCTACGTATTCAAAATACACTTATGTCATGAAGTGAGTGGACTACTCACTGGCTAAAGATAAGCCATTCCTCATTTCGAATTATAACATAATAACCTAAATATGATGAGATTCTCATTCTCATCAATCAGTTAAGAACAAATGTTTATGTGTTTAAATAACCCATTATCCATACCTTACTGTGAAAGACCTCCATTCACATGGATCATTTATTTACACACAATGGATTTTTTCCAAACGAAATTGTGTACAAATAAAGAAAATTAATTTCACAAATGATTTTTTGAAATAAATTCTTTTATTACCATATTCGATATTTACATCAGAAACCTAGTCTAAGAGGGCATGCTTTCCAACATTAACAACATTGTGGTCTTCATTGGTTGGCAATAGCCCATCAGCATTAGATTGACCCAAATTTTTAGTACCCTAATGAGGCCCAGATTTGAATTTCTTCAAGCCACTTGAGCCATGCTGGGCTATTTTTGCATCATTTAGAATAGCAAAAGCTTTGCATGATCGTTTATTATAGCCAGGTTGACCACATTTGCCACACTTGTTCAAATTGTGCCCAAATGCATTTTCAACTTCAGTTGGCACATTTTGGCAATTAATATAACATTTTCATTGTATTGTTCAATAGTATCAAATTTGGCAACAAGTTTCCTTGGACATTTTCTAGAATTGTGTCTAGAAAGTCCACATGTTCTATACTTGTTAATGTAAAACCAACCCTACTAATCATTTGAAGCCCTTGTTCATTAGTCTTGTAGTTTTTCTCCCCAACCTCAGACCTTCTCTTTTTTTTGGGCCTTCTAGGTAGCCTAATATTTTATGCGAGTAGTAGTGGTTGCATAGTTGAAATGGGCCAGATATTGGGGTCATTAGCTAGGCAAACAATATCCTTATATGCCTTTTCATATGCTTCTATGCTACAACATTCATCCACAAAATTTTTAGGGTTCTGTCCAATATATCTTAGAGCAGTCACCGTATGTACACAAGGGATGCCACAAGTGTCCTACTTTCTACAAGAATAGGTTTTCATTTCACTATCAACTGCAAACTGTTCCTAATTTCTTTGCTTAAACTGGAACTTGAAACTACTAGCATAGGATGTAACACATTTTCCTGATTCTTCTTTCAATGTCTTTAGTCTTCTTGCAATTCGTGGACAGATCTTCCTTTTCTGTCTACTGATCCAATGCCTCCTTGACTGGTGTCGCAGTATAAGGTACACTCTTATTCTTTACAATAACTGTAATATAGGTTTTGATCTTATTTGAAAAATCTATCTATTGAATGATTCACTGTGATTGTTCAGCAATATGTCACATTTTGATGACTTCACTGAAGTAGGATCCTAGTCTAGAACGTATGAGATGTTTGACTTTTCAGTCAGTTGTAGGCCCTTTCATCCAAGTCTCTAAGGACTTGCATTTCTACTTCAAATTTGTTCTTATATGTTGCTCTCGCACATGCCCACATTTGCTCCTTCTGAACATCTCCGAGATTGGCTTTCTGAAACTTATTGTGTAAGTGGCGTACACAATGTCGGTGTTCAATTCTTGAAAGTAATTCTTGAACTACTTGTATTAAGCCCTGTATTAGCAAGACAAAAAATTAAATAATTTGAAAAACCCCATTACACTAAAATCAATAATTTTGAATTAAAAACTTTGCTAGAATTGTCACTTTTTGTCTATCACTTATGAAACACCAGTCCTCCTACTTGTATATCCCAAGGTCTTCTACAAGGCTTTCAATAAACCATTTTCAAGTTCTCTTGATCTCACCTTCAACTACAGCGTAAACCACAAGATACATCCCATTATTGGGATCGACAGCCACAGTAGTAAGAAGAATCCTGGAGGAATCCTTTTAAAAATGTTCCATCTAGCCTAAGACCTTTCTATAACCAATTTTGAATCCTTTCCTAAGTGCATTAATACAAACGTAAATTCTTCTGAAATATTGATTTCCAATGTCCTTATATTTTACTCTATTAATGTAAACAGCACTGCCATGATTGTTTCTTCTAAGTTCTTTGGTGTAATTCTATAGTAACTCGTACTGGTCCCTACATTTACCCTCTATCATTAACTTTGCCTCTTACTTTGTTTTGTAGACTTTCCAAGGTGAGATGTTCACAATGAGGTCTTCATGAACTTTGTCTTAGAACTTATCCACCTTAACACCATTAGCATATCTAAAAGCATCAATGTACTTGGCGGCCAAGTATTTTGCATTAGCAATTGTGTGACTTAGATTCTTGGAGCACTCATGCTTTACTTGCAAATTTCTAATTTGGAACCCTGGAGTCTCTTTTATCCTATGTCCATACACCATCCAGTCACAATTTGCACCTCTACAACAAGCCCTTACTCTTTGCTTATCATTTTTCTTAAACCACACTTACTTACCATACTTAATTCCATGGTTAATAATGGTAGTCTTAAGGTCACACCTAGTGTTAAATTTCATGTCCACCTAGAAGTTAGGATTTTTACCATCTTTTTCCATGTTAAACTTCGGAAATTCTTCCATCCTGATGTTCTCATCAACATCATCCTCTATAAACTGACTTTTATTGAATTCATCATCTAAGCTTTCAAAGCTGGACTCGTCTCCAATTTCAATGTTTTCTGGTTCAATAAATGCATCTTCTTTGTGACTAAAGGCTTGTGCATACAACTAGGTCATTCTTTTACCCTTTATCTCCCCTCTCTCACTTTTTAGATTTGCATCATTCATTGAACTTTCTACATTTTCATGGTCTGCACACTTGCTTTATCCATACCAATCATACTAATCTCAATTATAGAAAAGTGTAGGTAAATGAGTTTTAAAATCTAAACCATTCACTAATAAAGTCGAAAAAAAATCAGACAATTCAATCTCCATAACTCTAATTGAAAATTTTTAAAAAATCAAAAGGTGATGGGTCCAATTAGGACTGACCTACTGGCTTGAACAGCACCGACCCGTGATCCTTCCACGGCTGCGAGCGCGAGGTTTTCGCTTCTCTGTCAAACCAGACTCACGCTGTGCCCATGTCACGCGGTCCAACTCGTAGTATGGAACGGGCGAGCCAGAGGAAAGCTGTACCAAACCCAGCCATCTGAACAAGCCCAGAGGCAACCTTGTATTTCCCCTATGTGATCGAACAAAAAGGCGAAGGACTAAGACTAACGTTTTCTTCCTCCCACAAGAAATGAAACATAAATTACAAAGTACATTCAGTGATTACATTGTATTCTGATGCCAAATTGTAATAAGTATGAACTGAATTCATCATAAAAGCGAATTACTTTTTCATTTCAAAGTTATAAATTCAATTTTAAACTTATTAAATTACAAAGTATTCAGACTTTTAAAGTATCAACCCAACTATATGAAAACACTACTTTTTGAGTTGTCACTTCTAGAAATTATATTCACTTGTTCTCTTTAAATTGCATCCAATGGCAATTGTAGTAGTGTGATATGTTAACTGAGAACAGCAAAGAAGAAAGTTTTTCCAAAATTCTATACTGTTACTAATGATTCAAATATCAGTACAACAATTTACACTTGTGTTTTCCTTTTCCAAACTCCCATATTTGACAGAACACTACTAGCTCCAAAAATTTGCAAACAGCTTCACTTATAGCCACGGCCTTTTTTCAGCTGCAAGGAATGCAGAATCTTGAGGTTCCCATCCATGTAATCAAATGCGGGAACACCAGTTTGTACCGTCAGCTCTCGGCCGAACACTGCTTGCTTCGAGATTCTTCTGATAAAAGTATTCCTATCAGTTCTTGCAACCTCTTTGCACCAGGGCCAGGCCTAAACACTGAATCTACGCCTCGAAATGTACATGGATCCAACTCACCTTCTGGGCTCCCAAGGCACCATGCTCCTGGTGCAAAATGATTAGTCCTGCCAAGTATCTGTTTATCAATCTTGTCTAGTACTGGATCATCTTTGTGAAATTTTCTGGCGAATGGCGCACTGCTGTTTACCATTTTGTCGAAGTCTTTAATTGTCAAGTATTTAGGGTGCTGCTTAGGAGGAGTATCCCAGGCAATGTAGTGGAGATCATGGCTGATTGCAGTGCTACGGAACTCTTCAGTGTTGCATATTACCGTGTGAAAGTAGCCTTCTGGAGAGGAGATGAAATTGGTGTAATACATGAGGATAGTTCGCGGAAGGTTGTCCCATCCCCAAATGCAGTACTCCACAAATGAGCGGGTTAGAATGACCCAAGCTGAGCCTGCAAAGGAAGCGAGGAATTGTTGAAGCATAAATGCAATAATCAAATTCAAGTTTTGCTTTAGCAGTCTATTGATGTTGAAATACTATGCTAATTCACGAATCACAAAATCATAAGAGAGGGAGGCAGAAAATGGAGATCATAATTATTACAGTCGTCCTATTGTTTTGTGTACAGGTGAATGATAAAACAACAGAATCAGGAATTCGAGAATGCATCATCAAAGAGAAAAGCAAATGATTTACTTAGCAAAGCAAAAACAAAAAATACGCAACATCCAACTAAACTGAACCGGAGATGATTTAACATCTATTAACAGCTGATCTCTGAAACAGAGAAATGTATCATGTCAACCAACATGCATCACTGTCGGAAATTGGATAGGCATTTCAGCTACTGTAATCAAGTGCATACCCATAATTTCACTAGCTCTTATTATTACGCATGGACGTTCAGCCAATTCATGCTGCAATAAATTTGCAGTCTTATCTTTTATCTTAATAATTCCAGGATGTTCAATTTTACAAGACCCAATACCGAATCTCAAAAGACAAGCGATACAATCGTACACCAAGTGACCTTACCAGTAAACAATGTAAAAGATGTAGGAAGAGATCGACGCTGAGAAGTCAAAGCAAGATCAGATTTCTTAGATAAGTAAAGACCTGGGTCAACGATGATTGGTTTTGCTCTTTGGTTCCTGCAAACATCAGGACAATCAAAATGGCATGTACATAAGCTAAATAATTGAGAAATGCATTAGGCAACAAAATATATTAATATATTAACATGTATAATTGATGTTCATTTACTTACAATTTCCAGCCTTGGAGTTTTGTATGCTCGATGAAATTGAGATTTCGAGACAAATTAGAGAAAACATAAAGCATGTCTGCACAATCAGGGCTGATATAAGTTTTCATTTACTGCAATAAAATCTTTAAAGATCACACATAGCCTATATAGGGATATAGATCTATGATAACAATCACCATTAATCAGACTAGTATGGAAACATGTCCAGAAAAGGAAGCTATATTTTGCAGTGGACATTTCATAAAGCAGATAGTTACTAGAAACTAAAACAGATGCAATTTACGTTATTAGAATACAAGCAAGATGTGCACGAAAAAGATTCCAGACAGCAGGATGCATCATAATTTCAAAAGTCCACTAGAATGAAAGACTTTTGGCCTATATTTTTTGAAAAGCCACTTGGGAGGGAAAATTCCTGCATGAATTTATTGCAAGAATCAGGGGGAAAAGTATGACATGGGTTCCACAGACATTGTGTGGTTTCAGAAAAACACACAAGACTTTTGCAGCATTTCAACATGCTAAAATTGGAAAGCTGAAAGAGTACCCTTGAAAAATTACTTCTCCAGATAACTCGAGCTGAAGTTCAGACATTAAGGTTTTCAACAAATGTATAAAGCCAGCCCAATTGTTAAGATGTCTTACACAATGGAGTTCTAACTCCATTATAAAACCAACAAAATTGTTTAGATGTCTATTTTTTTCTCTTCATGTTTTTCTCCTTCTAGACGGAACTCAGGAGTGTTGCTACTAATTCTGTTTCAACATCTTGTAGTTTGTGTTCATCTTGCCCCTCCAACTCCAAGGCCAATGGTTAGTATAAGAAATAATTCATTACTGGTCCTCCAAATTGTCAAAAAGAATCACAACGTGGAGAGTTATTCATACAGCTATGCCACAAATGTCACTGTTGACATCAGCAAGGGAAGGGGGAAAAAAACCCAAATAAATAGAATGTAAAATATTGAATGTGGTTCCCTACTTTCTCATTGAGTCTAAAGTGTGCCTTCTTTGTTTCTGTCTTATGAGGAAAAACCCCTGTACAGACAATAGCCATTGTTCCAAATGAATCTGTTATTGGTTGGAGTACAAAATTTATTCTTCTATATCTTTTATATACAGGTTCAGAATTTTGGTTAGCCATCAATAGACATCCTTGGGATCAGTAGTATAGTATTATTTAAAGGTGAGATATTTCAATATAATCTCTCAGCTTCAGAATAGCAGGATCTCATATCGTTTCCCTTCATGTCTTGCACTTTCTGTTATAGTGAAGGAAACACGGCAATATGCCACAAAAACTAATCTAAGACCTTAGACCTCAGATAAGTTCCTTAGGTATGAGTTATGGAGGCTGCAGGCATTGGCATATTTACAATTTTACTTCATTGAGGGTATAAAAATAAAGGATATACCAGTTATTCATAATATGTGGTTTTTCAGATGTACTTGGCTTATTTCATTGAGCAACGACATAGTTGTTTCTCTTTATGCTCTCAAAGTTTCTTAAATGAAAATGGTGTTCTTGACTCTAGCAATCCAGAAAAAATAAAAGCATGATATTGATTAATAGACTTTTACAGAGACTTTAGCACCATTTATTGTCAATTATCAAGGACTTCAAGACAAATCCACCAGTTGCGGGAAAAAAGAAAAATGGGTTATGTGAATGTGACAATAATCATACAAGAAAGGATGTTAAGTTTTTGGACCATGTCTATTTAAGACATTTTCCACCCACAAGGCCATCTAATATTAGCCAAAGGTAAAACAAGGAACAGATTGTTAATTACTGAGCAAAAAGGAACTTCAAAGTCCAACCTCTCCTCCATTCTAAGGTTATGAGACAGAAATTAGCTTAATCTAGACTGTTGAGTTTTCACATACAAGCATAACAACTTCTCCCAAGTGACCCATCTCAATCCGCAGAAAGGTTCTCTAGTCAAGTATGGTTCACAGATATTTAAGGGCTTCACCCGTGCTTTCCTGTCCTGGTACCTTTCTTACTTCACAAGGAAGTTCCAGCTTATATCGGAAATCAAATTCTGACATACTTTTCTAGTTTCATTTCCAGAGTCTGAAGCTCATTTATAATGGAATCACAAACTAGTGCTAATTTGCCATCATGCTCAATCAATCTATCCAGGCCTCAGTTGGAGCAAAATGGCATTGATCCTCATACATATATGATGCCTATATGACATTATGCAAATCATTATTTCAGATAATATCACGAAGTGAGGCATGGAAAGCTCCCAGAGATGACAATTCACACAGTTTCATAGCAGCAGTACTGTAACAACAAGAAGATTTTAACAAGCAAAAATAATGAACATAGAGTATAAGATAAGATAGTGTAGGACTAACCATCTTGAGTCACTAGAGGATAATCAGAAGCACTGAGATTGATAAACCAGTCCCAGTTCTTACTCTCCTTTAATAATATTGCAATAGCTTGGAGGGTAGATGCAATCATAGTAGGCCCCTTGTATGTGACCAAATTGGATTGTGCCATTACACGGACGTTTTCAACTTCACTAAAAGTTGGGTCATTCTTCACCGACATTGTCAAATCCAACCTTTCACGTGGTGGAGCCTCAAGATCCATATGCAGAATATACTGGTTTCTCGGATGGTATACAGCTTGCAATGTCCTCATCATTCTTTGACTATCACCCTTTGTGCCTGATATAAGATAAGCAAATCTTGGAGGTTCTGGATAATAATCTCCACTGGATTCAAATGACCTCCTTAAATCCGATTCTACAAAATAGTCACCAGAGTCCTCTGGTTTAGCAAACGAGATAACATCCAATTGCACTTGCTCCTGACCATAAGATGATGAATAGAACCCGAATATAGCTATTGTAGACAGAGTAACAGACACAAGCAAACTCACAAAGAATGGAATTCTCCACCTCCTGTCACTAAAGATCCTTCCTGAGTGAGAAGCACCATTTTTTCTTATACACATCAGCTGCTCTTTATCAAATACTCTATGGTATGTCATCATATGCAAAAATCCCTTAATTTTTAAACATGGCAAAGAACCCAGAACTTCAAAGAGTCAAATCACTGCTGCTATTTTTGTCCCCGAGGTCGGCTCTTGGAAGGAACCAAGAAGATTAAACAATATTTATCCCCCCGCCCAAAAAAAAAAGAAGATTAAACAATATCACCACTTTCACTTCTAATAAATGAACATCGTCAAGCAAAGGCTCAATAATTTATGTATGTGCAGACTTTCTAAAGTAGAGCTGAAGCGCAACCCCCAAGCTTTTCAAAGATTATAGTACTTATTGCAACTTTTTACCAAAAAGAGGCACAAATGGTATGAGTGACTATAACTGAAGGAACCCAATAAGGGAAAATTAACAAGAGAAAATGCAATAAAGTATCAATTGATTAATTAGTCTGAAGTAGGAGAAAATGCCTGCATAAGCCAAAGAAGGCCAAACCTAAACCTAACAGCGAATGGATAGATTGCCCACCTCATTCACCCACGAGAAACCAAATCACTTGCAAAGAAAAATCATTGCAAAATATATTGAGACAAGAAAGAGTACATTTTTGGGAGAATTCGGATTGAAAGAATATATACTTCAATCGAAACACTTGAATTACTTCAGCTTTGGAGAAATGTAGACAAAGGGGAACGGAGTTGGCACAAAACCAGAAGAAGGGAAAAGTGAAGCCCAGCGGTGTTGATCCAAGATTCAATCTTTTCCAGAGAAGAAGCCAAGAAAATCAACAGCAACACAAGGACAACAAAAAGGAAAGAAATGTTCTGTAAATTCGATAACCCCAAAGAACTACAGCTATGTTTGCATAGTGGAGTACAAAAACAAAGTATTTACACAACCATATACATCAAGACTCAGAATTTAGAAAAGAAAACAAATAAGCTTACAATGAGAAAGACTCCCAAAAGAAAGAACTTGCTGAATTGAGTTGCTGTCCTAAGATTCAGACCTGAAAGAATGAAAAATGGGATTTGAGCTATGGGGAGAGAGAGAGAGAGAGAGAGAGAGAGGGGACCGTACAGATTGCTTAACTTGCAGGCAAAAGAAGCACTCAGTTAATAAGGACTGATTACACTATGCTTTTGGGGCAGCTATATAATAATCTAGGTTGATCATGTAATTAAAGATTTGAGTAAGAATTCACAAACTATTTATTAGGGAAACTTGCCGACACGCGTGGGCAAATGCGATGGACTTAGGGGGTCTGGAATTTCAACTTTGAATCGTGTTTTTCAACGTTCCTGTTTTTTTTTTTTTTTTTCTCTTTCCTTTCCATTTTCTGTTGGACAGCACAAATTCGAGTTTACAGTCAACTTATAACAGAAGAATAGACACCCAACTCCGGTAAATCCAATACAATTCTTACCCTTTCCATGGAAGTTTGGCAGGGTTGGAGGAGTTTGGACATTGAGATTGAAATTCACATTGTAGAATATTATTAGATTCAATAATAATTAAATATTCAGGAATTTTACGAGTTTAAATTAAAAAAGTAATAAGAAATAGTTCATATTGAACTAATATTATATTGTAATAATTAAAACATCTAAGTTAAGAGGATTCAACTTTATGTTCATTTAGTATTTTTCTTTTTAAGAAATCTGATTTCTTGTTCATTTAGTATTATTCTTTTTACAAAGTCTTTAATAATTTTATATACTAGTATCTCAATAATTTAGAGAATAAAGAAAATTAAAATTAAGTGATCCAAATTTTTTTTTTTTTTAATTAAGATGCCATGGAATCGGGAATTCTTTGCTTGCCACTTTCATAATAAAATTTTATATTAGAGTTTCAAAAATACATTCCCTTCAAAAAATATAAATAATATTAGAGTTTATATATATATATATAAGATTAGAGTTTCCAAAAATACAAATACAAAGTTCAAAAGTTATACCAAACATTCCCTTCACCCTTATGTTTCAAAACAAAAAACGTAATGCCAAAACAGAGAAGGGAAAATAAAAATATGATTTCATTTGTTAACAATTGCTTGGCAAATGATCCAAAATTATTATTATTATTTCAATATTTTAATTTTAGATGTAGTATCTTTCTCCATTATCGCCGGCCACCCATTTTCCCGAATTATATTTATAAAAAAGTTAATATGTGAAATAAATAAAAAATAATCAACATGATATTTTTTTTAATCTTGTTTTTTGATAATTTTTTATACAATGAAGGATGGGGAATGTAAATATACCTCAAGACTTATTGTCGGATAAAGAAGACTTCTAAAAAATAGAACTATCACATTGTTATAATCTTATTTTTAGATATGGTATCATATTTTATGATTTGTAAACTTAGGCCTCAATTCTTTTATTGAGTTTCCAAAAATTAATAATTTATTTTTCAGGTTCTAAATAAAAACAACTAGTAAGCAAATAATCAGATATGGAAAAAGGGACCAAATTTTTTCAAAATTTGTTTTTACTAAAAACTTAAATTTTTTTGGAAAAAATCCTTTAATTTTACCCTTGCTCCCTAAAAAAAAAATTCAGAAATCCTCTAATATACATATATTTTTTATATATAATTTACCCCACCTTAAATTTCTAGTTCCATCCTTACAAATAATCATACTTATTTGGCAACTAAAGTAATAGTGTAATGGTACAAGTTTAAATTTGCTTGCAAGGGTTTTGTGTGACTATGCAATTTTGTAACAAGTTATTTAGATCCTTGAGGTTCGATGAGGTTATTGCAATTGGCACTCGTACTCTTGAATAGCTATAACTCAAATAAGATATTTCACAAAGGGAGAAATCACTTCTACGCCTATAATATATTGACTATGTCTTTCCCTTTTTTTCATTTAACAAAAAACACGAAGGAAAAAAGGAAAAGAAAGAAAACAATATGGTCATTTGTACATAGTTAAAATATGTATATACATGTATGTATATACTTGCCTTTTATTTTTATTCCAATACATAATCAATATAGAACTTATTCATTCTTTTGAGGATACAATTTTTGTAGTTTATAAAGATCAGATTATTTAAGAATTTTCTAAAAACAACTAATGTAATGAATTTATTACAGTAAAAGATTTCTTTTTTAAAAATATAGGAATAAAACAAAATATCTCCCATTTTCAAATTATCATTGTGAAATTCTCCAACGGTCTTTCACTAGTTCATAAAGTAATCCAAAATTGTAATGAATTCAAATACATGCACTTATTAGAAAAGTTTGGTTATAACCCTTCAACACATAATTAAGTATCAAAGATTTATCAAAACCTCTTTTCCCTTAAACCTATATAAAGCCATCTTTGAGTCCATCAAAACATGCACTGGACAAGCAAAAAGGAGAGAAAAAATGGCTTACAATTCTTTCATGAAGTTTGTCCCCTCATTTATTGGTGGCCTCTTGTTTCAAAATGTTTTTGAAGGATTTTTGCTTACAAGGATGAAGAAGAAGAAGAAGATTGCTATTGCTGGTATATCACCCTCATGTGGGTGACATCAGCAAAATATGTAATTTTCGTTAAATTCATTAATAAATTCCTCTGTAGAATTTTTTTTTTTTCATTATTGCTTAATTTCTTGTTTGAAGGCATCATTTTCTCCCCCTCTATGGGTAGATGGCATCCGTCGCATCCTTACTTTAAAAAATCTCCAAAATTTTACTTTATACCCTACTCCAAAAGGCATCCTCTCTTTTGCTCCAAAAAAAAAAAAAAAGAAAAAGAAAAAGGGAACATCCTCTGAATATGGAATTTGATTTATGGGAGCTCAAATTTGTCGGTCAACATTTCGAACTTGAAAATAAATTCGTGGGCGTCAAGGAGATGGTGTAAGCCCCACTCCACTACAATGCCATTAAATTAAATTAAACAAAAAATATTCCTTTTCTTTTTAAATACCATATCAAATACAGTACTACATTCAACCTAGGACGATTTTTCCTAAAAAAAACCTAGGACGATTTTAGACAAGTTTTTTTCTTTTTTTTTTTAATAAAAGACACATAATACTCCATCCATGGTATCAAGCAATCAAAAATAGAAGAAGAAGAAGTTAAACTAAATGCAACATAATTATTACAATAGTGTGTAAATACAACTAAATTTACCTACTAAACTATCACTTTATTATAATATTGCATCATGTTTTATGATTTGCAAATTTAGGACTCAATTCCTTAATTGAGTTTTCAAAAATTAATAATTTCTTTTTCAAACTATAAAAAACGTGCCTAGAAAAAACCACTAGTAAGCAAATAATGATTCATATTTGACAAACTAATAAAGTAAATAGCATAATGGTACAAGTTGGAACTTGTCTGCAATGGTTTTTTGTGACTATGCAATTGTGTAACAAGTTATCTAAGATCATTGAGCTTTGATGAGTTATAATGGTCATGAGTCCATTAAATAGTTATACCTCAAACGAATATTATTTTAGAGAGGAAGAAATTTATTTTGTGATCATACTATCTAGTCCCAAACATTAGGCCTGTCAATGGGTCGGGTTTACTCAGACTCGACCCATCCGTTTACCCATTTATATGAGTTCGATATGTCTATTTTGTTACACGAACCCGATCCAATTTGCTTATCCATTTAACCTATATAATTGGGTCCAAGTCTGAGTATTATAAATTTGAACTCGATTATTCATTTACTTGATTAATTTAAAAATATTATATATATATATATATATATATATTATATTATATAAGTTTTTAACTTAACATTTTAAGTTTTTAACTATTTAGCTTCTTGGATAAATTGAGGATATTTTATATTATGTAATAATTTTGGTATTGTTGTTGTAAACTATTATTTAATACTTAATTTCTAATGTATATGTGTCGTATGATATTGTTATTTATGAATTTAGAATTTTTTTTTATTGTTGTAAATTTAAAATTTTGAGAATTTGAAATTGTAACTATTTTAATATTTTGTACAGAGATTCTTATGTTGAAATATTAATTTTATAACTTAGAGTTTTTGTGTCGGGTATACCCGATCTGGACCCGTTACCTACGGGGTTGTGTATGAGTCCTTTAACTCTGGATCCACTAGATATACGAATCAAGTCTAGTACCTCTTCTCGTTAAACAGGTTCGAGTCCGGAACTAGGTGGCCTAGACCTGACCCGACTCATTTACACCGTTACAAAAAAACTATGCTTTATATTGTACTCCAAAAAGATATACTCTCTTTTGCCCTCAAAAAATAAAATAAAATAAAATAATTAAAAAATAAAGAGCACCCTCCGATTAGAGAATTTGACATATGTGAGCTCAAATTTGTCGGCTGGGCCTTAACACTTCGTACTGGCAATGTACCTGGAAAAAAAATTCGTGGGCCTTAGGGAGATTGTGTAAGCCCCACGGTTGGGCCATCCAATTAAATTAAATTATTACAAATTTACAAAAAGTATTCTTTTGTTTTTTTTAACCATATCAAACGCAGTACTATATTTAACCTAAGACAATTATAGACAATTTTTTTTAAAAAAAATAAAAGACAAATAATTCTCTAAAGTCTGCACTAACGACAAAAAATACAGAAAAAGGACCAGATCCTATCCAAAGTCTCAAGTAATCAAAAGTAGAAGACAGAAAAGTTAAAAGTAGAACAGATAAAAGTGAAACTATGAACACCAAATTGTTACAAGAATGTGTAAATACAACACCGGTTAAGAAAAGTTAAGTTTCAAAATCAAAATTACAACAAAAAGTACAATTAATTAAGAACAAAGACAACATGATTGATACACAGATTTCTATTAATAAGTTATTATAAAATTAATACTTCTACTAAATGTAGTAATATTTTTATATGTCATGTATTTTTTTATTTATTTTTGACTTAATAGATATTAAAAAGCAAAAATTTTAACGTACCTAAACAATATAAACTAGGGGCGGCAATATTGAACACGACACGCCAACACGACACAGTTATAGCGGGTTAGGGTTGGAGTTTCGCGGGTTCGAGTCGAAACAGGTCGACCCGTTTAACTTTAAACGTGTACAGGTCATAAACGGGTTCAACCCGTTTCAACCCGCGAACCCGTTTAACTTTTTTTAATATTTATATTTAATACTTTTTGTAATACCCTACAAATTTTACTATAGAAAATTAGATAATTTAATTTTTTACATGAATTAATTGAATTAAATTTTATTATATGAATTAATTAAATTGTTTGTGTGTCTATTTTGTTTAATTATATGAGACATCTTAAAGAAAATAAATGATGTTAATGTGGTTATTTGTTTGATATATAGTAAATGAATCATTCTTAATTAATTATTATTTAGTACCTAAAATAATAATATTAGTACGAGTTGATAAGCAACGACCTTACGTAAGTCTAAAGGGGAAGATTAGACCTTTAGGAAATAATGTATGTAATATGCCTACAAGCCGAATCGAATATAGAATGAAAAGAAGCTCGTGTGGTGCATTTACCAGAAGATAAGGTTCACTCAGCGTCGATTGACCAGTTCGCATACTATTCTATTTCTGACATTAGGACAAAAACAATTTGAATTACACCCTACAAGGACAAGCCTTCCTTTCGTGCTCGTTTTTTGCTCTCCATTTGCTCTTTAAAATTCCTGGCATGCTACGACAAAATTGTTGTTCTAAATATCTAGAGAAAATAATTTCTTGAATAATCCAATTTTATTGCAAAATTACATTTGTTTAGATTTTTAAGATTAAATCTTATGAATTTATTAAGATCTCTAAATATTTAGTAGGATGGTTTGTTATTTTATTGGTTATTTATAATTTTACGGACTATTTTATTAATTTTTTAATTTTATATAATTTGATTTGATTTGTTCAAATTTTTTGTGTAATGGTGCACAGATTAGCGGGTTTAGTAGGTATTCGGATTGACGAATTTAGTAATTATCTATTTAATTTTTGTGTCTAATTGTGTCATGTCGTGTCAATCCGTTTTATAACATGAACACGATAAGAAAATAAATGGGTTGACACGACACGACACATTTATTAATCAAGTCGTGTTCGAGTTGGCCTGTCAAGTATAATTATTTCAAGTTGACACGACTCGTCAATCCGAACACGATACGATTACCACCCCTAATATAAACAAAGTAAATTATATCATATATAACAAATTATATAATATAACTTTTTAAAATATATGATCTACGTAAACTTAATACACATAAAAAATATCTTATAAAAAGCAACTTTCCTAAATAGTGAAATGTCTCAAAATGTATTTTTCGGAGCAACGGCGAGGGATGCGATCACGCTGACCCCATATCTGCAAAATTCGTACCCTTAGGGATGATTGCGATGGAGAGTGGTGCGTCCGCGTCCACTAAAAAGGTTTGGATTTGTTAACCTTTCTTTTTATTTTTTAAATTTTTTTAATGAAATGGTTAGTCCAACTCACGAATAATTTATAATTTGATTCGACATTTAATTTAAGGAACGTAACTTTTAATTCAAATATGTTATATGTGAATAAAAAATTTTACTCATTAAAATATAAGGTAATTTTAGATTAGAACAAGTTCGACTCATTTAGTTTACAAACAAATTAACTAATTAACTAATATTATATATATATATATATGTATATGTATATATATTAGTTTAATTTTTTTTTAAAAAACAATGTATCTTAATTTGAAAAGAAATATATCACATTAATAAAATGTTTAAGATATATTTTTACTTTATCTATTATCATTGACAAAGCCTACTTCTTATAGATATTACACTCTATAATTTAATTTAATATATATAGGTGGAGGAAAAAGACACGGAGATTGTATTGAAAAGTCATCGAAATTTAACTTATAAACAAATAGCATGTCATTGAATGTTTCATAATCTATGATATTAAATTATTTTTAAATTAGTTAATTAGTTATATTTATTTTTTTATCTTCATCAATTATTTTAGTTTTTAATTTTAATTTGAATAAGTAGAATAAAATTTGTAAGTTTTTAACTGTATGATAAATGAGTCTAACTGACTTTCTTTTGGGTTATGTGCAAGTTGAATTTGAATTAATAAAATTAACTCATATTAAATATGAATTAAATAATCATCAAACCAAATTTGAATGAGTTGAACTTGAGTTAGTCTTAACTCAGCTAAACTCGCTCATTTGCACTCCTGCATACAAAACTAGATTTCTGTCTAGTCACGATTAGAATTATTCCCCGAAATTAAATTAAAACATTACTCTCATTTTTGGAACCTTTTATATGCTTTGAACAAAATAGTGGAGTCCCTCTCATTTACAGTCCATTTAATCAACTGTATACCTTGGGTTAGATGATTCAGCAGCAACCGGCAAGTTGAGCAAGCTGCTTGATTTATCGGGTTGCCGCCTATCTGGAAGTGCAATGCCACATGACCCGGGTTAACTAACTCCAAACAAATTTTTTCTACCTATTTATTTTTGTTTTTGGAAACCATTCTCTTATTTACAGCTGTAAATGAACTAATAGTACAGCTTAATGGGAACTTAAATACAAAATCTCGAAAATATGAAATAAAACCCAAACATTTTAAACTTGTTCAAGTAACTGTAACATAATTCGCAATTCAACAAACATTCAAAACATAAACCGTTTTCAACAAACTCCCAAGATATGCCTCCAAATACATAATTTAAGTCTCAAATTTCAATTACTCAGAATCTTTATCAAACCATTCTTCCAATTTATTACCTTCTAACTAAGAGCTTGCAAAATGTTGATCAAATGGTTGAGTTCACTAGCTCAGTAAGAAAAAAATGACTTGCCTGAAATTGAGCATATTGCATATGTATTGATTTCCAAAGTTAGGTTACAACAAAAAATGTACATTTAGGAACCTTTTGTCAAATTGTTTACATTTCAAAACAAATGATGCCAGATACTGGATTTCTCCCATGATTTGCAAAAATGAAAGTATAACAGTAATAAAGGTGAAAGGGTATTGTCAAACAAAGAAACTTTATCTGGAAGAGGGAAGTAGCATCGCTTGCTTCAAGGAAGCAGTGATGTTTGCTAGGACCATATCAACTTGCAGTGAGAAAGGTAATGACGCTACTCAAGTTGACACAAATGGCACCATTTGGTCAAATAAAACGCCAACAATAAGAATTTTAGAAAGGAAGTAGTAAGGATGCATGCTTGAGAGGAGGCGGTGCCACTTAAACTAAGAAAGACAGTGCCACTTGGTCTCTAGTTGCTATGCTACCAGAACGAAATCCAACAAAATTATCAAGATTATTTCAAATCTAGATTTCAGAATAACAAGGAAGAACACACTTAGACCTCCCCAAACTCAATATTGACATGAGAATCCAAGTGAAAAATAATTCAAAAAGAGGTCATCAACTGAATTCAACAAAATCACAGCAAGGGCAATAAAAACATTAATATTCTTACAAAAAATCCAGAACCAGATAGTAAAAAAAAAAAAAAAAAGCATTAATTCACAATTTCCAAAACAACCAAGTGCTTGACAAATATAAACATTTCCAAAACATCATAAACAGATTGAATCATGCTTGGGGTCAAGTTGTGACTAATTGATATTAATTAGTCTCCTAACTACTATATCTTGTTAGGAGAAATATCATAATAGAGATTATATATTAAATTCCCCTAGACAAGGTAAGAACAGATAGCTAGGTATTTTCGTCTTAGTCAAGAGCAAGAATTTATATAAGTTTGGGAAACTCCCACCATAACCCCCCCCGCGCGTTCCCAAAAGTATTAGACAATCCTCAAAAATCAATTTCGAAATTTAACAGAAATTTGAACTTTCACAAATTCTGATACATAAAAAGTGATATATCAAATCAATACATGTAACACCCCACTACCTAGGCCCAACAGGGCCGGGGATGTCGCTCCATCCAAGAGACAAGGGGTCTTTATAACCAGGTCACACAATCAAAATAAAACAATATTTCAAAATTTAAAACTTATTACAATCCAAAAATTCAAGACAAATCCAAAATAAAAATTGTTCACTCTTAACTCCCAAAGCATTACATAAATTAAATAACAAAATATCTTTCAAGCAGGCAACAACTAGCTACTCATCTCCACAACAAGATCGACCTAAAATCATGGTAAAAAGAGTGATGAGATAAAATCTCAATAAGTCCGTGTGTGCTTTGAGTATCTAGTGAAAACAGTTCGTGAATGTAAAGTGTAAAATCTTCGTAAGAGAAATGCTGGCAAGTAATAAATAATAGTCAAAATCAAGAGTGGCATTTTGGCTTTTCCAACCATACATGTTCAATAAAATCAACCAATCAAAAGGTGGTCATAGGTTACCACACGTTGGGCCCCACAACCATACAACGGTTAGAATGCCACACTTTGTACAGACTGACAAAAGGTAGGTGATTGGCCTAACGGGTAAGATTCTCCTCCTTCTCTACATCCAAACAAAACTGGTTGTCTACTCCAGCAACACACAGTCCACATGACTGAAAACTGCTAGCTCGGACCGGCATGACTAAGTAGTACTGATGTTTCTCTAAGTTGAATTTATCTTCTGGATGTGGCCTCCTGCCAGAAGACTCACTCTTGCTCTTCAAAACTAGTACTACTAGCTTACCCTTATTGAGTACTCAACGTAATATATATATATCCCACTTGGGAAAATGAATAAAACATAATACCACTTGTAGATGGCAATTAAAAATTTCCAAAGTCTTTGTCAAAATCAGTTTAGAAACAGTTTAGTATTTGAATAAAATTACTTGTTGATTTTCAAATAATTAGTTTGACAGAAACAAGAGAGGAAACAGTCCCTAATTGCCTTTACCAAATCAGTATTCACAACCTTCGAGTTCAGCTTGCCATAATAACTTTTTGCAATAACAAGTTTTATGTAGAAGCTTACCTGATCCTTAGCTCGAGATAAAACAAAGGTCTCCAACAGCTGACCTAACCCCACATGGGGTAAATATAAGCCATAATTAAACTCAAGCTGAAATTCACTTTCACAAATAAATCTAACTCAACTTACTACAACCATGACCCTAGTGTCCCAAACTTTAAAGCTAGATAAATAAATAAAAAGGTTTATAAAATAAATCTAGCTTGATATTAAAATAACTAGAGTTTGGAAAACTAGGTACAATAAGTGGAAAGTTTAAATCTTGTTAAAAATAAATTAGGATTTATTTGATTAAGGGTCCTAGGGCCTAGATGGTATTATGTAAAATAATAATCTAGTAATAATTAATGGTTAGAAAGTAATTGGTAGCTAGAGTTAGTTGTAAGTAAATTTTAATAGGTTTTGATTAAAAGCTAATAAATAAATTTTAATAGTATTTATGATTATATAAGACTTACTAAATTGATATTTTACCTATTATGATTATTTATGAAAAAGGCTTTATTTGATAAATGCATGGATATAAATTTACCAAGGTATGATTCAAACTCTACTAACATAAACATATTCATGACTTTAACAAAAATACATGAACATAACCTTATTCACCAAAGGTGACATAATCTCTAACATGCTTGATCACATAAACTACTCACGACATGAAGACATGCAACAAAACCCTAAAATGCCATATAATCATCCAAGATAATCAACTCATGCATCAATTCCCATCTCCATCACATACACACATTTATTCATGCTTCAATCTCAACTCCTTCACAACAGCACACGCTCAAACCCTAATCATAATCCATCTCCTTCCAATACCATCATAGAGACATGAATCTAGAATTTAAAGAGGAGTTTAAAGATGCTTACTTGATTGATGACTACCTTGGAGTAGTTTCGAAGGGATCCTAACCCTTAGGAGACTTGATCCGCCCAAGAGAGATGAAGAAAATATAGCCATGGTTGAAGTCACCATTCAGCCAAGAGAGAGAGAGAGAGAAAAGAGAAAAAGAGAGTTCATTAGGATGGTTATTTATACATATATTCATTAGGAGTTGAAGATGAGTGAAGGTGGTAGTGATTAATCA
This sequence comes from Voacanga thouarsii, assembly GCA_026120185.1. Classification (NCBI taxonomy): domain Eukaryota; kingdom Viridiplantae; phylum Streptophyta; class Magnoliopsida; order Gentianales; family Apocynaceae; genus Voacanga; species Voacanga thouarsii. The sequence goes on from JANUWF010001569.1 coordinate 1,315,919, forward strand.
TGCTTACCTTGAAGATGTTCTTGGCCTTCTCGAAAATACTAATTTTTTTATCTGAATGAGAGGGCTTGATTTCCGAGTTTGATGTTAAAAGTGGTAGGAATGGACTCACAGAAGTGAGTAGGCACAATCTGAAATTTTTTTGAAGAAGATTGAAGTGGTTTTGGTGGCCTTAGGCGAGAGAATGTTAGTAGGTGTTCTTGGTGTTCTTGAAGGTTGAAGAGAATAAAGAAGATTGAGGGAGAGCTGGCCGAAATTCTGTGGAAGAGAGTGGCCGAATTGCTTGAGGGGTTTTGGCAACTGAATTTTCTAGTTTGAAAGGAAGAGGAAAGCTGGTTGTTTGAAATCTCAAAAGAATATTTTAGGGGATCAATTTTAGAAACAAAATATGGTAAGAAGATCTTGGTCAATGGAGAGTTTTTGGAAGCTCCAATGACCGGCTGGTTGATTAGTGTTTTTGTTGGGATGAAAGCTGTGTGAAGGGGCTTAATGGTGGCCGAAAATATGGTGCACAATGGTGAAGGGATTTCTGGTTGTTTGAGGGATGATTTATGGTAGTTTACTAAATATGATTGCTGGAATTTTGATCTTCAATCAAGGACTTAATTGGAGTAATTGATGGAGATATTTTAGGAGCAGCCATGGACTGGTTTTTCGAGCAGAATGTTGGGGAAGATGATGAAGCTCAGTTCATGACTGTTTAAGGGGAGTTTGTATAGAAAAATGGTGAAAGTTTCGGTTAAGGCTGACGAAGGAAGAAAGCTGGAAATTCTGCCCAGTTTTTTCGCAAGTTTGATGGAAAATTTTGGGATGATTTTGCTACCATTGTTCAGTCAGTTTGCAGAGGTTTTGAAAGGGTATTCAGAGGTCTTTCAAGGCTGGTTTCTAACCTTCTTTATGGAGGAAAAACGTGACTAAGATATTGGATGAAAAACTGAAAGAAACAACTTGGTTTAGGTTCACCAAAGCTGTGAAAGTTGCCCAGAAAATTTTCTGGTTTGCACAGATTTTGTACAGCTCGATTTTGGCTGTGATTTTTAGTCTTTAAGTTGAGTGGTTTGACCATTGTTCTGGCAGAATTCGAGAGGTAAAGGTAGCTAAAAATTTCGACACTTGGACTGGACAAGAAGCTGGAAAATTTTCAGTTTACAACATGAAGGAAATGAACACAGCTAGGTTGGAGTTTTGAAGGTTCAACAATGGAGATAAATTTTCTTGGGACCCTTCCAAAACTCCTTCCCTTTTTTGGCCATAAGATAACTCATTCATAGCCATTTTCAAAACCTAAACCTCACAAAACCTTGCTGGAATTTTTCTAGAATAAAGCTGGCTTGAATAAATTGAGCAATTTAATGAATTGAGAAGTAAAAAAAACTAAGGATCAAGAAGGGTATGAATTCTCTTAGAAATTTTTGTAGGGCACAAGAGTAGAATTATGACATTCTTATCATGTTCCCCTAGGACAACACTCATACTCTTCCCTAAAGCATGCAAAGGCCGAAACATAGCCTCCCCAAACAAAATTAAAATTTAATCATGCTAAAACTCCAATTATGGAATTTGAACTCAAGACCTCAAGAATTAATTCCACGGCTCTAACCACTAAACCACAACAACTCTTGTTCTTATTTTCTCTCCCAAATATTTCTCCTATTTAATCATCAAGCTATCTCCCTATTTTCACCTCAAGCAAAAATTACAATTTTGCCCTTATTACTCAAAAACTCATTTAAGCCTCCTAGACTATAAATCACATATCTAAAGCACATAAAATCATATAAAAATTATATTTATGCATGTAATAAATTATGATATGCATCCCAACCTCCTTACTCTAAGGTTGATTTCAACTGGGGTTTCACAATACACATATAAAACTTTATCAATACATGAATCGAATTAAACCATACTCAATCCAAATTTTTATTCAAATCATAAGGTTTACATGAATTTAAAGCTAATAAGTTTTTCAAAAAGAATAACCAAAATGTAGGAAAATCAAATCTCTATACCAGATAAATAAAAAGTCAAGATAATTCTTTCTATTACTTCCAAGGAACATTTAATCACCTACAAACCTCAAATTGTGATCTAAATTAGATTTTAGACATAAATTATTTTTTTCCTAAATTGAACCTTACATCGTACTCTACTAAAAATTCAAACATAAATGATAAAGACCTCTAAGAGAAGATTAAATGTAATCTCACCTTATTTTCGAACTTCAATTTCCAATCGCTTCTCTGATTTGTCTTCCCCATTATTCTTCCATTTTGCCAAAGTAAGTTCTGTAATGATGTAAATTTTGTTTTAGAAAATAATAGTGAAACTAATACAATAGGATTGTTATAATTATAAACCCCTAATTAATGCAATAATTACTAATTAATTCCATAACTTGAGGTAAGTTATAGTCAATCCCAATCTCTTGGTCAAAAGACCCATTGATTACGAAAAACAACAAAATTAGGAATGCCCTATTAAAGAAGAAATCCTTAGTCTCAGATTTCATCCCTTTTTGCAAAAAATTTCATCCTCGAAACTTACATACCTTGATCTTCGAAGAGAAAGGGATACTTCCGTCATACATCTTCTTCTAGTTCCTAAATTGCTTCATGTTCAAAATGGTTAGACTATTGTATTTTCTCGTAAGGTGTTGATTTTCGTCTCAAAACTTGAATCTTCTTGTCGACAATCTTCACTAATACATCTTCATATATTAAATCTTATCTAAATCATAATGATGACACCTCCAGAATATGACTTAAGTCAAGCACATACTTTTGCATTTGTGATACATGGAATACATTGTGCAATCTACATAGTGCCAACAACAAGGCTAGTCGGTAAGCCAAATCACCAATTGTTTCCAGAACTTTATAATGTTCTACATATCTCGAGCTTAATTTTTTACTTTTACTAAACCTCATCACACCTTTAATAGGAGAAGCCTTTAGATATACCTTCTCCCTGCATTAGAATTACAAAAGTCTCCATTTTCCATCAACCCAACTCTTTTGACGATCTTGAGCAGCTTTCAATCTTTCCCAAATAACTAGAACATTCTTAAGTGCAATTTGCAACAACTCTAGATTAGTTATTCCTCTCATACCTCTATCATCCCACCACATTGAAGATCTACACTTTCATTCATAGAGAGCTTCTATGGTGCCATATCAATACTAGACTGTTAACTATTATTGTAGGAGAACTTCACTAAAGTCAAGTTATCTAACCAACTTCCTTTAACGTGTAGAACATAAGCTTGCGGCATATCTTCCAATATCTGAATTGTTCTCTTAAACTGCCTATCAATATGAGGATGGAAGGCGGTACTAAGACTGATGGTTATCACCATGGCCTTGTTGAAACTTTTTGAGAAGCGAGATATAAATCTTGAATCTTTATATGATACAATGCTCACTGGCATTCCATATAATCCAAAAGTTTTATCCATATATTGTAACTCTCCACTACCTACATACCCCAAAAAATGTCGGAATGTCACCTCATCTTAGGAACTAGGAGTCTTTATAACGAGGTAAAGAAAGATTTAAAAGAAAATAAGCTCATCATTTAATACAATCCAAAGAAAAACTTGCACAAATCGTATCATAATGGCTAAATTGAAACAACTAAAAAGGGAAATACAATGTTCAAGGAAAAGAAATGATCTTCAAACTCTAGAAGATCTCAACCTTCAAAGCCATGTGAGCTTTATCAAGAGGAAAATAGTGGTGGAGTGGTGTATATATACACCATTCAGTCACTACAAGGGAGAAGAGAAGAGACAGAAAAAGCTAGGGAAAAAGAAGAAAATTGAGAGAAAAAGAGAAGAAGGAGGAAGAGATACTTGGAGCAAAATCCACCTAGATTTCATCATACACAAGGTAAAATATCAAATTTCATAAATTAAAATTGATCTATGTCTTATGGTGATTATTTTGGTACAAGTTATGTGAAGAAAATAGCATAAAATTGCTACGGTGATTTATGAAGAATTGTGGTTTTGATATTGTTTTGCTATAACTATGAACCAGTTGCCTTGAGGATTTAATGTAACACCACACTGATGTCCAACTTGAAATAAGAAATGTCATGCATTTATAAGATGCTTTATATGGAAATATACGCACTACTAAGGATTAGACTAAATACACGGTCATATAACTGTCGTATTTAGTATTTGCGATGGTCTAACGATAGTTTTTCAACTGTTGTAAAAGAGTTTGTCATTTTTAAAAAACAATGACTAAATAATCATCGTATTAAGTAAATACAACGTTTAATTACAACGATTAACTACAAGCACCGTAAAAGTTCTTTTGGAAAATTTAAAAGTAACGATTAACTTAACTATCGTATATAATAAGAAAAAGAGTTTTACATACGTATAAAATGAGGGTTATAAACCATCGTATTTACTTAACAAAAGCGTCGTATTTGCTTTTTGAATAACAAATACGATGGTTTTTGAAACCGTCATATTTGTTGCTTCTTTTTTTTTTTTTTTGGTATTTTAGTTGTTTGAACCTTATCCACCTACAATTTAAAACCAACCAAACCAACACCAATTATAAATATAATCTCCTCAATCATTGAATATCAAACATAATCATAAATATAATGTCCCTAAATCAAGGAAATACTATATATCCAAGAATAAGTAATGTTACATTTATATAATTCAGTAATATTACATTTATCAAGGAATAAAAGGCATTCTTGATGTTTAGAAAGAATAATAACAGTGCTACATAGACTAATACACAAAATAGATAGTGTCATTTTTAGTAAAATCATTCTCCTCTAGCCTAATGGAAGAAGCCTGATGATTCTCAACTGGTTAAAACAATTATATCAAATTATAGAAACCAAGTCTTATTTGGAAACATGAAAAACTGGTTAGGAATTAGGATCAAATCATGTAGCTTCTTCAAAAACCTAAGACTTTGAAACTTCTAGTGCCAATGTTCATCTGGTGGTGGTTCAAGTAGTAAAGCTTTATTCTTCGGTAGTGTCACTTGCAGAACTTAAGTTCATAGAAAGATCAAGAACCTGTACCAACTAACCAAAAAAAAGGATGAAGAAAATTTGTTGGTGCTTTCTATGGCACTCAAAAATTACAAAGACTTTTAAAATGATAAAAAAAAAAAAAAATCTTCTATTCCATTTTGCATATACTGAAATTGTGCTACAATATAAAACTTTACCGTGTTTACAAAGTTAAAGCCTAAGGCTATTAAGTTTTGTGCATAGAACCTTTTGTGTATTCATTTATTTGTAATCGTTTAAACTGATGATGAACATCCTACCCTTAAAAGCCATTTTAAAGATCTGGATATCCATATTCTACAATTTCTATCACATTATTAGTAAACTTGTATACCTGATCTTATATGAACTAAAGGTCATTATCACATATCTAAAAGATTAGATAATTTATAAATATTCCACATCAAGTAGTAGTACATTATAAAGAGCAATAATTCTTTGTTCTTTGACACTTTAATTGCTTTTTAAGCATATCCTCTAATCTTCAACAGAATTTGTGCCTAAATTAGCTTCATTTAACTTTTTGTTTAACATTTTTTATTACCTCTAGATGTGGTATATTTGAAAATTTTAGGAGACCAAAGCTGCCAGAAGGCCACTCTATGCTGCTCCTATTAAATCATTTTCATATCTCCCACAAGACAATCTCACTCATGCCCATGACAAACCAGGATCATTTCCATGGTCTTCTTCATAGACGATTCACTATGTCATATTGAGTTTTATTTATCAATCCTTGAGGGAGAAAAAAAAAAAAAAGAAAAGCACAAAAATTTTATCATTAAAGAATTAATATGAAGTCTTCATTCTAAATACATAAGTACATTGGGAGAAAAAACACATTTGAGTAGGTAAAAGATTTCTCTGCATGATTGCTATAGCAAAAACTAACCTACAAGTACTTTTAGAAATTCCAACACAAGCATATTGAACACCTTTCAATCCAACACCAAACAAATACCCTATTCTCATATAACTCCAATTTCTACTGGAAGTTGATAAAGTTTAACTTGTTCCACAATTTTGATGGAACTATACACTCAAATAGGCAAAGATGAAAGTATCTCATTTTGGAAAAGCATAGCAACTCTGAGGTGATTTCTTGCAGACAGTTAAAATGTTTGACAGTTTAAATTTAAAAAGAAGCAATAACAACATGTCTCTAGGTTGCATTTAAGATGATAAAAAATGAGATCCAATTTGAATAAATACTCACATATCTTGAGGTTCATTTTTGAGAGCATTTCTAGCTATGCATTCGAAAAAAATTTCCACATTGAAACCTTCTTTTGCGGAGGTCTCAAAGTAAGAAATATCTCATTTAGATGAACGTGAAGCTCTTACCCTCTTTTTAGAAACCTAAATATCAAAAAATACAATGTAAAACACATATTTACACTAGCAGAAAACAATTATGAGAAAACTAGCAATTATACAAATTCTGAAAATTGAAAACCTCTATAGGAAGATTTCCTTTTCCTTTCTTTCTTATGAACAATATAAGAAGGATCAGATCAAACCCAAGACCTACTGCTTAATAAGGAAGTGCTTCTACAAAATCTAGTACCATCTAAACACATGGAGGAAGCGGATGCAATATAAAGAAGAGAGAATATCTAAGCTTTCTCGGAGGATACAATCACAAACAAATAGCTCAAGTAACATATGGAAGATAAATCTGTAAGTGAAAACAAATTTAGTTACTGTATAAATGTGGCTTTTCATTTCTTTATCAACATTAAAAAAAAAAAAAACAAAGATCACAGAAATAATAAGATCTCAGCAGCATTGTGTAGCTTTGGCATCTTCTTATTTCCCAACATGACAAAGGGAAAATTTTCCAGGTCAGAAGGGATGGGCTGAATAGGAATTAAAAATCTACAACTGTGATTGACAATGTCAAAATCCAAATTCCACCTAATTTTTTATTATGTACAATGTCAACCAGTGATTCATAAAAAACACAATTGCATAAATAACGAGTTTGCACATTTGTCCATTAGTAATACCATAGTAGAAGTAAAGGACCAAAACACAATTTGTTGCATAAATTTCCAACAAAATGAATATAGGAGAGAAATTAGCAATTTTAGCTATTCCACATAATTACTGGATCAAAAAGAGAATCCAGAGTCATGGAACTGAAAATAACGAGAAACAATAACAAATCCCCACTATTGACCGATGACCCAGGAAAAAGAGATTTGAACCCCAAAAAAAAAAAAAAAAAATTACAAGGCAGCAAAATGAAGAATTATATCAGGAGCTAACCTCATGGAAGCTCAAAATAGGGGTTGGTTCGGTGGTTCTCCTACTCCTGGAGCACTCAATATCAACAGAGACATTTGGGATTTAAACCGCAACATAGACTAAAAGATCCTTAGTATGTTCTTCATCTAATGGTTGTAACATACATACGTATATATATTTTTTGTATTCATACGTATATATCTGTTCTTCATCTATGTTTATATTTTGTATCAATACACACACATTTATATATATTTAAACCACAAAGAATATTATTTCTATACATTTATAGTATCATATAAATAAAATAATATCTTATGAAAGTTAATTAGAATGATGTTCTGACAAAATTTGAATCTAATAGATTAAATTAGTATTTATTGTATACAAATTAAGCACAGATATATGAAGAGTTATGATGTATATGAAATTGCAATGATCTAATTGTTAGATGTGTTAACAAAGTTGAAACAATTTTAATAATCAAATTTTAAGGTAATTTAACATATGTATAAGTGTATTTATATAGGGGCAAAATTCATTTATATTTTTCTAGTTATTTGAGGGTGTTTTATAATACATTTATTGTAATAATTAGGCATAGTCCTTGATATTTAATATTTTACCTTTGGAAAGGCATTTTAAAATTTTATTGCAGAAAATGATGAAAAAACGACAAAACCGTCACCGTCAGTGTACAGCTAGCGCTGGCCGTGACCCACAGAGCCGGCCCCAGCCTTGATCTAAAAAAATAGGAAAATTTTGGATAGAAAAATAGAGCATGGCCGGCACCAGCCGTGACCCTCTAAGTCGGCACCGGCTGCACTCTGTGCAATGTCGGCAAGCTTTTCAATTTTTGTGCGAATTTGGTAATTTCCAAGAATTTTAGTATTTTTCAATCTTTACTCAGCCCAAAACTTTTAGAGAACGAACTTTAACATATTGGAAGACTATTTAAATAGGAAAAACACAAGACATAAGGATGAATTCAAGGAATCAAATCGAAAAATTACTCATTGAAAAAGGAATTCATCACATTAATGAGCATTGTTCAATCTTTGACATTTGTTTTCTTTTCCTAGAATAATGATGTATTCAATGTTTCCATTGTAATTTGACAATATTTTGGGATTTATGATTTTTGTATTAATTTAGCTATTTGATCAATTTTCTATCATTCTTGGTGTTTGATTACTTCTGATTATGGAAGAATTGATAAAGTTAGTTTTCTTCTAATTGACTTGGGAAACGACGTTAGGAGTTGATTTAATTTTATTAATTTTATATTTGTTATTTTTTAATAGACTTGAGAAACGAAGTTAAGCCAAAGAACTTAAGTAATTAAAGATTGATTGATTTCACATAGAGTCTAGGGTTGTTGACTAATTTCATATTTATGAGGAATTAAGTTTAATGCATTTTTTTTATTATGTTGGTATGATTTAAAAATCTGTTAATTTAATAAAGAAATAGTAATTTCATGGATTGAAAAAGAAGTGGAGTCTGTATAAGTGGATTAATGACTTAAGAAACGATTGAATTTTACTTTATATTCGTTCATGATGCTAATATGATGATTAATTGAGATAGTTGCTAAATAATTCATTATCATATTTCCTAGGATAGTTGTCTAAATTGCATATTCATACATCCTTAAATTAGTTGTATATATTTCTTTATTTTTCTTTTTCTTATCTTATCACTTTATTTGGTCGGTTAAACAATGAATGAAAAGTAATTAGTGTGTACTTGTTTCTTTGAGGATCGATACTCGTTAATTCCCGATGTTATGCTTGCAATGAGTATACTTGCTCATATGTGTATTTTGGAATTAATGTTTTAATTAAAACTCCACTAAGAGATAGATTTAAATTTGATGATTTTTATACACCCAAAATTTATGCATAATGTTTTTTGCACTGTTGTCGGGGACCAATATCATGAAAGTTTAAATTTTATTAATTTAACCATATTTATATGGGTTTATATATCTATATGTAAATATGTGAATATATATATATATATATATATATTATATATCTATATGTAAATATGTGAATATATATATATATATATTCCTTGTATGAATAGGTGTCATAATTTGTTTTCTTGTGTAAATTAATATTCCTACATGTTGTAATTTTCCTAAATTAATTTGTGAACATGTACCTTAACTAACTAACTTGATTTAATATTATATTGTGTATATATGATACTAACAAGCTACTTTATGCATGTAAGATGACTAATTGGTGTTGGAAATATGCCCTCTTAGACTAGTTTTCCAGTGAACATATCGAATATTTTTTAATAAAAGAATTTATTTGTGTACATTTTCGTTTGGAACAGACCCATTGTGTTTAAATAAGTGATTCATGTGAATGGAGGTCTTTCATAGTATGGTATGGATCATGGGTTATTTAAACACATAAACTTTTGTTCTTAACCGATTGATGATAATGGAAATTTCATCATGTTTAAGTTATTATGTTATGAATTCCAAATGGGGAATGGTTTACCTTTAGCCAGTGAGTAGTCCACTCACTTCATGACATAAGCGTATTTCAAATACGTAAAACAAGACTTGTAGTAGTGGTTTCTAAAAGTACTATACGGTAGAAATCTAAACTACTATCGCTACAGCGTGGACTAGTACTCTATGACTTGAGTATGAGTTGGTGGTCTGGCGAAGCAGGAAGCATATACTTTGATATGCTATAGTTGAGATTCTATAGTAGGGCCAATATACTTGCATGTTGGGTATGTGTGACTAGTTAGTTAAGATAGACTTGTACAAGATAGTTTCTACACCATATCGCCTCTTGTGGTTGTCTGAATGATCTAAATATTCAAGCTTGGGAAACATGACTTGGCTGTTTGCTTTAGGGTAGCTCCCTTGAAAAGTGGAAACACTCCAGGAAATCGTTGATTATTGGACTAGAAGCCTAAAGATGGTAGATGTCATCTAGAGGGGTGTTAGTACACTTCTTCCTCTCTAAATGTACGTCGTTGTGTAGAGGGGTATTTTAGTCATTTCACCTGTAGGTCGAAGACTTTGCTAATGTAGCATTGTCCTTGGGGTCAATATTTCCTTATGATGATATTAGGAAATATTTAAAATGCAAAATACATCTATTTATATAGTAGGGGTATTTTGGTCATTTTAGTAGTCAAGGCGATGTGTCTTTTTGGTCCTCGGAATAGCCCGTAAGTCTTAATTATTTTTTGGGTTGAGAAAATGTTCTCAATTGAGAGGGTTTTATTTTATTCGGAAAGTCTAATTTATTATTGGATTGGAATAAAATAAATGGAGAGAAATTTATTATCTAGTTTAATGGGTTAATTAATTATTCAGGGCCTAGATCCAGTTTGAATAATTAAAAAATTAATCGGGACTTAAACTAGAGGAAAATAATTATTACTTGATTATTTATTGGGTTATTTATTTAATTAAATCCCAAGAAATAAATAATTAAAATTTAATTATTTTTGGTTCATTTGAGTTCATTAATTATTTATTAGGTTATTTATTTAATTCCAAGGAAAATAATTAATGTTTATTATTTTGGATTTTTTGGGTAAAAAAAAATATATTATTTTGACCCAATAGCCTGGACCATATGATTTTTTTGGACACAGTTCAAAAGAGTTTAGGGTGAAGTCAAAATTTATTTTGTAAATAATATTCGTGTATTAAATCTTGGGAATATTATTTTTGTCAAAATAATTATTTTTAGCTTCATGACTTTTGGTTTTCTGTATGGAAAAATAAAAATATAAAAATAAAAATTTTGAAAAAAAAAAATTTCTCCCTCTCTCGTGCCTTTTCTTATTCTGGCTTTTGGTTTTACATTTAAACCAAAGGAAGCCAACCGAAAGGGTGCGTGTGTCTCTTGATTTTCTGGCTTCTGGATTTGGTCATATCAGAAGAAATCAAGAGCCATCAGTCTGGGTTGTCTTGTTTATATATATGAAGCCGAGACAAGAAAACCAGTAAAGTGAAGGAAAAAAATTCTTTGAGAAGTTTTTCTTCTACCCATTTTCCTTGCTCACCCAAGTGATTAGGCTGTGGCCATATTTTGAGAATTGAAAAACCAGGCATTGCACCGGAGGAGAAGAAAGAACCGGACTGTGTTGCACTGAAGCTTCTATTCACGGGAGAAGAAAGAAGCTGTTCTTGAGTTTCGATTGATTCAACCTTGTTCTTCAAGGCTTAAGGCTTCAAAAGGTACGTTTTTCATACCTCCATGCTACTGCCATGCCATGTTTAATGTTTTTCTTCCATTTTTTGTTCATCCCGTATGCATGCTCTGTTCACTGTCAACCTTCAAGTGGTATCAGAGTATGAATTTGATTGACTTAGAGAGAATGTTAGTTAATAAAAATGGAGAAGAACATTGTTTGGAGCTTAAACTTGTGATCCTTCGTTGTTTATGGTATGAGATATGCATTCTGTAAGCTTCACAAGCTCACTGTAAATTTTTTGGTTTTGTGAGTTTTGATCGTGTAAATCCAATTTAAATAGGTATAGGCGATTGTTGTCTTGGTTTGGATGAGTTTTTGTAATGAAAAATGTCCAAAGAAACCAAAGGGATCAAACCCAGAAGAAAATCGCGCAGACAGAATGCAGAAAAACTCTCTGGAGAAGAAGACATTATTCTTAAGCTACTGAGCCAAGCCGCGCCTTGAAGCCGAGCTGACGCATGATTGTGCCTAGAGCCGTTCGGCTATTTGCTGTGAGCCAAGCCGACGCATGATTGTGCCTGGAGCCAATTTCCATTTGAATTGAGCCGTTTCAATTGCAGAATTGCAATTGAAATGCAATTCAATTTGCGCAGGTTGCGGTACGGGTCGGGAGGCGGAATTCGGGTCCATGTGCGGATCCTTCGCGGGTCAACAGCTGAGGAGAAGCGAGCACGGGTCACGGGTGCGGGTTGCAGCTACAAGTGATTTGGTGCAGCTGGTGCACCGCGGCTGCGGTGGACCGCAGGTCAACTGGGCCCGGATCTGGTGCGGCGGGTGCATGTAGACCGCCAGTCAATTTTTTTTAATTTTTAATTTGGGTCCCATACCAGGCGAAGTTAATATTTTTGCAATAGTTTATATTCTTAGAATATATTTGTATAAAAAATATTAGTAAAAGATTTTAGGATTAAACAAGATAATTAATTAATTAATGTGTTTAATTCTATTATTTGGGCACTTAAGTTTAAAAATAGAAAAGTATGAAAACGTTTACTGTTTTCTGGCAAGCTATTTATTTTGTGTATCTATGTACGCGTTTTCTCAAAGATCAAAGTCTTTGGAATAGTTATACAAGGAAAAACATTTTTCTTTAAAAAAATTAAATGGTTATTTTAACTTAAAAAAAAATTAATCCTTTATTTTCTCATAAGATTTAATCCTTGACATAGAACATATATTGGATTTAGACATTTTTGTAAGTTAAAATAAGAAGCCATTTTATTTTATTTTGCATAAGAAAATTGTTTTGTTAAATAAATTTGAGACCAAAGTCTCGGAAAAGTTTTAATTGAAATTTTTTTTGAAATCATTAAGTTTTGACTTACATAAAATTAGTCCATGGATAAAGCTCTCCAAGGATATAATCCTTGACATAGAGATTTTAATGGACTTGGATATTTTATTTTTAAGTTAAAGAAAAATTTAATGAAAATTTCAAAAGGATCTTTTTTCCAGAAAACTTTATTTTAAAAGACTAAGTGAGAGAGGGGTTTCAATGGCCCTACGGCTTCCGTCATAATCCTCATTAGAGATCGTGGGTCCCCTTGCGTCACCCTGGGAGTTAATCCGTATAGGATGGGGATACCACAAGGATCTAGATCTAATGGAAGGATGTAATTGATAACTCGGAACACGTACTATAATTGGGCAGCCCACGTTAGAGGTTATAGTGCGAGGAATGTCCATAGGAAATGAGAGGAAACGACCATCCCAAGATGGAGTTATTCTCTAGATCATTACCTAGAAGGGAAATTAATTTGTGATGATTAATACATTTAGCTTAGGGAACTGTTAATCTTCCAAAGAAGCTATGTCAGTTTTTCTAAGAGCTAAATTAATTACAGTGCACAAATTTATTTTCACAAACTAAATCATTTCTTTTATTTTTCGATTTTTCACAAATGGTGGGAGGTTCTTTTAGTCATTTGGCCGTTATTCTTCGTGAGAATAAGTTAACGGGACCAAACTATGTGGATTGGAAGAGGAACTTGGACATAATACTCACAGTCGAGGAGTATAAGTATGTCCTTTACGAGACCTGCCCTGTGATCGGGGAAGGTTCCATCGACGAAGAGCGAGAGGCTGAAAAGGCATGGAAGAAGGCTAATGAAATAGCACGTTGCTATATACTAGCCTCCATGTTTAATGTGCTCCAGTATAAACATGAGCACATGGCTTCTGCGTATGATATTAGTCATTCATTAGCCACTATGTTTGCAGATAAAAGCTGGCCCGTAAGGCAGAAGGCTCTTTGAACTATAATAAACACTAAGATGGCTGAGGGAGCATTAGTCAGGGAGCATATGCTCAAAATGATTGCTGCTTTCGAGGAGGCAGAAATTTTAGGGACTATCATTGACCCGGAGAGCCAAGTGGACATGGTTCTCAAATCTCTACCGGGTTTCTTTACTCAGTTCAAACTAAATTACAATATGAACAAGTTAAATATGAGTTTGACTGAGTTGATGAAGGAATTTCAGATGGCAGAGAAGGTCATGAAGCCACATTCAAAGGCCATGATTGCTAAGGCTTCTTCCTCAAGAATTAGGTCCAAACCCAGAAACTTCAAAAGGAAGAAGGGATACGCAGCAACCCAGCCCAAGACTCAGCCCAAAGACAAACCAAAGGGCAAGTGCTTCAAATATGGAAAAAAGGGACACTAGAAAAAGGAGTGTCCAGATCTTCAAGTCAAGAAAAACTCCACAGGTAATGTTTTCTATCTAGAGTCTATATCAATGGTTGGATCAACATCTACTTGGATTGTTAATTCAGGAGTCACTGATCATATCTGTAACTCCTTGCAGGGGTTTAGAAAGATAAGAAGACTCAAGAAATGTGAACATGGATTACGCGTGGAAAATGGAGCACAAGTCTGGGCCTTTGCAGTGGGAGAGCTGGATCTTATTTTTTTATTGTAATAAGAATGTGGTTTTAATAGATATTTTATATGTACTTGGTTTTTGTCAGAATTTGATTTCAGTTGCGAAACTTATAAATCAAGGATATTCTGTATCTTTCCATTCTGGTATTTCTATCAGTAGAGATGGAGAAATATTATGTGTTAGGCACATGTATGAAAATCTATTCTATTTAAACCCTATTAACAATTAATCAAATAACGCTCAATCTGAACCTTTAACTAAGAAGAGAAAGACTAATGTCAATGACTTATATCTTTGGCATCTGAGGTTGGGTCATATCAACTTAATCAGGATTCAGAGGCTAATCCATAATGGGCCTTTGGGCTAATTGAGATTGAAAAATTAGCCTCAGTGTGAATTCTGCTTTATGGGAAAGATGACCAAAAGGTCTTTTATCCCAAAGGCGGATAGGGCCAAGGAGGTACTGAGTCTTGTTCACACTGATGTGTGTGGTCCATTGTCTATACCAGCCAAAGAAGATTTTGAGTACTTCATCACTTTCACAGATGATTGTACAAAGTTTAGTTATATTTATCTGATGAGATGCAAGTCTGACTCTTTTGATAAATTCAAGGAGTTTAAGGCTAAAGTGGAGCGTCAGACATGTAAATTAATCAAGATCTTATGATCGGATCGTGGTGGAGAGTACCTCCTAGGTAAATTCAAGGACTACATGGTACATTATGGGATAGTATCCCAACTCTTTGTGCCGGGGACACCCCAGCAGAACGGAGTAGCTGAGAGAAGGAACATGACATTGATAGAAATGGTCAGAAGTATGATATCTCATGTTACTCTTCCAGTATCTTTTTGAGGATATGCCCTAAAAACAGCGGCATATATTCTGAATTTGGTGCCTTCCAAGTCAGTACCTAGGACTCCCTATAAGATGTGGATTGAGCGTAAGCCAAGTCTGAATCATCTTAGGATATGGGGTTATCCAACTTATATACTGATCAAGGGAGACAAGTTGGAACCAATGTCAGAATTATGCTATTTTGTTGGGTATCCAAAAGGAACAAAGGGTGGTTACTTTTATCATCCTAATGAGCAGAAAGTACTAGTTAGTACCAATGCTAAATACTTAGAGGATGATCAAAGTACTACCATAAAAGGTTCAACTAGGTTGGAACTCGAGGAGAAGTTATCTTCGGAAGCAACTTCTTCTGACCTGATTGTAGAACAAGAAGAGGCACAACCTTAATAGCCTGTACAAATGTTGCCTCGTTGCAGTGGAAGAGTGTCTAGGGCTCCAGATAGATGGTATGGAGAAGCTTTTGAGCTGGTCTTTGACCATCAGGAACAAGACCCCACTAGATACGAGGAGGCAATTGCTGATGTCGATGCAAATCTATGGCATGAAGCGATGAAAACCGAGATTGAGTCTATGTACTTCAATCAGGTTTGGGATCTTGTAGCTTCACCTGAAGGGATAAAACCCATTGGGTGTAAGTGGGTGTACAAGAGGAAGAGGGGAGCGAATAGGAAGATGGAAACCTTCAAAGCTAGGCTTATGGCAAAAGGATGTACTCAGAAAGAAGGGATCGATTTTAAATAAACCTTTTCTACTGTGGGCATGCTTAAATCCATCCGTATCCTCCTTGCCATCGCATGTCACTATGACTATGAGATATGACAAATGGATGTCAAGACGGCATTTTTGAATGGCCATCTTAGCAAAAACATCTATATGTCCCAATTGGAAGGTTTTATTGCTGACGGCCAAGAACATATGGTTTGCAAGCTTAAGAAGTCAGTTTATGGACTTAAGCAAGCATCGAGAGTATGGAACATTCGTTTTGATGAGATTGTAAAGTCTTATGAGTTTATTCAAAATGAGGATGAACTATGCTTGTACAAGAACCTTGAGGGGTTTAATGTGATTTTTCTTATCTTATATGTGGATGATATTCTACTCATTGGAAATGATGTTGGGTCATTGTCATCTACAAAGGTTTGGCTATCTAGTCAATTCAGTATGAAGGACTTGGGAGAAGTCAACTATATTCTCGGGATTAGACTTCTTAGGAATAAGAAGTAGAGAATGTTAGGATTATCCCAAGTCGCATACATTGACAAGATGCTGACCAAATACAGCATGGACTTATGTAAGGGAGCTTTAATCCCTTGTAGACATGAGTTGTCTCTTTTTTCAAGGGAGTGTCCTAAGTCTCAAGAAGAGAAGGACAGAATGAGTAGGATTCCCTACGTTTCGGCTGTGGGAAGTCTCATGTATGTCATGCTGTGTATTAGGCCAGATATCTGCTTCGTCGTAGGCTTAGTTAGCAGATATCAGTCAAATCCCGGGGAGGTTCATTGACAAGCTATAAAGCATATTCTCAAATACCTCAAAGGAACCTTGGAACAACAAAGAGGGGAAGCGCATAGTGAGGTAGTACCATCTGGTCTGAAATTTCATCCAGAGACGGGAAGTCGTGGTGGTATAGATTGTCTCTGATAACAATCTAATAGATCCATTCACCAAACCTTTGGCTGAGAAGGTCTTCAAAAGACACTTAGACGCCATTGGGGTGGGCACCTGTGGACTTAACTAGTCTTAGAGTGCAAGTGGGAGATTATTGGGAAAATGCCCTCTTAGACTAGTTTTCTGGTGAACATATCGAATATGTTTTAATAAAAGAATTTATTTTTCGGACATCGTTTGTGAAATAATTTTTTTTTTGTGTACATTTTCGTTTGGAACAGACCCATTGTGTTTAAATAAGTGATCCATGTGAATGGAGGTTTTTCACAGTATGGTATGGATCATGGGTTATTTAAACACATAAACTTTTGTTCTTAACCGATTGGTGAGAATGGAAATTTCATCATGTTTAAGTTATTATGTTATGAATTCCAAATGGGGAATGGTTTACCTTTAGCCAGTGAGTAGTCCACTCACTTCATGACATAAGCGTATTTCAAATACGTAAAACAAGACCTGTAGTAGTGGTTTCTAAAAGTATTATACGGTAGAAACCTAGACTACTACCGCTACAGCGTAGACTAGTACTCTATGACTTGAGTATGAGTTGGTGGTCTGGCGAAGTTGGAAGTATATACTTTGATATACTATAGTTGAGGTTCTATAGTAGGGCCAATATACTTGCATGTTGGGTATGTGTGACTAGTTAGTTAAGATAGATTTGTATAAGATAGTTTCTACACCATATCGCCCCTTATGGTTGTCTCAATGATCTAAATATCTAGGCTTGGAAAACATGACTTAGATATTTGCTTTAGGATAGCTCCCTTGGAAAGCGGAAACACTCCAGGAAGTCGTGGATCATTGGACTAGAAACCTAAGGATGGTAGATGTCATTTAGAGGGATGTTAGTACACTTCTTCCTCTCTAAATGTACGGCGATGTGTAGAGGGGTATTTTGGTCATTTCACCTGTAGGTCAAAGACTTTGTTAATGCAGTATTGTCCTTGGGATCAATATTTTCTTATGGTGATATTAGAAAATATTTAAAATTCAAAATACATCTATTTATATATTAGGGGTATTTTGGTCATTTTAATAGCCAAGACGATATGTCTTTTTGGTCCTTGGAATAGTCCGTAAGTCTTAATTATTTTTTGGGTTGAGAAAATATTCTTAGTTGAGAGGGTTTTATTTTATTCGGGAAGTCTAATTTATTATTGGATTGGAATAAAATAAATGGAAAGAAATTTATTATTTGGTTTAATGGGTTAATTAATTATTCAGGGCCTATTGAATAATTAGAAAATTAACCAGGACTTAAACTAGAGGAAAATAATTATTACTTGATTATTTATTGGGTTATTTATTTAATTAAACCCCAAGAAATAAATAATTAAAATTTAATTATTTTTTGTTCATTTGGGTTCATTAATTATTTATTAGGTTATTTATTTAATTCCAAGAAAAATAATTAATGTTTATTATTTTAGATTTTTCGGGTCCAAGAAAAATAATAAATATTATTTTAGTCCAATAGCTTGGACCATAGGATTTTTTCGGACACAGTTCAAAAGAGTTATAGGGTGAAGTCAAAATTTATTTTATAAATAATATTCGGGTATTAAATCCCGAGAATATTATTTTTGTCAAAATAATTATTTTTGGTTTCATGAGTTTTGGTTTTTTGTGTGGAAAAATAAAAAAATTAAAAAAATTTTGGAAAATTTTTTTTCTCCCTCTCTCGTGCCTTTTCTTCTTCTGGCTTTTGGTTTTACATTTAAACCAAAGGAAGCCAACTAAAAGGGTGCGTGCGTCTCTTGATTTTCTGACTTTTGGATTTGGTCATATAAGAAGAAATCAAGAGCCATCAGTCTGGGTTGTCTCATTTATATATATGAAGCCGAGACAAGGAAACCAGTAAAGTGAAGGAAAAAAAAATCTCTAAGAAGTTTTTCTTCTACCCATTTTCCTTGCTCACCAAAATGATTAGGTTGTGGCTATATTCTGAGAATTGAAAAGCCAGGTATTGCACCGGAGGAGAAGAAAGAACCGAACTGTATTGCACTGAAACTTCTATTCACGGGAGAAGAAAGAAGATATTCTTGAGCTTCGATTGATTCAACCTTGTTCTTCAAGGCTTAAGGCTTCAAAAGGTACATTTTTCATGCCTCCATGCTGCTACCATGCCATGTTTAATGTTTTTCTTCCATTTTTTGTTCATCCCATATGCATGCTCTGTTCACTGTCAATCCTTCAATTGGAACATGAGATGATACCCTAGCATGTCTCAAGAGATAACATCTCAACCATCCAACTCCACAACCTTAGAAGGGGTATTAAAAAAATTTGCCACCCATGTAACCGAACACTTTCATGAGATAAATGAGACATTAGTAAAATTCGAGGAAATGATTAGAAATATGGAAAGACAAATTTGATTTTTAACGGATATAGTAATAAAGTTACCATTAAAGGTGGAAACACAATATGATTCAACTGCCATTACATTATGAAGTGGTAATGAGATACCTTATCCTAGCACGGAACCGATACCATCTATAGAAGATGGGCTGGAATTGGCCCCTCTTGATGAATCTTTTGAAAAATAAATTACAAAATCAGATTTCAGCCACCAGTACCTTACCACACTCGTACACATAAAACAAGAAAAGTACACAATTCGATAAGTTTTTAGATGTATTTAAACAATTGCATATAAACATCCCACTCAGTGAGGCATTAATACACATGCCCAAATATGCAAAATTCTTCAAAAGTATGCTTGTGAACAAAAAGAGAATGGAAGAATTATCCACTGTGGTTTTGAATGAAGACTGCTCAGCTATCTTACAAGACCAACAGACTTTGCCACGAAAAGAAAGTGATACAGAGAGTTTTTCTATTCCTTGTCTTATTGGTACTCTTACACTTTGTAATGCATTAGCGGACTTAGGTGCTAACATTAATCTTTTGCCATATAAAATTTTCAAAAAGCTAAACCTAGGTGAGCCCAAACCCACTAGGATGAGTCTTCAACTTACGGATAGATCTATTAAATATCCTAAGGAAATAATGGAAGATGTATTGGTTAAAGTGGATGGATTTATATTTCTAGTAGATTTTGTTATTCTTGATATGGATGAAGATTCTAGAGTTCTTTTGATCCTAGGTCGTGTTGGATTGTATGTCCTCTTAGACTAGGTTTCTGATGTAAAATTGAATATTTTAATAAAAGAATTTATTTTCAGAAATTATTTGTGAATTTACTTTTTGTTTGTGCACGATTTTCGTTTGGAATAGACCCATTGTGTTTAAATAAGTTATCCATGTGAATGGTGGTCTTTCACAGTAAGGTATGGATCACGGGTTATTTAACACATAAACATTTGTTCTTAACCTATTGATGAGACTGGGAACCTCATCATATTTAGGTTATTATGTTATAAATTTCAAATGGGGAATGGCTTACCTTTAGCCAGTGAGTAGTCCACTTACTTCATGACATAAGCGTATTTCGAATACGTAGGATTGGACCTGTAGTAGTGATTTCTAAAAGTACTATATGATAGAAACCTAGATTACTACTGCTACAGCGTGAACTAGTACTCTAAGACTTGAGTATGAGTTGGTGGTTTGGCGAAGCTGGAAGCATATACTTTGATTTGTTATAGTTGAAGTTCTATCGTAGGGCCAATATACTTGCATGTTGGGTATGTGTGACTAGTTAGTTAAGACAGACCTGTACAAGATAGTTTCTGCACTATATCACCCTTTGTGGTTGTCCGAATGGTCTAAAATGTCGAGGGCCCTGGGAAATATGACTTGGATGTTTGCTTTAGGGTAACTCCCTTGGAAAGCGGAAACACTCCAGGAAGTCGTGGATCATTGGACTAGAAGCCTAAGGATGGTAGATGTCATTTAGAGGGGTGTTAGTACACTTCTTTCTCTCTAAATATACGACGATGTGTAGAGGGGTATTTTAGTCATTTCACCTGTAGGTCGGAGACTTTACTAATATAACATTGTCCTTGGGGTCAATATTTTCTTATGGTGATATTAGAAAATATTTAAAATGCAAAATACATCTATTTATATAGTAGGGATATTTTGATCATTTTAGCAGCTAAGGCGATGTGTCTTTTTGGTCCTCGGAATAGCCCGTAAGTCCTAACTAATTTTAGGTTGAGGAATTGGTCTCAGTTCAAGAGGATTTTATTTTATTTGATTTTATTCAGGATATCTAATTTATTATTAGATTGGAATAAAATAAATAAATAAAATAAAATAGGAATTGAGAGAAATTAATTATCTAGTTTAATTGGTTAATTAATTATTCAGGGCCTAGGTCTAGTATGAATAATTAGGAAATTTACCTGGGCCTAAACTAGGGGAAATAATTAATGTTTAATTATTTATTGGGTTATTTATATATGCCCAAGAAATAAATAATTAAAGATTAGTTATTTTGGTTCATTTGGACTCATTAATTATTTATTGTGTTATTTATATAAGCTCAGAAAATAAATAATTAATGTTTATTATTTTGGGCCTTTTGAGTTCAAAAGAAATAATAAATATTTTCCCGACCCAATAGCTTGGACCTTAGGGGTTTTTCCAGATACGGTTAAGAAGAGTTTAGGGTTAAGCCAAACTCATTCTTAGGATAACATCTGGGTGTTTGAAATTTGATATCCCGAGGATATATTTATCAAATATTTGAGTCCCAGTTTTGGCTAACCAATAAACTAGTCTCTAGTGAAAGAAAACCCTAATCTCCCTTGGCAAACAAGAGACTCACGTAGGTCTCTCTCTGTCTCTCACGCCTCCCTCTTCTCTGTTTTCTCCTTGGAGCTTTGCTAACCAATAGCAAGAGAACCAAGGAGATTTGAGACCGCTCTTCTTCATTGTTGTGTTCACCGACTAGAGGTTAGGTAGAAGAATATTCTGAGAGCTGAAAGGCTTGGCGTTCATGCAAACAAGGTGAAGTAGAAGGCTAGCGGGTTTTCAACCGGAAGCTTCTTTAAGTGGGCAAGGCGAAGCAATTCCCGTCATTCAATCCACTTCTACTCAATCTCGAAGGCTTAAGGAGCGCAAATGTATGATCTTCACGCTTCCATGTGGCCTTTAAGGCTTGCGGTTTTTTTTTTCTCTGTTTTTTTCCGTAACTGCATGCTACCCTCTATTTTCCTGTCCCTCAAGTCAACCTTTCCTAGCTACTGCCAAAGCATTAATTGATGTTCATGAGAAAAAATTGACACTTAGGGTTGGGGATGAAGAAGTCATTATAAAAATCAATAAAAGTATGCAACATCCTATATCTTATGATAATTCTTGTTTACGGATTGACATCCTTGATGAACCTATCTTTGATTTTGTGTATGAATCATTTGTCAAATACTACATGGACTTGATGGCACAATCCATTACATACTTGGAGGATTCAAATGAGGGCCATGAGTTGGGAGAATTTGAAGAAATTAAAAAAAGTAGTTTGGAAATGATGAAGTCATCCATTGAGGAACCATCGGAATTGGATCTCAAAGACCTTCTCGAGCACTTGTAATATGCATTTTTGGCTAACGGAGAAAAATTGCCAGTGCAAAAGACCTTACTTGTGATTAAAAGACCAAGTTAGTAAGTCTATTGAGAAAATATAAGGGAGTCATTACATGAAAAATCATGGACATTAAGGGAATTAACCATTCCTTTTGCACTTACAAAATTTTATTAAAAGAAGGAGCCAAACCCGTCGTGCAACCCCAACGTAGGTTGAACCCGAATATGAGTGATGTGGTAAAATGTGAGGTGATTAAACTCTTAGATTTCGGTATCATTTATCCTATTTTTTATAGTATTTGGGTAAGTCCAACACAAGTGGTACCAAAGAAGGGAAAAATGATTGTGAACCCAAATGAAAAAAATGAGTTGATCCAAATGAGATTGGTAACCAGTTGAAGGGTGTGTATTGATTATAGGAAGTTAAATGAGGTAACTAGAAAGGACGATTTTCCTCTCATTTTCATTGATCAAATGCTAGAAAGATTAGCCGGGCATGAGTTTTATAACTTTTTAAATGATTTTTTTCAGTTACTTTCAAATTCCCGTAGCACTGAATGATCAAGAGAAGACTACATTTATATGCATTTTTAGGACTTTTGCATATCAACGTATGCCTTTTGGTCTTTGCAATGGTCCCGAAACTTTACAACGATATATGATAGCTATTTTTGAAGGGCTTGTGGGAGACATCATGGAGGTATTTATGGATGATTTTTCTGTTTTTAGTAATTCTTTTGACTTGTGTTTGACTAATTTGGAAAAGGTGCTTCAAAGGTGTGAAAGGACTAACCTCATGCTTAATTGAAAAAAAATACCACTTCATGGTACAAGAAGGTAAAGTATTGGGACATAGGATTTCAAGGAAATGTATTGAGGTCGATAGAGCAAAGATTGAGGCAATTAAGAAACTTCCTCCTCTCACTTCCATGAAAGCTATACAAAATTTTCTTCGTCATGCCGGTGTTTATAGGATATTCATCTTGAATTTCTCAAAAATTTCTAAACCTCTTACTTCTTTACTTGAAAATGATGCTATTTTTTATTTAGATGAAAAATGTCTCAATACTTTCAATGTGCTTAAAAAGAAGTTAATCAATTCTCCTATTTTAATTGCACCGAATTGGTCTCTTCCTTTTAAATTAATGTGTGATGCAAGATATTATGTAGTAGGCATTGTACTTGGACAAAGGAAGAATAAGCATTTTCAACCACTTTACTATGCAAGCAAAACTCTTACGGCGGTACAAGAGAACTATACCACAACGGAGAAAGAGTTGCTCGCTATAGTGTTTGCTTTCGATAAATTCCATTCTTATCTTATTTTATCCAAAGTCATTGTGTAGACGGACCATTCCACTCGTAAATACCACTAGCCAAGCATGATTCTAAATTAAGATTGATAAGATGGGTTTTATTGTTGCAGGAATTTGATTTGGAGATTAGGGACAAAAAGGGAGTTGAAAATTTAGTTGCAGATCACTTATCTAGGTTGGGAAATCCCAACCTAGAACTTTTGGCCGAATAATACATTAATGACACCTTTCCGAATAAACAATTTTTACTTGTTGATGGTGAGTTTTCCTAAACACCTTGGTATGCAGACTTTGCTAACTACTTGGTTGCAAGAATTATTCCGAAAGATTTCACTACGCAACTGTGAAATCCCAGTCAAGACCAACCTTAGAGTAAGGGGGTTGGGATGCATATCATGCTTTATTTCATGATTAAATATATTTTCATATGATGTTTATGTGCTTTGAATTTGATTTTTATTATCTTGAAGTCTTGTTGGTGAGTGATGTGTGAGAGGGGCAAAATGGTAATTTTTGCCCGAGGTGAAAATAAGGAGATAGCTTGTGGATTGAATAGGAAATAATTTTTCTAGTAGAAATAGCAACAAGAGTTGTTGTGATGTAGTGGTTGGAGCTTTGAAATTAATTCTTGAGGTTTAAGGTTCAAAGTCCATCATAGAAGTTTTAGCTTGAGTAAATTTTATTTTGCTTGGAAAAAGATGGTTTTGGCCATGAGGGCCTAGATCAATGTGGTGATGATGTCCTAGGAGATACATGTTAGGAGAATTCTCACTTCACTCTTTTGTTCTTCGCGAAATGCCTAAAGGGAATTCATTCTCCCTTGATATTTAATTTTTCTTAATTTCCAACTCCTTAGTTTGATCAAGGTGTTCTATTCTTTTCCTTTCTAGAAAATTCAGTAGAGGACTAAGGTCTTTTAGGATCAAAATGTCCTAGTAAAAGGCTTCTCATGGTTTGGAAAATGTAAATGATTTGTGGGAAAATTTAAGAGGAAAATCCCTCTTGAAAGCTTGCTGAAATTTTTCCTCTAACTTAGTTCATCTATCTTAATGAAATGAGTTGGAATTTTCCAACTTGTTATACCTTCAAAAGGTCGAAAATTCTAGCTCACATTCCCTCTCAAATGCTACCAGAAAAATGGTCTTTAGGATCAGTTGAAACCTGAAATTTTTTGCCCAAATTCGGACTGCACAAGCTGGAGCAAAGCAGGAAAAATTCCTGTACGAAAATCAGCTTTGTGAGCTCCAAACCAAGCTGTTTTCTCCCAGATTTTGTGCAGCACCTTAGCCATGTTTTTCCTCCATAAAGAAGGTTGGAAACCAGCCTTGAATATCCCTGAAATCCCCTTCAAAACTCGCTGAAAATCTGCTGGAAATGGCAGACGAAAATTCTGCCAGAAAATTTCTGTTCAGCGAAATTCCTGAGCAGAATTTTTGTCCAGCTTGTTTCCTATTTTGTTTCAACCGAAATCCCCAACCTACTTCTGTCAAAACCTCCCTTAAACCTCCATTAACAGAGCTCCATTGTTCCCTGAAGCTTCTGCACGAAATTCCCTCCATGGCTGACCAAAAATCTCTCAACCAAATCCCTGCAATTTAGCTTGATTACTTTCCAAAATTTCAGCCATCTTGTTTAACAACTTTCCATAAAACTTTGCGCAATTGATCAGACATCTTCTCCACCATTGTGCACCCTAGTTTCAGCCATCACAAGCCTCCTTTAACCAGCTTTAATTCCCTAGAAAACTGCACAATCCAGTCGGCCATAGGAGACTTCAAAGCTGTCCAGAAAAATCAAGATATTCTTAGAATATCTAGTTTCCAAATTCTCTTCCTAAAAATATTCTTCAAGGATTGTAACAACTAATCTTTCCTTTCCCTTCCAAATCAGAGAAGTCACTCCCTAAACCCTACAGAATTTCGGCAGCCACAACTCCTCAGAAAAATCGGCAGCTTCTTCTTCTCTCTCTCTCGATTTTCTTCAAGCAACAAGAACACACACACACTACACCAAGAACACCTACCTCTTCTCTACACCTAATACACCTCCAAACCACTTCAAACCCTCACGAAAATCTCCAGATTTGATCTACTCCTTGCTGTGCATCCATCAACACCAATATTAACATCAAACTCTTCCAAACATCTTGCTACTTTGGATAAAAAAGCAGAAATTTTTGTGAAGAGCAAGAACATCTTCAAGGTAAACTTATTCTAACAACTTCATCCTCTTCAAACTTAATCTCTAATGAAAACCTATATGAATAAGCATGCTAATGATCTCTTCTTCTTCTTCTTCTTCTTCTTCTCTCTCTCTCTCTCTCTCTCTCTCTCTCTCATGGACCGAAATTCTCTCTCTTGGCCGAATGGTCTCTTCCTCCATGGCCATGCTTTCGCCACCCTTCTTGAACAAGATTAGCCATCTAGGAGTTGAGATCTTCTCTAAACTCCTTCAAGTCATTCATCAATCAAGTAAGTACCTTCAATCCTCTTTTTAAAATTTAGAATCATGTCTCTAGGTTGATGAATGGTGATGGGTTTGTGTATGTGATGTTGTTGATTGAAGCATGAGTATATGTATGATTGTGAATGAGATGTGATTTATGCATGGAAGGATTATATTGGTAGATTTAATGATGAGTTGAGATTTGATGCATGTCAAAGGTAGTATTTGTGATGAAGCATGTTAGAGATTATGTCACCATGGGTGAATAGGATTTATGAGCATGATTAGATTTTGAAGCCATGATCATGTTCATACTAGTAGAGGTTAAATCATGTAATAATAAGTTTAGATCTATGCCTATGTGCAAGACTTGGATGATTTGATGAATTGAAGGATTGAGTATGTTATTGATTATGGTTGATCATGGAATCTTGATCATGATCTAGTTGTCCCTAAGCAAATTTTATTTCATAAATAAAATATTTACTAATAATTTTTGCTAAAGAATTTCGAAAACCCTAGGAAGGGTAGATTTGGAATTATAATATATGTAAAGGATATTTTAGTCAAATAAATAATGATTTTTCTAGAAAATAAAATAAATAAATATTATTTAAAATAAAGCAAATTAATTAAAGCCCTTATGAAAAAGATTCGTACTTAATAAAATATTTACTAGATCAAAACCCTTAAGGATTTACTTATTATTTTCCAAGAAAGACTTATTAAATTTAATCTTAACTAGTTTTAGCTATCAGTTATTTTCTAACAACTAAGCTACCATTAAATTACTATTTTACCTAGTACCACCTATGGCTCTTGATCAAATAAACTCTAAATTTTCCTTAACAAGAGTTGAACTTTCAACTTAATAGAATTTATTTCCTAATCCATTAATTATTTTAAATAACAAATTAAACTGAGCTTATTAACCTATTCAATTATTGTTTTGCCTTAAAGCTTGGGACACTAGGATCATGGTAGTAGTGAATTAAGTTGATTTAAAATTGAGAAAGTGGATTGTGGCTTGAATCTGATTAAGATTTGTATTTGCCCATGTGGGGTTAGGTCATCTGTCCGAGACCTTGTTGTTGTGAGTAAGAATTAGGTAAGCTCCTGCATAAAACCTGACTGATGTGAAATGATTTCCTTATGGCAAGCCAAATGTGGAGTACAAGGGCACTCGGTTATTTGAAAGCAATTGAGTGTTGAATTCATCATTAATTCCAACGCTTAAAATTATTTAAAAGTCTTTGGGCAGATTTTTCTAAACTTGAAACTCTTTCTAAAACTAATTTCTCCCAAAGCTTTGGAAACCCTCAGATTGTTATTTTCATGAAGCACAATGCTTTGTTCATTTTGTCCCAAGTGGGGAATGTCGTTGAGTACTCAATAAGGGTGGACTACTAGGACTAGTTTTTGAAGGGTTAGGGTAAGTCTCTCAGTAGGTGGCCACCTCTGAGGGGTGAGTCCTTTCCGGATAAGATGCAAGTTCCAGTGAGTCGTGCCGGTCCGAGCTAGCAGTTTATTTTGTTTCAGTCAAGTGACTGTGTTTTTGCCGGAATGGACACCCGGCGGTTGTTTGAGTATAGAGAAGGAGGAGAATCTTGCCCAGTAGTCCGATCACCTACTTTTGTCAATCTGCACAATGTGTTAGGCATTCTGACCGGTTATGGGGCCCAAAGTGTGGTAACCCATATCCCTTTCTTTTGAGTGGTTGATTTCATTACTTATGTATGGCTAGAAGAGCCAAAACGCCACTATTGCTTTTGACTAATGTTTATTGCTTGCCAATGTTTTTCTTATAAAGATTTCACACTTTGCATCCATGAACTGTTTCCACTAAACAGCCAAAGCACACACGGACTTACTGAGATTTCTGTCTCACCACCTTTTATCATGATTTCAGGTTGATCCTGTTGTGGGTGAGTAGCTGCCTTGGAAGAGAATGTGTCTTTTGATTTTATGTATTGCTTTGGGAAGACGAGAGTGGATGATTTTAATTATGGTTTTTGTTTTGGAATTTCATGGATGTACTTTTGAAGTATTTTTTTTTTGGGTTGTAATAAATTCTTTTAGTTTGAGTATTATTTATTCCAGCAATTTTCATTTGTGACCTAGTTATAAAGACCCATTGTCCTTTGGACGGGGCGACATCCCCGGCCCTTGCGGGCCTAGGTTTTCCGGGGGTGTTACAGCAACAAAAGAAGAAATTCCTCTTCGAAATAAAACATTACTTTGAGAAGATCCCTACTTGTTTCAGTGTTGTATTGATCAAATCATTCGAAGATGTGTGGATTCCGTAGAAAGTACAAATATCTTGAAACATTGTCATGAAGAATCTGCGGGGGGCCACTACCAAGCTAATAATACTGCAAAAAAGGTGCTTGAGTACGAATTTTATTGGCTAACACTCTTCAAGAACTTTCACAAGTTTGTTCAAAATTGCGATAGGTGTTAACATATAGGTAATATTTCTAAATCTAATGAGATTCCACTGTAAATTTTTCAAGCTTGTGAAATTTTTTATTATTGGAGAATTGATTTCATAGGCCCTTTTCCTAGTTTTTTGAGTAACAAATATATCTTGCTCGCGGTTGAGTATGTATCTAAGTGGGTCGAGGCGCAAGCCTTGCTTACTAATAATTCCCGGGCTGTTGTCAAATTCCTTAGAAAACTTTTCACCCGATTTGGCATCCCTAAGATACTCACAAGTAATAGGGGCACACACTTTTGCAATACCCAATTGAACAAAGTTCTCAACCATTTAGGGATTACTCATAAGTTTCCTAATCCCTATCACCCCCAAGCCAGTGGCCAAGTTGAGGTGGTAAATAGAAAATTGAAAAGAATTTTGGAAAAGGTGTTTAATCATACAGGGAAGGATTGGAGTTTAAAATTAAATGATACTCTTTGGGTTTAGAGGATTGTTTTCAAAACTCCTATTGGTATAATCCCTTATAGATTAATGTATGGGAAGTCATGCCATCTACCTGTGGGAGTTGAACATAGGGCACATTGGGCGATTAAGCTTGTCAATTTTGATCTTCAACTTGCAGGTCAACGGAGATTGCTTTAAGTCAATGAATTAGATGAGTAGCGTAATGATACTTACCATAATTCTCGAATCTACAAAGATAAGATGAAACGGTGGCATGATAGGCATATTCATTCTATTCAAGAGTTCAAAGAATGGGATAATATACTATTATTTAACTCTAGGTTTAGACTCTTTCCGGATAAGTTGAAGTCTAGATGGTCGGAGCCATATGAGGTATATCACATTTGTCCATTTGGAGTTTTTGAGGTGTCTCACCCAACCAAGAAGATCTTTAAGGTTAATAGAAGTCGAGTGAAACTATATTTGGGTGAAAAATTTGGCACTCTAGAGCATCTCGATGTCACCTTTATGATTCATAATTTTCCTTTAGTCCTTTGGACTTCTTTTCTTTTGTTTCTTTTATTTTGATCTTCTTGTTCTTTTTCTAGATTTATGCTTCTGTTTTTGTTTCTTTTATTTTTATTTAGACCCGTTCCCTTAGACCTCCTTGTGATGAATTCAAATATGTTGAAATTTAAGTGCAATAGGAATATTTTCTTTTCTTGATTCTTCCTCTTTATTTCTTTTTGGTCCCTTGGCTTTGCTTTCATTGTTATATTTTTAACCATTGAGGACAATATCTACTTTAAGAGTAGGGGAGAGTTTGGTATTGAAAATATTTTTCATATCTATTCATATCTATATTTTCTGAATTTTTTTTTTTTTGGAGAATTTTCAAATTCTTTGTGGTTTCAATATCTTAGCAAGATTGTGATTATCTTTCTTCTTTTGGATATGAGATGTGTCATTCATTAGGTGAATTTTTATGAAAATGGTTTATTGGATAGGATATGTTAAGACTTGAAATTTTGAATTAATCTTGTTTGTGCATTAGTGTTTAAGTATTATTTGACTCATCTAGTTTAAATATGGATAATGTGAGGAATATAGAAAAGGTTGTTGGCTAACTCTTGTATTATGGGATTAAACTTTGCTTAACTTTGAGTTATGATGAGGTATGTGATGTGTTAAAATCTTTGAGTGGAAAGATTGAAAAAAAAAAGTTGAGTATGAGTTCAAAAAATTATGAAAAAAAATGAGTTGATTGTTGTTGATGAGAAAAATATTTTGGCTTGATTATGGGGGCCAATACGGATAGTAAAGAGAAATTTACTTTCTTGAGGCTATTAAATCCCAAAAGCAAAAGGCAAAAGAAAAAGATCGTTGAAAAAAATAATGAGTGATGACTATAAGAGAGCCAATACGGTGTGTGAAGAGAAAGCCATGTACATGAGGCTATCAATTCCCTAAGTATTTGAAAAAAATGAGAGAAGAGTAAAATTTGGAGTGTTTTCCTTATATCATAACTTGAGTTGTGCAATTTTTGGGTTTATAATGCTTGAGTTGGTAGATAGCTTGACTTATATGATTTATGTTATCCATGTTTTTATTTGAAGGGTGAAATAATGTTCTTAGACTAGAGTATAAACTTATTTAATTCAACTTCAAGAGCCTTGATATGTCTTGTTTAGTACTTTGTTTTGAGAATTCTTTCAAATGGTAGAAAGAATGACAAGAACATATCTAAATTTTGAAAGGTAATTGTGACTTTTCTTTAAGTGAAAACTTTTTGAAAAAATGTCTTATTTTATTTGTTTAAAGGCTTTGCTTGAGGACAAGCAAAGATTCAAGTGTGAGGGTATGTGATAGGGGCAAAATTCATCTACATTTTCCAAGTTATTTGAGGATGTTTTGAAATATATATATTGTAATAATTAAGTATATTCTTTCATATTTGATATTTTACCCTTTGAAAGGTATTTTGAAATTGTATTACAAAAAATGATGAAAAAATGACAAAACTGTCACCGGCAATGCATGGGCAGCACTGGCTGTGACCTACGGAGCTGGCGCTGGCCCCGATTTGGAAAAACAAGGGAATTTTGGAAAGAAAAATAGAGCATGGCTGGAGCCAGCCGTGCTACTGTGACTCTCCAAGCCGGCGCCGGTTGCACTGTGTGCAATGTCAGTGAGGTTTTCAATTTTTGCGCGAATTTGATAATTTCTAAGAGTTTTGGTATTTTTCAATCTTTACTCGACCCAAAACTCTTAGAGGCCGAATTTTAGTATTTTGGAAACCTATTTAAACAAGAAAAATACAAGACACAATGATGAATTCAAGGAATCAAATCAGAAAATTACTCATTGAAGGAGTAATTCATCACATCAAGGAGTATTGTTCAAGAGAGTCTTCAAGGGAGAAGAATGAGGTTTGTCTATAAGTTCTTTCTTTGACATTTATTTTATTTTTCTAGAATAATGATGTATTCAATGTTTTCATTGTAATTTGACAATATTTTGGGATTCATGATTTTTATATTAATTTAGCTATTTGATCAATTTTTTTTTATTATTCTTAGTGTTTGATTACTTGTGATTATGGAATAATTGATGAAGTTAGATTTGCTTCTAATTGACTTGGAAAACGACGTTAGGAGTTGATTTAATTTTATTAATTTCATATTTGTTATTTCTTAACGGACTTGAGAAACAAAGTTAAGTTAAAGAACTTAAGTAATCAAAGAGTGGTTGATTTCACCTAGAGTATGGGGTTGTTGTTTAATTTCATATTTTTGAGGAATTTAGTTTAATGCATTTTTTGGTTATGTTGGTTTGATTGAGAAATTTGCTAATTTAATCAAGAAATAATAATTCTATAGATTGGGAAAGAAGTGGAGTTTATATAAGTGGATTCATGACTTGAGAAACGATTAAATTTTACTTTATATTCCTTCATGATGTCAATATGATGATTAATTGAGATAGTTGCTAAATGGTTCATTATCATATTTTCTAGGATAGTTGTTTAAGTTGCATATTCCTACATTCTTGAATTATATATATTTATTTAATTTTTTGTTTCTTATCTTATCACTCTATTTGGTCGGTTAAACAGTGAATAAAAAGTAATTAATATGTACTTGTTCCTTTGAGGATCGATACTTGTTAATTCTCTATGTTATGCTTGTAATGAGTATACTTGCTCTATGTATATTTTGGGATTAATTTTTTAATTGCAACTTGACTAGCAGATGGATTTAAATTTGATAATTTTTATACAGCTAAAATTTACACATTAATTTATATATATAAATTAATGTAATAATTAAAATATATTCTTTTATATATATATATATGTACATATATAATACACGTATATAATTAATAAATTATATATTTTTTGTAGCACGATTAATAGTAACTAATCGATAGAGGATTATTATGATGCTTATAAACATAGAAATAGCATATTTATAGTTAATCAATTAAATAAACATTTATTGTATACAAATTAAGCACAGATATATAAGACTTAGGATGTATAAGGAATTTTACTATTCAAATTAACGATCCAACCATTAAATATGATAATAAAGTTGATATAGTTGTTGAAATAGTTAAAAATAAATATTATGACCAAATTTGAATGTAATCAAATATGTTTTTTTCACATAATTTATCATAATCTCTATACGACCCCTAAAACTCTAACACATTTATAAATATAAACATATCAAATTAACAATTCAATTGTTAAATTAAAAAAACCAGTAAAAAAAGTATTATAACTAAATTTGAAGGTAATCGGATACAATTTGAATTGTTACTGAAGGATTTTGTTACATTTGACAACAAATACGATGGTTGTAAAAGCACCGTATTAAATTGATACATAAATGATGCTTAGGTAAAATCATCGTATTTGTTGTACACCAAATACGACGGTTTCAAAATTGTCGTATTTGTTAGACAAATACAATAGTTTATAATTTATTGTTGAATTTATCTAAACAAATCCGACAAACTTTGAAGCATCATATATAGTCTTTAATTACGATAGTTTGGCGACCGTTGTATTTTCCAATGTCGTATTTACCCTTTTTTTTTGTAGTGACACGTGCATGTGTTGTCATGGTTAATATTTGTGCTCAATATATTTATGTGTGTTAGTATTTGCATATTGGGAATTTTTTGGGTGAGAATTTTATTTGAATTTAGCAAAGTAAGACTTTAAGGCTTTTTCAAAGCCTAAGTCCTAATAATGATAACTTGACCAACTCCTTTATGGAGGTAGTCACCTTCATAGGCATAAGATGTGCTAACTTAGTTAGTCTATCCACAACAACTTATTGATGTCCTTTCTGGTCTTGGACTTAGGCAGTTTTGTAACAAAATCTATAGTAGTATTGTGATGCCCCAATCTCACATGGGATTGGGATGAGAAATATGAATGGTATATAAGAATGGGCCTAAGTGCCCATTGTTAACTTGAGATATTCATTTTGGCCCAGCGAGGACGGTGGCCAAGTAGTTAACTGTGGGTGCTGCCAGGCTCATAGTCGCGTTCCCGAGTCCGCAGGCACGGGGCGTGACATTTGGTATCAGAAAAGGTAACCAGCCCCAGTATGAGAACCAAGTGCTACACCGTGTACGGTGGGAGCTACCTCTAGAATCCTATGTCGCTTGGTTGGTCCTGGGTTTGGCCCCTAAAGTATGGGCCCAGCGATGACGCTTGGGCCTAAAGGAGGGGTGAATGTGATACCTCAATCCCACATGAGATTGGGATGAGAAGTATGAATGGTATATAAGAATGGACTTAAGTACTCATTGTTAACTTGGGATATCCATTTTGGCCCAACGAGGACGGCGGCCAAATAGTTGACCGTGGGTGCTGCCAGACCTATAGTTGTGCTCCCGGGTCTGCGGGCACGGGGCGTGACAAGTATGCTCTTATTTCTATATCACAATTTATAAAGGCTTCAATAACCCAGCTAGTCTTTGATATTCTACGATAACTTGTCGGCACACCAAACACTTAGAGATAAATTATGCTATACTTTGTTTCATACTAGTCCACTAAAAGTTCTTTTTGAGATCTCTGTACATCTTGGTCCCTCTTGGATGAATTGAAAGCTTCATGTTATGAGCCTCCTTAATCACTTCTATCCTTAAAGTTTCATCATTTGAAACACATAATCTGCCTCTAAATTGCAAGCCTCCATTTTCATGTGCCTGAAAATCTGACTGTTCGCCGCTAATAGCCAGTGTCCTTTTATTTTCCAATAGAGTATCCCTAGTTTGAGTCTCTTGAACCCGTTCTGCCAAGGAAAACTGGGCTGTTAAAGCAACTATATAACCTATAGCTGGTTGCACTACTTCTAATTCTAGCCTATTGAATTCCGAAATAAGTTGCTCTTTCTCTGTGAGCAAAGCTACCAAAGTTCTGGACTCTTTTTCTACTAAGGGCATTAGCTACAAGTTTGTCTTTTCTTAGATGATAATTAATCTTTAAATCATAATATTTTATTAACTCAAGCCATCATCATTGCCTCATGTTAAGCTCTTTTTGTATAAACATATCCTTTAGACTTTGATGATCTTCCCATATAGGTAATATCTCTAGATTTTCAACACAAACACTACCGTGAGGAATTTTAGATCGGAGGTTGGATAATTCTGCTAATATGGCTTGAAATGGTAGGAAGCATAAGCTATCACCCTTCCTTCTTACAACAACATACAACTCAATCCATTTTTTGAGACATTGCTGTAGATGGTGAACCTTTTTGACTCAGAAGGTAAGGTTAAAATTAATGTAGAAGTAAACTTCTTCTTTAGCTCCTGGAAACTCTTCTCATAAGTTACATTTCATTTGAATTGAACCCTATTATGATTCAATTAGGTTAAAATAATAGCAATCTTAGAAAAATCCTCCACGAGTTTCCAGTAGTAGCCAACCAATTCCAAGAAACTCCTAACTTCAGAAGCATTAGTTGGTTTAGTCTATTCAATAATTGCCTTAATGTTCTTAGGATCTACCAAGGCTCATTCCTTAGAAAATACATGCCCCAAAAAAGCCACTTTCTTCAACCAATATTTGTATTTACTAAACTTAGCATATAGCTTCTTTTCACAAAGTTTTTGCCAGACTACTTCAAAGTGTTCTTGGTGAGCCACTTCTGATGAAGAGTAAACCAAATGTTGTCTATGAATGCTACTACGAACGTATCAAGCTCATGTTTTCAATAGTTTGTTCATCGGTTCCATGAATGTTGCTAGTATGTTAGTCAAACCAAAAGGCATAACTAGAAACTCATAATCCATAACGAATCTTAAAAGAACTTTTCAGTACGCTTTTGGGTTTGATTTGCAGTTGATAGTGTCTAAATCGTAGGTCTATTTTGAAGAACACTTTAGCCCCCTTTAATTGATCAAACAAATCATCAATCCTCAACAATGAATACTTATTCCTTACAATAATCTTGTTCAATTCTAGGTAGTCAATACATAGCCTCATGCTATTATCCTTCTTCTTCACAAACAGTACTGGTGCACCCTAAAGGGGGACACTAGATTGAATAAATTTCTTATTAAAAAATTCCTAAAGCTAAGTTTTCAACTTCCTGACAAGTCCTCTAGAAATACATCTTTAAACTTTTTCATCACGGTTAAGCTTCGATTTGTAGCTTTTGGCTTTTCCAAATCCACCATATAAGTAAAGTATGCTTTGCACTCCTTCTACAAATACTTGTAGCCCTAACTATGAAAATCACTAGCATTAAACTTTTACCAAATCAAACTATATAAATCATATGTACTAAGCAAATACTTAATCACGTAAGAACCACATAGAATTTCTTCTTAAACTACCCATCCCAAATCAAACTTAATGAATTAAGTATTTAATTACATACTTGTATCACGTACCATTAAAGCTTAAAGAGTCATTAACCTATTGCTTTGATAATATTAAATGTCATATTCTGCATTCGAGGATAACATGGTAACACCTCAAAATGGAATATCAATCACCTAACATACAAAACTAATTTCACAAAATTAATACATAAAGGACTACATTAATAGGAACTTAAATACAAAGTCTCCAAAATACAAAATAAAACTCAGAAATCTTAAACATATCCAAGTAACTGTAACATAATTATCAATTCAAAAAGCATTCAAAACACAAACCATTCTTAACTAATTTCTATGATGTGTCTCCAAATACGTAATTTAAGCCTTAAGTTTCAATCACTCAAGATCTTTATCAAACCATTCTTCCAACTAAAAGCCTTCTAATTGAGAGCAGCAAAATATTAATCAAAGGAGTGACCTAACTTGCTTAGGAAAGAAAAATGACTTGCTTGAGATTGAGTATGTTGCATATATATATTGATTTCAAAAGTTAAGTAACAACAAAAATATACATTTAAGAACTTTTTGTAAAATCATTTACATTTCAAAACAAATGACGCAAGGTATTGGATTTCTTCCATAATTGGCAAAAATGAAAGTATGACAATAACAAATGTGAAAGGGTATTGTCAAATAAAGGAACTTTCTCTAGAAGAGGGGAGCGTTGTCACATGCTTCAAGGAAGCAGCACCATTCGCTAAGACTATATCAAACTGCTGGAATCCAAAAAAGTAGTGGCAAATGGTGCAACATGTTCCAAAAAAAAAAAAAAACCAGCGATAGGAATTTCAAAACAGAAGTGGCAAGGATACTTGAGAGAAGGTGGCGTCACTTAAATTGAGAGAGATAATGCTGCTTGGTTTTGGATACTGCGCTACTAGAACAAAATCCAAAAAATTTCTTAGAAAATTTAAAGTCTAAACTTCAAAATAACAAGGATAAATACACTTGGATCTCCCAAAACTCAATATTAACATGAGAGTCCAAGCGAAGAACAATTCAAAAAAAGGTCACCAATTGAATTCAACAAAACCACAGTAAGATTAATAAGACCACTAATATTCTTATAGAAATTCCAAAACTAGATTTTTAAAAAAAATCTTTAATTCAAAATTTCAAAAAGAACCAAATGCTTGGCAAGCATAAACATTTCCAAAATATCATAAATAGATTGAATTATGCTTGGGGTTAGGTCATAACTAACTAATATCGATCTACTAACTATTATATCACATTAGGAGAATGGTTAACAAAGACTAGATATTGTATCTCCCTAGATAAGGGCCAAAACAGATAATTAAATATTATATTCCTCTAGCCAATGACCAAAATTTATGTAAGTTTGGGAAACTCCCACTATAACCTCCTACAAGCATCAGACAATCTTCAAAAATCAGTTTTAGAACTTAACTGAAACTTTGAACTTTCACGAATTCAGATGCATACAAAGTGAAATATCAAACTCAATATACATACATAACCTTATCAATATGGAAATAAAATTAAACCATACTCAATCAAAATTTTTATTCAAAACATAAAATTTTCAAGAAACCTCTAATTACCTACAAATCTCAAATTGTGATCCAAATAAGATTTCAGACATAAATTAATTTTTCCAAATTAAACTCTACATCGTATTTTACTCAAAATTCAAACATAAATGATAAGGATCCCTATGAGACGATTAAATGTAATGTCACGTTATTTCTGAACGTCTAATTCCAATCATTTCTTTGCTTTTTCTGCACTATTGTTCTTCTTTTCTATCAGAGTAATTTTTGTAATGATGCGAAATTCATTTAAGAAAATATTAGTATAATTGATACGACAGGATTACAATAATTAAAAACCCCTAATAAATGCAATAATTACTAATTGATTCCATAACTTAAGGTAAGTTACAGTAATTCCCAATCTTTTGGTCAAAAGACCTATTAATTAGGAATATCAGTAAAATTAGAAATGCCCAATTAAAGGAGAGATCCTTGGACTCACATGATTCTTCTGAAATTTCTATAAGTCTTTATAGTGTTGCATTAATTGTATTCTAGATATTAAATTTTTAGATTAATAAAAATTTCTCTCAAGTTTATGCTCTGTTCTGTATTTGTCTATATTTACTATTTGCCTTGATTTTTTTTTTTCATGATATCAGAGCTTCATTGCTCCAAGTTCCAATCTACAAATCATCAATAAAGTTCATATTTCTGCAGTTGTAGGAGTTAATCATGAATTGATTCATCATGTCCATTAATTCACGGTAATTTGCTAGAATTTTCTTCTGTAATCGCAGATCCTTTACCGTCACGATTTCTCAAAGTTGTTTTTGTTTCTTTCACAATCTTCCATTTTAATTCCTTTGTTCAATCATGTATAACTCTGGTAGTAGTGCATCATAAACTACCACAATCAAATTTGTTTTACATTTATACTAATGAAAGTCCATTTCTTGTACTTGTTCAACCTTCTTTGATAGAGAAGAATTATCACTAGTTGTGTAAAGGAATGAGAATAATGTTAATATCTAAGAATAATTTTGAATTTGTCAATAAAATAATCACATTTCCAATTAAATTGACAAAAACTATCATGCCCAGAAATATGTGATACTATGGTCCTTTCATAAATATTGAATCCCATTTCACCCACAAATTGCTCAAAGCTGATGGAAATTAATGAAATTTGTTATAAAATTAGGGTAGTGTTAGAATAAAATCTACACACTAAGAAAATTCTAACTATTCTTTGCACAAGAATTTCTCTTCAAACTTCTCTCTTTCTTTCTCTCACAATTCTTTCTCTAATCTTTCTTTTACTAATCTTTCTTTCACAAAATGATGGTGTATTACAAGTTTAGAGAATAGCTCTATTTATAGAGCTCTAATTAGTGGAATACATCATGGCATACATCATCTTCAACTAATCTCAATTAATGGTGTCTCCACTAAATGGTGGGCATCCATAAAAATCTTCTAATAATTCACATAAATCCATAATTAGTGGAGCCTCCATTAATTAATGGAGATTCCAATAATTCATAACAAAATTCACTTAATCGAATTTTTTAAGAATAAAATCTTACTTAAAAATTTATTTGGATATAAATGTGTACCTTAATCCATGATGATTCATTGTCACAAATTCAAGCCCGTTGATTCTTCTAATTATTACATATGTAGCCTTCTTCCTCCAAGAGAGATAACAACTTTAAGAGGTGATTACGGTTTTTAGTACGTGCAATTAGGGCTCACAAGCCTAATATATTTATATTATAGTGTAATTGCTAAAACAACCCATCATAATTTTTGCAACTATATACTATTGAGTTCCTACATATTATAATTGATATCACACTTTATTAAGATGAAGAACCCATATAATTAAATATAGATTACTATAATTGAGTCTTAAACTTTATAATAATAATAATAATAATAATAATAATAATAATAATAATAATAATAATAATAATAATAATAATAATAATAATAATAATAATAATAATAAAATTTAGCGATATATGTACATCTATATGTCCAAAAGTTAAATAATATAACGATACTTTTAAGCTTAATTCAACACCTTAATACCCCTTTTAATTCCTTAAATGCTCTTATAAATAATTAAGCAACTACTCTTTTAGCAAACTTTGAAATGCATTCTCCATTAGTTAGCAGAATCAACAGGTACCCAAAATTCTCATTGGTTTCTAGACGCAGTTGCTACTGATCATATGTGCTTCTCAATCGGTGCTTTTACCTCTCTTGAACCCTCAAACAAACATGTTTGCTAAACTTCCTAATGTACATAAAGGTGTTGTCACTTGCAAAAACATCATACATCTTACTTGCCACATAACTGTATATGATGTTCATTATGTTCTTAACTTATAATCTAATTTCTTTAAGTAAGTTAATCAAGACCTTAATTGCATTGTCACTTTTAAGTCTTCTTCTTGCATTATTTATATTCATATCGAGAGAAAACAAGTTGAGTTTCAAAATCAAAATTACAAGAAAAAGTGCAATTAGTCAATAACAAATAGAAAATGTTGATACATAGATTTTTATTAATAATTAATTATAGGGTTAATATAGAAAATACTTTTCTAGATAGTTATGAGTATCAAAATCTATTTTCTGAGGGGAAAAAAAATCTCTTTGCCCTTATGCATCAAAACAAAAAATGTAATGCCAAAGCAAAAATACAATTTCATAGGTTACCAATTGCTTGGCAAATGATCCAAAATTTCTTTTTTCCAAATATTTTAATTTTGGAGTTAGTATCTTTTTTGACAATCGCGACCACCCATTTTTCTGAATTTTATTTATAAAAATAAAATAAAATATAGAAATAAATAACTCTTTAATCCACATCAGGATAGAACTATTTTTCGATCTTGTTTTTGGTCATATTTTGAATAAAAAGAATAGGAATGTGAATATATATAATTCAATTTATTATTGATAAAGAAACTTCTAATTAATTAAACTATTATCTTGTTATAATCTTGTTCTTAGATATTGCATCATATTTTATTCTTTGCAAACTTAGGACTCAATACATTAATTGAGTTTTAAAAAATATTAATAGTTTCTTTTTCAAACTATGAAAAACATGTCTATATAAAAACTATTAATAAGTAAATAATCATTGTTTCTTGACAACTGAAATAACAGTGTAACGGTATAAGTTGGAACTTATTTGCAATGGTTTTTTGTGACTATGCAATTATGTAACAAGTTATAATGCTAATGAGTCCCTTAAATAGTTATCGCTAAAATGAAAATGTTAACCTATTGATGAGACTGGGAACCTCATCATGTTTAGGTTTTTATGTTATGAATTCCAAATGGGGAATGGCTTACCTTTAGCCAGTGAGTAGTCCACTCACTTCATGACATAAGCGTATTTCGAATACGTAGAACAGGACCTGTAATAGTAGTTTCTCAAAGTACTATATGGTAGAAACCTAGACTACTACCGCTACAGTGTGGACTAGTACTCTACGACTTGAGTATGAGTTGGTGGTCTAGCGAAGCTGGAAGCATATACTTTGATTTGCTGTAGTTGAGGTTCTATCATAGGGCCAATATACTTGCATGTTAGGTATGTGTGACTAGTTAGTTAAGACAGACTTATACAAGATAGTTTCTGCACTATATCGTCCATTGTGGTTATCCGAATGGTCTAAATTATCCAGGGCCCTGGGAAACATGACTTGGATGTTTGCTTTAGGGTAGCTCCCTTGGAAAGTGGAAATACTCCAGGAAGTCGTGGATCATTGGACTAGAAGCCTAATGATGGTAGATGTCATTTAGAGGGGTGTTAGTACACTTCTTCCTCTCTAAATGTACGGCGATGTGTAGAGGGGTATTTTAGTCATTTCACCTGTAGGTCGGAGACTTTGCGAATGCAGCATTGTCCTTGGGGTCAATATTTCCTTATGGTGATATTAGGAAATATTGAAAATGCAAAATACAGACTATTTATATAGCGAGGGTATTTTGGTCATTTTAGCGACCAATGCGATGTGTCTTTTTGGTCCTCGGGATAGCCCGTAAGTCCTAACTATTTTTGGGATGAGGAATTGGTCTCAGTTGAAGAGGATTTTATTTTATTTTGTTTTATTTTATTTTATTCAGGAAGTCTAATTTATTATTGGACTGGAATAAAATAAAAAAAATAAATAAAATAGGAGTTGAGAGAAATTAATTATCTAGTTTATTTGGTTAATTAATTATTCAGGGCCTAGGTCCAGTATGAATAATTAAGAAATTAATCTGGGCTTAAACTAGGGGAAATAATTAATGTTTAATTATTTATTGGGTTATTTATGTAGGCCCAAGAAATAAATAATTAAAGTTTAATTATTATGGTTTATTTGGGCTCATTAATTATTTATTGGGTTACTTATGTAAGCCCAGAAAATAAATAATTAATATTTATTATTTTGGGCTTTTTGGGTCCAAGAAAAATAATAAATATTTATCTGGCCCAATAGCTTGGACCTTAGGGTTTTTTCCAGATACGGTTAAGAGGAGTTTAAGGTTGGGCCAAACTGTTTCTCAGGATAACATCCGGGTATTTTGAAATCCCGGGGATATGTTTATCAGAGATTGAGAGACCTAATTTTGGCTAAATATAAACAACTCTTTGAAAAGAAAAAAAACCCTAATTTTTCTTTGCTAAGGAGACTCTCACGTGAGTCTCTCTCTCTCTCTCTCTCTCTTTCTCTCTCAAAGTCTCTTCTTCTTCTTCTTCTTCTTCTTGTTTTTCTTTTGTTCTTTGCTAATCAATAGCGAACGAACCAAGGAGAATTGAGACCCTTCCTCTTCACCATAGTGTTCACCGACTAGAGGTTAGGCTGAGGAATATCCCGAGAGCTGGAGAGCTAAGCGTTAATGCAAACAAGACGAAGTCGAAGGCTAGCGGGTGTTCAACCGGAAGCTCCTTCAACTGTGCAAAGCGAGGCGATTCCAGCCGTTCAATCTATTCCTACGCAACCTAGGAGGGTTAAGGAACGCAAAGGTATGATCTTCACGCTTCCGCATGGCCTTTATGGCTCGCGTTTAATTTTTTTTATCTCTGTTTTTCCCGTCCATGGCTTCCTGTGCTGCGTTTTGCCATCAAAGTGGTATCAGAGACATTGGTTTTGATCAATATAGGGAGTATGGTAGTTAATAAAATGGAGAAGATGATTATACCTATGATCCTTTGTTGTTTTGGTATGGGATAGGCTTGATGTAAGCTTCACAGTGGAAGCATAGGACCCTCTGTAAATTTTTTGGCTTTGGTGTTTTAATCGTGTAAACCCAATTTTAATGGGTATAGGCGGTTATGGTTATGTTTTGGATGAGTTTTTATAAGTAAAAATGTCCAAAGAAGCCAAAGAAGACAGAAAAAATTCGAAAGAAAAATTTTCTGTGGAAAAATTCACGCGGGTGAAAAAACGGAGAAGAAGAAAACTGTTCATAAGCCGCCGCATGGAGCCGAGCTGCCGAGCCGAGCCGCTTTTGTTCTGTGAGTGGAGCCGTGCTGCTGGAGCCGCTAAACCGAGCCAATTGCGTTTGATTTTAGCCGATTAAATTGCAGAATTGAAATTCAATTGGCGCGCGGGTATTCGGGCTGAAGCGCGGGTCGGCAGCAGAGGAGAACCGGGCGCGGGCGAAGTCCACGAGTCGTGGCTGGCGTGCGATCTGGTGCGGCGCGGTGCATTGCGGCTGCGGTGGACCGCGAGCCATTACAGCGCGGATCTGTGCGGCGGTGCGATGGACCGCCGACCATTTTTTGGCAATTTTTTTTTATTTTTTTCTTTTTCGTTTTGGGGTCCCATACAGGCGAAGTTAATATTTTTGCAATATTTATATTCTTGGAATATATTTGCATGAAAAATATTAGTAAGGGATTTTAGGATTAAACAAGATAATTAATTAATTAATTAATGTGTTTAATTCTATTATTTGAGCACTTAGGTTTAAAAAATAGAAAAGCATGAAAACGTTTATTGTTTTCTAGCATGCTATTTTTTTATGTACCTATGTGTGCTTTTCCTCAAAGACCAAAGTCTTTGGGAACCTTTTGTTTTGGCAAGGAAAAATATTTTTCTTTAAAAACTAAATGGTTATTTTAATTGGTACAAAAATTAATCCTTGAATATTTTCTCAAAGGATTTAATCCTTGACATAGAAAATATATTGGATTTAGATATTTTTGTAAATTAAAATGGAGAGCCATTTTGTTTTGTTTTGGACTAGAAAAATGATTTTGTCAAATAAACTTGAGACCAAAGTCTCTAGAAAGTTTTAATTGGAAATTTTTGAAATCATTAAGTTTTAACTTATATAAAATTAGTCCATGGAGGAAATCTCTCAAAGGATATAAGCCTTGACATAGAGATTTTATTGGACTTAGATATTTTATTTTTGAGTTAAGAAAAACTTAATGGAAATTTCAAAAGGATATTTTCGAGAAAACCTTAATTTTAAAAGACTAAGTGGGAGAGGGTTCCAACGGCCCCACGGCTTCCATCACGGTCCTCATTAGAGATCGTGGTTCCCCTCGCGTCACCCTGGGAGTGAACCCGTATAGGATGGGGATACCACAAGGATCTAGATCTAATGGAAGGATGTAATTAATAACCCGGGGCACGTACTATGATCGGCCGGCCACGTTGGAGGTTATAGTGCGAGGTATGTCCATAGGAAAAGAGAGGAAACGGCCATCCCACGATGGAGTTATTCTCTAGACCATTACCTAGAAGGGAAATTAATTTGTGGTGGTTAATACACTTAGCTTAGGAAGCTGTTAATCTTCCCAAGAAGCTATGTCGGTTTTCCTAAGAGCCAAATTATTTTCGAGTGCACAAGTTTCATTTTGTTTTCACAAACTAATTTCTTTCTTTTATTTTCGATTTTCGAAATGGTGGGAGGTTCTTTTAGTCCATTAGCCGTTATTCTCGGGGAGAATAAGTTAACGGGTCCAAACTATGTGGATTGGAAAAGGAACCTGGACATAATACTCACGAGTCGAGGAATATAAGTATGTCCTTTACGAAACCTGCCTCGTTATCGGGGAAGGTTCCACCGCCGAAGAGCGAGAGGCTGAAAAGGCATGGAAGAAAGGCGACGAAATGGCACGTTGCTATATGTTAGCTTCTATGTCTAATGTGCTCCGGTCAAAACACGAGCACATGGCTTACGCATATGACATAAGTCAATCGTTGGCAACTATGTTCGCGGACAAGAGCCGGCCCGCAAGGCGGGAGGCTCTTCGAACAATTGTAAACACTAAGATGGGCTGAGGAGCATCGGTCCGAGAGCATATGCTCAAGATGATTGCTTGCTTTCGAGGAGGCGAGAAATCTTAGGGGCTGTCATTGACCCCGAGAG
Source organism: Voacanga thouarsii (assembly GCA_026120185.1). NCBI lineage: Eukaryota > Viridiplantae > Streptophyta > Magnoliopsida > Gentianales > Apocynaceae > Voacanga > Voacanga thouarsii. The sequence goes on from JANUWF010001569.1 coordinate 1,360,825, forward strand.
CCAAGTGGACATGGTTCTCGAATCTCTACCGGAGCTCTTTCACTCGGTTCAAGTTAAACTATAACATGAACAAGTTGAACATGAGTTTGACTGAGCCGATGAAGGAGCTCCGGATGGCGGAGAAGGTCATGAAGCCGCGAGTCTAAGGCCATGATTGCTAAGGCCTCTTCTTCAAGAAGCCGGGCCTAAGCCCGGAAAGTTCAAGATGAAGAAGGGGAATGCAGCGACTCGACCCAAGAACCAGCCCAAGGACAAACCAAATGGCAAGTGCTTCAAGTGTGGAAAGAAGGGACACTAGAAAAAGGAGTGTCCAGATCTTCAAACCAAGAAAAACCCCACAGGTAATGTTTACTATCTAGAGTTCATATCAATGGTAGGATCAACTTCCACTTGGATTGTTGATTCAGGAGCCACTGATCATATCTGTAACTCCTTGCAGGGGTTTAGGAAGATAAGAAGACTCAAGAAGGGCGAACATGGGCTTCGAGTGGGTAATGGAGCACAAGTCCGGGCCCTTGCGGTGGGAGAGCTGGATCTTATTTTTTATTGTAATAAGATAGTGGTTTTAAAAGACATTTTATATGTACCGGTTTTCAGTCGAATTTGATTTGAGTTGCAAAACTTATTAATCAAGGATATTACTGTATCTTTCCATTCCGGTATTTCTATCAATAGAGATGGAGAAATTTTATGTACTTGGGCACATGTATGGAAATTTGTTCTTTTTAAACCCTATTAACAACCAATCAAATAACGCTCTGTCTGAACCTTTAACTAAGAAGAGAAAGACCAATATCAATGATTCATACCTTTGGCACCTGAGGTTGGGTCATATTAACTCAACCAGGATTCAGAGGCTAATCTATGATGGGCCTTTGGGCTTATTGAGATTGGAAAGTTGGCCTCAGTGTGAATCTCGCTGATGGGAAAAATGACCAAAAGGTCTTTTACACCAAAGGCGGATAGAGCCAAAGAGGTGTTGAGTCTTGTTCACACCGATGTGTGCGGTCCATTGTCTATACCGGCTAGGGGAGGTTTTGAGTACTTCATCACGTTCACGGATGATTGTACGAGGTATGGTTACATTTACCCGATGAGACGCAAGTCCGACTCTTTTGACAAGTTCAAAGAGTTTAAGGTCGAAGTGGAGCGTCGGACGAGTAAATTAATCAAAACCTTACGATCGGATCGTGGTGGAGAGTACCTCCTAGGTGTATTCAAGGACTACATGGTACGTCATGGGATAGTATCCCGACTCTCTGCGCCGGAACCCCCAGCAGAACGGAGTAGCCGAGAGAAGGAACAGGACGTTGATGGAAATGGTCCGAAGCATGATGTCTCATGCTACTCTTCCGATGTCCTTTTGGGGATATGCCCTGGAAATAGCGGCATATATTCCGAACTTGGTGCCTTCCAAGTCGGTACCTAGGACTCCCTATGAGATGTGGATCGGGCGTAAGCCAAGTCCGAATCATCTCGGGATTTGGGGGTGTCCGACTTATGTATCGATCAAGGGAGACAAGTTGGAACCAAGATCGAATTATGCTATTTTGTTGGGTATCCAAAAGGGACAAAATGAGGCTACTTTTATCATCCTAAGGAGCAGAAGGTACTAGTCAGTACCAATGCTAGATACTTGGAAGATGATCAAAGTACTTCCACTAAAGGTTCAACGAGGTTAAAACTGCAGGAGAAGTTATCTGTGGAATCAACTTCTACTGACCCGATTTTGGAACAAGAAGAGGCACAGCCTCAAGAGCCTGTACAAATGGAGCCTCGTCGTAGTGGGAGAGTGTCTAGGGTTCCGGATAGATGGACTGGAGAAGCCTTTGAGCTGGTTTCCGACCATCAGGAACAAGACCCCGCTAGATACGAGGAGGCTATTGCTGATGCCGATGCAAATCTGTGGCATGAAGCAATGAAAGCCGAGATTGAGTCTATGTACCTCAATCAGGTTTGGGATCTTGTAGCTTCACCTAAAGGGATAAAACCCATTGGGTGCAAGTGGGTATACAAGAGGAAGAGAGGAGCGGATGGGAAGGTGGAAACCTTCAAAGCTAGGCTTGTGGCGAAAAGGTATACTCAGAAAGAGGGAATCGACTATGAGGAAACTTTTTCCCCGGTAGCCATGCTTAAATCCATTCGCATCCTCCTTGCCATCGCATGTCACTATGACTACGAGATATGGCAAATGGATGTCAAGATGACATTCTTAAATGGCCATCTTAGCGAAGATATCTATATATCCCAACCGGAAGGCTTCATTGTTGAAGGCCAGGAACATATGATTTGCAAGCTTAAGAAGTCCATTTATGGACTTAAGCAGGCATCGAGAGCATGGAACATTCGTTTTGATGAGACTGTAAAGTCTTATGGTTTTATTCAAAACGAAGATGAACCATGCGTGTACAGGAAACTTGAAGGCATTAATGTGGTTTTTCTTGTCCTGTATGTGGATGACATTCTGCTCATTGGAAATAATGTAGGGACATTGTCGTCTACAAAGGTTTAACTGTCTAGTCAATTCAGTATGAAGGACTTGGGAGAAGCCAGCTACATTCTCGAGATTAGGCTTCTTAGAAATAGGAAGCAAAGAATATTAGGGTTATCCCAAGCAACATACATTGACAAGATGCTGGCCATCCGATGATGACGGAAATCCATAGACTAGGACCAAATTTAACTAATGTATAGAAACAATTATTAGTTCTGTTATCATTACATTACAAGCATTTTACTTTACTTTATACTTTTAAATTTATTATTTTTTTCTTCTCCCAAAATATGACAATTTATATATTTTTTAAATAATTCCAGTCACATATGGCTTCCAATGTCTCACCCGATGATCAGTCAGCGACTCGTGAGTCGTTAAGGGCAGATGAGACACCGTCCCCGAGCATCGCGCCATGTATACCTGCTCCACAGCCGTTACCCCCAAACAAGGATGATCAGAACAGGTCTCTATCCCGATCCCAGGTTCTTTGGGATCCACAGTTGGCGCTCCCCGTACTGAGGATACGCGATTGATGATTGAGCCAGTTGGTGACTCGTAAGTCAACTACATAATTGCTTATTATACTCTTATCTTACCTCACAAAATTATAACTTTGTCTTATATTAAAAATTCTCTTTTATCGAAATAGGTTCACACATTCGGTTCGATGTGTGAGGGAGATAATTGAGATTTTTAGGCAACACTACACTGGAGCCTATGCTACTTTCTTATAGGTTCCGATTGATGTTCAGAACATGTGGTTCGATCTTTGGAGTGTGAGTTCAATTTGTAATTATTACTTGTAGTATTTTTAATATGTTTTCTTATTTGTAATTACTTGTGACGGCTACTTTGATTTTGCAGTCTTTCTTCTGTTGGCGCCCCAAGCATGCCGCACAGATCCGGGCTAATTGGGAGAAGAAGTGTAAGGCTAGACTTTCAGACATATTGTCGAAGGTTCGGAAGAAGCATGGGGGTAGCTGTCCTAAGTGGATTTCCCCAGACCATTGGGCTGCTTTATCGGAGCATTGGGGGTCCGATAGGTGGTAGCGTATCTCTTCCATTGCTAAGCGGAACAGATCCACTAGTGAGGTGTTATACATAGGAGGATCCATTTCTTTTACTGAGCATGAGAAGCGGATGGTAAGCATAAAATTTTTTACTGTTCAATATATCCACTATTTTACACTTAGTCCATCATAAAAACTAACATCTAGACATTTCTTGTTACAATAATAGCGGAGACAGTTAGGTCCTAACTTCAGCTACATCGCCCTCTTTAGATGCACCCACATGTTTCAGGATAGGCCGATGAAGGACTAATATATCAGTGATCGATCACGCCATACGCTAGTAAGAATACACAATCTTATACGTATTTAAATTTAATATTATTTATATTTTGATCGCTAATTTTAAATATTTTATGCGTGTTTCCTTGCCCCAAAATTCGACAGGATACTGTCACTGCCATTATTGAGTGTCATACATAGTCAGGTTCTCAAACAGATTCTATGAGTATAGTCGCACCAAGTAGAGTGCCCAACGAGAAGACACTATTCGTCGAGGTGGATGACAGAGCATGCAAGAAGGGGCGAGTATACGGATTTGGCTCCGAGTTTTTGAGGTTGAGACGGAGTGTTGGATTGTATGCCCTCTTAGACTAGGTTTCTGGTGTAAAATCGAATTATTTAATAAAAGAATTTATTTTCGAAAATTGTTTGTGAATTTACTTTTTGTTTGTGCACGATTTTCGTTTGGAACAGACCCATTGTGTTTAAATAAGTGATCCATGTAAATGGTGGTCTTTCACAGTAAGGTATGGATCACGGGTTATTTAATACAAAAATATTTGTTCTTAACCTATTGATGAGACTGGGAACCTCATCATGTTTAGATTATTATGTTATGAATTCCAAATGGGGAATGGCTTACCTTTAGCCAGTGGGTAGTCCGCTCACTTCATGACATAAGCGTATTTCGAATACGTAGAACATGACCTGTAGTAGTAGTTTCTCAAAGTACTATATGGTAGAAACCTAGACTACTACCGCTACAGCGTAGACTAGTACTCTACGACTTGAGTATGAGTTGGTGGTCTAGCGAAGCTAGAAGCATATACTTTGATTTGCTGTAGTCGAGGTTCTATCATAGGGCCAATATACTTGCATGTTGGGTATGTGTGGCTAGTTAGTTAAGACAGACTTATACAAGATAGTTTCTGCACTATATCGCCCCTTGTGGTTGTCCGAATGGTCTAAATTATCCAGGGCCCTGGGAAACATGACTTGGATGTTTGCTTTAGGGTAGCTCCATTGGAAAGCGGAAACACTCCAGGAAGTCGTGGATCATTGGACTAGAAGCCTAAGGATGGTAGATGTCATTTAGAGGGGTGTTAGTACACTTCTTCCTTTCTAAATGTACGGCGATGTGTAGAGGGGTATTTTAGTCATTTCACCTGTAGGTCGGAGACTTTGCGAGTGCAGCATTGTCCTTGGGGTCAATATTTCCTTATGGTGATATTAGGAAATATTTAAAATGCAAAATACAGCTATTTATATAGCAGGGGTATTTTGGTCATTTTAGCAGCCAATGCGATGTGTCTTTTTGGTCCTCGGGATAGCCCGTAAGTCCTAACTATTTTTGGGATGAGGAATTGGTCTCAGTTGAAGAGGATTTTATTTTATTTTGTTTTATTTTATTTTATTCAGGAAGTCTAATTTATTATTGGACTGGAATAAAATAAAAAAAATAAATAAAATAGGAGTTGAGAGAAATTAATTATCTAGTTTATTTGGTTAATTAATTATTCAGGGCCTAGGTCCAGTATGAATAATTAAGAAATTAACCTGGGCTTAAACTAGGGGAAATAATTAATGTTTAATTATTTATTGGGTTATTTATGTAGGCTCAAGAAATAAATAATTAAAGATTAATTATTATGGTTTATTTGGGCTCATTAATTATTTATTGGGTTACTTATGTAAGCCCAGAAAATAAATAATTAATATTTATTATTTTGGGCTTTTTGGGTCCAAGAAAAATAATAAATATTTATCTGGCCCAATAGCTTGGACCTTAGGATTTTTTCCAGATACGGTTAAGAGGAGTTTAAGGTTAGGCCAAACTGTTTCTCAGGATAACATCCGGGTATTTTGAAATCCCGAGGATATGTTTATCAGAGATTGAGAGACCTAATTTTGGCTAAATATAAACAACTCTTTGAAAAGAAAAAAAACCCTAATTTTCCTTTGCTAAGGAGACTCTCACGTGAGTCTCTCTCTCTCTCTCAAAGTCTCTTCTTCTTCTTCTTCTTCTTGTTTTTCTCTTGTTCTTTGCTAATCAATAGCGAACGAACCAAGGAGAATTGACACCTTTCCTCTTCACCATAGTGTTCACCGACTAGAGGTTAGGCTGAGGAATATCCCGAGAGCTGGAGAGCTAAGCGTTAATGCAAACAAGACGAAGTCGAAGGCTGGCGGGTGTTCAACCGGAAGCTCCTTCAACTGTGCAAAGCGAGGCGATTACAGCCGTTCAATCTGTTCCTACGCAACCTAGGAGGGTTAAGGAACGCAAATGTATGATCTTCACGCTTCCGCATGGCCTTTATGGCTCGCGTTTAATTTTTTTTATCTCTGTTTTTCCCGTCCATGGCTTCCTGTGCTGCGTTTTGCCATCACGGAGGTTACACCAGCCATCTACATCTAAGTCATCGACTTCTTCTACCTCGTTAGATGTGAGCCAGTTATAGAGAGAGTTACACATGGTGAGGAAGAGGTGGGAGAGGGGTTGAGCATCAGGTATAGGTATATCGGAGTCATAGCCAGAGCTTGACTGAGTACTTGATGCTTATGTCTCAAAATTTGAATCTACCTCCGCCACCACCAATGCCAGCTATTTAGGAGGATGATGCTGAGGATGAGGAGGACTTTGTCATCAGTCCTCCAGATTCACATCCTAATCATCAGCCAGGCCCTTCCGATCCACCACCACCCCCTTCGTTGACTCTAGCATTCGCACCGATTCCTACTTCATAGTTAGGACATTTAGACTACATTTTTATGTATTTTCATATTTATCATTATTATATTTATTTAGGACATTTAGACAATATTTTTATGTATTATTCATATTTGTCATTATTATATTTATTAATTATACTATTTGATGGTTTTTTTTTATTTAATTGAATATTAGCGTTACTTTGACAGATGAATTTTCTTCTAATACAGGACATTTTTAAAATATTTTAAAATTATACAATATTAGCAAGGGATTAGAAGGGATTTAGAGAGAAAATAACTTTCGTCGCTAATCTCTCGCTAAAAGCGACGGTCTTCCTTCGCTAATCGTTTTCTGTTAGTGAGGAATTAGCGATGAATTCAAATACTGAAAAACTATTCGTAGCTAATCCCAAGCTAATTTGCAAGGGATTAGCGACGGATATATTTAAATCATTAATTTAAAAAGAAAATTCCGTAGCTAATCTCTCGCCAATTAGCGAGGGATTAGAGACGGAAAATTCCTTAATTACGAACATTTTACTTTTATTAATTATTAAGATAATCCATCGCTAATCCCTTTCTATTTAGAAAGGGATCTGTGATGGATTAAAAAAATCTCTCGCAAATCTGTTTTAAAATTCATTACTGAAAGTCGTTGACTGCTAACTAATTCCCTCACAAATCCGTCGCTACTTGCGATGGAAATTTTAATCCATCGCAAAAATTTACCTTTGCGAGGAAGAAATTAGCGAGGGATAATTCCCTTACTAATCCGTCGCTAATTTTGTTTAGCGACGGAGTTGCCCCCTGCTATTTATCTGTTTTCTTGCAGTGTGTATCGGCTGATGAACCAAATAATCTTAACCCTATCGATTGGGGGTGACCCAACCAATCTTGGTGGCCTCCTTTGGGTTATGCAATTATGGCTTTATCAATATATATCCTAATTCAGCATCAATAATATCTCCGAAGACTCTGCGGGTTCCGCCAACTGGGCCACCAGCTATCGGCTATTGAAGACTCCTGCAAATAGGTCTTCCACTGGTACTATCATGGCTTAACTTTATCAGAACCGACATTAGAACGCGCCCCACTTCTTTCCTTACTCCGCCCGAGAAACAGGCTCTTTTTGGTTGACGAAGCTAGCCAAGGCACCGAAAGCCTCTCAAGAAACCATCTAGACTAGAATGCTATGCTTTCGAGAACTCCTTCTTGGGGCAAAATCTGGTGCCAGGAGTGCTTATGGTACAATCCACATTATTTTTCACAGTAATTTGGGCTAATTCAAGATATTCCCATTAATCCTGGTCATATTTCTTCTTACATTGTTATACCTGTTGAGGGATGGGAAAACAAAGGGTAGCATGCACTGACGGTAAAAAACAGAGAAAAAAAAATGCAAGTCTTAAAGGCCACACGGAAGCGTGAAGATCATACATTTACGCTCCTTAAGCCTTCTAGGTTGAGTAGAAGTGGATTGAATGACGGGAATCGCTTCGCCTTGCCCACTTGAAGAAGCTTCCGGTTGAAAACCCGCTAGCCTTCTACTTCGCCTTGTTTGCATGAACGCCAAGCCTTTCAGCTCTCAAAATATTCTTCTGCCCAACCTCTAGTCGGTGAACACAACAGTGAAGAAGAACGGTCTCAAATCTCCTTGGTTCTCTTGCTATTGGTTAGCAAAGCTCCAAGGAGAAAACAGAGAAGAGGGAGGCGTGAGAGACAGAGAGAGACCTATGTGAGTCTCTTGTTTGGCAAGCGAGATTAGGGTTTCCTTTCACTAGAGACTAGTTTATTGGTTAGCCAAAATTGGGACTCAAATATCTGATAAACATATCCCTGGGATATCAAATTTCAAACATCTGGATGTTATCCTGAGAATGAGTTTGGCTTAACCCTAAACTCTTCTTAACCGTATCTGGAAAAAACCCTAAGGTCCAAGCTATTGGGCCGAAAAAATATTTATTATTTCTCTTGGACCTAAAAGGCCCAAAATAATAAATATTAATTATTTATTTCCCGGGCTTATATAAATAACCCAATAAATAATTAATGAGCCCAAATGAACAAAAATAATTAATCTTTAATTATTTATTTCTTGGGCCTATATAAATAACTCAATAAATAATTAAACATTAATTATTTTCCCTAGTTTAAACCCAAGTTAATTTCCTAATTATTAATACTGGACCTAGGCACTGAATAATTAATTAACCAATTAAACTAGATAATTAATTTCTCTCAACTCCTATTTTATTTTATTTATTTATTTTATTCTAGTCTAATAATAAATTAGACATCCTGAATAAAATCAAATAAAATAAAATCCTCTTGAACTGAGACCAATTCCTCAACCCAAAATTAGTTAGGACATACGGGCTATTTCGAGGACCAAAAAAGATACATCGCCTTGGCTACTAAAATGACCAAAATACCCCTACTATATAAATAGCTGTATTTTGCATTTTAAATATTTCCTAATATCACCATAAGGAAATATTGACCCCAAGGACAATGCTGCATTAGCAAAGTCTCCGACCTACAGGTGAAATGACTAAAATACCCCTCTACACATCGTCGTACATTTAGAGAGGAAGAAGTGTACTAACACCCCTCTAAATGACATCTACCATCCTTACGCTTCTAGTCTAATGATCCACGACTTCCTGGAATGTTTTCGCTTTCTAATGGAGCTACCCTAAAGCAAACATCCAAGTCATGTTTCCCAGGGCCCTGGACATTTTAGACCATTCGGACAACCACAAGGGGCGATATAGTGTAGAAACTATCTTGTACAAGTCTGTCTTAACTAACTAGTCACACATACTCAACATGCAAGTATATTGACCCTACGATAGAACCTCAACTATAGCAAATCAAAGTATATGTTTCCAGCTTCGCCAGACCACCAACTCATACTCAAGTCGTAGAGTACTAGTCCACGCTATAGCGGTAGTAGTCTAGGTTTCTATCATATTGTACTTTTAGAAACCACTACTACAGGTCCTGTCCTACGTATTCGAAATACGCTTATGTCATGAAGTAAGTGGACTACTCACTGGCTAAAGGTAAGCCATTCCCCATTTGAAATTCATAACATAATAACCTAAACATGATGAAATTCCCGGTCTCATCAATAGGTTAAGAATAAATGTTTATGTGTTAAATAACCCGTGATCCATACCTTACTGTGAAAGACTGCCATTCACATGGACCACTTATTTAAACACAATGGGTCTGTTCCAAACGAAAATTGTGCACAAACAAAAAGTAAATTCACAAACAATTTCTGAAAATAAATTCTTTTATTAAAATATTCGATTTTACATCAGAAACCTAGTCTAAGAGGGCATACAATCCAACAATCTCCCACTTGCACTCTAAGACTAGGAAAGTCCATAGGTGCCCACCCCTATGGCGTCTAAGTGTCTCTTGAAGACTCTCTCAGTCAAAGGCTTGGTGAATGGATTTGCTAGATTATTTTCTGAGGTAATATGTTCCACCACGACTTCCCGTCTCTGGATGAAATCCCGGATCAGGTGGTACTTCCTCTCGATGTGTTTCCCCTTCTTGTGGTTCCGAGGTTTCTTAGATTGCGATACTGCTCCAGTGTGGTCGCAATACATCACAATCGGCCTGTCCATATGTGGTACGATTCCAAGTTCTGAAAGGAACTTCCGGAGCCAAACTACTTCCTTGGACGCCTCCGAAGCTGCCACATACTCAGCTTCCATGGTTGAGTCAGCAATACAAGACTGCTTAATACTCCTCCATGAAATTGCTCCTGCAGACAAGGTGAAGACATATCCACTAGTGGATTTTCTCTCATCCTTATCCGCCTAGAAGTCTGAGTCTATGTATCCTGTAGGAACCAAATCATCAGCCCTGTAAACCAGCATATAATCTCTCGTTCCCTTGAGGTACTTGAGAATATGCTTTACAGCTTACCAATGAACCTCCCCTGGGTTTGACTGCTATCTGCTAACTAAGCCTACGACAAAGCAGATATCTGGTCTAGTACACAGCATGTCGTACATGAGATTTCCCACAGCCGAAGCGTAGGGAATCATACTCATTCTGTCTTTTTCTTCTTGAGACTTAGGACAGTCCTTCGAAGAAAATGACAACCCATGTCTGCAAGGGATCAGAGCTCCTTTACATAAGTCCATGCTGTACTTGGCCAGCATCTTGTCAATGTATGTTGCTTGGGATAACCCTAATATTCTCTGCTTCCTATTTCTAAGAAGCCTAATCCCGAGAATGTAGCTGGCTTCTCCCAAGTCCTTCATACTGAATTGACTAGACAGTTAAACCTTTGTAGACGACAATGTCCCTACATCATTTCCAATGAGTAGAATGTCATCCACATACAGGACAAGAAAAACCACATTAATGCCTTCAAGTTTCCTGTACACGCATGGTTCATCTTCGTTTTGAATAAAACCATAAGACTTTACAGTCTCATCAAAACGAATGTTCCATGCTCTCGATGCCTGCTTAAGTCCATAAATGGACTTCTTAAGCTTGCAAACCATATGTTCCTGGCCTTCAACAATGAAGCCTTCCGGTTGGGACATATAGATGTCTTCGCTAAGATGGCCATTTAAGAATGCCATCTTGACATCCATTTGCCATATCTCGTAGTCATAGTGACATGCGATGGCAAGGAGGATGCGAATGGATTTAAGCATGGCTACCGGGGAAAAAGTTTCCTCATAGTCGATTCCCTCTTTCTGAGTATACCTTTTCGCCACAAGCCTAGCTTTGAAGGTTTCCACCTTCCCATCCGCTCCCCTCTTTCTCTTGTACACCCACTTGCACCCAATGGGTTTTATCCCTTCAGGTGAAGCTACAAGATCCCAAACCTGATTGAGGTACATAGACTCAGTCTCGGCTTTCATTGCTTCATGTCACAGATTTGCATCGGCATCAGCAATAGCCTCCTCGTATCTAGTGGGGTCTTGTTCCTGATGGTCGGAGACCAGCTCAAAAGCTTCTCCAACCCATCTATCCGGAACCCTAGACACTCTCCCACTACGACGAGGCTCCACTTGCACAGGCTCTTGAGGCTGTGCCTCTTCTTGTTTCACAATCGAGTAAGAAGAAGTTGATTCCGTAGATAACTTCTCCTTAAGTTCCAACCTTGTTGAACCTTTAGTGGAAGTACTTTGATCATCTTCCAAGTATCTAGCATTGGTACTGAGTAGTACCTTTTGTTCCTTAGGATGATAAAAGTAACCTCCTTTTGTCCCTTTTGGATAACCAACAAAATAGTATAATTCTGATCTTGGTTCCAACTTGTCTCCCTTGATCAGTACATAAGCTGGACAACCCCAAATCTTGAGATGATTCAAACTTGGCTTACGCCCAGTCCACATCTCATAGGGAGTCCTAGGTACTGACTTGGAAGGCACCAAGTTCAGAATATATACTGCTGTCTCCAGGGCATATCCCCAAAAGGACACTGGAAGAGTAGCATGAGACATCATGCTTCGGACCATTTCCATCAATATCCTGTTCCTTCTCTCAGCTACTCCATTCTACTGGGGTGTTCCCGGTGCAGAGAGCTGGGATACTATCCCATGGTGTACCATGTAGTCCTTGAATTCACCTAGGAGGAACTCTCCACCACGATCCGATCGTAGGGTTTTGATTAATTTACCTGTCCGACGCTCCACTTCAGCCTTAAAAGACATACTTATACTCTTCGGCTGTGAGTATTATGTCCAGGTTCCTTTTCCAGTCCACATAGTTTGGACCCGTTAACTTATTCTCCCTGAGAATAACGACCAATAGGCTAAAAGAACCTCCCACCATTTCTGAAAATCGAAAAATAAAAGAAAAAATTTAGTTTGTGAAAACAAGATAAAATTTGTGCACTGAAAATAATTTGGCTTTTAGGAAAAACTGACATAACTTCTTAGAAAGGTTAATAGTTTCCTAAGCTAAGTGTAATAACCACCACAAATTAATTTCCCTTCTAGGTAATGATCTAGAGGATAACTCCATCGTGGGATGGCCGTTTCCTCTCATTTCCTATGGACATACCTCGCACTATGACCTCCAACGAGGGCTGGCCGATCATAGTACGTGCCCCGGATTATTAATTACATCATTCCATTAGATCTAGATCCTTGTAGTATCCCCATCCTATACGGGTTCACTCCCAGGATGATGCGAGGGGACCCACGATCTCTAATGAGGACCGTGATGGAAGCCGTGAAGCCATTGAAACTCCTCTCCCACTTAGTCTTTTAAAATAAAGGTTTTCTGAAAAATATCCTTTTGAAATTTCCATTAAGTTTTTTCTTAACTCAAAAATAAAATATCTAAGTCCATTAAAATCTCTATGTCAAGGCTTATATCCTCTGAGAGATTTCTCCATGGACTAATTTTATTTAAGTTAAAACATAATGATTTCAAAAATTTTCCAATTAAAACTTTCTAGAGACTTTATCTCAAGTTTATTTGACAAAATAATTTTTTTCTAGTCCAAAACAAAACAAAATGGCTCTCCATTTTAATTTACAAAAATATCTAAATCCAATATATTTTCTATGTCAATGATTAAATCATTTGAGAAAATATTTAAGGGTTAATTTTTGTACAAATTAAAATAACCATTTAATTTTTTAAGAAAAATATTTTTCTTGCCAAAAATGTTCCCAAAGACTTTGGTCTTTGAGAAAAAGCACACTTAGGTACACAAAAAAAATAGCATGCTCAAAACAGTAAACGTTTTCATGTTTTTCTATTTCTTAAACCTAAGTGCCCAAATAATAGAATTAAACATATTAATTAATTAATTAATTATCTTGTTTAGTCCTAAAATCCCTTACTAATGTTTTTCATGCAAATATATTCCAATAATATAAAATATTGCAAAATATTAACTTTGCCTGGTATGGGACCCTAAACGAAAAAGGAAAGAAAATTAAAAAAAATGCAAAAATAGCTGGCGGTCCACGTGCACCCGATGCACCGGATCCATGCCCGAATGGCCTGCGGTCCACCGCTTCTCCGGTGCACCGCATGCATTAGATCACACTCCAGTCACAACCCGTGGAGTCGACCCGCGCCCGCTTCACCTCTACTGCCGACCCGAGCAAGATCCGCGCATGGACCCGTTTCGCCTCCTCGGTGCACCGCTGACCCGCGCGCCAATTGCAATGTCAATTGCAAATTCTGCAATTGAAAATGGCTTGGATTTCAATCAATTGGCTCGGCTCCAGCGACACGGCTTGTGACATAACAACGAAGGCAGCTCGGCTCGCGACTCGGCTCCTCTTCGCGGCTTAGGAATAGTGCATTCTTCTTCGTTTTTTTCTTCCGCGCGAAAACATCACAGACTCTTCCGCATTTTTCTGCTGCTTCTTTCTGCGGCCTCTTTGGACATTTTTACTTCCAAAAAACTCATCCAGACCAAAACCACATTCGCCTATACCCTTCAAATTAGGTTTACACGATGTTCTAGCAAAGCAAAAAAAAATTTACAGTAGCCTATGCTTCCACTGTGAATCTTACACATCCACCTATCCTATACCAAAACAATGAAGGATCACAGGTATAATCATCTTCTCCATTTTTATTAACTACCATACTCCCTATATTGAACAAAAAACCATTGGCTCTGATACCACATCGAGGGACGGGAAAACAGAGGGTAGCATGCACTGACGGTAAAAAACAGAGAAAAAAAAATGCAAGCCTTAAAGGCCACACGGAAGCGTGAAGATCATACATTTATGCTCCTGCAGCCTTCTAGGTTGAGTAGAAGTGGAATGAATGACGGGAATCGCTTCGCCTTACCCACTTGAAGAAGCTTCCGGTTGAAAACCCGTTAGCCTTCTACTTCACCTTGTTTGCATGAACGCCAAGCTTTTCAGCTCTCAGAATATTCCTCTACCCAACCTCTAGTCGGTGAACACAACAATGAAGAAGAATGGTCTCAAATCTCCTTGGCTCTCTTGCTATTGGTTAGCAAAGCTCCAAGGAGAAAATAGAGAAGAGGGAGGCGTGAGAGACAGAGAGAGACCTACGTGAGTCTCTTGTTTGGCAAGGGAGATTAGGGTTTTCTTTCACTAGAGACTAGTTTATTGGTTAGCCAAAACTGGGACTCATATATCTGATAAACATATCCCCGATATATCAAATTTCAAACACCCGGATGTTATCATGAAAATGAGTTTGGCTTAACCCTAAACTCTTCTTAACCGTATCTGGAAAAGACCCTAAGGTCCAAGCTATTGGGCCGGAAAAATATTTATTATTTCTCTTGGACCCAAAAGGCCCAAAATAATAAACATTAATTATTTATTTCCTGGGCTTATATAAATAACCCAAAAAATAATTAATGAGCCCAAATGAACAAAATAATTAATCTTTAATTATTTATTTCTTGGGCCTATATAAATAACTCAATAAATAATTAAACATTAATTATTTCCCCTAGTTTAAACCCAGGTTAATTTCCTAATTATTCATACTAGACCTAGGCCCTGAATAATTAATTAACCAATTAAACTAGATAATTAATTTCTCTCAACTCCTATTTTATTTTATTTATTTATTTAATTCCAATCTAATAATAAATTAGACATCCTGAATAAAATCAAATAAAATAAAATCCTCTTGAACTGAGACCAATTCCTCAACCCAAAATTAGTTAGGACTTACGGGCTATTCTGAGGACCAAAAAGACACATCGCCTTGGCTGCTAAAATGACCAAAATACCCCTGCTATATAAATAGCTGTATTTTGCATTTTAAATATTTCATAATATCACCATAAGGAAATATTGACCCCAAGGATAATGCTGCATTTGCAAAGTCTCCGACCTATAGGTGAAATGACTAAAATACCCCTCTACACATCGCCGTACATTTAGAGAGGAAGAAGTGTACTAACACCCCTCTAAATGACATCTACCATCCTTAGGCTTCTAGTCTAATGATCCACGACTTCCTAGAGTGTTTCCGCTTTCCAAGGGAGCTACCCTAAAGCAAACATCCAAATCATGTTTCCCAGAGCCCTGGACATTTTAGATCATTCGGACAACCACAAGGGGTGATATAGTGCAGAAACTATCTTGTACAAGTCTGTCTTAACTAACTAGTCACACATACCCAACATGCAAGTATATTGGCCCTACGATAGAACCTCAACTATAGCAAATCAAAGTATATGCTTCCAGCTTCGCTAGACCACCAACTCATACTCAAGTCGTAGAGTACTAGTCCACGCTATAGCGGTAGTAGTCTAGGTTTCTATCATATTGTACTTTTAGAAACCACTACTACAGGTCCTGTCCTACGCATTCGAAATACGCTTATGTCATGAAGTGAGTGGACTACTCACTGGCTAAAGGTAAGCCATTCCCCATTTGAAATTCATAACATAATAACCTAAACATGATGAAATTCTCAGTCTCATCAATAGGTTAAGAACAAATGTTTATGTGTTACATAACCCGTGATCCATACCTTACTGTGAAAGACCACCATTCACATGGACCACTTATTTAAACACAATGGGTCTGTTCTAAACGAAAATTGTGCACAAACAAAAAGTAAATTCACAAACAATTTCTGAAAATAAATTCTTTTATTAAAATATTCAATTTTACATCAGAAACCTAGTCTAAGAGGGCATACAATCCAACACCTGTCCTATCGGCTAAAGATGTGCGCATTTTAGCCAATAGGTCCTTAACCGTTCTTCGTTCTTTTGAGTGTCATCCTTTTCAAGTTGTCAGGGAGGCCACACCAAACTTCAACCTGTGGTGGCGGCTGCTGAGCGAGCTGCTCTTCTCCACCCCTATAGAGACGTGGCTGCTCAGACTAGTGGGATCAGCATCGGCAGTGATAGAAATGTTGCACCAAAGAAAAACAAACAAAGCAAAGTTACTACTAGTCCGATCACTACGCCTTTGTTCCGTACTCCGCCAACAACTAATGGTCCCCATACTTCCGCTTGCCGAAGAGGAGGAAGAAGAAGAGGGAATCATCCTCCCTCTGCTAAGGCGGTCAAAGAGATGACAAGCCATTCACACTCCAGCATTTGCCAAGGTTTGGGTTGAAGCCAAATATTTTTTTTCCCTTTTTTAATACTCTTCAACCTTTGATTCAAAGCTAACCTTGTATTGCCTTCCTTCGCAGAAATAGAAGACCAACCAGCTAGTTATCTCTGACTCTTCCTCAGAGTCATCGGCGGCGATGCCCCCATTGTCTCCTATAAGAACGGCAATGGTAGAGGAAGGGACTTCGACTGTGTCGCCTTCGCCAATTGTTACCTTTGCATCCGAAGTCCCTACCTCGGAGAGAATGGCGATAGAAAAACCTGTCACGCCCCCTGCGAAAACGGCCCCCCAACCTCCAACGGAAACAGCCCCTAAACCTCCAACGGAAACTACCCTATCTCGGCCAGTAACAACTGAGACCACATCGCTAGAACTTCTACAAGACCTGATAGGATCTGACTTGCCTACTAGCCCATCTTCCAAAGATGCTGTTAGCCGAGCCCTCTTGCTGCTGGCGCAATCGGCCACTTCCGATGTCCCAATGGAACTGAAACGCTTATCAGCTGATGCGGTTCACTCGGTGTTTCTTTTCCAATACTTAAAGCAGGCAGGACGAAACTTCTCGTCAGCTTCAAACCTTGGTGGTACTCCGAGAACAGAAGCGTTTCTGCAAATGCATCGTCAAGAGACCTCTGCTCGCCTAAGCATCCTTCGAGCTGAAATATCCGATAGGGTTGAAAGGATTGAAAGCCTTGAGAAACAGCTGCAAGCACTCCAGGTAGAATTGGATTTCGAGAAGCGGGCCCTGGATGAGAAACTTGAAGCCAAGAGCACTTGTCAGCAGATGGCCTCCTCTGCCGAAGAGTTAGTGGCCAAATTCCGAGACGAACAACTCATACTGGATGCCGAGGAAGAACTGCTCCAAATGAAACTGCAACATTCAGATAAGTTGCTCACCGGCATACAGTCTTCGTGGGATGACTTCTAATCTTACCTGGCCGCTTTCTTCCGTGGTCCCGATGAGGCTGGTTCTTCGAGTACTCAACTCGGAGATGTTGAGATGCGCCTGTCTTGAACGGAAGAAACAATCACCAAACCAGAACTAGCCCCGGAAGAACCGACTGCCCAATCGGAAGAAGAGGATAAAGCCCGAATGACAGCTGCTTTACCTGAGAAAGATCCGAATCGACTTGCCATAGTTCCTTTTGCCCAGCTGATCGAGACGCCTCATACTCCTTCTGAGGAAAATTGACTTCCTATTTTCATTTTTTTTTTCAAATGTAGCAACTAACTGATCGGCTCTTGTTTGTGATCAGTCGTTTCATGTGAAATGCCAACATACTTCTTTTTTATCTGTTGTTTTTTTCTATATACATTTTTTCCTCTCCCTATTTTTTTCTATTTACTCGATTCCTACCAAGGTTCCTTCCCAGAATGTAGGATAAAACTTTTTCAAGTACTTACGTTTTATGACATTATTTACTTCCTTTCCGTTGGGTACCATCAGCCAACAAGCACCTCCATAAAAAACTTATGTAACAAGAAAAGGCCCCTCCTAAGAGATGGACCACTTACCATAACTTGGATCATTTGGCGCCACCGGTAGAGTAGTTTTTCAAACCATGTTTCCAACTTGAAAGCTCATTCCCTACACTTTCTGAAGGTTCTTGCTACTTTCTCTTTGTGCCTTCTGATTTTTTCCAACGCTGTCCAGTGATTTTCTTTAGTTTGGTCCAAACTCATGGCTAGGACCAATTTCTAATCTTCAACCGACAAGCAGTGTTGATAAGTTACTCAAGCCGACCGTAGTGATAACTTGGCGGGTATCATTGCATCCTAGCCATATGTCAGCCGAAATAAAGTAACACCTATCACCGTCTTGTAAGCATTCTGATATGCCAACAACACTTCCTGAAGGGTTTTAAGCCACCTTTTAGGTTTATCTTCCAATGACTTACAGATCAAACTGATCAAAGTCTTGTTTGTCGCTTTTGCTTGACTGTTGGCCTGTACATAATACGAAGAAGAATGCAGTAGTTTAACTTTAAATTGAGAAAGAAAATTGCTTACCTTATCCCCCATGAATATAGTTCCTTAGTCAGCCGTTACGGTTTCAGGTATGCCGAATCGGAAAAGGATGTTCTGCTGAAGAAAGGTGATAACGGCAGACTGGGTTATGTTGGTCAGAGCCTGTGTTGGGTATCTCACACATATCATATATGGCGCAGCGGAAAAATAAAACGAGATACCATCCCAGGATCCGCATGTGTGGAAAACAAGATATAAAGAGAACAAAGGTAACAACTTTTTACCTTTCTTTGATCGTGTGGAAAACAAAATTTTTCTTGTTCAAGTCAAGGTGTAATCCAACAATCCTCTTGTTCGAACACCACGAGAGTTGAACGTCTAATCACTATAATCACAGTGTGTGATTATCTCTAATAGAAATCCACACAGAGGAACACTCAAGAACCAAAATTTCCTATACTAGTAGAAAAAGATGGCGGCTAGGATTCTTCTCGTTTTCAGCAAAACGAGAGAGAGAGGAGAGAAGAGAAGAGAGTTTTTGGTAGCTGTTATTTTCATGTGAATGCCCCTTCTAGGGTTTTGTTATATCATTATATAAGCCTAAAAATTCACTGAAAAAACTAAAATCCTAAAACAATTAGAATTTCCTAATTGTAATTGGAAATATCAAGTTCTCACAATTATAATTTGGCCTATAAATTATAACTAATTATAATTTAGTCACAACTCATTCTCTTTCTCGCAATTAACCCCACTATGTTATCAAATAACATCTTGAGCATATAATCCTCTATTGTGTGCGACTTATTAGGTTTCCCAGTCAATTGGTAGTGAACATGAATTAATTTAAACGTCTTTGAGATTAATAATCCATAATTAATTATAATTAATTCCATTAATTCTAATCAGGATTGGTTTATCAATTCATCAATTAATAAATCCATATTCTCAGATCATGAGCGGTATCTAGCAACATATCATGACCACCCAAGAGTCCAGGAAGTCAAGTGGCTTGACATGAATCCTTCAATAACAAACTACAGTGCAATTAACTCCTTTCACCATACAATATCTCATTCGGTTTGGAATACGAAATTAGTGCCAACTCCTTCCAGAATATGTATTAATTCTGGCCCGAATACAATAATACTTGTACCAGGAACCCACTACTCTAGATGTGTATCAATTAGAATTGTTTCCAATACACAGTCGCCTTGGCTAAGGACTTCTTGAGTAGTAATTTCTACAAGTGGTCGTAAGATATGCGCCCATACTATTGGAGTGGTGATTCCTTTATTGATCTTCTCAACTACTTTCGTTTACCTCACAATGTACCCAATATCCATCCTATAGGAGGCCCTTAATCAAGCTCTAAAGATTGGAATCAAAGCACAATACTCAACAAACAAAGTACCTTGGAGATCTCAAGTCAAGGATACTTGCACATTTGCTATATTAAGATTATATCACTGGCACTAAATAGTTATCCATGTGATTATCTCATAGCTAGGTCATCCAATAAACTTGTTCCATTAACAAGCATCTATGTGTTGACTTTGAGTATCTCAATACTCACGGATATAAGAACCACCGCCTGATCAAATCAGGAAGTCTAACGCATGCTAATTTTAACGCATTAATGATGTCCAGTCTCATTAATACTACGACTATGAACTGTTTAAGTACTAACATTATACAGTGTAGTAGGAATCTTATATCATGATTTCTATCATGATTTTCTTAATACAGTGTTGTACTAGAGACTTTATCTAACAATTATATTACACAAAGGTAAACAAAAAAAATTGTAAAATAAATAATATATTTTATTAAAATAAAATGTGTCATATACAACGTACAATTGAATGTCTCTAGGGCATAACACTAACAGTCTGTACCTCTACTCACTTGGTAAAATAATCGATAGCCACTAAAATGAAGGTGTGCCATTTGGTCGACGGTGGGTGAATCTTGCCGATGACGTCTAGAGCCCAACCCCTGAACGACCATGGCTTGATAATGGGGTGCAGGTCAGTGGTGGGGGTCTAAATCAAAAGGTCATACTTCTGACATGCCTCCCATCTGGCTGCATAGGCTATGCAACCCATAGTCATAGAGGGCCAGTAAAATCCATGTCATTGTAGTGTCCATTTTAACTTAGGACTCGCTTGATGAGCACCACACAGACCTTCGTACACCTCGGCTAACTCTTGCCCTGCTTCTTGCTTGGACAAACATTTCAGCAAAACCCCTATATGGCTTCTTCTAAAAAGGTTGTTCCCAATCAGTACAAAGTTCAGTGCTTAGCATTTTAGTTTCCGTGATGCTTGACCCTTAGGCCTCCGTAGGTATGAAAAATATTGGAACGCCAATCTTCTTCATGTTTCTCTTTTGATATATGTTGGCACATTATCATCTCGATTATTTTCTTAAAACCTGAAGCTATTTGAGCTAAGTCATTTGCCTCCTAGTTCTTCACTCAAGGAATATGAGTCAAGATAACCTCCGAGAAGTAATGCAACAATACTCTCACTTCCTGTAACTTGTCAGACAACACAAGGTTAGTGCATTTGTACTCACCTGAAATTTGTTGGATGACAATCTGAGAATCCCCTGTTATATTGATCACTCGTGCATCCAAAGCCTTCATGATTCGAAGTTCGACAATGAGAGCATCATATTCAGCCTGATTATTTGAGGTCCTTTTACTTAATTCAAACAAGATTTTTCCTTACCGTCCACAAGGGACTTCTATAACTAACCTGGCACCTGCTTTATTCTGAGTGCTAGATCCATCAAATTCCATCTTCCATGGTTTGTGCAAAATGTACCCCTGGACCTCTTCCTTTTCAAGGTTGGGCACTTCCAAGCATGGATGCTTGGCTTAGAAATTGACTATGGCTTGACCTTTTATTGCTTTTAGAGGTAAGTGAGTTAGGAAAAAAGCTTGTAACTTAATAGCCCATTTCATTAACCATCCTTGCAGCAATAGGCGATTTAGCAAATATTTAACAAGATCAATTTTACACAGGACTTGCACCTTCCTAGGTAGCAAATAATGTTCCAATTTCACACAAGCGTACTATAAAGACAAGCACAGTTTTTCAACAGGGGAATACCTGGTCTCGGTGTCCGTCAAGTTCCGACTGAGGTAGTACACTGCCCTTTCAACCTCCTGTACATCATCCTGAGCTAGCAGGAAACTGATAGACTCCGGTGCCGCCGAAATATATAGTTTCAAGGGTACTTTATCCCGTGGTGGTACCAAGATTGGTGGTTGTGATAAAATTTCCTTGATTTGATCAAAAGCCACTTGATGCTCCGGTTGTCAGACAAATTCCAGAGACGACTTTAACCGAAGCAGAGAAGAGAATTCCTTCTGCTTACCTGTGGTATGCGCCAAAAAATGTCGCAAAAAATTGATTTTCCCTAAAAACTTTGGAGTTCCTTTTTAGTTTGTGGTGGCCTTGCTTGTAAAATGTCCCTTGCTTTGTTCCGGTCCACTTTAATCCCTCTCTGATGCACCAGGAACCCGAAGAACTTATCGACTAAAACTCCGAATGCGCACTTAGCAAGGTTAATTTTTAACTGGTGCTGGCACATTCAAAGAAAGGCCTGTTCCAACCACTGTGGTGTTGTGAAAAAGTAGGCAACTTAACCACTAAGTTGTCAATGTAGACTTCCATAGTCTTGCCGATGAGATCATGGACGATGAGGTTCATGGCTCTCCGAAAAGTGGCTTCAGCGTTCTTAATTCGAAAGGCATGACTACCTATTCGAATAAACCGATAGACTCGGGGTAACGAAAAGCTGTCTTCCTGGTGTCTTCTTTGGCTATGAATATCCGATTATACCAGGAATATCCATCCATGAAGCTTAAGAATTGGTTTCCTGTAGCTGAGTCTAACAACATGTCAGCTATTGACATGTGTATTCATCCTTTGGGGTGGCCAAATTCAGATTTCTGAAATCAATGCAAACCCATAGTTGACCGTTCTTCTTGATAACAGGCACAATATTGGACACCCAGTCTGCGTATCGGCAGGTATGGATGAAATCACACTGAAGCAACCTCTCAATTTCTTCCTTAATCCTGGGTAACAAAGCAGGATTAAAACACCGGGTAGGCTACTTATGAGGCATGAAACCTTCCTTAATCGGTAGGCAGTGCTCCATAATACCTCTGTCCAACCTTGGCACCTCTTGATAATCCTATGCGAAACAGTTTTTGTACCTACAAATCAGTACTGTTAGAGCCTTCTGCTAATCAAAAGTTAAGCACAAGCTCACCTTTGTGGTTCTGTTCACCGATTCTCCGATTTTCACTTTCGTTAACGAGTCCTGAGTGATGAAATCGAGTGCATGCCGAACGTCAGGGTCCTCTGTTTTTGGATATTGATCTTCCAACCCTTCCGTTATAATCTGGTTATGAGCCATGGTGAGTTTGGAGTAATAGCTCGGGTCAAAAGTAGAATGGTAGAACACAGCTTCATTTATATGTATTTTTGCGAAAATCGGATTGGGGTTGGCTAATATTCTTCCTACCCGTTCTGCATCCCAAATCAGCATCATTTGGTGAAGCGTGGATGGCACACAATGGTTTGCATGAATCTAATCCCTACCTAGTAAGACAGAATACGCCGATTTTGCAGTGATTACAAAAAAGATAGTCTTACTAACCTTAGATCCAACAGCCACCTCAAAAATGATAACCCCTTCTGTTTTGACTGTCTCCCCAATGAAATTCAACATTTGGATGTCTGTAGGAGATAGATCATGTTGGTCCTTGCCCAAACACCTTAAAGTTGCCAACGGCATCACATTCAGCACAGCTCCTCCATCGATGAAAACCCAAGAGAAAGGACTTCCGTTGATATGTGCCTTGATGTACAACGATTTAAGGTGATTGGTATGCTCTACCGTGGGGATAAAAAAAAACATCCTTTCCGATGGCATTTTAAACTCGATAAGCTCTACGGCTACCTCTTCCATTGCATAGTAATCTTCTTCCAATGTTTCTTGCTCGGCTTTTGCTCGGAACTGTGATAGGAGAATGCTGAGCATGTTCTGATTGTGAAAGTATACACCTATTCATCTGACCACTCCTCTACTGCCTATTTCTGCTGAGCCCGTCTCCTCCCCATCGTTTTTTAGTTTTTGTAAGTTGGGAACGATGCCCCAGGAAGAACAGCTCTTTACATGGCATGTGTACTGTAAACTTCTCATCTTTCGTCTGGAAATGAGCCGCGAAGGTCGGAACTGTGAGTCGAGTGAAAATTGATAGCTGATCGTCTAGCCTTTGGAACGTTGGTCTTTTCCCCTCCAAAATCTCAAATTGCTTCCTGACTGAAGAATCTCCCAGCTCATGCTCAATATCTTCCTTACATGTCTGCACCATACTTATATCTGCTATTAGGAACGGGTCTGTATTAACTAGAGCTTCCTCTCATTTGTCAATAAATCTTACCCTTCCTTCTTGTAGAGCCTTCTGTATTGTGTTCCTGAAAACAATATAGTTATTGGTGTTATGGAAAAATGAATTATACCACTTACAGTACTTCTTGCCCTTCAACTCCTCTGGCCTCGGAACCTTGTGGCTGAATGGTAGACGAATCTATTTATCTTTGACTATTTAATCAAAGATTTGCTCAGCCTTTGACATATTGAATATGTATGTGGATGGTCCTACATGAGAAGTTTCCTCTTTTCCTTTACCAGGTTTCAGAAAAAGATAAGTATAAGATATAAATTTCACTAATTCACCTACCATTACTTCTAGTAATTGTTCTTCCTTATTATCAGCAACGTCGTCTATTATTGATATCATAGTTTACCCTTAAGAAAACTTTACCGATCGCATTTTCTCTTTTTCTTTGATAATTTCTTCTATTCTGATGGCCTGGGACAGCAGACGGGATAAGTCAGAGAAATCCTGAAGGATAAGGTGCTCTTTGAGCTGCGGATACATTATGTTGATGGCTATCCTGGCTCACTCCATTTTCGGTAATTGGGTGGTGCATTTGGCTTTAATCTGCCAAAAACGCTCGATGAATTTCGCTACACTTTTAGATGACTTCTGCTTAACTACCAAAAGATCCACTATGAAGACCTCAGGTGTTGGTTTAAAGAAACACTCATGAAAGATTCGTTCCATGTCGGCCCATGAGTACACAGAACTGGGTGTCAAGTTTGCATACCAAGTAAACGCTACTCCTATCAAAGACAAAGAAAATAACTGCAATTTGTGCCAGTCACTATTTTTGAACTTTCCACATTGTGCCAAAAACCTCCCTATATGTTCCATAGTCGACTTGTTGTCATCTCCCAAAAATGTGGAAAACTCAGGTAACTTAAATCCTCGTGGTAGTACTGCCATAGAGTCCACCCATTTTGGGTACAGCTTCGGATACATTGGCTGATCTCTGGCCTGCCGACGTAATACCTCCATCATTGAGCTGACAACGGCCGGTGGTACTGGCTGATGATTCTATATGGGTGATCCTATGATAGCCAGTCGAGAACCTTGAGTAGGGAATGAAACCATCTTAGGATATCCTGCCTCTTATAATGAGTAAGCTGTTGCCGTGGCAGGGTACGCGGTAGGGGCAGCCACCATGTAACTCTGGGATCCTCCGTACGATGAACAAATATTCCTGTTTGGAATGGCATTTTATCATAGAATACTTGTGCCCCCATCGGCGCCTAAGTCGTTGTAACCGGATATGGTAGAGCTCTTTCTAGAAAAAGTTCCGCAGGAACCATGCCGAGTGCATTTAATCCTAGATTCTCTTGGTGCCCCCCGGGCATTGGCATAAACTGCTCTCGGCGCAATAATTATACCGACCTATAAGAAGGTGCAACAATGCATGAAGAGGGAGGATACATACCTACTTGAGGTGTCCCGTAAGCATTTTGTCTTTGTTCAAAATTATGGAGCTCGTTCTGTAGCAGAGGTCGGAACACAGTGGCGAACTGAGGAATAAGACTCTGAATGAACTCGCCCATACACTGCTCCATGGCCTGCCGTAAGGTAGTTAAAGAAGTAGGTGTCAACTGAGACACCTGGGGGGGGGGAGACGAAGACTACGCCCCCTGTTGCTCAGGGATGGTGACTGGGGTGCTACAGGATGTTATTAGTGCAAGATCAAATGCTCCCCGTAAAGTTCGAACCGTAGGCTGATCGAATGATTCCGATGAAAGCCCAGAGAATTACTACTAAGAATTAGCCATAATGCGTCCTGAATGCAATTGCATGCAACAACTACCTGTGTGGTCCTATCGAGCGTGCCAATTTATGTTGCCTTACGAAAAGGGGAGCCGATGGAACTGTCAATCAGCTATTCTTCCGATGAATATAAACAGTCTGATGAAAAGATGAATGGTTGAGCCAGACCTTTAAAAAGACGTGAGTTCCTTGAACTTACTATAGAAATGGTCTAAGAAAGCAAAAATATTGTATGCAAAAGCAAAACAGAATTGAGCGTGGTGTATTTCGATTAAAATGATGAATGAATACAAAACACTGGAATTGATAGTCAAAACAACATAAAATTGAAAGTTACAATCAAATGAGTAAAGAAAACTGTAAAGAAAAGGTAAACAAAGTCGTAAACAAAGCTGTAAGAAAAATTGTAAATGAAAACAGTAAAGAAAAATGCGGAAAAAGAGAATTGAAAACTAGAAGAAAATTGGTAATTTGTTTTGAGATGATTGTTGTTGTTTAATCTTAGATTCCTACTTGCTTTATACTCGTTGTGGCATGGTTGCCGACTTTCCGAAAGTAGAAAGGATCCCGCTTCGTGACTCGTCCTTGGCGGTTGAGAATGGTAGTGTCCTGCCGATCGTGCCGCAATGTGAGGGTAATGGCTCATCAGCTCTTGATTCCGATGTTGACCTGGTACAGTAACTGGAGATTTTTCTTGACGTCATCATCTATTTGGCAGAATTTATATCGGCTTCGACTGAAAGTTACCATTGCAACGAATCAACTAAAAATGACGTCAGCAACATTAAAAAAAATTGTCTAAAATTGTCCTAGGTTAAATATAGTACTGTACAATGTAATAAAAAAGAGAGAGAAAGGGTGGGGGTGGGGTGGGGTAATTTTTGTTATATTTTAATTTAATTTAATTTAATTTAGTTTGATGGCATTATGTTGAGGTTTGCATAATCACCTAATGGCCAATGAATTACATTGCCAGTATGTTGGCAGTACAAAATGTTCCCAAGGCCCAACCGATCAATTTAGGCTTACATTAATCTAACTCTGCACTGAATCGAGTGGATATAAGCCTTTTGGAGGGGCATAATATAAAGTAAAATGTTTGGAGATTGTTTAAAGTAAGGATGTTCTATAGTACTTAAAAAGAAATCAAAATTTTACATAAAATTTAGACTGGAATTAAGCGAAAGTATAAGAAAAAAGAAAAGATACAATCAAACAAGAAAAAGAAATTAAGCAATAATTAAAAATAAAAAATCCTCTAGAGAGGAATTTATTTATTAAAGAGATAAAAAGACACCCACATAAGGGTGATATACCGGCAACAACAAACTTCTTCTTCATCCTTCTAAGCAAAACTCCTTCAAAAACACCCTTTGAAACAAAGGGCCTCTAAGAAATGAGAGGACAAACTTCAAAACAGAATTGTAAACCATTTTTTCTCTTTTGTTTCGCTTGCCAAGTGCATGTCTTGATGGACACAAAGATGGCTTTATGTAGGTTTGAGGGGGAAGAGATCATTTTGACGGCACAATATTTTGATAAATCTTTGATGCAATTACATATGGACACTTAATTATGTGTTGAAGGGGTTTGAACAATTTTTTTTTTTTTTAACAAGTTCATGTATTTGAATCCATTACAATTTGGATTACTTTCTAAATTTGTAAAGGCCAATATAGACAATTACATAATGATACTTTGAGAATTGGAAATATTTTGTTTTATTTCTATATGCTAAAAAAGAAAATTTTTATTGTAATTAAATCATGCATATATATATATATATATATATATATATATATATATATCTTTACTTTTAAAAAATTCATAGATGAATCCAGTGTTTATACACCACAAAAATTATACCCTTAAAGAATTAACAAGTTCGATATGACTATATATTTTAATAATAATAACAAAAATATATACATGCATGTACATGTATATTTTGACTATATACAAGTGATCGTGTTTTTTTCTTTCTTATCTTTTTTCCCTTCTTGTTTTGAGCTTAATAAAAAGAAGGAAAGAAATGGTAAATATAATAGTGTGATCACATAATGAATATCTTCCAATCCCAAAAAACTCTTCGTTTGAGTTGTAGTTATGGAAGGGGACACATGCACATTGCAATAACCTCAGCCTTCCCCAATGTTCTGGATAACCAGTAACAAAATTGATGGGAAGAAAAAAACAGGGGAGCATGCTCACGGGAAAAAAAACAGAGAGAAAAAACACAAGCTTTAATGGCAACACGGAAGTGTTAAGATCATACATTTGCGTGCTTTAACCCTACTAGGTTGAATAGGAGTGGATTGAACGACAGGAATAGCTTCACCTTGCCCACTTGAAGAAGTTACCGATTGAAATCCCACTAACCTCCTACTTCGCCTTGTTTACATGAACGCCAAGCTTTTCAACTCTCAAAATATGCCATTGCCCAACTTCTTATCGGTGAACACAACAGTGAAGAAGAGTGGTCTCTAATCTCCTTGGTTCTCTTGTTATTGATTAGCAAAACTCCAAGGAGAAAACAAAAGAAGGAAGGAGACGTGAGAGAGGGAGAGCTGCGTGAGAGAGAGATTAGTGAGGGAGATTAGAGTTATTTTTTTCCATCAGAGACTTGTTTATTGTTAGCCAAAAACTAGGTCTCAAATATCTGATAAACATATCCCCCAAGATATCATATTTCAAACACCCGAATGTTATCCTAAGAATAAGTTTGGCTTAATCCTAAACTCATCTGAACCGTATCTGGAAGAAACCCTACGATCCAAGCTATTGGGCCGAAATAATATTTATTATTTTTCTTGAGCCCAAAATAATAAACATTAATTATTTGTTTCATGGGCTTATAGAAATAACCCAATAAATAATTAATGAGCCCAAATGAACCAAAAGAATTAAACTTTAATTATTTATTTCTTGAGCTTATATAAATAACCCAATAAATAATTAAGCATTAATTATTTCCCCCTAATTTAAACCCAGGTTAATTTTCTAATTATTCAAACTGGACCTAGGCCTTGAATAATTAATTAATCAATTAAACCAAATAATTAATTTCTCTCAACTCCTATTTTTTTAGTTTTATTTATTTATTTATTTTATTCCAGTCTAATAATAAATTAGACATCTTGAATAAAATAAAATAAAATAAAATAAAATCCTCTTGAACTGAGACCAATTCCTCAATCCAAAATTAATTAGGACTTACGGGCTATTCCGAGGATCAAAAAGACACATCGCCTTGGCTGCTAAAATGACCAAAATACCCCTACTATATAAATAGTTGTATTTTACATTTTAAATATTTTCTAATATCACCATAAGGAAATATTGACCCCAAAGACAATGTTGCATTAGCAAAGTCTCCGACCTATAGGTGAAATGACTAAAATACCCCTCTACACATCGCCGTACATTTAGAGAGGAAGAAATGTACTAATACCCCTCTAAATGACATCTACCATCCTTAGGCTTCTAGTCCAATGATCCACAACTTCCTGGAGTGTTTCCGCTTTCCAAGGGAGCTACCCTAAAGCAAACATTCGAGTCATGTTTCCTAGGGCCCTGGACATTTTAGATCATTCGGACAACCACAAGGGGCGATATAGTGTAGAAACTATCTTGTACGAGTCTATCTTAACTAACTAGTTACATATACCCAATACACAAGTATATTGGTTCTATTATAGAACCTCAACTATAGCATATCAAAGCATATGCTTCCAGCTTCGTCAAACTACCAACTCATACTCAAGTCGTAGAGCATTAGTCCACGTTGTAGCGGTAGTAGTCTAGGTTTCTATCATATAGTACGTTTAGAAACCACTACTATAGGTCCTGTCCTACGTATTCGAAATACGCTTATGTCATGAAGTGAGTGGACTACTCACTGGCTAAAGGTAAGTCATTCCCTATTTGGAATTCATAACATAATAACCTAAACATGATGAGATTTCCATTCTCATCAATAAGTTAAGAACAAATGTTTATGTATTAAATAACCTGTGATCCATACTTCACTGTGAAAGAACACCATTCACATAGATCACTTATTTAAACACAATGGGCATGTTCCAAACGAAATTGTGCACAAATAAAAAATAAATTCACAAATAATTTCTGAAAATAAATTCTTTTATTAAAATATTCGATTTTATATCAGAAACCTAGTCAAGAGGGCATACAATCCAACAAAAATTACATAGTTCAAAAAAAAAAAAAAACTACATTAGTTGTCAAACAAGTATGATTAGTTGGTTACTAGTTTTTTTCTTTTTTTAATTATATAATAATCTAGACATATTTTTTAAAGTCCAAAAAATAAATTATTAATTTTTGAAAACTCAATGTAAAAATTGATGAGCCTCGGATTATCTTTCCCAAATTCCTCCTCCATTCTCTCCCCTACTCGCAAGAAACCGTCAAGTGTCTCTTCTATTATCTCTTTTTATTTTTTCTTTTTCAGATATAATAATAATAATAATAATAATAATAATAATAATAATAATAATAATAATAATAATAATAATAATAATAATAATAATAATAATAATAATAATAATAATAATAATAATAACAAGAAGAAGAAGAAGAAGAAGAAGAAGAAGAAGAAGAAGAAAAAGAAGAAGAAGAAGAAATTCACTACAAGAAAATTGAAAATTAGTGACGACCAAATTCATCACTAAATAGAGTTTAGCAACGGATACTGGCCGTAGCAAAAATATACCTCACAAATAGTGATGGAGATGATATCCGTTGCCTTTTATGACAGCCATTTAATTGATGATATTATAATTAATTTTATAATTATAAGTAAGCCCGAACCCGACCCGAATTGGACCGGATGCCAATAATTGCTGCATTTTGTTGGATTGTGGGGAGCATGTGCTCTTCCAATAAGCTATGCTTGTTCTTGTGTTTGTTCTCACCATATATTAATTATATAATATATTCAATTCGTCGCTAATTTCAAAGTCCATCGCTAATTCGCTACTAATTACAATGCCCCTTGCTAATCCATGACTAATTATCAATGGATAATGCCAATCTTTAATTCGTTAGTGACAGCTAATTGATAAATTCAAAAAATTTTATTTTTTAAGATTTATCGATTAGTCGTCGCTAATTCGACAGTCTTTGTAATTATTCATTAACTCTAAATAATTATAAAGGTTATCTCTAATCTGTTGCTAATTAGTTACGGATTAGCGATGACTAATCGATAAATTTGAGAATAAATTTATTTTTTAAGATTTATCAATTATCCGTCGCTAATCGGTCCTTACTTGGTGACGACCATCACTAATCCTTTGTTAATTAGCAACGGATTAAAAGCCGTCGCAATATTCTGTCACTAATTATCATTTTCCTTGTAGTGGTACAAGTAATATTCTATCACTAATTATCATTTTTCTTGTAGTGATTTGTACCTAAAAAAAAAATAAAAAGGGAGGAAGGAATGGACTTTTATAATGCACCTTTTACAAAATGAGCAGTCACACAATTGACTAGTGTTATAAGAATCATGGTTTTTCGTTAGGTTACAAACATAACGTAACAAGGATGAATATTCACAGAATTCATCAGTTGTCTCAATTGCATCCATTCATTGGAAACTCAACCGGAAATTTTGTCACTCATGAACAATATCAATAACTTTTAAGCTTAATTTTATCTTTTAATACCTCAGTCCGTTCCTCAAATGCTCCTATGCTCAATCAAGCAATGTCCTTTCAGCAAACTTCTAAATGCATTCTCTTCTAGCAGAACCAACAGGTATTCAAAATTTTTAACATGCATGCCATCTTATTAGCATCACTCCTACTCCTCATTTATACCAGAAAACACCTTTTGAAATTCTTTACAATCATTTACAAGATTACCTTTCATTCAAAGTTCTTAGCGTTGGAGATATACTCTAAACAATTTGTACTATACTATTGTCATTATATATTTTAGAATAATATGAGGTATTTATCCATGAATGATATATTTTGTTGTATGGTCATCATGTACGTGACTTGATAGTAAAACCCTATAGTAATGAGAATGGTTATTCTTAAATTGTCCCTAATAGATTATTATTGGTAGAATAATAATAAATTAAGATTAGTATGTTTGTGACTCAATGACCATGTTTTACTTGTAATGGATATATGAGATATCAAGTCAAAATATAAATAAATATTAGAGAATATTGTATTGGACATGACCCATTATGAGAGTACTTTATGGGACATGTCATAAGTACTTTTCTTCCAATAGTGATATTGCAAATCTTTCGATCTAAATTCATTATAATTTCCTACTTGATGAATTCTATATATTGATGTTGTCTAAAGTTATCTTTAACTAAATGATAAAAGGACTACTGTTAGATATAGAATAAGTCAGGGAGAGGAATGTGAATGATAGTGAAGAAATTTGTCCCTCTTATTTGTGAGAGAGATATTCATAGGCTCCTTGATAAGTTATACTATTAAAATGTATAGTCATGCTCAGATATGTCAATTGGAGATTTTGATATTATTTGTTTGAACAGTTTACTTTGAGAACAAGAAATAATTAATTAAGTTTAATAAGAATGATATGTTCTATGCCTTATACTTAATTAGGATATCATGTGACAAAAAGACAGAATATCAAATTATAGCTTAGTTCAAGGAAATCACTTATATTCATTTAACCTGGTTAGTTATAATGTTTTGTTAAAAATCGCTTATAACTTGTGGGCCACGTAAATGTGATCCAGTGTTAAATGAACCCACAGGGTCACACATTAAGTGAACATATTAGATTGATTTTCGGTAACCTGATTCGATGTACGTGGAAATGTGTCCAAATTCATCGAATCTAGATAGACGTTAGGTTTCAATATCTGAGAATGTGTCCAGATTCATTGTATCTAGGAAGACATCCACATTCAATGTATCTGTTCTGGTAGATTAACCAGTAAATTATCGGAATTTTTTAAGAATTTTATCATATCTTTTTCGTATATTTTAGATTTGATTTTATTTCGAATTAAGATATGACACAATATTGATAGAAATTGATGAGAAAAGACTTTCGGAGTCTTTGAAGTCTTAAAATATTAGAATACGGTAGTCTAATATTCTAGCTTGATCAATCTCGCTTTTGAGTTCTCAAAATGATAAAAATACATTCCAGAAAAACTAAAAAACTAAAAGGCACTAGCACTCCTTGGGTTCAGACTCAATTTGCGTGTGAAGCTATAGAGGATGTCAACACCAATCGCAACGTTTGGTGGTTGTTGATTAGACAAATTACTGGTATAAATGAAGATAGAAGTCGTGCTTTCAGAAGATGTTCTTCCAGCTACACTGAGGTATTTCTAGAAAACCTAACCAACTTGATCGTTTAGCTTAGATCCTAGATGGGTTCGTAGATGTTTTTTGGGTTTTTGGAGTCCACGAATCTGAACACTTGGTTGTCTTGTTTATGCTTGCATGATAACTCAGCATTAACATAAATTCTCTTCTAAGAAAAATTCTAATATGGACCAATGGTCCATAGATCAAGTGCATTAGTAATTTGTACCGTGTGCAATACAAGTTATATGGTACAACTTATTAATGCACTTAGTCTACCGATCCATGATTCATGTAAGAATTGCTCCTCTTCTAGAGGTCTGGGTTGTGTATATCTTATTTTTTTTCACCCACTACTATGGGGTTTTTATTGCTTGAACTATCTTCCGAAGAAATTTTTTTTATCTAAACATGTTTAATTTGTTGAAGACAATTTTCCTCTTTCTCAACAATTTGGTAGTGTATCTTCATCATCTAGGGAAACCTGGTACCTTGCATTCCTCCATCTTTTTCTCCTCAACTCTTTTCATTAGATATACCTTCACCTCCAATTATGGTTTCTTATGATTCTTTCTCTTCTGATATTCTACCTTGTACAAGCACGAGAATATCTCAACCTCCTTCTTACTTGAGAGATTATGAGTGTCACCTAGTTTAGCATTTCACAAACCTTCATTTTTCAACTTTTTGCCATAGACATTTAGTTACTGAACCCAAACAGTATTTTCAAACATTTCTTTTACTTAAATGGAGGAAAGTTATGCAAGATGAAATTGAGGCTTTTGAAGTAAACCATACTTGGCATCTTGTACCTTTACCTCATGGTAAAGAGCGTATTGACAGCAAGTGAGTGTATAAGGTTAAGTATAAAGTTGATGGTAACATTGATCATTATAAGGTAAGGTTAGTGGTAAAGGGATATGCTCAACAAAAAGGAGTTGACTCTTTTTTTCACCAATGGTTAAAATTACAACTACCAAATTGCTGCTTGCCTTGGCTACTACAAATCACTGGCACATTCATCAATTAAACATTAACAACACCTCTCTTCATGGGGATTTAGAAGAAGTTTGCATATCTCTTCCCCCAGGGTTTGTTAATTCTGATGTTCATTTAGTATGTGTAGATAAATCTCTTTATAGTTTAAAGCTGACTAACAATCAATAGAATGCTAAGCTAACTCAGTTCCTTTTTACTAATTGGTTTTATTTAATCCGAGGCAGATTAAAGCTTGTTTTTTCAAGTTTTTTCAAGTTTCATTTTGGTCTATTCACTGTATTATTGGTTTATATGGATGATGTGTTAATCATCAATAATGAACTTTTAGAAATCCAGGCTGTTAAGTAACATTTACACACTGCCTTTATGATCAAAGATCTTGCAGAAGCTCATTATTTTTTAGAATTTGAAATTTTTCTCAATGCAGATGGGATTACTCTTTCTCAACATAAACATACCTTTGATCTTCTTCAAGAAATTGGATTTCTTAGTTACAATTCCATGCAGGCACCAATTGATGCCAACAGAAATTCCCTGTTGCTCTATTATTAGTCAAGAAAATATCTTCAATTTTCCTCACTTTCAAAGGGAAAAAATGAAAAAAGAAAAAAAAAAAAAGGATGGAGAGGAAGAACTATTGGACTACTATTGATGGCCACAGCTCAATTAACATTAAACCAGACACATTAAAGCAACGGGGAATGGGAACGAAGACTTTATTGTTATTTTCTTTTCCTCTTCCTCTAGCATAATCTATGTTTTTATGGCGGTTAGAAAATCAAAATAAATTTTTTTCATGAAATAACAAAAATATTAGAATTTTATAGGCTATATGGTATCCTATATCAAAACTAAAGGATACAAGGATTGTTTTAGGGGAAGGGGATGGTGCTCACCTCTAAAACTTTTCAAGAACCTCTTATTTTCACAATACATAGTATTATTCTCTATCATATTCTTTCTAAAAACTTGTCTTCCAACATCAGATTTCTTGTTTCATCCTAGAAAGAAAAACTATTATCTAAATAAAGTAAAAAGATAATTTTTGTTACTTTACTTATTATATTAAAAAAATCCTCGCTGGATATTCAATAAAAGAGTAAAAATGCATTGCATAATTCTTTTATTATTTTTTATACATTAGAGGGGACGAAAAGACGTGAACCAAACTAATGATCTCTCACTTAATTTGGAATACTTTGAATCATCACTTTATCACAATTTCTTTATTGTTCGACTTGGAATTTACAAAATTTGATTGCACTTTAGTTGGTGAATGGGCGATATGAAATTTATGCTTGTAAGTAAATCATGCAAAAAAAAAAAAAAATACAAGGATAGCAGGTCAAAATTAAAGGAGTAAAGTCATTTAAAAAATAAAACAAAATATTATAAAATTTAAAAAATTAGAAATTAAAGAAAGATAAATTTTATATTAATTTTATAAAAAAACTCTTGATTATTTTAAAAAATACTTAATATTTAAAGATTTGAAAGAGGGTCGTCCTCTAAGGAAATATTGTCGTGGCAGGTTCTTTTCAAATGTCTGCCAATAGGTTACCTCATAAAGCTTTATATTTTAAGTAATTGTTATGTACAGACAGTGGGTGCCCCCAGATATTCTTTCTGCTAACTAAAAGCCTTTGATTAATGAAATTGTGATATTTGTCTCCACAAAAAAAAAAAAAAAAATCAAATTGCATTGGCTTATATATACAAATCTCTCTTCCTCTCGCTCTTACTTGGCCAAAACATTTTACTAATCCACTTTTAAAATCTTTGTTTGAATGAATTAGCACATGAGGCACGCGTAATAAGAGTCACATACTTAATCTTTTTTTTTAAATAATGATATTATTACAATAATTTTTGTGAACTTTGCAATTTTGTAATTAGTTATCCAGATTGTTAAGATTTGATGAGTTATGCAACCTGCATGCACCCCTTCAATAGTTATAGCTTAAACGATTTTTTTTTATATAGATTAAAATATATTCATTCAGTAATGATATTATTATATTGATAATTTTTTTCTCTGTTTTTATTTATCCAAAATAAGTGGGAAAAAAAGATAAGAAAGAAAACAATAAAATCACTTGTATGTAGTCAAAATATGTATATAGATACAGGTATATACTTTGTTATTATTATTATTTAAATACTGTTGACGTCGTTTTTAGCCGATTCATTACAACGGTAACTTTCAACTGAAACTGATATGAATTCCGTCAAACGGATAATAACATCAAGGAAAATCCTCAGCAGTTGTACCCGATCAATATTGGAACCAAGAGTCGATGAGTCATCATCCGCACACCTCGGCACGATCAGCAAGACGTTACCGTTCTCAACCACCTAGGACGGGCCACGAAGCGGAATCTTCTCCACATTCGAAAGTCGGCAACTGCGCCACAGCAAATATAAAGTAAGCAGGAATTCCAAATTGAAGACACCAACACTCATCTCAAACCAAATTACCAAAATTTTCCAGTTTTCAATTCTTTTTTTCCGCATTCTTTACAGTTTTCTTACAGCTTTGTTTACAACTTTGTTCATATTTTCTTTACAATTTTCTTTACTCCTTTGATTACTAATTTTCCATTTGATGTTGCTTTGATTATCAATTCCTATATTCAATCATCATTTCAATCAAAATACATTGTGTTCAGTTCTGTTTTGCTTTCACATGCAATATTTCTGCCTGTTTAAATTCTTTCTATAATATATTTAAGGAACCCACGTCTTTTAAAAGGTTCGGCTCATTTATTCATCTTTATATCGGACTGTTTATGATCATTGGAAGAGTCCCTTTTTGTAAAGTAACAAATACATAGTTGATATTGCACTTGTTAATCTTTTGAGAATCGAGAGATATAATTCTTATAGTCTATAAAGACCAAATTCATTTAAAAATTTTCTAAAAGCAAGCAATATACATACATGATTTTATTATAGTAAAAATTTCTTCCTTAACATATAGAAATGAGGCAAAATATCTCATATGTTGTAATTATTACATTATGAAACTCTCTAATGGTTATTACAAATTTAGAAAGTAATCCAAACTGTAATGAATTAAAATACACTAACTTGTTAGAAAAGTTTTGTTCAACTTATTCAACACATATCAAGTATCAAATATTTATCAAAATTTTGGTTAAACAAATGCCATCAAAATTATCTCTTTCACCTCAAACCTATATAAAGCCATCTTTGTGTCCATCAAAACATGCACCTGACAAGCAAAACGAAGGAGAAAAAATGGTTTACAATTCTTTCATTCAGTTTACTCTCTCACTTTTTGCTAGCCCTCTGTTTCAAAGGGTGGTTTTGAAGGATTTTTGTTTATAAGGATAAAGAAGAAGATTGTTGTTTCTGATATATCACCCACATATAAGTAAAACCTTGAATTTTCTCACTTTAATCAATAAATAAAATCCTCACTAGATG
The DNA here is from genome assembly GCA_026120185.1 of Voacanga thouarsii. Classification (NCBI taxonomy): domain Eukaryota; kingdom Viridiplantae; phylum Streptophyta; class Magnoliopsida; order Gentianales; family Apocynaceae; genus Voacanga; species Voacanga thouarsii. The sequence continues at coordinate 1,398,384 of JANUWF010001569.1, forward strand.
ACATTTTTTATTTTTAATTATTGCTTAGTTTCTTTGTCTCGTTTGATTTTATTATTTCTTTTTTCCTTATACCATGGCTTAATTTCCATCTGAATTTTATGTTAAATTTTGATTTTTTTTTTAAAAGAAAAATTGTATATCACATCCTACTTTAAAGAATCCCCTAACTTGTACTTTATATTTTGCTCCAACAGGCATATATCCACTCAACAATTCAATAGAGAATTTGATTTATGTGAGCGAAAATTTGTCGGTTGGCTCTTGAGAACATTTTGTACTGCCAACGGACTTGGAAATAAATTCATGGGCCTTAAGGAGACCGTTTAAGTACTACCACAACGCCATCATATTAAATTTAATTAAATTAAAATTTAATCAAAACTATTCCTCTCTCTCTCACTTTGTTTTTTTTATTTGGGGGAGTGGGGCGGGGAGGGTGGGGTACCATGTCAATCAAATGCTGTACTTCATTCAACCCAGGACAATTTTATGCAAGATCATTTGAATAAGAGATGCATTAATATACTAAAAAAGCAAGGACAGATTTGATCCAAAATATCGAGCGATCAACATTAACTGATAAAAAATACTATGCTATGTGTAATATAGTTATTGCAAGAAGGTTTAAATACAACAGTAGTTATGACAAGTTGAATTTCAAATTCAAAATTGCAAAAAAAAGTTTAATTATTTTAAAAACAAAATAACATGATGTTAATAATTAATAATTAATAATTAATTATAATGTTCATACTTCTATCGAAGGTCAATATTTTATAGGTCATGAATTTTTATTTTTTATTTGATCAGAATTTATTTTTTAAGGGGAAAAAAAGGCACGATTGCTTGATTACTCATTGTCACGGTAACCCCATAGCTAGAAAATTCGCATTCTTGGTTAAATAAATGCCATCAAAGCTCTTTCCCCTCAAACCTATAAAGCCATCTCTGTGTCCATCAAAGCATGCACTTGACAGGCAAAACAAAGGAGAAAAAATGGTTTACAATTCATTCAAGAAGTTTGCCCTCTCATTTCTTGGTGGTCCTTTGTTTCAAAAGGTGTTTTTGAAGGATTTTTGCTTACAAGCATGAAGAAGAAGAAGAAGATTGCTGCTTCCGATATATCACCCATGTACGGGTAACCATTTGCAGTTTCTCACTTTAATCCACAAATAAATTCCTCTATACAGGATATTTTTTAAAAAATTTGTTTTTAATTATTACTTGATTTCTTTATCTTGTTTGATTGGATATTTCTTTTTCCTTAGACTATTACTTAATTCCCATATGAGTTTTATGTTAAATTTTGATTTTTTTTTAAATGTATATCTCGTCCTTACTATAAACAATCTCCAAACTTGTACTTTATATTATGCTCTAAAAGGCATATATCCACTCAATTCAATAGAGTTTTGATTTATGTGAGCTCAAATTCATCGGTTGGCTCTTGGGAAAATTTTGTACTGCCAACGTATTAGGAAATAAATTCATGCGCCTTAAGAATATTGTCTATGTATGTTTGAAAAAAACAGAGGAGCATGCTTTTGAAAACGAAAAAAAAAAAAAAAAAGAGAAAAAAAATCGAAGAACAATAGTAGCATGGAAGCATTTAGACCATACTTATGCGTGCCTTAAACCTCTTAGGCTGTGGAAGAATGGATTGAACCATAGGGGTAGCTCTTTCTATCCCGCTTGATGAAGCTTCCGGTTGAAATCCCGCTAACCTCCTACTTTGCCTTGTTTATATGAATGCCAAGCTTTTCGGATTTCGGAATATTTCACTACCTCAATTCTTGTTGGTGAAACAAAGGCGAGGAGGAGAAGTCTCAACGTTCTTGATTATCTTGCTATTGATTAGCAAAAAACCAAAAACAAGAGAAAGAGAGGTCACGAGAGAGAGAGAGAGAGAGAGCTTGGGGAAAAAATCATTTTTTTTTACAGAGAGGCGTGAGTGCTTAAGCTAAAAAACTAGGTTTCTGATGTATGATAACAATATCCCCGGGATATGATATTTCAAACATCCGGATGTTATCAACAGAATAAGTTTGGCTTAACCTTAAACTCTTTTGAACCGTATATGGAAAAAACCTATGGTCCAGGCTATTGGCCCAAAATAATATTTATTATTTTTCTTGGACCCAAAAAATCTAAAATAATAAATATTAATTATTTATTTCCTGAGCTTATAAAAATAACCCAATAAATAATTAATGAGTCCAAATGAACCAAAAATAATTAAACATTAATTATTTATTTCTTGTGCTTATATAAATAACTCAATAAATAAATAATTATTAATTATTTCCCTCTAGTTTAAGCCCAGGTTAATTTTATAATTATTCAAACTGGACCCTGGCCCTGAATAATTAATTAACCAATTAAATCAAATAATAAATTTCTCTCAATTTATTTTTATTCCAATCCAATAATAAATTAGACTTCCTGAATAAAATAAAATCCTCTTTAACCGAGACCAATTCCTCAACCCAAAATAATTAGGACTTACGGGCTATTCCGATGACAAAAAAGACACATCGCCTTGACTACTAAAATAACCAAAATACCCCTACTATATAAATAACTGTATTTTGCATTTTAAATATTTTCTAATATCACTATAAGGAAATATCGACCCCAATGACAATGTTGCGTTAGCAAAGTCTCCGACCTATAGGTGAAATGACTAAAATACCCCTCTATATATCGCCGTGCATTTAGAGAGACAGAATGGTACTAACACCCCTCTAAATGATATCTACCATCCTTTGGCTTCTAGTCTAATGATCCACGACTTTCTGGAATGTTTCTGCTTTTCAAGGGAGCTATCCTAAAGCAAACATCCAAGTTATATTTCCTAGGGCCCTGGACATTTAGATCATTCAGACAACCACAAGGGGCGATATAGTATAGAAACTATCTTGTACGAGTTTGTTTTAACTAACTAGTCATACATACTCAACATGCAAGTATATTGGTCATACGATAGAACCTCAACTAAAGCATATCAAAGTACATGCTTCCAGTTTCGTCAGACCACCAACTCATACTCAAGTCGTAGAGTACTAGTGCACGCTGTAGTATAGTAGTCTAGGTTTCTACCAAATAGAACTTTAAGAAACCACTGCTACAGGTCTTGTTCTACTTATTCGAAATACGCTTATGTCATGAAGTGAGTATACTATTCACTAGCTAAAGGTAAGCCATTCCTCATTTGGAATTCATAACATAATAACTTAAACATGATGAGATTCATATTCTCATCAATCGGTTAAAAACAAATGTTTATGTATTAAACAACCCGTGATCCATACCTTACTGTGAAAGACCACCATTCACATGAATTACTTATTTAAACATAATGGGTCTTTTCCAAATGAAATTGTGCACAAACAAAAAGTAAATTCACAAACGATTTCTAAAAATAAATTTTTTTATTAAAATATTCGATATTTACATCAGAAACTTAATCTAAGAGGGCATATTCCCAATAGTCTAAGCCCTACCGCAATGCTATCAAATTAAATTAAATTTTAACCAAAACTATCCCCCCCCCACCCCCTTCCCCCTCTCTCTTTTTGCTTTTTTTTTTTTTTTTGCTTGGGGGGGGGTTGAGAGGGTAGCATATCAATCAAATGTTGTGCTATACCTATATTCAAATACTAAAAAAAAAAAAAAAGATCAATTCGATCAAAAATATTGTGCAATTAAAAGTAACAAATAGAGATGCTAAAATGTATGTAATATAATTATTACAAGAATGTTATATACAACAGTAGTAATTGCAAGTTAAATTTCAAAGTCAAAATTACAAGAAAAAATGCAATTATTTTGAAAACAAATGCAACATGATTAATACACAAATATCTATTAATAATTAATTATAAGGTTAGTATTTCTAATCGAATTTCAATATTTTATAAGTCATGCATTTTTCTTTTTTTATGTGATAAATATGAAAAACACTTTTCTAAATAGTAACGAGCATTGGAATTTATTTTTAGTGAAAAAAAAGAAAAGAAATGGCACGTCCACTTGATAACCCTATAGCTGGAAAATTCGTATTCTTGGGATGATTGTGATGGAAAATGGTGCGTTCTGCGCCCACCTTCCGGCATGAACTATAAAAAAGTTTGGATTTGTTTACGTTTTTTTGTTTCCTAATTCTTGGGTTTTCATTTTTTTAATGATCTGGCAAACAAAAGAGCAAATTTTTTTATTAAATTAGAATAAAATAAATTTGTTGTATTTGAAACGGTTGGTTTTGCATTCATACAAAAACTAGAATTCTTTCTAATCGCTGTTAAAAATATTTTTTGAAATTAAATTAAGATTTACTATTGCATGAAATTAAAAATTTACTATTTCATAAAAATTACTTTTTTTTTTTTTATTTCAGGTGATCAACTTGCTTTGCACCTTCAAAATTTCTCTTTGTAATGAAACAATCACAATAAGAACATCCTTAAAAGCCGAATAAAGCTAGTTAAAACATGCTTCAATCTTTAAATATATTTGGAAAGTAAATACGTAGAAAGATTACATGATCGATAAGTAAAATAAAACTCAATATATCTAACAAAATCAAGATAAAATCTGCACTTCATTGAATTCAATAATAATTTATGTGGTTTTGTTTTCCTTCTATTTGCCTGTAATTTGAGCAATTTTCGTATATTTCATCATTTCGTATTATACTATATGATACTAGAGCAAACAGATTTATTGAATAAGAGAAAAGTAGTGTAACTATTTATGTATTCTTTTTATATTTGGTAGGAATGCCCGTTCAATCTTAGATGCAAAAACATCATCAAAGCCCTTTGACATACTGATGATGAGTTTAAATTTGTTTAGGAAACAATACTAGTTGGCACAGTTTGATGTGATATGAGTGGTGAATTTAGAAATGAATATATGCAAGAAGATCTTGAAAGAAAATCTAGCAAAGATTCGAGAATATGTGCAGAAGATTTTGGAAGAGAATCCAGCAAAGATCTTGGTCTGAAGAAGATAAATTCAAGAAAGAAAGGAACTACAATATGTTTAGGAAACATGTAAAGAAAATACTATTTAGTAGTTTTCTAATTCAATGTAATTACAATGTCTCTGTTGTATATATAGAGCCAATTTGGAAGAAGATATATAGAGAAAAGAGTGACGGTTTTTGAAAACAATCTGTGAGGGAGTCAAGATGATAGATAGAGTGAGATTCATGTTTATATATTGAGAAGGCCTGATGCAAGCACCATTGATAATAGGTTTGGATATTCTTTGTTAAACTCTTTGCATTAGATATTCAAGTTAACTAGTTTCTTTACAGTCAATCTTTCAATGGAACTTGAATTAAAAAAACTCTTTGAAGTGATTGCCTTTCTGGTTGAAAGGATTTTTAGGCGTCAAACGAAAACCCGTCAAGTTACTGCAACAATGATTGATAGGTGATTAATCATGGTGGTTAAGTTCAACAATAGTCTTCTGCGACTTTGACAGAAAGAGCACTACGGTGTGCTTTTGTTAGATTTCACTAGAGATACTTAGTGAATTGAGATAAGTGTTGTCATTGTAACTTTTGTTAAAATTTAATAGATCATTTTTACTAATCGTGGACTTGCAGACATAGACTTATTAATAACCGAAATGAGTTACCAATTTATTGTATTTATTAGACTCCTTACTTTACTTTTTATAATAGAAAGTTTAACAAAATTATAGAAGGTTGACAAATCAAACTTAACAAGTGGTATCAGAGCGGTTTATCATATTAGAGTTTCTATTAGCATAGCAGGTGAGATATAAGAAATTGGTTTGAGAAGAAGATGGTTGGACCAGTAGACAAGGGAGCTTGTCACTCGACTACTATTACTAAAAAGCACAAACTATGCGTATTGGAAAATTAGAATAGAAATTTTCATCAGAAATCTTGATGCTATGCCTGGAAAGCTGTTTTGAAAAGTTGGAAACATCTAACAAAAGTAAGTACCAATGCTGGTCAAGTAGAACTAAACCAATTGATGTATAATACCATGCCCTGACTCACCCTTATGAATAGAAGGGATCATACATTGCATAGCATTTCTCGTGTGCATTTGAATTTTGAATGTGCTTATGTGAGATAGCTTGGTGTGTCTGTGACTTGATAGAGTGATTTAGCTTGGTGTGTTTGTCACTTGATAGAGTGATTTGAGTAAGTGAATGGGCTATCTTATTTATATGCATAAGACTTTATATATATGTTAGTAATTGATGTTATGTGTTGAACTAGAAGTGAAAATAATTTTGGTGAGTTTAAAAGAATGCAAGATCCCATATGGTGTAATCGATAGAGTAGTAAAATTCTAGTCTAGTAACTGGGGATCAAATTCTATCTTTCGCTCAAGTTTCAAATTTCCCAATTTTCCATTCACTTATGGTTGACTATTACTCTCTTCTAGCTGCCACTTTAAGTTTGAATCCTAAATTATGGGATATGATCTATCAAAGGAAGAAATGGATAAGGTTAATTCCTAATTTTACTCCCTTCATTATATTCCTATTCCTTTTATTCATATGCCTTCCATATTCTCTTTCTCTCATTATGGCAGCCGACATAATCACCCTTCATCTCTTTGATTGAGTATTATTATTGTTAAATGGAGAAAAATCTAGTCCCATTAATTCAACCGCCATCTTGAACCCCAAAAAGGAGGGAGATTATTTAGTTAGGAGATTTTCCTTATATCTAACCTTCCTTTTATTCCAAATATTCCTTATCTTATTTCCTTTTTCCCTAACTAATTCCCATTTTCACCCCACATTTTGGCCGACTTAATGGAGATCCAAGACTCCTAGTTTTGTGAGAGATAGGAGGGCTAGGAGTTTGCTAAAGGTGGATCCATTTATAGCTTATTTCTTTATTTTAAGCTCCCAAATTTAGCCTCTTACCTTCACCCATATTTTTTTTCCCTTTTGAGCACACAAATTAATGGACATTACTGCTTGTACCATGGTCGGGATCAAGAAAGGTTTCTAACTCCTTGTAGGTTTGAAATTTGAAAACAATTCAACTAAGCTCTTCAATATGGAAACTACCGTGATTCTTCCCTGGGAATATTCTAGCATTACCTCACTAAATTAGCCTCATTTCACACAACTTTCCCCCAGAGATTTCGGCCATTCTCTCCCCTAAACACACCAAAACCGAAAGAACAAATACTCACACCAAAAGAAAACTCTTGGCTCTCCTCTTTCCCATACAAACCGAAGACACAAGAATCACAAGATTTTTTTACCTTTGTTCTATTCTGCTCTCTCAAGCAAACCGAGACAAACATGCATAAGCACTCCCTCAAAAACTCCACTCTCGGCTTCACTCTTCTTTTTGCTCCTGGTTTTCCCCTTTCCCTCTCTATTCTCCTCTTTTCTCTTCACACAAAATATGCACGTCTCCCTCTCAAGGCTGACACACCCATCCTCTCCTTCTCTACTCTTCAAATTAAATCACATATATAGGTTGTCTCCTTCTCTTAAGATTTAATGCACGGTCTACTCCCCTCTCAAGGCCATAACTTCTCTTCTCTTTAAAAGATCAGAACTTCCTGGAGTATCAAGCTAGGTGATTTGTTCTTGAGTGGTAACCTAGTCTCCTCCTTCTCTTGATTTACTTGTATAAAGGCTTCTAGGGTTGGAGATTTATGTGTGTGCAGTGAATGCTGATTTTATGTTTAGTACATCATGGTGTAGAAATCATGTTCTTTAGGGGATTATATAAGGAACAAGTTTATTGTGTAATATTATTGTGGATTGCAATGGTTTGTATATTGTTGATGACATGTATGCTTTGGATCTAATTTTATGTTGTGATTAAGAGTATGAATCTAGGTGATGGTGTAATTGAGTATTGCATAGAACCTATGATCTACATTTTAGTACTTGATTCACTTTTATCAATATGTTATGTGATTTTCAATAAGCATATTTTATACAATAAGAATAAGAATATATATTGCAAAAGAGTTTTGATATGAGTTGGGCTGTTAATAGTAGTCATTGAAGCTGTTGTATGAGAAACACATAATGGGTGCATATTTTGGATATATGATGACTAAGTTGACTATTATGATATAGAGAGCATATATGATCATGTATGATGCTTTCTACATGGATATGATTGTAAATTTGACTCAGTATATTTTGTATGTACTTATGTGAGTATTTGATTGGTTGATGAGAAGTTGGAGGTAGTGTTGATTGATCTGTATAATTAGGTGAATGTGGAAGTTGAACATAGAGGTGCAATATTGTATGAGTAGTAGAGTAGAATTTAAATGAGGGTTTTGTGGTCTTTTGTTAGACGGGGTTGAATTTCAGAATCAAGAAGCAAGCTAGTGATGAGTATCCATTGTATACATATTTTATCCATCATTTGTACCTAAATAGTAGATAAATGCACTCTAGATTACTACTTAATCTCCCATTTTCTCTTTGTTTTATGTAGGATGAAAAAGTTAAAATTAGATAAGGATTCAAGAAGAAAAGACTGAAAAAAGAGCTAAACTAAAGAATCATGGTGCCATGCCACTCATTCTATATGCCGTCGTACAACCGCTAAACATAAAAAATCAACATTTTAGGAATCAACAACATCATGCCCATCATCTTGCACATCACCATGCAACTTCAGGACGTCAGAAATATCAGAGATTCAGTAAGCCAACGGTACCGTGCAGATCATTGTCCAACTTGCCATGCATGATTCCAATACATCAAGTGATCAAGTTGAACGAATATAGCATCTTGAAGCATGCTTGGCATCGTATTGGCCACTTTTCACAATGTCGTGCAACATCGCAGATAACTCCATGTTCTACAGATTTTTAGGGATTTGCAAAGGAACATATAAATACTATTTTGTGGTCATTTGAAGGAAAGCCACCCACGAAATGCACTAGAGAATCCCTTTGGAACACAAAGAAGAGAAGAAAAGAGAAGATCAATGAGGATTTGAGGAAGAATTAGCTATTAGGAAATATGCCTCTTAGATTAGGTTTCTGATGTAAACATCGAATGTTTTAATAAAAGAATTTATTTTCAAAAATTGTTTGTGAATTTACATTTTATTTGTGCACAATTACGTTTGAAAAAGACTTATTGTGTTTAAGTAAGTAGTCCATGTGAATGGGGGTCTTTCACAGTAAGGTATGGATCATGAGTTACTTAACACATAAACGTTCATTCTTAACTGATTGATGAGAATGGGAATCTCATCATGTTTAGGTTATTATATTATAAATTCCAAATGAATAATGGCTTACTTTTAGCCAGTGAGTAGTCCACTCACTTCATAACATAAGCGTATTTCGAATACGCAGAATATGACATGTAGTAGTGGTTTCTTAAAGTATTATATGGTAGAAACCTAGACTACTACTACTACAGCGTGGACTAGTACTCTACGACTTGAGCATGAGTTGATGGTCTGACGAAGTTGTAAGCATGTACTTTGATATGCTATAGTTGAGGTTCTATCGTAAGACCAATATACTTGCATGTTGGGTATGTGTGACTAGTTGGTTAAGACAGACTTGTACAAGATAGTTTCTATACTATATTGCCCCCTTGTGGTTGTCTAAATGATCTAAATATTCAAAGCCCTGGAAAACATGACTTGGATGTTTGTTTTAAGGTAACTCCCTTGAAAAGCGGAAACAATCCAGTAAGTCGTAAATCATTGAACTAGAAGTCTAAAGATGATAAATGTTATTTAGAGATGTGTTAATACATTTCTTCCTCTCTAAATGTACGGCGATGTATAGAGGGATATTTTAGTCATTTCACCTGTAAGTGGAGACTTTACTACCGCAGTATTGTCCTTGGAGTCAATATTTTCTTATGGTGATATTAGAAAATATTTAAAATGCAAAGTACAGCTATTTATATGGCAATAGTATTTTGGTCATTTTAGTAGCCAATGTGGTGTGTCTTTTGGTCCCTAGTATAGATCGTGAGTCTTAATTATATACAGGCTAAGGAGTTAGTCTTAAATTAAATTAAATGAAATTTATTTTATTTAAATAGTCTGATTTAATTATTGTGCTAGAATAAAATAAAGGTCTACAGAGACAGAGAACTAATTAAATTAGTTTGGTGGGTTAATTAATTGTTTAGGGCTTTGGCCTAATTTGAATAATTAAAAATTGACTTAGGACTAAACTAATGTAGGCTTGTTAATTGGACTAGTTTATTTGAGCTGAAAAATTAATTATTTATTGGGTCATGTATTTGGTTCTAATTGAAATAATTAATTTAAGTCTAAAAGGCTAAACTAAGAATCCAATGGGCCAATCCAATTTAACCCAGGGTTTTATTTAAGTTAAACAGAAAAATAGAGAAGTACATTGTTTTTTACTGCCTTTTCTCTGTGTCTAGAAAAAACGTGACAACCCTTTTTCTCTATCGAAAATATTCCTTAGCCCTGTGAGTTGTTCACCAAATGAGATTAGGCAGGCCATATATTGGAAGATAAAGAGGTTGGCGTTTACATACATGCACAAACGGAGTAGGAAGTTCGCAGGAATCGTATAAGAGGTTTCCACCAGTGCACCTACCACAGTTCCACACATTCCAATCCAGCCAATTCTAAGAACGGGGAAAAGAAGTAAAAAAAAATTTTCCCTCGGAGTCTCGCCAGACCGTGATCGATGCCGGCTGAGGCTGTCGGAACCGATGCCGACTCCGGCCTGTTATTTGTTTCCCCCTTTAAACCTTCATTAACAACCCTAAAAGAAGATTGCAAAGTAGAAGAGATATCTTGTCTATGAGTTTTTCTTTTGCCTTTTGTGATTTGATTTTGTGGTTGTTGAATTTAATTGATTTGAATTGTAATTAAATGGTTGTACTCTAATTTACTCTTATATTTGATATTTATTTAATTAATTGATGTCTATTTTTTGAGCAATTTATCACTTGGGTTTGATAATTGAATTAATTGATTAGGTAATTCTCTTATGTTGAGCTTGAGAAAAGATTCATGAAATGAGTTCCCTTTTATGTTAATTCAATGTAATTATTTTCCTTTAATGAACTTGAGAAAGGATTCGAGGGATTTAGAACTTAGTGATAAATGAGATTTTTGGGTCACCTAAAGATAGGGATTTTAAGGCTTTTTGGCTTGTCATTAGATTTCTTTTACTTTATGCATCTTTGGATTTGATTTGTATAATAGAGATATCTATGAATTAAATCCTAAGGTAGAAGATTCATTATTCGAGAAAGAGTGAGTTTTATTTTATTTTGAAATTCTTGCCAATGCTTCAATTAGATATCAATAGATTGGGTGATATTCATTATTTGAGTATCTTTAAGAAAATCTTATTTAATTATATGACCAATTTCCTGTCCTTATTTGATATTTCCTTGTGATCTTTTAATCTTTACCTTGAAAATTGGATTGATGTATTTGTGCGGTACTCTCTTATCCTTAACAATAATAATTAGTCACGTTACTTCTTATTTTGGTTGATTAAAAAGTAAAATTCAAATGGAAGTAGGAGTAATTGATTCCGCGCTTGAGGGTCTTTAATACTTACCAACTATATTCTATATTACATGATAAGTATACTTGCCCAAATATGTGTATATGTGAGTTAAATTGGTATTTTATTTTAAAATTTAGTTGAGCATTGGATCTATTTTCTAAAACATAACACTAGCACAAAACGTTCATATCAAGTTTTTGGCGCCGTTACTGGGGATCGGTTGTCTATATTCTAAAAACACTTGAATTTTGTTGATTCAATCATTTTTATCATGTATATATTTTCAATTTTAATTTTTCTTAGGAAGTTGATTGATTTTCTATTTTAGGATAGTTGATTTTAGAATTGTTTTATTAATCTTTTGTGCATATTTGTCTTGTGATTCTTTTATTTCAATTCTTAATATAATTGTCTTTTTAAACTTGATTTGTTTTTTTATTGATTATTTATAGTTGAATTTAGTGTTGCTTTATTTTATAGGATAATTTTTTGTGTATGCATAGAAGAGATTGTGGTAAAAAGTTGGGTGAGTTTGATAGTGAGATTGAGTGGAGTTTTCAAAAGTTGCATAAGGAACAAAAATAAAGAGTTTTGAAAGTTTTGAAAGCATTAGGCATTTTGAGAGAATTGGATAAGAAAATGAAAGTCAATCAAAGTGGTAATGGTAATGGGAATGAAAATGGTAATAGAAGAAGAACAATTGATTATTATGCTAGACCTACTTTTTTTGGGTACAAATTCGAGTATTGTAAGATTTCGAGTGGACACAAATAACTTTAAGATTAAGCCTAATTTCATCCAAATGATTCAATAGACGGTTCAATTTGATGGATTACTAGAGGAGGAGCCTAATGCTCATTTCTTGGAGATTTGTGAAACACTTAAGCTTAATGGTGTATTCGAGGATGCCATACAGTTGAGGTTTGAGAGATCGAGCTAAATCTTGGTTGAAATCTATACCTTCCAGTTATATTACTACTTGGGATCAATTGGTTGAAAATTTTCTTACTAAATATTTTTCCCTGCTAGGGTGGCCGAGCTAAGGAATGATATTTTCTCATTATCCTAGTTAGATGGTGAGACAATTCATGATACTTGGGAAAAGTAGGCATACAAGTATCTTTTGAGTCTGACAAGATTGTCATGAATAAAAATAATACTTTTGTGGGAAAATAATACTGTAATCAGGGACTCTTTGTACTTAATATTGCCAATATGATAAATGAAAATACTTCTTCTTCTGCTTAAATTATTGACTCATTTAACATATGGCGTACTAGATTAGGGCATGTTAATTTTGGTCATCTTAAAAAAATGCAATCTCTTGGTTTGATTTCTGGATTTGATTCTTCTTGTATGGAAAAATTTCAAATATGTGCTGAGACTAAGATAACTAAAAAGACACATTTTCTTGTTAATAGAGAAACATATTTATTTAACTAAAAAGACATGTTTTTCTGTTAATAGAGAAACAAATTTATTAAACCAAATTCATACGGACTTAGGTGATTTAAAGCAAATCATAACTAGAGGAGGTAAAAGATTTTATGTGATTTTTATTGATGGCTTTTCGATATTCACTAAGTTATATTTACTTAGGAATAAAGACGATACTTTTAGTGCTTTTCTGTCTTATAAAACTGAAGCAGAAAACCAATTTAATAAGAAAATTAAGAGAGTTAAATCTGATAGAGGTGGGGAATTCATAGCCCTCAATGAATTTTATGAGAAAGTAGGCATCATACATGAAATTACTCCACCTTATTCACTTGAATCTAATGATGTAGTTGAGAGGAAAAATAGAACACTTAAGGAAATAATGAACTCTATGTTACTTAGTTCCTCTACACCTAACAATTTATAGGGTGAAGCTAGTTAGTCTGCATGTCACTTACAAAATAGGATTCTACATAAGAAAATTGGTAAGACACCTTATGAGTTATGAAAAGGTTATGCATCTAATTTGAAATACTTGAAAGTGTGGGAGTATCTTGATAAAATTATGCGACCTGAACCTAAAAAAAGGAAAATAGGTTCTAAAATATCTGATTGCATGTTTAGTCGATATGCTGAATATAGTGCTGCCTATCATTTTCTTGTTTTGAAAAGTGATGTGCCTGATTGTAGCACTATTGTTGAGACAAGGAATGCTAAGTTCTTTGAACAAATTTTTCTACTCTCTAATAAAAGTTCTTATGGACCTACTAATAGAATCGTTGAGGACTCTAGTATAGAGTTGAAGAGTAAAAGGCTAAGAAAAGAATCATCTTTTGGAAACAATTTTTATACTTATTTGATAGAAAATAATCCTTTAACATTTTCTGAAGAAATCTTCTTATCTGATGCGAGTTTATGGAAAAAAGCAATTAAAAATGAATTAGACTATATTTTACAAAATAAAACTTAGATTTTAGTTTATTTACCACCTGGGATAAGACCAATTGGTTGCAAATGAATTTTCAAACGAAAATTTAACCCTGATAACTCAATTGATAAATATAAAATTCGTTTGGTAGCCAAAGGGTTTACTCAAAAAGAAAATATTGACTATTTTTATATTTTTGCTCCAGTAACTAAAATTACTTCAATTCGAGTTTTATTTGTTTTAGCTTCAATTCATAAACTATTTGTACATTAAATGGATGTCAAAACTACTTTTCTTAATGGTGATTTAGAATAAGAGATTTATATGACTCAACCTGAATGGTATGTTGAACCTGGACAGGAAAAGAAAGTTTGTAAATTACTCAAATATCTTTATGGCCTAAAATAAGCTCCTAAGCAATGGCATAAGAAGTTTAACCGAGTGTTATTAAGTGATAGTTTTTCATTTATTGGAGTGGATAAATGTATATATACAAAAGTTGTAAATAATAATTATGTTATTATAAGTTTATATGTGGATGATATACTTATATTTGGTAGTAACTTGAAGTTGTGAATAGTACTAAATTATTTTTAGCTTCTAATTTTTATACAAAAGATATGGGTGAAGCTAAAACAATATTAAGTGTTAGAGTTATAAGGAGAGGCGATGGTATTATGTTGTCACAAGAACATTATGTTGAGAAACTTTTCAAGAAATTTAATAATTATGATATAACATCTGTGAGCACTCCTTATGACCCTAACTCTCAATTAAAAAATCGTGGTCATCCTGTGACACAATCTAAATATGTTCAAATTATTGAAAGTTTGATACATTTAATGAATTTTTTGAGACAAGACATTACATATGTTGTCTGTAGATTGAGTAGATATACTCATAATCCAAATTATGAACATTGGTCCGCTTTAGTAAGACTAATGAAGTATTTGAAAGGAACCATAAACTATGGTATCCTAAATGGAGGTTATCCCACTGTACTAAAAGGGTATAGTGATGCAAATTGGATCTTAGACACGAATGAGTCAAGATCCACTAGTAGCTTCATATTCACCCTCGATAGGGGTACAATTGCGTGGAAGTCATCCTTGCAAACTATTCTTGCAGGATCTTCTATAAAATCAGAGTTTGTAGCTCTGGAGTTAGCTAGAACTTAGGCTGATTGGTTAAAGAATTTCTTATCTAATATTCCTTTGGGTGTGAAACATATGCCCTCAGTATCTATGCATTGTGATTCTCAAGCGGCAATTCACATTGCAAAGAATAACTCATGTAATAAAAAAAAATTGACACATGAGATTAAGACATGATGTCGTAAAGCAGCTGCTAAGAGATGGAATCATTTCTATTGATTTCGTGAGGTTATAAGTGAATTTGGCCAATCCTCTGACCAAACCTTTAGGAAGGAAGTTGATTTTGGAAACGTCAAGGGGAATGGGATTAAAACGAATTGAATAGTCAATTATAATAGAAACCCAATCTATGTGATTGGAGATCCCCATGAAATGGGTTCATATGGGTAATAACAAGTCAAAATTAACTCTGAAGCACTAATGTTAAGTCCCTTCTATGGTGTGGGAACAAGTGCTTATAGCTTATGACTGCAAACTATTTGTGAGGTTTGAGTTAAACTCTTAATGAATTCATATCTCTTATGGGTGGTATATTTAAGCAGTGTACAATTAATGAATTCACCTATATGAGTGTAGAATAGGATCGTTCCTATGAGATTGTTATTGACTAATCTCTAGAGCACTCATGAATAACTAGGTACGAGCACGGCCTATTTGCTCAAAACAGTAATGAATGACAAAATTGTGGGGGTAAAGGTTGAATAATAAAATCTCTAACTTATAATAAGAGATTATTGGTTCATAAAAGTTATAAACTTCATTGATAACTCTGTAGGTTATGCTTTATTGTTCTATGTTTGGTTCATAGTCCAGAAGACACCGAACTTAAAACTTTTATCCGTGAATATAACCCAACATTTCTTTGATCTCTTTCTTTATCAGATCCATTTGAAATATGTGGGGGAATGTTGAAACATTTCAACAAATCTAATAAGATGGTAGCAACCTTTAACCTATTCTTGCTGCCCCACATTATCAATAGTACCGGGTATTGCTCCTATTTGCAATACACATTGTCCTTCAACCACTCTTTATTACAGTATGTTGCTGGCTTTGACCAAATATTCAGCAACATGATAGCAGCGTCCTTGATTTCTTGCGGCATTCATGTATAGTGGTTATTTGGCTTCTCTATAAATAGAGAAGCCGTTTGTCATTCTTTCACGACCGAGACACAGAAATCAAAGCTTTCCTCCATACTTCCAAAGATAACTTAGAATCCAAAGCCTTGTCATTTCTCTTCTTCTTTTCTTAAAGTTGGGTTTTTTTATTTTGTTATTCTTGTGTTTTCACTTTCCGTGAAATGACTTGTTTAATTATAGTGAGACTATCGAAATAATTCTTTAAGACAGTATCAATACAACTCAAACCATTATTCTACTTCTATTATCCTTAATTATTCTTCTATTTTCTTCTACTTTTAGTAAATTTCTCCAACATTTGAAAATTTGCAAGTTATTGTTCACTTGTCTAGGTTGTATGGCTTTCTTTCAAGCTCCTCTTTTTATAATACCACCAGCAGCTGTGAAGAAAGAAAAGAAGTTGGATTTCATTTATTCAAAAATTATATTGTGCATTCCATTTCCATTGAACTTTATAGTTTTGCAATTCCAATTATCTAAGGCTCCCTCATAAATTTATTTATTTGGACACAAATTTGAATTATTTCTTTTCCGGCCTTGTTCTCTCCTCTCCTAAAAAGGATTATTGTCTTTGTTTCCCTCTTTGCATATAGTGTTGAAGATTTTGGAACAGATGGTTGTGGTGGATACATTCATGAGTATTGCTATTGTGTTCAGCGCGCAGTTTGGAATTGCATGTTAATTTTTTGCTTTTGAGGTCAAAACAACTGTTTCTTTCAAATGTTAATTATGTCGTTGGGGTAAATCAAATGCATTTATAATATTTATTTTTTAAATTAAATAAAGTATGTTTACTCTATATATATATATATATATATATATATATATATATATATATATAAACCCCATTTATCCACGAATTATCTAGATGTTATCAATCAAGTGTTTATTTGTTAAATTCAAAAAGATTTAATTTATAATTTAATTCAAAATAAATTATCCACAATCTGAAATAAATTTGAATAATTTATTTTGATGAGACCATCTTGATTTTATTAAAGTTTGTTTTGAATTTTAGTAATAAAATTAAGAATATATTTTGATATATTGGATTGGACTGTCGATATTTAATTTGTGAAATGGACTATACAGATTAAACATTATAAAATTTTCGGATATGGTATCTTTATCTTGAGCGAATAATAATTTATATTTATTAATTTGAAATTCTTTAATTTATGAAAAAGTATAATTAATTTAATAATCAATATCTCGATGTATTGAGAAGTAAAGTAGAATAAATTTGGAATATTTATTTTGTAAAATGAAATCCACCACTTTTAATAGGTCTATTGAATTTAGTTTGTATCTTTGACATAGCCACATGTTACTATCAAATTGAATATAAGAATTGAATATTTGAATGATGTGCACTTTACTGCTTTTGACTCATTCAAATATTAACGTTGATCGATGAGGATAATATGTAAAATTGATCAATTTTAGGATATAATTATTGACTTCAATAATTTTAATTAGATTAAGAGTGTAATTATATTGTTTTAGTAGGGTGAAATATAATTAACAAATTATTTTAAGTTAATAAATTAATTTATTGAAGTTTAGTCAATTGTGTCCGGTCAAATCCTTCCAATAATTTCAATTAGATTAAGAGTGTAATTATATTATTTTAATAGAGTAGAACCTAATTAATAAATTATTTTTTAAGTTAATAAATTAATTTGTTGAAGTTTAGTCTAATTGTGTCCGGTGAAGTCCGTTCAATAACTCCTAATTATTTAATAAAAATAAAAATAAAATTGGAGATTACACTAAAGAACTGGGGAGGTGGCAGAGTAGAACCAGACCTCCTATTCAAAATCCAAAGTGCTAACCACTACACTATAGAAGATATTGCATAATTGACTTACTTTATTTAATTGAAATTGTAGATTGATTGAAGAATTAGTTATGTTGTAAACTTTTTATATTTTTTATTGGTATACCTCACACACTATTTCTTACCTTTATGTTAGTATTATTATTTTTTTAAAAAAAACTTTTGACACTAGGGTCTTTAGTTGTTTTACACGAGTTACAAATTTTACAATTATAAATGTCAAGGTTTATTGTAATTTATCCCTATTAAATTAAGGGATAGTGGCACTTTAATATAGTGATATAAGCCCTTTTTATCATTGTATATAGTAAGGTAAGTTGGTAACACCTATACCCCTTCTTATCTTTGTATAAAGTTAAATCTTGCTTTACGATGCAGTTTAAAACCTCGATATTTGATTTTTTTCTAGCACTCGGGCATGCCTCTCTTTCTCTTGCTACGAAATGAGTAAAGCATGTCACTCTTTCCGATAGGGGGAATGAATTAAGACCAAAGAGTGCTTCCTGGTCAAAGCTAAGTCGAATGGGGAGAAGCCCACTAACCCACGCCACGAGGAGGAGGTCTCACGCGCAAGGGAGGAGAAGACGATTTCCGGCCATATACTATTTCCTTCTCATCGAAAGATGCCTAAGACCTTCGCACCAAAACAAAACCTAAACCCCCTGCTCCTCGATGCAGAATAAAGGCTGGTACTCTAAGGGGAGATGAACAATAAATCCCGAAGAAAAGAAAGAATCAAATAGTGACGACTGGGCAAGGCATGGCGAGGAACTGATTGACCATGAGAGGAAAAATCCTAGTTAAGATATCCACGCGCTGCTACAATTGCTTTTGTAAAAAAAGCATTAGAGGTTCATTGACTGTTAATCAAATATAATATAAAAATAACGAAAGTTGCTTTTGTAATTTATTTTATCTATACTAATTATAAGATACATAAAATAATCTTTTAGTAATAGTTATCTTTCTGTATAAATAAAAAATTTCTTTAGGTTGATAATAATTTTTTATATTTTAATTTTTTAAAATTTTTTAGATTAGGAAAATATGATAATTTTTTTGTGGTTTTGTTTTTTTTTTTAAATATTGGTATAATTTCGTAATTTTATTTTGGGTCTATTATATTTGAATTTACATCGTATTAGGTCTTGGCAATATTGTATATGATATGTTTAATTGTAGAAAGTTCATTGAAATTTTAGTTTATATATATATATATATATATATATATATTATCCTATTAAATTAGAATAATGATACTTTAATACCAAAAGTTATAAAAAAAAATACTATAAGTACACAATACTTTATATGTCAAGTTTCCTCCACTAAAAAATTATTTTGAATATTTTATAATTAGTATGAGAAAAATAAATATTTTATTATAAAAATAATTTTCATTAGTCAGTATTGTTATTGACTAACGATCAATAGACCTTTAGGCTTTTTTTACAACTTGTGACATTAAAATGCCATTATTCTCTAACTTAATGAGAATATATTACAATAAACCTTAAATATGGAAATTTGGTCTTCCTTGTCCCCAAAAAAATTTGTAGTATTTTTTAAATTTTTAGTCCCAGTTACTATTTTGTACTTATTAAAAGGCTGCCAATGTTGCTAAAGGAAATTTCCTCCTACCAGCGCAATTTCTAAGGAAATGGCAATATTATTCTTATTGGTCCAATATAAAAGACAACGTGAAATATTTGACTGATTTCTCTATTATTTTGTCGCTACAGAGTTCAAAACACATCCACTGGAATGGAATCACATCTTCTTTTTCTATTCCCAAGTCTATTCTCTTCCATCTTCTCCCAATCTAAACAATTTTTTTCCTTCTCATAAATTCTTTGCTCGAAGTTTTCTCCGTTCAATTTTCTAAGAATAACAAAAACTTAGAATTAGAAATA
This sequence comes from Voacanga thouarsii, assembly GCA_026120185.1. NCBI lineage: Eukaryota > Viridiplantae > Streptophyta > Magnoliopsida > Gentianales > Apocynaceae > Voacanga > Voacanga thouarsii. Next base: position 1,418,311 of record JANUWF010001569.1, read on the forward strand.
TATCAAGTTGGATTTTCCATTTAGAGTTAACAAGATTTGAATCCCAAACTCAATTACTCTATTAAGTAAAAATAAATTAACGAGAGAAAGAGGAATATCTCAATACTCCCTCTCGATTTTAAGAAGGTTAAGGAAGCAACTTGAATTGCAAAAAGTAATAAAGCTTAGGATTTTCTTCCAAACTCATTGGTTACTTGACCTCTCTTGGTTTTCATCAATCTAAAAGTGATTATAACTTTTTTTTTCAAAAGGATTGCTGATGTCTTTCTTGCTCTTCGGTTTTATGTTGATGATATCCTTGTTTTGAGTAACCAATTAGTTGTTATTACTGATATTAAGGCTAAGTTGAATCATCAATTTCACATCAAGTATTTGGGGGACCTACATTGTTTCCTTGGCTTTGAAGTGCATAGAAATACAACAGGTATTACTCTATCTCAAAAGAAGTATGTGCTAGATATGCTTCAAACCTATGGATACATTGGCTGCAAATCTGTATCCGCTCCTTTAGATAGTAAGCATAAGTTTATTGCTAGATTCAGATTTGTTTTATGATAGTTCTCTTTATAGAAGGCTTGTTGGTAAGCTATTGTATTTGACACATAGCCGACTTGATATTACCTTTGTCGTGCAACAGCTTAGTTAGTTCTTAACTGTACCTATTGTTTTCCAAATGCAAGCAATATATCGAGTCCTTAGATATCTCAAGGGTTCTATTGATTTTGATTTACATTTTTCAGCTGAAGTCAGGTTTATTCAGACTCTGATTGGGTAGGATGTATTGACTCTAAGAGATCTATTATTGGTTTTTGCATTTACTTTGGTTCTGCTCGTGTTATGGAAGTCCAAGAAGCAGTTTGTTGTTGCTCATAGCTCTGCAAAGGCAAAATATAGAGTTTTGGCACAATCAATTTGTGAACTCCAATGGATCCTACATCTTTTCAAGGAGCTTGAATTTTCTTGTCACTTACTAGTCCCAATATTTTGTGATAATAGAAGTATTGTCTACCTAGTTGAAAGTCCAGTTTTTCATGAGAGAGATTAACATATAGAATTAGATTGTCACTTTATTCGGAATTTATACCAAGCTGGCAACATCAAACCACTCCCTACTTCTTCTGCTCAGCAGCTTGCAGATATTTTTACAAAGGCTCTTCCTCCAACTTCTTTCCATCTTTTGTTATCTCATCTAGGAGTTTTATCTGCCTCCAACTTGCCGGGGAATGTTGAAATTCAAGATACCAACTCAACAATTAATTCAGCTGCCACGTTGATGTCCAACTCAGCAACATAATTGCCAGATCATTTGGTGACCGATCATCATCTGCTTCTTGTGATCCCAGTTGAATTTCATTTTATTTCATTTTGCTGGCATATTCTCAGATGTTTAGAATAGATCTTAGCTGCTTATTTGCCAACTATCAAATTCATTGTAATTAATTCTTCTTTTTAATTCTATGTATATAAACACAGTTATATTGATTCATTCAGATAACAAGAAGAAAGTTTTTTTTTTCCTGCAATTTCTCTCTCTCTCTCTCTGCTCTCTTGTAGTTCTTTGTTGTCTTTCTATTCTCTTCCAATTCTTTGTTATCAGTTTTTTTTTTTTTTTCATATTAGTCATTTTCTACCAAAAAAAATGTGGTTTGACAGTGAATCTTTTTAATACTTAGTATTTTAACTAACTAAGATAGGACATTTTTGTATATTTATGATTTTTAATATCTGAAATAAAAACTAAATACAAAAATGTAGAATAGCAATCTATTTTTTAAAAAAACAAAAACATTACCAGATATAAGAAAAATAAAAGGTATAATTATTATCATTGTAATTGAAAAAAATTACATTTTATAATTATTATGTCATGTCAATTTTATTTTATTGTTTATGAGAAATTATTTTCTTTTTTAGAAATTTATCTATTCTTTGTTCAAAAGAAATTTAAATGATGAAAATTTCTTTAAATGGTAGCCACGTATTGTCATCATTTGCTCAGTGGCACTGATTTTCTGCCATAAAGAAGGCAAATAGAGCTGAAAATAGCTAAGGGGAAAAAACAGTGGGGAGATTATAAATATTAAGGGGAAAAAAATTAGGTTTATCCGGTGGACGGGTGAAATTGATCATAGAGTAATTTTGCAAATTTCTCATTCATTTTTATAACCTTTCAAATTTTATTTTCATGACTTAAAATCAAAATTTAGAGAAAAAAAAAAAGGGAAGAAGCTACTCATTCATTTTTATAACCTTTAATTTTTTTAAAATTATTATTACTTAAATATTTTTAAAAAAACGTAATAAAAATTTGAAAAAGAAAGAATAGATTCACAGTCCAATTCCCAGTTTCTCGTGAGTAGCAATCCTAACAGTATCCTGATACCAAAAAAAAAAAAAGAAAAAGAAAAAAACCTTAACAACCATTGTATTGGACTCTGCGGAATCTGCGTGGGAGAAGCACAATATGATATGGCATTGAGACGACCATATATATAAATTGTAGAGCCCATCAAAGAACTTGGCAAAGTCATAAAAATTTTATATGGATGCGTGGAAGAAGCACAATATGATATGGCATTGAGACGACCATATATATATATATATATATATATATATATATATATATATATATATATATATATATATATATACTTTATATTCTATTTTTATATATTCAGGTTTTGTAGTTCGAATATTAAAAATACGTTTACATTAATTAAGAATTTATAACTAAATGTAAAATTATACTCTTTCAGTCTCACTAAAATTGATAATGGTTGATTTGGCATGATATTTTATATATAATTAAATGTTAAAACATAATTATAATATAATATAATATAGTATAATAAAAATAAAAAATATGTGAGTTCCACAATACTGTATGTCAAATCTAAATATATAAAAATAATATATGTGGGGTATATTGATTATTTTATAATAAATTATATAATAAAAACTTTCCTTTTAAAGAAAGTGTCAAATTTTTTAGGACAGTCCAAAATAATAAGTATGTCAATTTTGTTAGGACGGAGGTAATAAGTCATTTAGTGGAATTACTAATTGATACCTTCACCCTACACGTGGAAATTTTATCCGACGATTAAATAAAATTTATCAAATATCTACAAATAAATAAAATTTATAAATAAATTAGTTAGATAATCTCAAACAAAGGATAATGTTTATACATTACAATTGCTATTGATAGACTATATACATTTAAACATTAAAAAAAAAATCAATAATTGACTCTATATTTTTATGAGTTTTTCTATGATTGTTGTCACTAACCTAGAGATATAATTCAAAAACGAATAAGTAAAAGTTTCTTCGATTTAATAATCAATCTAAAAAATAATAAATTAATTATCTTTTATATGTGTCTATTTATGTATTTGTACAAAGTAAAAAAAAAAAAAAGATTACACAAAATTCAAACTTGTGAGACAAACTCTTCTTAAGTATCTCGATTCAAAAGAAATCAATATATCATTTTTGCATTTGTATGAGTTGCTGGTTTTTTTTTATCAAATATCTCCTGTAGCAATAAATATTAAACAAAAAAAAATAAGAGATTAGTATAATGTGTGTTAAAAAATGATAGATAAAATAATCATCGAAGTTGTTTATAAAATTAGATAAAAGTACTTAAAATTGCAGACTTACAATTAAAATGAGAAGTTCAAAATATGTTTAAGAGTATCAATTTAAAATATGTCTAAAATATCTGTTTAGAATCTGTCTAAAAGATATGCAATACTACCTAAGGATAACAATTTAATATCTTCTTCTAAATTGCATTCTTACCATATTTTCATTGTCGTCTGTGACAAAAATATAATTCTCTTCACAAACAATAAAATCTAATGCGGTCATTGAAGAAGAATAAAATGAATAAAGTTCTAACTCTTCTTTGATAGCAATTGACTCATTGGAATGAAAGTTAGAAAAAAGAACTTTCAAAGGTACCAAAGTCTCTTCTCCACCATATTCGTCACTAAATAAAATTTAAATTTAAATTTAAATTTTACAACCAAAATCTAACGCTATTAATATAAAATTAATTTTTTCAAGACTTAAAGAGTCTCTTCCATGCCTTGATTCCTTCTCAAGGTTTTTTTACCTACAATCACAGATAAAGCAGTATTACAAGACATAAATAATTAGTTTTAATTCTTTTTCTTCTTTCTTAGCTCTACCAAAATTGAAGAATAATGATAAGCAAAACTTATGTAGTAAATGATTATTATCACTTAGTACCCAAACTCCTTTGAAAAATAAATAATTAAGTAAATAAAATCTACATAAATTTATCCCTACAAAAAGAGGGGAAAAAGCCAAAAAGAAAATAAAAGATTACCTTTGGATACATCCTAATCATCAGTCTTGTTGTATCCAAAATGAAAAGAATAAAGAGTTATCACAGATATGAAAGACGTTCCTCAAAATTATATTAGATCAAATGAAAAATGTTGATAATCCAAATCAAGAAGAGAATAAGTTGAATATGAATAGAAAAATTAAAATATTTATGTATGATATATTGATACCCTGAATGTTAATCCTCAACTACTACAACTGCATCCATAAATTTGCCCTTGCAAAAGTAACAGTAAGGTTATACTTCTTCTATATTGCCCTACAAAGATGAGTTAAGTGAACACGAATATTAGAAAAAAGACATTTGAGAGTTTCAACTGCTTGAAAAAACCTGACATCACTCTCATTTTCATATCTATCAGCCTTCAGTTCATGGAGTTGGCTTTTTAAGTAATCAATTTTTGTCTTCGACATATCATATTGCATCCACAGACAAAAAATGCATCTTAACATCAATACTGAAAATTCAAAATCCTAATTTCAGTTAAATGAAGAATATGTGCAAGAAAATAGTAAGCAAATGCATCTAGACGTCCTTCCATGAATAAATCAAAGAATGAAATTTTTTTCAAAGAGTAATAATGTGTAATAAATTAAAGAATGAAATTTGTAGGTCTATATTATTATAAAATAAAAATGTGTCTCTTTGTTTTTCTTGCTGACTCTTAAATTATCTTTCTCATTTATTTTATAATAATAGTTATAATAATATTTATACACACACACACACAATTTTATTAAATATTTAATTTATCCATGACGATCAAATCAATCTCAACAATAAAAAGAATTAGATGGAAACATTGAAGAGATTAACACCATCCATAAAAGAATACAAAAAGGTTTTAATAAATCTATACCATTAATTGGAGAAGATGAGTTTTTTTTTAAAAAAAAAAAATCTTTAAAAATTTAATTGGATAATTTAATCCCCTCTTCACTTTTAGTTTTTTCAAAAAGATTAATAAAATGTAATAAATTAAAGAATGAAACTTGTAGGCCTATATTATTACAAAATAATAATGTGTCTTTTTATTTTTCTTATCTGACTCTTTAATTTCTTTTCGTAAATTATCTTTCTCATTTATGTCATAATAATAGTTATAATAATACTCATATATTTTTTTATACAATACTGTTTAATGTCTAATTTATCTATGATGACCAAATTAATTTCAACCATAAAAAGAGTTAGATAGAAGTATTGATGAGATTAATATTATCCATAATAGAATACAAAAAGGTTTTAATAGATCTACACCATTAATGAGAGAAAATGAAAAAGTAAAAAAATAAAAATTGCTTTGAAAATTTACTTAGACAATTTAATCCCCTCTTCATTGAACAATTAAAAAATGAAAATAAAAAATAAGAAAAGAAACAAAACCGTAACAGGTAGAAAAGAAACTCAGATAAAAAACGACGAGCCAAATTGAACTAAACGAAATACTTAGAAAAAAAATCAAAACGATGTTGCAAAAATAAATATGAAGAAACCCAAAACTTCTAAAGAAATAATAACAATCATCCAATATGAATTGATATAATAAAGGAGCTAACTAATCAAGTACAAGAAGTTATACTCATAAATAAACTAAGAAATCAAAAAGTCACAACAACTCAAAAATAGTAGAAACATTTGCTATCACGGTTGTAGGTTGATAAACATTTACAGTACATTTTTTATGATTACTATCCATTATTTTTCCTCTTTCTGTTATCTTTTTTCTGACGTTATTCTAATTGTATTTGTTTTAATTATATCTTTGTCATACAATTATATTAAACTAGAGCATTTGTCTTATTTGAGTATTGTTGATTTGTGAACTTGTTGATGATATTTTACTTTTTTAATGTTATAAATATATTTGTGCGTTTTTTACGTATCTGATTTCTTTTCTTAAATTTGTTGTCATTTTGCTTCCTCATGTGTTCTTATTTTGTAGACAATTCATTTGGATTTTAAGGTCATGATGCTATTTTTGCTTTTGACTGATTTTTATAATTAATTTTCCTCGTCAGAATATGTGTGTGTGTGTTCTATAATATTTGTTGAATTAAATTTTATTATCTTTTTGATTTGTATGTCTTTTTTTTTTTTTCTTGTTATGTGATATTTTATTTTTATTTTTATATTTTATATATATTGTATGTCTTTTTATTCTAAAATATACACCATTCATTAAGGAAGTTAAAAATATTTTTTTTTAAAAAAAAATCTTAGAAAAATAATATGGACAATTCAATCCCCTCTTGATATTTATAATATATATCTAGATTGTATGTCTTTTTTTTTTTTTTTTGTTCTTGTTATGTGGTATTTTATTTTTTTATTTTTATATTTTATATATGCCAAAATACTGACATTTTTTTGCCACTTACTCAAAAGCAACCCAATGATATTCTAATTAGATTTGTAACAAAATTTTCATGTTATAAGTTGTCCACATTCTCTATATATTTTGGCAAATTTCATTAATGTGGTTGGTTTTTTGGCATTATTATCCATGAGTTATTAATATGGTTATTAATAGTTAATAATAGAATAAATAAGTGTATGGTTATTAATATGATTATTAATAGTTATAAATAATTTTCATAATTTTTTTTGTTAAAAATAATATTATACATGTTCAATGACTATTTTACCCATGTTGACCAAACTAATCTCAACTATTGAAAAGTTTAGGTAAAAAAATTCTAAAATCTACACCATTCATTAAGGAAGTTGAAAATATATTTTTTTAAAATTTGTTTAAAAAATAATATGAATAATTCAATACCCTATTTATATTTAGAATATACATTTAGATGTATATATAATATTTGAAATGTAGAGGAATTCAGTGGGCAATATTAAAGTATAAAGGCAGATTATAGCTTGTTTTTTCAAGTTTCATTTTGATCTATTCATTGTTCTAATGATTTATGGGGATGATGTGTTAATCATCAGTAACGAACTTTCACAAATCCAGGTTATAAAGTAACATTTACACAGTGCCTTTTAAGATAAAATATCTTGTAGAAGCTCATTATTTTTAAGAATTTGAAATTTGTTCGTAATGCAATGCAGATGGGATTATTCTTTCTCAACATTAACATACCCTTGATCTTATTCAAGAAACTAGATTTCTAATCAGCTGTAAATCCATGCAGGCAACACTTGATGTCAAGCAGATATTTGATATGGGAAGACTCTGAATTGTTTTTAATACTTCCTTGTATCGCAACATCATTAGGAAATTATTGTATTTGAGCTTTGCAGTACAACATATGAACCAATTTTTATCATGTTCTACACTCCTTTTATATACAAGCAGTGCATCGTATCCTCTACTACATCAAAGGGTCGTTGACCAAAAGACTTTTCTTTAGTTCTCATCATCCATCACAACTGCAAGTTTATTTAATGATAATAGAAGTGCTAAAATTTCGGTTTTTTTATGAGAGAATCAAGCACATTAAACTCGATTGTCATTTTATTCGTGAACATTTTTAAGCCAATGCCACATTTATTGGGTAGCCACCTATTTGAAGTGCACTTCCTAACAAAACTTTCAGCCTATTTGTATTTGAAACTATTCTGTTATTTTCAGTTGTTAATCAGTTGATAGTGCAGCTTAGTTAACACTCTCTTTATTTTAAAATATTTATTTATAAAGTCTTTTTATTTTGTTTCAAAATAGATGTTCATGTTTATATTCCTAGAATTAATAATTAATTTTTTTATTTTACTCATATTTATTCTAAGTCAACTAAACACAACTTTTGAAAATTCTTTTTTTTTTTCTTATTTCTTGAAAAATTTCACCAATTAATAATTATCGTATTTTTAATGTAGATAGAATATAAATTTTATCTAAATTTTAGTATTACTTTTAATACTTTTAATTTGTGTGTAAAAGAGTTTATGAATAAGTATTTAGTAAGTGATACTTGTAGAATTTTTGTAAGCTTTTAAAAGGCTGCATTAATTGTATTCTAGAGATCAGATTTTTAGATTAATGAAAACTTCTCTCAATTTTATGCTCTACTTGATTGTCTGCGTTTACTGCTTGCCTTGATTTTCTTCACTTTATTTATTTATTTTTTGTCCTCTACATTATTATTATTAAAAATAAAAAACTTTTTTCGTCCTTGAACTGTCTTTTTTTTAAAATTTATTTTCATTCAAAATTTTTTTATGGAGTCAGAGTTGTCCTAGCCCTAACCATTTGTGTCGTATGCTTCTGGGGTAAATTGTAATTGCAGTAATTTTCTTCAAAAACCAAAAGGCAAAAACGGAACGACATTAATGATGTCCTTCAGGGACATCCGATAAAATTTGAGCGATATAAAGCTCCCCCCCCCCCCAAAAAAAATGTAATGCCAAAACAGAGGAGGGAAAATAAAAATATGATTTCATTGGTTAACAGTTGCTTGGCAAATAATCCAAATTTTTTTTAATATTTTAATTATGGATGTAGTATTTTTTGCCACTATCCCTGGCCACTCATTTTCGTAAATTATATTTATTTAAAAAATTAATGGTTAGAAATAAATGAATAAATAGTTAATCAAACATTATGGTAAAATTATTTTTAGTTCTTGTTCTTGGACATATTTTGATACAATGGACGGGTGATGCCGATCCAACCCAGGACCTTCTTCAATAGCTATAGTTCAAACGAATATTTTTTCGATTGGAAGATATTCACTCTGTGATTATATTATTATATTTCATTTTTTTCTTTTTTTTATTTAACAAAAAACAAAAAGAAAAAAAGATAAGAAAAGAAGCAACACGATTAATTGTATATAGTCAAAATATGTATATAAATACATGTATATCTACTACTACTATTATTATTATTATTATTATTATTATTATTATTATTATTATTATTATTATTATTATTATTATTATTATTATTATTATTATTATTATTATTATACATAATCATTTCGAGCTTGTTAATTTTCAGGGATATGATTTTTGTTGTATGTAAAGACCAAATTCATCTGTGAATTTTCTAAATGCAGGCAATATATATGCATAATTTTATTACGATCAATTTTTTTCCTTTTTATCATATAGAAATAAAACAAAATGTCTCCTATTCTCAAATTATCATTATAAAACCCTCCAATGCCCATTACAACTTTAGAAAACAATTCAAGTTGTAATGAATTCAGAAGCATGAACTTATTTGAAAAGTTTTGTTCAAACCCCTTCAACACATAATTAAGCGTCCATATGCAATAGTATCAAAGATATATCAAAATCTTGGATGGTCATAAATGCCCATCAAAATAATCTCTCCTTCCCCTTAAACCTATATAAAGCCATCTCTATGCCTATCAAAACTTGCATTTGACAAGCAAAACACAAGAGAGAAAATGGTTTACAATTCGTTCATTCAATTTGCCCTCTCATTTCTTGGTGGCCCTTTGTTTCAAAGGGTGTTTCTGAGGGAGTTTTGCTTACATGGATGACGACGAAGATTGTTGTTCCCGAGATATCACTCATACATGAGTAATTTGTATGTTTTTTTTCTATTTAATAAATAAATTCCTCTCTAGAGGATATTTTTATTTTTAATTATTTTTTCTTGTTTGATTGCATCATTTCTTTTTTCGTATACTATTGCTTAATTGCAGTCTGAATTTTATGTTAAATTTTGAATTTTTTTTTAAGTACTATAGCACAACCTTACTTTAAACAATCTCCATACTTTTTACATTATATTATACTCCTCCAAAAGGCATATATCCACTCAATTCAAAGGAGAGTAAGAATAATGTGAGCCCAAATTTGTTGGTTGGGCCTCGAGAACATTTCGCGCTGGCAACGTACTGGGAAACAAACTCGTGGGCCTTGAGGAGACTGTGCCTGACTCACCGCAACGCCATCAAATTAAAGGGAGGATATGGGGAAGTAGTGAGCGGAAGGAGTTTTATGTCCAATTTAAAAGGTGTGAATGTCCTATGTTACTTTAAAAAAATAAATAAATTCTGTGCAGAAAATGGAGTCAACCATTTCGGTGGGGCTCGCCAATATGTTGTTGGGCTCTTAGCAAGAAATTCACATTTATAGACCCATAAATAATGGGCTTTGATGTAGTCCAAAGGACTTACTAATTAAACCGTTTCCTTATTATAATCTGGTTCTTAGATATTGCGTCATATTTGATTCTTTGCAAACTTAAGACTCAATACTTTAATTGAGTTTTAAAAAATAAATAATTTCTTTTTTAAACTATAAAAAACATGTCTATATATAAAAACTATTAGTAAGTACATAATCATTCTTATTTGACAACTAAAGTAATAGTGTAATGGTAGAAGTTGGAACTCGTTTGCAATGGTTTTTTGCGACTATGCAAATTGTGTAACAGGTTATAATGCTAATGATCCCTCTAATAGTTATTGCTCAAACGAAGATCGTTTTAAAAAGGAAGAAATTCATTTTATGATAATTGTTATGAATATCTTAAAATTATTAGAAACTCTATTAATTAGTGGAGGCTCCACTAATTATGAATTTATGCGAATTATTAGAGAAGATTTTTATGGATGTCCACTATTTAGTGGAGACATCACTAATTAAGATTAGTGGAAGATGATGTATGCCATGATGTAATCTACTAATTAGAGCTCTATAAATATAGCTATTCTCTAAATTTGTAATACACCATTATTTTGTGAAGGAAAGATTAGTGAAAGAAAGATTAGAGAAAATTGTGAGAGAAAAGAAAGAGAGAAATTCTTGTGCAAAGAATAGTTAAAATTTTATTAGTGTGTAGTGTGAAGATTTTATTCTAACACTACCATAATTTTATAACACGTTATCAGCACGAGTCTCTACCGGTACAAAAGCCAGAAGACTAAGCACGAGTTTCTGCCGTTACCAAAGCCAGAAGACAGGTACGCATTTATTGATCTTTATGGCTAACCTCGCTAAACTCGAATTTGTAGCCCTTGATATTTTTGGAAAAAATTATATGTCATGGGTTCTCAATACAGAAATGCATCTAAATGCTGAAGGCCTTAGTGAAACTATTCAAGCAAATAATAGTGCATCTGCACAACACAAGGCTAAAGTTTTGATTTTTATTCGTCGTCATCTCGATGAAAATTTGAAAATGGAATATCTTACCGAAAAAGATCCATATGTCCTGTGGGTAAATTTAAAAGAAAGATTTGATCACCTGAAGATGGTCGTACTACCCACTGCACGGTATGAATGGTTGTACCTGAGGTTACAAGATTTTAAAACCGTGAATGAATATAGCTCTGCAATGTATAAAATTACATCTCAGTTAAAATTATGCGGAGAAAAATTGACTGATGAAGATATGTTGGAGAAGACATTCTCCACCTTTCATGCCTCGAATATTGTCCTGCAGCAACAATATCGAGAAAAAGGGTATACAAAATTTATAGATTTAATTATTGCCCTCCTCATTGCAGAGAAGAATAATGAGTTATTATTGAGAAATCATGAAGTCAGACCAACTGGCTCAATAGTACTCCCAGAAGTGAATGCTGTTGGCTCCAACAGAAGCCATCGTTATAGTCGTGGCCGTGGCCGTGGTCGTGGTTATGGTCGTAGACACGCTCGATATTTCCCTTATCACAATCATAATCAAACTGTGAGAAATACTGGCCACCTGAAGTGGAACAGAAAAGATCATAAAGGAAAAGAAAAAAAAATTGAAGAAAAGCATGAGGATATATGTTATAGATGTGGCATGAAAGGTCATTGGTCACGAAACTGTCGTACGACTAAGCATTTAGTTGAATTGTATCAAGTTTCATTGAAAAATAAAAATGTGGAAGCAAATTTTTCTCAACATCTAATAAATAATGCTGAAGATGATGATATTGATCCTGAAGATCTTAATATCAATATTACCCATATGGATGTATCGGATTTTTTTGAACATTCAGACGGTAGGATAGACCATTTAATTGGTGATGGCAGTGTCCAGAAGAACTAAGGTCTTACCCTGATATTTTTGTATTTTCATTTTCATTCTATTCTAATAATATTTACGTTTGTATATATATATTTGTGTTCAGATGGCTGTTGTTAATGATGATGTATGCATTATTGATAGTGGAACTACACACACCATACTAAAAAATGAGAAATATTTTTCTGATCTCAAAATGGGAGAAATAAATATTTATACGATACACGGTAGTGCAAATGTGATTGAGGGCTCCGGAAGAGCTAGTATATTGTTGCCTAAAGGAACAACAATTATTATTGATAAGGCACTATTTTCCTCAAAATCCAGAAGAAATTTATTAAGTTTTAAAGATATCCGCAAAAATAGATATCATGTTGAAACAAATGAGGAAAATGGAATTGAGCATCTTTATATTACTCAAATGCATTTGGATAAGAAATCTGTATTAGAAAAACGCCGTCTTTTTCTACCGGCTTATATTTTGTAAAAATACGTACAGTTGAAATTCATCATCTAGTAAACCAGAAGTTTACTGATCCTATTACTTTTAGCATTTGGCATGACCAGTTGGGTCATCCGGGATCTACCATGATGAAAAGAATCATTGAGAATACACATGGTCATCCTTTAAAAAATAAAAGGATATTAACATCAGAAAAATTCGCATGTACTGCATGTTCCCTAGGAAAATTAATTGTTAAACCATCACCAGTAAAAGTAGGAGCTGAAAGTCCTACATTTCTCGAACGGATTCATGGAGATATTTGTGGACCTATTGATCCACTATGTGGATCGTTCAAATATTTTATGGTCTTAATTGATGCATCATCCCGATGGTCACATATATGTTTATTATCTACTCGCAATCTGGCGTTTGCGAGATTACTTACTCAAATAATTAAATTACGAGCACAATTTCCTGGCCATTACATTAAAAACATCCGTTTGGATAATGCTGGTGAATTTTCATCACATGCTTTTGATGCATATTGCATGTCAATTGGAATTAATGTTGAACATCCTGTAGCTCATGTTCACACACAAAATGGTCTTACTGAATCTTTGATTAAACGATTACAATTAATTGCTAGACCATTATTAATGAAAACAAATCTCCCAACATCTGCCTGGGGACATGCTATTCTACATGCTGCAACACTTGTATGTATAAGACCAACTAGTTTTTTTTAATATATATCTTGGCATTTGTATGTAGTATTCCTTATAATGTTCGTACATTTCCATTATTCTCTTGTGAAATCATTATTCCCTAAATTAGGGGGAGAACAGAAATAGTATAAGAAAGATATTGATTAGACAACATCATTGAATTATCTTGATCCGCGTACAAGCGCGTGTGAACTTGAAGTTCAAAAGATAATTCATTTGTAAAGCATTGCAAATCAAATGTTAGACGCTTTTGTTGACTCCAGAAGACTAACAAAATCGCATATTCCAGCTATAAATACTCCTATTCGAATTAAAGTTCCAGCAGAACAAAAGATTATACCTATAGCTTCTAAGCCAAAAGCATGCCAGAAGCATGGCCGACCTCTTAGTTCTAAAGATAAAAATCCTCGAAAGAAGAGAGGATGAAAGGATCTAGATGATCATATTAGAAAAGAATGATAAAGACCAAGGGAGAATTGATGAAAAAGAACCAGAAGTTGATGAAAGTAACACTGAAATTTCTATCAATTGTACCACTTCCGATAGAAGCTGGAATCGAATAGAAACAATGATTGATAATATGCTTGTATATAATATATCGCTTGATATTATACAAGATAATGATGATCCTAAACTAATATCAGTTGATGAATGTCGGCATAGAAAAGATTGGCTACAATGGAAAGATGCGATTCAATCGAAGTTAAATACACTGACACAACGTGAAGTCTTCGGACCTGCAGTCCGAACACCGGAAGGTGTAAAACCTGTTGGCTACAAATGGATATTTGTACGAAAGCGCAACAAAAATAATGAAATCGTACAATATAAAGCACGGTTAGTAGCCCAAGATTTTTCACAAAGACTAGATATGGATTATGATGAAACTTATTCTCCTGTTATTGATGCTATTACACTCCGAATCTTATCAGTTTGGCAGTACATGAAAAGATAGATATACGCCTATTAGATGTTGTCACTTCTTACTTGTATGAAAATTTAAAAAATGATGTTTACATGAAAATCCCTGAAGGATTTCATATGCCTGAAACATATAAACATTATCCTCGTAAAAATTACTTCATCAAGTTGCAGAAATCATTATATGGCCTGAAGCAATCTGGGTGCAGGTAGTTCAATCGTCTTAGTGAATATTTATTGAAAGCAGGATTTAAAAATGACTAGATATGTCTAGTTTTTATTAAGAAATCTGGTTCTAAATTTGTGATATTAGCTATATATGTTAATGATATTAATCTTATTGGAACTCCTGAAGAGCTCCAAGAAACAATTGATTATTTAAAAAGAGAATTCGAAATCAAGGATTTTGGTAAAACCAAATTTTGCCTTGGTTTACAAATTGAACATTTGGAAAGTGGAATATTTATTCATCAATCAATATATACAGCAAAAGTTCTAAAAAGATTTTACATGGACAAAGCACATCCATTGAGTATTTCAATGACCGTCCGATCATTAGATGTGAATAAAGATCCTTTCCGACCTCAAGAAGATGATGAAGAACTCCTTGGTCATGAAGTACAATATCTCATTGCAATTGGTGTATTGATGTATCTTACTAACAATACACGACCTGATATTGCATTTACTGTCAATTTATTAGCAAGATTTAGTTCTTCACCAACACGACGACATTGGAATGGAATTAAACAAGTCCTTCGATATCTCCAAGCAGCTACTTCTTCAAATCATGCTGAAAGTATAGCCATTCATGAAGCAAGTAGAGAATGTGTATGGTTTTGATTAATAATTCATGATATCCGAGAAAGTTGTGGATTATCATCTATCAGAAATATTTCAACTCCTCTTTATGAAGATAATGCAGCTTGTATAGCTCAATTACAAGGAGGATATATTAAAGAAGATCGGACAAAACATATTTCACCAAAATTCTTTTTTACTTATGAACTCTAGAAGAAATGTGAAATTGATGTGTTACAAATTCGATCATATGACAACCTCGCAGATATTCTAACAAAGACTTTACTGACTGCAACATTTGAGAAGTTGAGATATAAAATTGGTATGCGTCGGTTCAAAGATTTAAAGGAATCATCTCATCAGGAGGAGTAATAAACAGACATATAGAATAGTGTACTCTTTTTCCTTCACTAGATTTTTTTCCCATTGGGTTTTTATCTAGTAAGGTTTTAATGAGGCATATTATTTATATAATGGATGGACATCCAATGGAGAGCATTATGAATATATTAGTGGAAGCTCCATTAATTATAAATTTATGTGAACTATTAGGGAATTAGTGGAAGCTCCACTAATTATAAATTTTTATGGATATCCACCATTTAGTGAAGACACCACTAATTAAGATTAGTGGAAGATGATATATTCCACTAATTTAGAGCTCTATAAATAGAGTTATTCTCTAAGATTGAAATACACCATCATTTTTGTGAAAGAATTGTGAGAAAATTGTGAGGGAAAAAAAAAGATAGAGAAGTTTGAAAAAATTCTTGTGAAAAAAATAGTTAGAGTTTTTTTAGTATGTAGTGTGTAGATTTTATTCTAACACTACCCAAATTTTATAACACGTGGTTAATTCTTTTATATTTTTTTAATATATTAGGGGGATGAAAAGACTAGAACCAAACTCACAATCCATCACCTGGCCGGAATACTTCTAAATCATTAAATTATTACGGTATCATAATTTCTTTATTTTGACTTGAAATTTACAAAGGTTAATTGCATTTTGGTTGGTGGACTTGAAATTTATGCTAAATCATGCAAATAAAGAAATTACAAGGGTCATGCAGTGATGGTTCTTAGGGTATTCATTCGATTCTTGGTTCAATTTCTGATTTATAATTTCAATTTTATTAATTTTAAATAAAATCTAATCGAATTAAAATTTCTATAAAATCCAACGAAATGAACAATGTTTCTAGAATTTCTCTAAGCCTTTATAAGACTGCATTAATTTTATTTGAATATCAAATTTTCAGAATAATAAAAACTTCTTCTCTCAATTTTATACTATATTTTCTTGTTTGTCTGTATTTGCTGGTTGGCTTGATTTTCTTCACTTTTTTTCTTTCAAGGCTAATTACCTTTTTTTTTTTTTTTTGGGGGGGGGGGGAGGGGATCCTCTACCTTATACAAAAAACACTGTTTTTATCCTTGATTTAAAAAAAAAAAAAATCTTTTTTCGTTCATAAATTTTTTATGGAGTCAAGATGTTCTAGCTCTAACCATTTGTGTCGTATCTCTTTAGGGGTAAATTGTAATTGCAGCTATTTTCTTCAAAAACCAAAAGGCTAAAGATGGTAAAAACGGAAGGACATTAACCATGATTGCAATTACAAATATAAAGTTCAGAAGCTATAAACCAAAACAGTCCCTTCGCCCTTATGTATCTAAGCAAAAAAATGTAATGCCAAAATAAAGGAGGGAAATAAAATTCATTTTTTTCTAATATTTTAATTTTGGACGTAGTATCTTTCTCCACTATCGCCGGCCACCCATTTTCCTAAATTAGATTTTTTAAGAAAAAAATAATGCTTAGAAATAAATAAATAATCAACATTATGGTAAATTTATTTTTGGATCTTGTTCTTGGACATTTTTTGATTCAATGGAGAAGGGGAGATGCCGATCCAACTCAAGACTTATATTTAGTAAGGGAAATTTTTAACCAATTAAGTTACCTCCCTATCATAATCTTATTCTTAAACATTGTATCGTGTTTTATGATTTGCAAACTTAGGCATCAATTCTTACATTGATTTTCCAATAATTAATTCTCTATTTTTCATATTTTAAAAAATGTGTCTAGATTAAATTTAAAAAAAGAAAAAGGAAAAACTGGTAACCAACTAATCATACATATTTAACAACCAAAGTAACATTGCAATGGTAGAAGATGGACATTTTTGAAAGAATTTTATTTTTATTTTTATTTTTTTTGGGAAGGGGGTGAATTATGCAACTTTGAAACTAGTCATGTAGATCTTTGAGGTTTGATGAGATTATTGCAAAGTGCACGTAACCTTCAATAGCTATAACTCAAACGAAGAAATTTTTTAGATTGGAAGATATTCATTTGGTGATTTTTATTTTTCCCTTCTTATTTAGCAAAAAAACATAAAG
Organism: Voacanga thouarsii; assembly: GCA_026120185.1. Lineage (NCBI taxonomy): Eukaryota > Viridiplantae > Streptophyta > Magnoliopsida > Gentianales > Apocynaceae > Voacanga > Voacanga thouarsii. The sequence goes on from JANUWF010001569.1 coordinate 1,435,950, forward strand.
GGAAAAAGGGTAAGAAAGAAAACAACACGATCACTTGTACATAGTCAATATATATATATATATATATATATATATATATATATATATATATATATATATACACACGTATATATTTTATTATTATTATTACATAAATATATAATTAATATCAGACTTTTTAATTCTTTAGAGATATGATTTTTATAGTATTTAAAGATTAGATTCATCTACCGATTTCTTAAAAACATATCGTCTATGTGCATGATTTTATTATACTAAAAAAATCTTTTCTAACATATAGAAACTAATATATATATATATATCCTATTCTCAAATTATCCTTATGAGACTCTCCAATACCCTTTACAAACTTAGAAAATAATCCAAATTGTAATGAATTTAAATACAACAACTTGTTAGAAAAGTTTAGTTCAAACCCCCTTCGACGCATCACTCAGTGGACATATGCAACAGTATCAAAGATTTATCAAAATGATCTCTTCCACCTCCAACTATATAAAGACATCTTTGTGTCCATCAAAACATAGCCGAAACACAAGAGAGAGAAATGGTTTACGATACTTTCATGAAGCTTGTCCTCTCATTTCTTGGTGGCCCTTTGTTTCAAAAGTTGTTTTTAAAGGAGTTCTGCTTCCGATAATAAAGAAAAATAAGAAGATTGTTATTCTCGATATATCTTCTATACGTGGGTAACCACCTTGTATTTTGTTTATTTAATAAATAAATTCTTTTTTAGAGGATATTTTTGTTTTCCCTTATTGCTTAAAGTCTTTATCTTGTTTGATTGCATCATTTCTTTTTTCTTATACTATTTCTTAATTCCAGTCTGAATTTTATGTTACATTTTGATTTTTTAAAATAATTTTATGCTACATTTTGATTTTTTTTTTTAAATTACTATAGCACGTCAATGTCCAAACTTTTTACTTTATATTGCGCTCCAAAGGGCACATATCCACTCAACTCAACGGAGAGTTTGAATTATATGTGCTCAAATTTGTCGGTTGGGCGACGGGAAGATTTCGTACCGGCAACTTACCTGCAAATAAATTCGTTGGCCTTAAGGAGATTATGTAGCCCACCACAGCGCCATCAAATTAAATTAAATTATTAAAAAACTATTCTTCTTTTTTAACTTTTAAAGGGTAAAATTAATAATTTCGCAAAAATATTGGTATGGTTACAAGAATTCCAATATTTGAAGGACAAAATTTTTATAACAAAAAACCCAAAAAATGTAAATTGTGTCAAATATATTTTGCACCCTTGAGCCTTCACCATTTTTGTAAACAGGAAAAGGAGTCAACCATTCCGGTTAGGCTTGCCTAATAAGTAGTTGGGCTCTTTACGTGAAATTGACATTTACAGGCCCATATCCAACGGGCTTTGATGAAGTCCGAAAGGACTTTCTTGATCCTTTATCTAAAGATTTGTTTTATGAAAGATTATGGGCTTACCAGGACCCGGCAAATGTCTTCAATTTTTTCATCCCTCTTGGAGGATGGATTAATATATGGGTATTTTTTAATTTAGTCTATGAAAGTTTGAATTTTTCTCGATTAAATTTTTAATAATAGAATTTTTAATTTAATTTTTTAAAATATTATTTTCTTCTCAAACTATCTTTCTATCTAACTCTCTTAGTGTTTTAACAGTCAATTTAGTTTCTTAGCGGTCAAAGTGAAAAAGTCAATGATTAAATTCAATCTAATACCTATAGTTATGTAACTTTTGTAATTAAAATCCTCAATAATAATAAATGTCAAGTTACATTAAATTTTAATAAAAAAATAAAAAATATACAAGGATAAAATGATAAATTTAGTTTTATTATATATATTATTAAGTTATTAATATTTAATTATTTTCCCACAAAATAATAAAAATAATCCTAACTTTGAATTTTAAAATTTTATAATCTCAAATAATAAGACAAAAAATTATACATCTCCGGAGTAATTTTGTTCGCCTTAAATGCGAGATCAGAGACAAATTGAATAATTTTTAAAAATTTTTAATTTAATTTCACAAGATTTATATTAAATCGAATCAATTTGAAATTTCTATAAATTCGTCTTTAATCAACCTCTTAAACTAAACATTAAAATTTCTATAAAATCCTCTTTAGTCAAATTAAATTTATGTTTATTGTTTCCAACGTTTCTAGCAAAAATTTTAATTTAAGGTAGATAAAACAAACACGGAAAAGCTTATTCTGTAATTATTACGAATATATATATTGCCCCAAATCATAATAATAAGAACACAATAATGGTAGCATACATACTTCGTATAAACTCTAATATACATTAATGAAGAACTATTGAACTACAATTGATGGCTAATGCTCAATTAATATCAAACCAGACATACTCAAAAAGGGTAGCGACATTGCCAGAGCATTTATTTTCCGGCGAGAGCAATTTTTGTTTAAATTCCACTCTTATCCTTCTTGGTCAATAAATTCTCTTTCTTATCTTTTCTTCCTCCCCAAATCTCAGAAAATCTCTTCTCTCTCCATCACTTTTTCTCTCTCCTCCCTATAGAGTCTCTACCAAATAGCATTGATAACTAGGCCGGCTCGCAAAGTTTCAGGCCGTGCCGTGTGGGTCGGTACCTCGCCTTGGCGGGCCAGTCTATGTTGGGCCTTGGGCCTGACATGGCCCGGGCTTGAGGCCAGGTGGGTCGGTTTCGGACCTTATTTTCTCATTCTTTATTTTTTTTTCTCACTTAGTTCGATTAAAAATTTTGATATTCAACTGTTTTATATTTTTTTATTATTACTTAAATAGTACGTTTTTTAAAAAATTATTAAAAAAAATCACCTTGAAGTGGTGAGGGGTTTGGTTGGGACCCCTACCTGTTTCATTAATTAATAAAATAAAGATTACATAAGAGGAGGACTTGGATGCCTAAATCTTTTAAAAATATTACAATGATCAAATTTTAAAAATAAAATAAATATCTTTAAAAAAAATTAAATACATAATATTACTTATTCTAAATTCCTAATTATTTGAATATTAAACTAATTATTTGACGCACTCCATTCATCATCTGAGTCATCATCAACAATTTACGAATTAGCCGTCCTGTCTTCAGTTGCGAACCAACTATTGCAACACGTTAATATTTCCAAATCATGAGGAGTCAATCGAGATCTTCTTTCATCAATTATTCAAGTGCTCTCACTGAAGATGTTTTTCGATGGCACTGTAGAGATAGGTGGTATCAAAAGATCACGTGTCATTTTAGATAAAATAGGGTATTGACTTACATGAGCTTTCCACCAACCACAAATATGAAAATATTGATCCTCATTTTCTACTAAGGGCTACATCTCGTAAATTGCCATCTCGTTGTAGGTGGTAGATGATCTTTTTTGACACTTCATGATGCCCCATGGATTAAATATTGATGAAATCGAAGAGATAGATTTTTGTGGTGGTTGAAATTGACTGGTAGATGATGATGAAGTTGAAGGATGAAAATGGCAAAAATCATCAAACCAAAAGCATGCTTATAGAACGAAAAAATTTACCTCTATGTTTGAATGACCTTATTGGCACTGAAGAAGATGTCTGTATAAGGATACTTGAAATTATGAGATCATGTTCTTGTAAACGTTGATTTCATCTTATTCACATGAAGTTTTTGAACTTCCGAAATGATGCCATTTTCTCTGCCGGTGAAAGCTTAAAGAATTGGGTTTGCTATAAGTTTCCCAGTGAATGCTTCTTGCTTTGCCTGTGTGAAAGCTCACAGACTTAGCTCTCTGTACTTACTTGTTTTGATTGCATTTCTTTGTGTTTTCATCAATTCACCGAGAGAGAGAGAGACTAAGAGAGTCAAACAAAAAACCCCGTGCTTTTTGTTATCTCTCACGCAAAATAACACGGGATCCATCCCATGTTATTTTTTTAATTAATTAATTTAATATTTATTTATTTATTTTTATTTTACTCTTGGTCTTATTTATTGGGTCAGATAAAATTATTTACTCTTAGGCTTGAACACCCGTAAATAATAAATCTCAATTATTTATTTTCTAAACTTTATTAAACAACCTAATAAATAATTAACAAGCTCAAATAGACCAATATAAAATACCAGGCATTTTATCTAATTTATATCTAGATTAATTTTTAATTATTTAATATATTAATTAACTAATTAAACTAGATAAAATATATACTCTCTCTCAAGCCTTTTATTTTATTCTAATCCAATAATAAATTAAACTGCTTAAATAAAATAAAATAAAACCTATAATTATCATGACCAATTCCTTAACCCAAATCTGTTAGGACTTAAGGGCTATTCCGGGAACTAAAAGACACATCGTCTTGGCTATTAAAATGATCAAAATACTCATACTATATAAATAGCTATATTTTGCATTTTAAATATATTCTAATATCACCATAAGAAAATATTGATCTCAAGAATTATGTTGTGTTAGCAAAGTCTTCGACCTACAAGTATAATGACTAAAATACCTCTCTACGCATCGCCGTGCATTTAGAGATGAGGAGTGTACTAATACCTCTCTAATAGATATCTACCATCCTTAAACCTCCAGTCCAATAATTCATGACTCCTAGAATATTTCCACTTTCCAAATAAGCTACCCTAAAATAAACATCCAAGTCATGTGTCTCCAAGACCCTGGATATTTGGATCATTTGAACAGTCACAAGAGGCGATATAGTGCAGAAGCTATCTTATACAAATCTGTCTTAACTAACTAGTCACATATACCTAACATACAAGTATATCGACTCTATTAAAAAACCTCAACTATAGCATATCAAAGTATATGTTTCTACCTTCGTCAAACAATCAACTCATACTCAAGTGGTAGAGTATTAGTCCACGCTATAGCAGTAATAGTTTGGGTTTCTTCTAAATAGTACTTTTAAAAACTACTATTACAGTTCCTATTCTACGTATTCAAAATACGCTCATTCTATGAAGTGAGTGGACTACTCACTGACTAAAGGTATGCCATTTCCTATTTGAAATTCATAACACAATAACCTAAATATGATGAGATTTACATTCTTATCAATCGTTTAAAAAAATATATTTATGTGTTAAGTAACTCATGATCCATACCTTACTGTAAAAGCTCACCATTCACATGGATCATTTACTTAAACACAATAGATCATTTCTAAACGAAAATCGTGCGCAAATATAATGTAAATTTACAAACAAATTTTGAGAATAAATTCTTTTATTAATAAATTCGATAATTATATTAGATAAAATTAGTCTAGAGGGCATATATTCTAACAATCTCCCACTTACACTCTAAGACTAAGAAAGCTCGTAGATGCCTATCCCTATGGCGTCTAAATGTCTTTTGAAGACTCTCTCAACCAAAGGCTTGGTGAAGGGATTTGCCAGGTTGTTCTCCGAGGCTATCTGTTCCATCACGATTTTTCGTCTTTGAATGAAATTCCGGATCAGGTAGTACTTCCTCTGGATGTGCTTTCCCTTCTTGTAGTTCCTGGGTTCTTTGGATTGCGTGACTACTCTAGGGTTGTCGCAATACACCACAATCGGTTGTCCATGTGTGGCACAACTCCAAGTTCTGAAAGAAACTTCCGGAGTCAAACTGCTTCCTTGGATGCTTCCAAAGCTACCACATACTCAACTTCCATGGTTGAGTTAGTAATATAAGATTGCTTGATACTCCTCCATGAAACAGCTCCTCTAAACAAGGTGAAGATATATCTGTTGGGGATATGCCCTAGAGTCAATTTGTACTTATACTATTGTCATTATGTTTTATATAATAATATGAGGCTTTCCTTTCCATGAATAGTGAGTTTTGTTTTGTTGGTCATCAAGTACGTGACTTGATAGTAAAACCCTACAATAAATACAATGACTATTCTAAAACTGTCCTTGATCGATTATTATTATTGGAATAATAATAAATTAAGATTAGTATGTTTGTGACTTGATGTCTATGTTTTACTGGCTATGGATATTTGTGATATTGAGTCAAGACATAAATAAATGTTAGAGAACATTGTATTGGACATGACCCACTGTGAGAGTACTTCATGGAATATGTTATAAGTACTTTTAAGCCATAATAATATTGAAAGTCATTCGACCTAAATTCATTATAGTTTCCTACTTGATAAATTCTATATTTTGACATTGTCTAAAGTTGTCTTTAACCAGATAATAAATTAGACTACTGTTGGATATAGAATAAATCAAGGAGAGGAATATGATTGATTGTGAAGGAATTTGTCCCTCTCAGTTATGGGAGAGATATCCATGGGCCCTTTGATAAGTTAGACTGTTAAAAATGCATGGCCGTGCTCAAATATATCAATCTAAGATATTGATATAATTTGTTTGAACAGTCTACTATGAAATCAAGAAATAATTGATTAAACTTAATAAGGATGACATGCTTCATGCCTTACACTTAATCTGGATATCGCGTGACAAAAGGATTAAATATAAAATTATGGTTTGGTTCAAAGAGATCACCGATCTTCATTTAACCTGGATAGTTATAATGTTTTGCTAGAAATCGCTTATAACTTATGGGCCATTTAAATATGATTTAGGCACACGACCAGTGTTAAATGAACCTATAGGGTCACACAATAAGCGAACTTGTTAGGTTATTTTTCTGGTGACCAGGTTCGATGAATCTGGAAATATGTCTAAGTTAATCGTACTTAGAAAATTTATCAGATATAATGAATCTGGAAATATGTCCACATTCGATGTATCTGGATAATGTCCAGATTTTAAGAATCTGACTAAGTAAATTAATTAGTTAAATTACCGAGATAATGGCAGAATCTTATCATATCAGTTTTAATTTAATTTGAATTTAAATTAGAATATGATAAGATATTATTAGGGTTGGACTCTAAGAGGTTAGGGGGTTTTTAAGAAAACCCTAGCCGTCTTTTCAAGAGTCCAATTTTTTGGTTGAGAACATTCGTGCCATTCTTTACCAGAAAAAAAAAAAAGAAAACCTCTCAAACCCTAGGCGCTAGCACTCCCTGGGTATCGAGTGAGTTCGCGGTGTGTATCCGATAGAGGACGTTCGCATACTGTAGCGTCTGGTGATTGTTCGGATTGAACGTACAACAACGCAATCAGAATCGAAGGATTTCGATTACAGCAACCAGAGGTAATTCTTAAACCTTAGATCTTCTTAATCGTTTACTTAGGTCCTCGGGAGGGATTCGTGGATGTTTTCCGCGTTTAGAAGTCCACTAATTCTAACAATATCCACTAGTGGATTTTCTCTCATCCTTATTTGCTTGGAAATCTGAGTTTGTGTATCCAATAGGAACCAAGTCGTCAGCCTTGTAAACCAGCATATAATCTTTCGTACCATTAAGGTACTTGAGAATATACTTTATAACTTGCCAATGAACCTCTCCAGAGTTTGACTAATATCTGCTAACTAAACCTACGGCAAAGCAGATATCTGGCCTAGTGCACAGCATGACATACATGAGACCTTCTACAGTCGAAGCATAGGGAATCCTACTCATTCTGTCTTTTTCCTCTCAAGAATTATGACAGTCCTTAGAACAAAAAGATAACCTATGTCTGTAAGGGATTAGAGCTTCTTTGTATGAGTCCATACTAAACTTGGCCAATATCTTGTTAATGTATGTCATTTGGGATAATTCTAACATTCTCTTCTTCCTATTTCTAAGAAGTTTATGTTGGGGATATGCCCTAGAGTCAATTTGTACTTATACAATTGTCATTATGTTTTATATAATAATATGAGGCTTTCCTTTCCATGAATAGTGAGTTTTGTTTTGTTGGTCATCAAGTACGTGACTTGATAGTAAAACCCTACAATGAATACAATGACTATTCTAAAACTGTCCCTGATCGATTATTATTATTGGAATAATAATAAATTAAGATTAGTATGTTTGTGACTTGATGGCTATGTTTTACTGGCCATGGATATTTGTGATATCGAGTCAAGACATAAATAAATGTTAAAGAACATTGTATTGGACATGACCCACTGTGAGAGTACTTCATGGAATATGTCATAAGTACTTTCTAGCCATAATAATATTGAAAGTCCTTCGACCTAAATTCATCATAGTTTCTTACTTGATAAATTCTATATTTTGACATTGTCTAAAGTTGTCTTTAACCGAGATAATAAATTAGACTACTTGTTGGATATAAAATAAATCAAGGAGAGGAATATGATTGATTGTGAAGGAATTTGTCCCTCTCAATTATGGGAGAAATATCCATGGGCCCCTTGATAAGTTAGACTCGTTAAAAAATGCATGGCCGTGCTCAAATATATCAATCTAAGATATTGATATCATTTGTTTGAACAGATCTACTATGAAATCAAGAAATAATTGATTAAGCTTAATAAGGATGACATGCTCCGTGCCTTATGCTTAATCTGGATATCGTGTGACAAATGGACTAAATATAAAATTATGGTTTGGTTCAAAGAGATCACCGATCTTCATTTAACCTGGATAGTTATAATGTTTTGCTAGAAACCGCTTATAACTTGTGGGCCATTTAAATACGATTTAGGCATCGTTGCCAGGTGTTAAATGAACCTATAGGGTCACAAAATAAGCGAACTTGTTAGGTTATTTTTACGGTGACCAGGTTCGATGAATCCGGATGATATCCAAATTATAAGAATCGACTCGGTAAAATAATTAGTTAAATTACCGAGATAATGGCAGAATCTTATCATATCAGTTTTAATTTAATTTGAATTTAAATTAGAATATGATAAGATATGATTAGGGTTGGACTCTAAGAGGTTCGAGGGTTTTTTAAGAAAACCCTAGCCGTCTTTCGATATTCTAATTTTTCGGTTGAGAACATTCGTGCCATTCTCTACCAGAAAAAAAAAAAACCTCTCAAACCCTAGGCGCTAGCACTCCCCGGGTATCGAGTGAGTTCGCGGTGTGTATCCGATAGAGGACGTTCGCATACTGCAGCGTATGGTGATTGTTCGGGTCGAACGTACAACAGCGCAACCAGAATCGAAGGATTTCGATTACAGCAACCAGAGGTAACTCTTAAAGCTTAGATCTTCTTAATCGTTTACTTGGGTCCTTGGGAGGGATTCGTAGATGTTTTCTGCGTTTAGGAGTCCACGAATTGCAACAGTTTAATCTCGAGAATATAACTGACTTCTCCCAAGTTCTTCATACTAAATTGACTAGACAATTAAACCTTAATAGATGATAATGTTCCAATATCATTTCCAATGAGTAAAATGTTATTCACATATACAACAAGAAAAATCACATTTATGCCTTCCAATTTCTTGTACATGCATAGTTTATCCTCGCTTTGACGAGACTGTAAAGTCTTACAGTCTCATCAAAACAAGAATAAACTATGCATGTACAGGAAATTGTTCCATGTTCAGTCTCGTCAAAATGAATGTTTCATGTTCTAGATGTCTGCTTAAGTCCATAAATGGACTTAAACTTGCAAACCATATATTTCTGGCCTTTAGCAATAAAACCCCTTTGGTTGAGACATATAGATGTCTTCATTAAAATGGCTATTAAGAAATGTTGTCTTGACATCCATTTTTCATATTTCATAGTTGAAATGACATTTAATGGCAAGGAGTATATGGATGGACTTAAACATGACTACCGAGGAAAATGTTTTATCATAATCGATTCCCTCTTTCTGAGTATAGCCTTTCGCCACAAGCCTAGCTTTAAAGGTTTTCACCTTCTTATCCGCTCCCCTATTCCTCTTGTATAGCCGCTTACATCTAATGGATTTTATTCCTTCAGGTTAAGTTACAAGATCCCAAACCTAATTGAAGTATACAAACTCAATCTTGATTTTTATTGCTTCATGCCATAGATTTGTGTCGGCATCAACAATAGCCTTCTCATATCTAGTAGGATCTTATTCCTGATGGTCAGAGACTAACTTGAAAGCCTCTCTTGTCCATCTTTTTGGAACTCTAGATACTCTCCCATTACGACGAAACTCCGTTTGTACAGGTTCTTGAGGTTGTGCCTCTTCTTATTCCATAATCGGGTCTGAAGAAGTTGATTTTGAAGATAACTTCTCCTCAAGTTCCAACCTTGTTGAACCTTTAGTAGAAGTACGTTGATCATCCTCCAAGTATCTAGTATTAGTACTTACCAATACTTTCTGTTCCTTGGAATGATTAAAGTAACCTCCTTTTGTCCATTTTGGATACCCAACAAAGTAGTGAAATTCTGATCTTGGTTCTAACTTATCTCCCTTGATCAGTACATAAATTGGACAGCCCCATATCCTGAGATGATTTAGACTTGACTTACGTTCAATCTACATCATATAGGGTGTCCTAGGTACTGACTTAGAAGGTACCAAGTGTAGAATGTATGTAGCTGTTTCCAAGGTATATCCCCAAAAAGAGACCAGAAGAATAGCATGAGACATCATGCTTTGGACCATTTCTATTAATGTCATATTCCTTCTCTCAGCTACTCTATTCTATTGGGGTGTATCCGACACAGAGAGTTGGGATACTATCCCATGATGTACCATGTAATCCTTGAACTCATCGATGAGATGCTCTCCATCACGATCCGATCGTAAAGTTTTGATCAGTTTACCTATCCGACGTTCCACTTCAGTTTTAAACTCTTTGATCTTGTCAAAAGAGTCAAACTTACTCCTCATCAGGCAGACAAAACCAAACTTGTACAATCATCCGTGAAAGAGATGAAGTACTCAAAACCCCTCTCTAACTTGTGTAGACAAAGGACCACATACATCAGTATGAACAAGGCCCAATATTTCCTTGGCTCTATCAGCCTTTTGGGCGAACGACTTTTTAGTCATTTTTCCTATAAGGCAGGATTCACACTAAGGCTAACTTTCCAATCTTAATGAGCCCAAGGGCTCATCATGGATTAACCTTTGAATCTTGGTTGAGTTAATATGACCTAACCTTAGATGCCAAAGATATGAGTCATTGACATTGGTTTTCTCTTCTTCCTTAAAGGTTCAGATTGAGCGTTATTTATTTGATTATTTGTAGGATTTAAAAAGAGTAAGTTTCCATAAATGTGCCCTGTACATAGAACTTCTCCATTTCTATTAATAGTAACACCAGAATGGAAAGAAATAGAATATCCATGATTTATTAGTTTTGCAATTGAAATTAAATTCTATCTAAAATCGGGTACATATAAAATATCTTTCAAAATAACTACTTTATTACAATAAAAAAAACAAGATTCAACTCTCCCACTGCAAGAGCTTATACTTGTGCTCCATTTCCTACTCATAGTCCATGCTCGTCCTTCTGGAGTATTCTTATCTTTCTAAATCCTTACAAGGAGTTACAGATATGATCAGTGGCACCAGAATTAACAATCCAAATAAAAGTTGATCCAACCATTGAAATTGACTCCAGATAGAGAACAATACTTGTAGGTTTTTCTTGGTCTGAAATTCTGGACACTCCTTTTTCTAGTGTCCCTTCTGCCCGTACTTGAAGCATTTGCCTTTGGGCTTGTTGGGCTGGTTCTTGGGTTGGGCCGGTGCGTTTCCCTTCTTCTTCTTGAACTTCCTGGGCTTGGGCCCAGTTGTGAAAGAAAAAGTCCTAACAATCATAGCCTTAGGCTGTGGCTTCATGACCTTCTCTGCCACCTGGAACTCTTTAATTAACTCGGTTAAATTCATGTTTAACTTGTTCATGTTATAATTTAACTTGAATTGAGTAAAAGAGCTCGGAAGAAATTCAAGAATCATGTCCACTTGACTTTCGGGGTCAATTACAGCCCCTAAGACATCTACTTCCTCGAAAGTAGTAATCATCTTGAGCATATACTCTGTGACTAATGCTCCCTCAGCCATCTTAGTGTTGATGATCGCCTTAAGAGCCTCCTGTTTTGCGGATCAGCTCTTATCTGCGAACATTATAGCCAGTGATTGGCTAATGTCGTACGCAGTAGTCATGTGCTCGTGTTTAGACTTGAGCACATTAAACATGGAAGCCAACATGTAGCATCGAGTCATCTCGTTGGCCTTCTTCCATGCTTTCTCAGCTTTTGACTCCTCAGTGGTAGAACCCTCCCCGATAACAGGGCAGGTGTCAAAGAAGACATACTTATACTCCTCAACAGTGAGTATTATGTCCAAGTTCCTTTTCTAATCCATATAATTTGAACCCGTTAGCTTATTCTCACGGAAAATAATGGCCAAAGGACTAAAAAAACCTCCACCAACTATTTCTGAAAAATAAAAAAATAAAAGAAAACTCAATTTGTGAAAAACAAAATAATTTATGACTTTTTCCTTATATTAAATCTGATAATAGTTAACCTTATCACTATTATCTTTAATATAATTAATTTGGCTCTTAGAAAAACTTATATAACTTCTTAGGAAGATTAACAATTTCCTAAACTAAGTGTATTAGCCACCACAAATTAATTTTCCTTTTAAGTAATAATCTAGAAGATAACTCCATCGTGGGATGACCGTTTTTTCTCATTTCTTATGGACATTCCTCGCACTATAACCTCCAATGTGAGCTGACCGATCATAGCATATGTCCCGAGTTATTAATCACATTAATCCATTATTTCTAGATCCTTGTGGTATCCTCATTCTATACGGGTTCACTTTCAGGGTGATGCGAGGGAATCTACGATCTCTAATGAAGATCGTGATGGAAGCGTGGGGCCGTTGGACGGTTTTTGACCAAAATGATGGCATTTCCAAAAGTTGCTCCGGATGTTGGCACTTTTTTTGGTCTACCCTCTGACTGGAGGGACCTCGTGTTTGGCAGACATAAGGAACAATTCTAAAAAAAAAAAAATCAAATTTTCAAACGCATTAAATGCGTGAATGGGGGCCAAAATTTTCGGCGGTCAAACGTGCAAACACGAGGTGCATCTCATTTCATTTCACCACATTGCAATTCACAACAACATTTTGTATTTTTTTTTTTTGAATTTTTCATTAATTCTTTAACAATTTTAGTTCTAGTTAGTTTAATTTTTTATTTAAATAAATGATTATACTTAATAATTTTTTATTTAGTTCCGTTCATAGTATAAAATTACAGTTATCTTTATTAAAATTTTAAATTATTTTAATTCTCAATTAATACTAAAATTAAATCTTAATTTATTTTTATCGTCAAAATATGACGATAAATTTTAATCATTTTAATTTATTTTATTATCTTTAATCCATTAAACATAATATTTTTAAAATAATAATTTTTTATTTTTCTAACTCCTTTAAATTTAATTTTAGAGTTTAATTTAAAATTTTAGAAGCTAAAATTTAATTATAATTATCTATAAAAATTAATTATATTTAATTTTAAATGTCAATAATTTTTTTGATTTAGTCATGTTCACAATATAAAATCACAGTTATTTTTATTAAAATTTTAAATAAGTTTAAATTTCAATTAATACTAAAATTGAAATCTAATTTATTTGTATCGTAAAAAATGGCAATATTTTTTAATATTTTTAATTTAATTTATTGTTTATCTTTAATCCGTTAAATATAATAGTTTTGAAATAATAATTTATTATTTTTCTATTTTTTTAATTTTAATTTTAATTTTTAGATGCTAAAATATAATTACAATTACGTATAATTAATTGTAAATGTGTACATTAAAAACATGTAGTAATTTTTTTTGAGTTTCACATGAATTCGTTAGCATAAATATTATTATATGTAGACATGTAATTTATTTTAATATATATCTTTAATCCGTTAAAAATAATATTTTTGAAATAATAATTAATTATTTTTTCTAATTCTTTTAAATTTAATTTTAACTATTAGAGTTTAATTTATTATTTTGAATGCTAAAATTTAATTACAATTATGTATAAAAATTAATTATAATTAATTTTAAATATCAATAACGTACACATAAAATCATCAAAACCAAGTATAAAAACTAGTCCTACAATGAAATCCTTAACGGTGCCGCTGAGGATGAACTTGTAATTTAATTTAGCTTTTATGGTGAATTTAATAATTTAATTTATTTATAATTTTTAAATTCACCATAAAAGATTAATTAATATAAATCAATTAATCATCACAAGTAATCAAAAATCAAATATCAAACAAAATATAACAATTTTTAAACATAGACGTAAATTAAATTAAATTAAATATAAGAAATAAGTAACTAAAAATTACAATAAATTAAATTAAATATAAATTAAGATTGAATTTTAGTATTAATTGAGAATTAAAATAATTTAAAATTTTAATAAAGATAACTGTAATTTTATACTGTGAACGGAATTAAATAAAAAATTATTATATAATCATTTATTTAAATAAAAAATTAAATTAACTAGAACTGAAATTATATTAACTAGAACTAAAATTGTTAAAGAATTAATGTGAAATTCAAAAAAAAAACAAAACAAAATGTTGTTGTGAATTGCAATGTGGTGAAATGAAATGAGATGCACCTCGTGTCTAGTAGACACGAGGTGCACCAAAAATTTTGGCCACCATTCACGCATTTAATGCGTTTGAAATTTTGAATTTTTTTTTTTTTTTTGAGGATTGTTCCTCGTGCCTGGCAGACACAAGGGAGGCCCCTCCAGTCGGAGGGTAGACCAAAAAAGGTGCCCCCATCCGGAGTAGCTTTTGGAAATGCCACCATTTTGGTCAAAAACCCGCCGTTGGAACCCCTCTCCCATTAAATATTTTAAAATAAAGGTTTTCCTGAAAAATATCTTTTAAAAATTTTAATTAAATTTCTTTTTAACTCAAAAATAAAATATCTAAACCCATAAAAATTTCTATATCAAGGTTTATACCCTTTGAAAATTTTTTCTATAGATTAATTTTATTTAAGTTAATAAACTTAATAATTTTAAAAATTTCCAATAAAACTTTTGAGAGATTTTGATCTCAAGTTTAATTTGACAAAAATAATTTTTCTTATTAAAATTAAATCAAAATAGTTTTCTATTTTAATTCACAAAAATATTTAAATCCAAAATATTTTCTATGTCAAGGATAAAATCATTTGAGAAAATAACCAATAATTAATTTTTGTTCGAATTAAAATTAATCATTTGATTTAAGAAAAATATTTTTCTTTGTCAAAAATTTCTAAAGACTTTGGTCTTTAAAAAAACGCGCACATATGGTACAAAAAGAAATAAACATGCTAGAAAATTGTAAACGTTTTCATGTTTTTTTATTCTTTTGACCTAAGTGTCCAAATAATAGAATTAAACACATTAATTAATTAATGGTCCTGTTTAATCCAAAATTTTCTCTACTATTATTTTTCATACAAAATATTCAAAGAATATTAATTATTACAATAAAAATAACTTCGCCTGGTATGGGACCAAAAACAAAAAAATAATTTCTTTTTCAAGTCCAATGCACCAGCCACACTGGATCATGGCCCATGGAAAAACCTATGGGCCGTGATCCAAGCGAGTGCCCGCGACCCGCCCCACTGCCGCGGTCAAAATTGATGACCGCAGCAATCTACAATTGCAAATTGTAGATTTGCTTCCTCGCAATGAAGGCTTCTGCGAGCTTTCCTCTCGAACTTAGGCGACTGCGGCTTCAAGCCTCAGCTCAACGGCTCCTCTTACATCTAAAGCAGGCGGTTCGGCTCGGCTCATCTTCTCCAAATTTTCTTGCGATTTTTCCTTCCTTCTTCTAGTTCTTTCGTCCAAATAGCATGAAATACCATTTAACAAGCTCCAATACCCTTAAAAACAGTGGGCTTACATGTTTCATATAAGAAAACAGTAAATTACAGTGTTCTTATACTTCTACTCGCGAAACTTATATAGAGACTATCCCATACCAGAAACGCGAAGGTTCACAAAAAAAATCCAAAATAAATATTTTCTTATTTTAGTTAAGCCTAACATGCTTGTTACATTTGCTAAACCATGGCTCTAATACCACTTGAAGGATGAAAATGGCAAAAATCATCAAACCGAAAGCATTCTTATAGAACGAGAAAATTTACCTCTGTATTTGAATGACCTTATTGGCACTGAAGAGGATGTCTGTACCAAGATGCTTGAAGCTATTGGATCACGTTCTTGTAAACGTCGATTTCGTCTCATTCACGTGAAGCTTTTAAGCTTCCGAAATAGTACCATTTCCTCTGCCGGTGAAAGTTTAAAGAATTGGGTTTGCTATAGTTTTCCCAGTGAATGCTTCTTGCTTTACCTCTGTGAAAGCTCACAAACTTAGCTCTCTGTACTCACTTGTCTTGATTGCATTTCTCTGTGTTTTCATCAATTCACCGGGAGAGAGAGAGATCAAGAGAGTCAAGTAAAAAGCCTCATACTTTTTGTTATCTTTCAAGCAAAACAACATGAGATTCATCTCGTGTTGTTTTTTTTAATTAATTAATTTAATATTTATTTTTTTAATTTTATTTTATCTTTGGTTTTATTCATTAGGCCAGATAAAATTATTTACTCTTGGGTTTGAATACGCATAAATAATAAATTTTAATTATTTATTTTCTGGGCTTCATTAAACAACCCAATAAATAATTAACAAACCCAAATAGACCAATATAAAATATCAGACATTTTATCTAGTTTATATCGGGATTAATTTTCTAATTATTCAATCTGGGCCTTAAGCCCTAAATAATTAATTAACTAATTAAACTATATAAGATATATATTCTCCCTCAAACCTTTTATTTTATTCTAATATAATAATAAATTAGACTACTTAAATAAAATAAAATAAAGCCTATAATTATCAAGATCAATTCTTTAACCCAAATATGTCAGGACTTAAGGGCTATTCTGGAACCAAAAGATACATCGTCTTGGCTACTAAAATGATCAAAATATCCTTACTATATAAATAGTTATATTTTGCCTTTTAAATATCTCCTAATATCACCATAAGAAAATATTGACTCCAAAGATAATGTTGTGTTAGTAAAGTTTTCAACCTACAGGTGTAATGACTAAAATATCTCTCTACGCATTGCCGTGCATTTAGAGATGAGGAGTGTACTAACACTTCTCTAATAGACATCTACCATCCTTAGACCTCTAGTCTAATGATCCACAACTCCAGGAATATTTTTACTTTCCAAGAGAGATACTCTAAAGTAAACATCCAAGTCATGTTCCCCAGGGTTCTGGATATTTAGATTATTTGAACAGTCACAAGGGACAATATAGCACAGAAACTATTTTGTACAAGTTTGTCTTAACTAACTAGTTAAATATACCCAACATACAAGTATATCAGCTCTATAAAATAACCTCAACTACAACATATCAAAGTACATACTTCCAACTTTGTCAGACCACCAACTCATACTCAAACGGTAGAGTATTAGTTCACAACATACCAATAATAGTTTGAGTTTCTTCTAAATAGTACTTTTAGAAACCACTATTACAGGTCCTGTTCTACGTATTTGAAATACGCTCATGCTATGAAGTGAGTGGACTACTCACTGGCTAAAGGTAAGTTATTCCACATTTGGAATTCATAACACAATAATCTAAACATGATGAGATTCCCATTCTCATCAATTGGTTAAGAATAAACATTTATGTGTTAAGTAACCCGTGATCCATACCTTACTGTGAAAGCTCACTATTTACATGGATCACTTACTTAAACACAATGAGTCTTTTCCAAATAAAAATTGTAAATAAATAAAATGTAAATTCACAAACAAATTTTGAGAATAAATTCTTTTATTAATAAATTCGATAATTACATCAGATAAAATTAGTTTAAAGGGTATATATTCCAACGGAAGCTTACCTACTTAAACTAGGAGAACCAGAACAGAAAACTCAAACTCATACAAATTATACATGTCAGTTAGAGCTTTAACCATTTTTTCTTTTATATCTTTTATCATACATTGCCTAAGTGCTTGAGATTCATTAAAATCTAATGTTTCATATAGACATTCAATAATACTATAAAATCCAACCGTTTTTACTCGAGGATCCATACACAATGACATACAATATAAAATAGGAATATCTTCATAATATTTTTTATTTTTTTCAAACATACTTCTCATAAAATAACCATATTGAGGATGGTCCATATACTCAAGAAAAATATGTGATACCTTAGCAAGTGTTGGAAGAATATAATGAGTAGTAGGATAATAAGATCTAGATAAAAGTTCAGTTACTTCTTTGAACGTAAATAAAAATGTTGAAAGCGCAATACAATTTTCAAAATGAGTTTCAGTTAGTTGAGGTTGAAAATTGTTACTATTTCAAAATTCAATAAATTGATTTTGAAAAGGTATAACATTTTTAAATATATCTAAAGTTGAATTCCATCTAATTTTACAATCTAATCTAAATTTTTTAAAAGATACATCTTGTTCCGGCATAAAGCTTTAAAATTTTATTGCTTAGTTGGGAAAGTTTTAATAAATAAAAAAACATTTCTAATTATATTAACAATATCATCACCATATTTATATTCTTTCTTAACACACAAATTAAGTATATGACAAGCACACCTAATATGAAATAAAATGCCATCTAACATATGATTCATAGTATTTTTCAAAATTGCTATGGCAGAATCATTACTTGAAGCGTTATTTAAAGAAATATAAATAATTTTATTTAAAATCCTATATTCACGACATGTTTGATTAATCGTTCTAATTATACGACTACCTACATGAGGATATTCAAATAATTTAAAACAAATAATTCTTTTTTGTACTAACCAATCATGATCTATCCAATGACATGCAATGCACAAATAAGACTCATTAGTAATTGCAGTCCAACCATCACAAGTAAGAGCAAATTTTCAATTACAAGAATCAAATATAACAATTAAATACTCTTTCATTTCTTCATATATCTTTATTATATTATTTTTTAACGTTTTTATAGGAATCATTTTCCATACTAGTTGACAATTATTTTGCATATATTGTTCATAACGTGGATTTTCTGCAAAATTGAAAGGTAATTTAGTTTGAACAATCATTTAGCAAATCCACTTCTATTTTTTCTATGATCGTATTGAAAATTACCAATAATTTGACCTCCTGTAGTATGAATTTATTGTTGTTTAAGTAGATTTTCTAACCAATCATTATGTGACCTTTTCATATGTCTAACTAACATTCTCATCCCTCCTCCCTTCTTATGTGCATATACCAACCTACAAATTTTACATGTTACCCTATCATTATCATTATCCTTTTCAAAAAGATTCCAAACCATAGATGTTTTTGCTTTAGCTATAACATCCGCAGTTTCAACATCATCCTGACATATATTAGATTCATTAGAATTAATAGTTGGAATTGGTTGTGATTGTAAAACACTAACGCTAGGCCTACTAGGGCCTTCATCTTCATTACCTATTTAATTATTTATTAAATTTAAGGTTGGATTTATATTGAAATCAAAATGTGCAGATAATTGTGATAAAGAAAAATGATAATACTGATTTGTATCCATTATTTCTATATAAAAAAATAATCAATCAAAATTCAAATAAAAGTTCAAAAAAAATAAAGTATTAACAAATAATGAAATAAGAGAATTGAAAAATATAAATAACAAATTAACTTAAAAATTAAATAAATAACTAAAACAAATAAACAATTAATAAAGATAAAAAATAAGAATGTAAGATTAAGAAATACTAACCAGTTGATGGCCAAGAACAACAACACTTCGCGGAGTTTTACTTCTTGTATCCACTATTCCACCACTCAACAATCTTCCAAAATATGAATACTTTCTTGAAGAATTGAAACAGTATATTAAAAAATAAATTATATTCTAACACTTTTTGTAGAGGAAATGAAGAGATTTGAGGATTATGAGAGAAAGATGAATGAAAATAAGAGAGTTTGAGAGAATTGGAGAGAGTTAGACAGTGTTTGATGAGTTTGGGGGTGAATTGGGGGGTATTTATAGAGTTTTGGGGGTTAAGAGGGAGAGTATAGCTTTAGGGACTAAATTGCAAAAAAAAAAAAAAAAGAGCTTCAACCGTTTTTAGGGATCAAAATGAAAAAAAAAAAACACCAATGGCTCTCAAGCGCAGGTCGGCCCGCCGAGCTGCTAGTAGGGCCAGGGATTTTTATCCCTGGCCTAGACCGGCCCGGTGAACAGTGGGCGGTTTGGCCTTTGGGTAGAGCCTATACATCGGCCTGGCAGGCCGAACCGGTTCACTTGCCAATGCTAGCCGTGAACCTCCCCTTCTTCTAAGACGAGGAATACATAGTTGAACAACCACAAGGGCTTCAACTGAACTAAACAGATGGGCCGCCCAAACCTTGGGGACTTGAGAGTTAGTGCCTTACTTTTGGAAAATCTTCTAAGGTGGAACAAAAGGATTCTTCAATGAATATTATGCCAAAGGATTGTGGAGATAATTGAAAAAATTCCCTTAACACGAGAACCAAGAGAGGACCAGTTAATTTGGCATTACTCCATCGATTGATAGGGAATTCATGGTGAAAACTGCCTATCGCATGGGTATGAAGTTTCTGGAAAAGTCTCCCATCCCCAAAATAAAAGAAGGAGGAGGCAAGATAATAAGTTAGTAAATGCTAAGGTTGAACACCATAAATGAGAAGAGAGTTGTGGGAATGGTACCTATGGGGAGTGATGAACTTGGGATTATTGGAGATCAAATATTTTCACAGTTTGCACATAATCTTAAATTGGAAGAGAGATTTCACTTCTTTGAACTTTTTCATTCCGCCATCTTGAACCTAAAAAATTGTCATCCTACTCCTAGCATAGGAGTGTTTGCAAAACAAAGAAGGATTTTGAGATTTTGAAGAGGAAGGATTTTGAAGAGGTTTTTGGTGCTTGATCTATCCAGTAAGGAAAAATGCAACAAAGACCATGGATATGGGCTATGGTGGAGACTTGGATAAGGATGAGAGATATTGTCTCTTGGGGTTTGAGAAGGAGAGAATTGGATAGAGGAGAAAGGATGAGAGAGATTTGAGTATTTAATAGGATATTATCTCTTTTGACTAAAAGGATAAAATAGTCATTTAGTCAAAAATTGTTTTGGCAAGAGGTAAATTGCTCTGACAATTTTGTCAGCCATTCAAAAAACAGGAAATTATACAAAATCAAATCAATTTAATCATATTTAATTTCTTTTATTTATAGTTTTTCCTCTTTCTCTAGCATAATATATGTTTTTTAATAGAAGATTAATAAAAATTTCTCATGAAATAACAAAAATATTAGGCCTTTACAGTGGGACTACTCAAATTTTTCAAAAAAAAAAAAAAACACAATTCATAACATTATTTTCTATTATATTCGGTTTAATAACTTGTCCTCCAATATCACATTTCTTGTTTCATTCTTGAAAGGAAAATTAATTGTCCAAATAAAGTAAAAAAGACAGTTTTTTTTTGTGGTTTTCTTAAAAAAATAAAAAATATATAAAAACTCCTCCGTGGTGATTCAACAAAAGAGAAAAAATTTATACTATTCAAAAAAATTCTAAAGAAAATAAAAATTTTTAAAATTTTTTAAAAGACAGATACTAAGGGTTCCTCTGAAGACGATATTGTTGTGGGACGTCCTTTTAGTTTTATTTTTTTTAAATAATTGTTATGCATGGGGAGTGGGTGCCGCCAGATACTCTTTCTGCTATTCTAAAAGAATTTCCCCTAAAAAAGGCGGAATTTTTTCAAATTGCATTGGTTTATATATAAAAATCTCTCTCCCTCCTCTCCACTCTTACTTGTCCATGACATTTTACCACCCTATATTAAACATTTGTTTAAAAATATATATTTTTTGAATGAATTAATACATGAGACACGAGTAATAAGAGTCTCATACTTAATATTGTTCTTTTAGATAATATTAGAACTACAATTTTTTTTTTGTAAATTACGTAATTAGTAGTATCTATCTTTTTATTTATTTATTTATTAATAATATTATAGCTATTTGATAATTAGGATGAAGTTTGAACTCCTTGACAAAAGTTTTGAACGTCTTTAATAATATTATAGCTATATGGTGTGATTTGAACTCCCAACTTAATATTTAGAAGTCATCATGTATACAGTGATCAGGACACGATTTGAACTCCCAATCTAGTATTTAGAAGTCATCATGTTTACCAGGTGAATTACCTCTGTGCGGGCTATACCTAGTTATCTAGACTATTGAGGTTGGATGAGGTTTTGCAATGCGTATGCATCCCGTTCAATAACTATAGCTCAAACGTCTGTTTTTTTTTTAAATAAAAAAAATCATTATGTGATTATATTATAAGTAATTCTTACACGAAACGGATTTACGTAGATAGAGTATTTTAAAAATTTATATTATACAAAGTATAACTTCTTAATGCATTCGATCTAAGTAAATCAAGTTTACGTTAGAACTTTTGTTATATTATTATATTAACCATTTCTTTTCCTCTTTTTATTTAGCCCCCAAAAAAACTAGAGGGACAAAAATGACGAGAAAGGAAACAACAAAATCACTTGTACATAGTCAAAATATGTATATGCGTGCTTGTATGTACCTTTTTATTACTATTCAATTACATAATCGGAATTGAATTGTTAATTCTTCGGGAGATATAGCTTTAATAGTCTATAGAGACCAAATTTATCCAATTTTTTTCTCAAAGTAGGCAATATATATGCACGATTTTATTATAGTAAAAAAATACTTCTTTCCTAAAATATAGAAGTGAGACAAAATATCCCATATTTTGTAATTATCAATACGAGGATAATTAAGAAATTCTCCAATAGTCTTTATAAATTTAAAAAGTAATCCAAGTTGTAATGAATTCAAATATGCAAACTTTTAAAAAAAATTTCTTCAACACATAATCAAGTATTAAAGATTTATTAAAATATTGGTTAAATAAATGCCATCAAATCTCTTCTCCCTCAAACCTATATAAAGCTATCTCTGTGTCCATCAAAACATGCATTTGACAGGCAAAATAAAGGAGAAAACATGGTTTTCTATTCATTCAAGAAGTTTGCCCTCTGATTTCTCGGTGACCTTTTGTTTCAAAAGGTGTTTTTGAAGCATTTTTTGCTATAAGGATGAAGAAAAAGAAGATCGTTGTTCCCAATATATCACTCATATGTCGGTAATGGCTTTGTTTTGTACTTCTTTAATAAATAAATTCCACTCTAGAGGATATTTTTATTTTTAATTATCGAGCTTAATTTCTTTGTGTTGTTTGATTGCATTATTTCTTTTTCGTTATACTATTTCTTAATTCCCATCTGAATTTTATGTTAAATTTTGATTTTTTTTAAAAAATGTATATCACATCCCTACTTTAAACAATTCAATAGAGATTTTGATTGATTTGTCGGTCGGTTCTTGGGAACATTTCCAACTGCCGACGTGCTTAGAAATAAATTCTGTGGGCCTTAAGGATATCGTCTAAGCTCTACTGCAGTGCCATTAAATTAAAATTTAAGCAAAACAACTGCCCCCCCCCCCCGCCCCCCTCCTCTCCCCCGGCCTCTCTTTTCATTTTTTGTAGATAGCATATAAATCAAATGCTATATTATATTCAACCTAGGATAGATTCATAATATATAGAAAAAAAGGGATAAATTCGATTCAAAATATTGCGCAATCAAAAGTAACAAATAGAGATGCCAAACTAAGTGTAATATAATTATTACAAGAATCTTTAAATACAGCAGTAGCAATGGCATGAATTTCAAAATCAAAATTACAAGAAAAAATGCAATTATTTTGAAAACAAATGCAACATGGTTAATACACAAATTTCTATTAATAATTAATTATAAGGTTAGTATTTCTAATCGAATTTTAATATTTTATAAGCCATGCATTTTTATTTTTTATGTGATAAATATGAAAACACTTTTCTAACCAGTAACGAGTATTGAAATTTATTTTTAGTGGGAAAAAAAATGGCAGGTCCACTTGATAACCCCAAGCTGGAAAAATTCGTATTCTTAGGGATGATTGTGATGGAGGGCAGTGCGTACTGCGCCTACGTCCCGGCATGGACTATGAAAAAGTTTGGATTTGTTTAACTTTTTTTTTTTTTTCCTTATTCTATTTCATACAAAACTAGATTTATTTCTAATCAGTATTAAAATTATTCCTCAAAATTAAATTAAAATATACTATTTTGTGAAATTAAATTAAAAATATTATTATTTTCAATTTCAAGTGATCAACTTACTTCTCGCCTTCAAAGTTTCTCTTCGTAAAATGTAACAACTAACAACAGCAACAAGAACATCCTCAAAAGCCGAATAAGTTGTTAGGGAGCACAATTGTCAAGACAAACTATTATAACTAATTACCGCCTTGCGCTACAGATGATGATATGGTCAGAAGTTTCATTATTATTATTGAGATTTGTGTGTGCAAATCAGTCATATATAAGTTAAGCGTTGTGATTTTTTTTTTAATTTTGTATAAAAATTCTAATATTATTATTTTGGCCTAAAGAAAAAATTTCAAAAATATATGATTCTAAATAGATTTTAAAAAATATAAAAATTAAAAATAATTTTTATCAATGAATATATTATTAAAACAAAAAAATTGGGTGCCGTGAAGATATGGCTAAGGATCTTATTGATATTTATGTGTGCAAATCATCATATAAGTTTGGCGCTATGAAAATTTTTTTTAATAAAAAAACCATCAATTTAAAAAAAAAATCCATCAATTGACAAAAAAAGGGGGATGGACGATTAGGATCAATCTTGTTGTTGACCACCCAAGAAAAAAAAAGTAAAAAAATTTGGGTGGTCCCAATTCTAGAATCATTCATTCAATCTAAATCATATAATCAAATCTAGGACATCAATTTAACAAAAAAAAAATCATCAATTTAAAAAAAAAACCCTATCAATTTTTTGAAAAAAAAAAAAAGGGGTAAGTCATACAATCAAATCTAAGCCATCAATTTAACCAAAAAAAAAAACCATCAATTAAAAAAAAAGGGGTCAATTTAAACCCCAAAAAAAAACCCATCAATTTAATAATAATAATAATAATAATAATAATAATAATAATAATAATAATAATAATAATAATAATAATAATAATAATAATAATAATAATAATAATAATAATAATAATAATAATAATAATAATAATAATAATAATAATAATAATAATAATAATAATAATAATAATAATAATAATAATAATAATAATAATAATAAGGGGTAAGTCATACAATCAAATCTAGGGAATCAATTTAACCAAAAATAAAAAAAAATAAAAACCCTAGAACCAAAAAATAAAAAATTGTGTGGTTCCAATTCTAGAATCACCCATTCAATCTAAGCCATACAATCAAATCTAAGCCATCAATTTAAAACAAAAAAGCCATCAATTTAAAAAAAAAAAAAAGGGGTAAACCATACAATCAAATTTAGGCCATCAATTTAACCAAAAAAAAAAAAAAAAGAACACATCAATTTTTTTTGTTAAAAAAAAGGGTAAGCCATACAATCAAATCTAGTCCATCAATTTAAAAAAAAAAAAATCCATCAATTTAAAAAAAAAATGGGGTGGGCGACAAAAAAAAAAAAAAGGGCACCCAAGAACAAAAAAACAAAAAAATTGGGCAGTCTACATTCTAGAATCATCCATTGAATCTAAACCATACAATCAAATCTACGCCATTAATTTTTAAAAAAAAATCCCATCAATTTAAAAAAAAACCGTAAATTAAAAAAAAGGGTAAGCCATGCAAT
This sequence comes from Voacanga thouarsii, assembly GCA_026120185.1. NCBI lineage: Eukaryota > Viridiplantae > Streptophyta > Magnoliopsida > Gentianales > Apocynaceae > Voacanga > Voacanga thouarsii. The sequence goes on from JANUWF010001569.1 coordinate 1,461,721, forward strand.
CAAATTTAGGCTATCAATTTAACCAAAAAAAAAACCCATCAATTTAAAAAAGGGGGGGGTGTGGACGACGAAAAAAAAAAGGCACCCAAGAACAAAAAAACAAAAAAAAAATAGGTGGTCCCAATTCTAGAATCATCTATTTAATTTAAGTTATACAATCAAACCTAGACCATCAATTTAACATAAAAAAAAAAAACCCATCAATTTCAAAAAAAAAAAAAAAAGAGGTGGACGATCAGGATCAATCTTATCATCGTCCACCCAAGACAATTAATATATTACTTTAGATGAATCTAGTGGCTATTAGAATAGATTTAAGTCAAAATATATGATACAGTAATATTTTCTAGTGAGCCTTTGGGTTCTCTTGAAAATCCACATGATTGGTAAAGGAAGAATATTAGGGGAAGTAGTAAGTAGAGATTTCCTTTTAGTGAGAGTTATACAATAAGAGACCTTCGTATCCGATTTACAGGTAAGAGTTTTGTGACTATTTATTTTTTAAAAATAAAATATATTTTAATTTACTATTCATACTATTATATTTTAAATAATTTCGATGTACCTTCTAAGTAACAGTTTATCTGCCATTGACTATTAGAAAACTCACATGATTGAAACTAAAATAATTTTTTTAACGACAAAATTAATAGTTTTTCAAAAATATGCATATGATTACAAAAATTCAAATTTCTGAACGGTAAAAAATTCACAAGAGATGTAAATCTTATTAAATACATTTTGCACTCTTTCGATTTTCATCACTAGGTAGGAGGCCGAGTGTTACTCAGAATAAAACGTTTTTTATTTTTTTACAATTTAAGTTATGTTGTATATAATAATATATAATTTTAAAATTTTTACGTCAATTATTATTTTTATTTTTAATTATTTGTGTAAAAAAATTTGTGATATTAGTCATGTGTAATATTTATTTAAATATTCATTTTCATTTTAATTTTTATTATATTGCTTATTGAGGTAATTTTATAACACAATATGTGATGGAGAAGTTAACTACCAGACTGAATGGCTTTATTCAATCAATTCTATTAGTCAATAGATTTAATGGATTCAAATTACTAAACATATCTTGATGAACTATATCTAATAATTTAGAAAATCGAGATATGCAACAGTCACATAACCATTCTTTGTTTTTTTCTTCCCTCCTCCTTATCTCATTCTCTTTCTTGGCCTGAAAACATTCTAAATTGAAATAAAGAGCTTAAGACCCGTAATAACAAAAATATCCCAAAACAAATTTGCTTCTGTTTGTCACATTTTCAGCATAATTACTAATTCCACCAATAAAATTTTACACCGAAGGCTGTGATAATATGGCCCGGGTAAAAGGCAACTGAAAGTGTCAAAATGTTGGAAAACTAAAGAGAATATATAACTTAAAATACATTAACCCAAATAATTTATAGATTATCATTATATTTAATAGTGTATGCATTTCTTGACATCAATAGTAAAATTTTAGAACTATCAAATAAATAGCCAATAAGAGAAACATTCTTTTCAAGAGTCTTGACAACATAAATCAGCTAGACTCACAAACTTTTGTAAATAAAAGGAATGGAAAATATGTGTACCTAAGTCCAATACTATGAGCTAATCCTACTGAGAAGGAATGGGCTTGAATTTGCTTTCTCCACTGGTTCACAAAAGGTAGCTAATGCTGGGTTCTCAATGGAGGACACTTAATCTGCTTTGCAAAATTCGGCCACACAAACTTCTTTTCTTTGTGGACCAAGGGCTGCATCCAAGCACTACCACTGCCCTTCTCGGCATAAAGAACACAACCTTTAGCCCAAGGTTCAGATGTTGGTGAGCTCAGCCGAGATAAGATTCTGCGATAACCATTATGGTAGCTTAGCCATTCCTTATTCATTAGGTAATTTGGGTATCCAAGAACTCCTATAACATATTAAATTATCCCGTCATATTCTCAGCACAATTGCTAATTCCACCAATAAAGTTTTACACCAAAAGCTGTGATAGTATGGCCCAGGTAAAAGACAGCTGAAAGTGTCAAAATGTTGGAAAACTGAAGAGAATATAACTTGAAATACATTAACAATCAAACCCAAATAAATTAATATGAGCAACAATTTACACATTTCTTCAAGGTGAAAAATACATTAACAAACCCAATAGCAAGTATCATCCATCTTCGAAATTGGCCAAAAAGAGTAATGGTAAGAACATTACATTAGTAATATGAATAATAAAATTCAACAGTCAAAACTTAGGGAAAAAAAGTTATAGTTTTTCAAATAAAACCTAGGAAAAAAGTGTCCAGCCACATCCAAAGACATAAAGAACAGAAAACATAAAATTAAGGTTTAACCTTATGAAAGATTGGAATTTGCAGGCACTCAACAAACGCAAAAATGAACTCAAATCATGTTGAATGCTTCGTGCAAGATTCAATTTCCACAAGCAACTATATTAATCAATCTTCAGGTAGTTTCCTGAGACGGGCTTTAAGGAAATCTTTGTAGAAGATTCCTCATCCAACGTAAGTGTAGGCCTTCTATCTCTGCATAGAGACTCCACAAAAAATCAAACCCACATATCTTCATTCTGAATCACAAAGATCTATCATATTAGAGAGCCAACAAAAAACTTATATGGACAACTAAATCAGAAGTAGAGAAGATTATTTAAATCTGTATCCTTATCTAGGTTTCATTCTTTGCTAAAGATTCCTCATCTAAAGCAAGTGCAAGCCTTCTATCTCTGCACAGAGACACTCACAAATAATCAAACCCACATATCTTTATTCTAAACCGCGAGGTCTGTCATATCAAAAAGCCAACAGAAAATTAGAAGCAGAGAAGATTATTTAAATCAGTATCCTTACATGGGTTTCATCATCATCTTCATTGAGATATAACAGAGAAGGTTGCAGAGTTTCTTAAGAATGCAGGTTGGGTTTCGGAAGGACACTGATGGCCTCTACTGGTTTGAGATGAACTACTGATATGCAAGAGAGAAGCTTAAAATTATCTTCCATCGATAATTCTTCTTAAGAGACTGATTTTTATCTCTAGAAAATTAGAAATGCTTCTGGCTTTTGAGAATTAGATTGTCATAAATGTTCATCTATGGTCTTTAGAGTTTCCAAGAGAATAGATATCCAACAGTCACCAAAGTGACACACACACACACACACACACACACACACACACACACACACACACACACACACACACATATTTCATAATATTATATAATTATGTATATTATATAAATACATAATTGATAATATACATTGATGCGTGTTTTTTAGTGTTAGAAATATTATCAACGAGGGGCCAAAATCAATCAACTTTTAATTAAAACGCTAACTACTAAAACCATACATATGGGTAAGTAAACCCATCATATAGTATAATGAATAGCAAGTATAAAATCCACAGGAATTTAGGCTCCCACCTTACTTTATCCTAATTTTTATTATTTAGCTAATAAAATAAATAATGACCTATACTAGAAAAAATCAAGTCACACAAGAAAAGTTACAAGGATAATCAATGAATGATAATAAGGAGAAAAGACATATAATGAAGAAATATCTAAATTTTATAACAAGTGAAGGAAATATCTTTCAACCAATTGATTCCTAATTCAAATACCAAAATGAGTTTAAATGGTGAATTCGCTGCCTCTCAAGTTATGAAATTCGTATTCTCATATTAATCAACGGGTATCTCTATGTCCCTAATTAAATCTTAGAAGCATTAAGACCAACTCAAATTATGAAAGCAATAATATCCATATCTCTAAGCAGAAGCATTAAGACCAACTCAAATTATGAAAGCAATAATATCCATATATCTATTCAATATTCTTAATTCTCAAATCAATAATTAATTCCTATCTTTGGGTAATACTAAAGTCTTTCTAATGGAAGATATAATATCCCTATCTCTAGGTGATATTAATCTCTCTTTGATTATCAAGTCTTTCTATTAACTTCTCTCTTTCGAGTTAATTAAAGGATAAGAAAATAGTGAATTAATTAGTCTGGAATAATTAATCCAATATATAAAATCAAGTAATCAAATATTTAGAATGAAATTCAATAAGTCTGGAAATAATTTAATACAAAATCATAGAGTATAAATGTCCTCAACTACAATTAAAACATATAAATCCAACTTTAACAAAATAAAATTACAAAGAAAGAGAAAAACTCATAGACAAGTGTAATCCCCTTCTCCTCTGCAATCTTTTTGACAAAACTCCTCTTCTTCTCTAAGATTTCCTTGATCCTCCTAAATCTTGGTGCTCTCTAGAAGTTTTTTTTATAGATATTACATTGAAAAACTAAAAACTACAAAAACTACTTTTGGGATTGTTAATTTCTTGTATTTATAGGAGTTTATATTGCAAAAAAGTGCCTACAAGAATCCTTATTTGTTCTCAAATATATTCCCGAAAGATCTCAATAGAAGTTGCCAAATTCTGCTAAAAAATTCCTTTCCTGTGTCAAAAACCCGAAATCAGCCAACCTTAGCTCATGGGGATGAAGCGGTGCCGGTTCTACCTCTGTTTTGCAATCGCTACACAGATTTAAGCCAGTGCAGGCTCAACATTTAAGTTAGGGCTGGTTCATTCTGTTCGGGCTTCAAAAGTACTCCATTTTAGTTCTTTTTTCGAGCAGGAACTAGCCAAAACTCTTTCCTATACACCAACCAATGTTGGTGGCCTTTTGTTTTGATCATTTTTCACCTTTTTAACAACTATTCACCATCTTTTCTCATATTTCTTCATCTCATCAAGTGTACAAAAAATATAAAAAATGAGGAGAATCAATTGCATTTAATCTAAAAATAAGGATAAATTCACTACAAAAGCCTTCAAAATATGTGCACAATTAACCCCTATCAATTCCCCCACACTTAAATTTTACTTGTCCTAAAGCAAATAAAAGAACCAAACATACCACGCAAATAGCTCAAGTAATCAAATTACTTTTGTAAATATGGCTAATATAATAAGATATTATCTTTCTTTCAACTTAAAAGTTCAACCCAATACCTATTCAACCAAGCCAAATTCATGTAAACTCATGTATTAAAATAGATATCACCAAAGCTATTGAAGTTGAGTTAAATAGATTTATATCCATTCAAACCCTATTCTTCAAGTCAAGAATGCAAATATTGTGACTCGTATAAGTTAGGAATAATGAATCAACTTAATTTGTACAATTTTCTAAAGTACTACAATCTGAGTAGCAAACTAGGGATATCTCACCTTTTTTTTCTTGAGAATTCATAGCCTCAAGTGAATGGATTTCTTTTCATTCACTATATTGGACCCCTTAATTTTTCAAAGCATTTTTTTCACTCATTATTTTTTTTTTCACTCGCACTCTTATGTTCTCATATCGTCACATTCTCATTTTTTAAAAGCAAAATTCTCTCTTTTTTCTTTATTTTTTTTCTTTTCCTTTTCTTACCAAAATGGACACATACATCCCTTTTTTGCATTTTTCTTTTTTCACTCAAAAGAATGTAACCAATTTCGGGCACTTGCATCTCTCTCTTTTTTTTTTTTTTTTCACTCTTCTCACCTCTCCTCCTATTTACTTAATCTCAAAATAAGGACTAACTTAGAAAATCATAGATCAAAAAACAATCAAAATTCTATACTTATACTTCATCACAAAATCAACATCAATCCTAAGAAATAAAATGTCACAACATCTTATTAAACATAAACAAGGTTAATCCAAATTCTTAAGATTTAGCTTATATCACAGCTCATATACAAGTCTACAAAAAATCAAACTCAATCAAATAAATTTTAAATCAAATTCTCATATCTTAAGAATAACAATAATAGTAAAAAATTACTATTTAGCTCCAAAAAGATCAAAATTTCAAATTAGCTCAAAATTTCAAGAAAACACCAAGGAAATTGACAAGAACTTAGATAAAAAATATCAACAAACCACTCTCCCACACTTAAACTAGATAATATCCTCATTGGCAAAAAATCAACAAAATAAAGTATCTCTAAATGGATCAAAAATAATAAAAGGGGTAGAAAGTTAAGCAATACTTCCCAAGTGCAATTATGCTCCAATAGATACGATAACCTGAAGAAGAATAGAAAAACTTGTTCAAGGAGAATTTATTCCTACCCGCAAAATAGAAAACACAAATAAAAGTGCAAAGACAATAATAGCAAAACAAAACACATTAAACCAAAAGACTACTAGAAAGCCTAGAAAATAAATAAAAACTAAGACTCATTCCCCCCACACTTAAGATGGAAAATATTTTCCTTATTCAGAGGGAAGGGGTAAAAAGACACTTAACTAGAAAACCAAATTAATCAAGACATGACAAGTAATAACATAAATGCCTAAATAAACCCAAATTCAAAACACAAAAACAAACACACTTTCCACTCATCATGCTTCCATATCAAACCTTTGTAAAAGACATTAATGCTCAATAAAAAATTTAGGCATGTTGAATGTAGAAAGAAGGAAGGTTTTAGAAAAGGCATGAAAGTTAATGTGCTCAATAAAAGTAGATGCATGAAACCTATTCCCTTTAAGCTCTTTTGATGCATCAATCAATTTTTCAACACATGAATGCGAATCATATCTAAAGAGTGTTCTAACATGAAGATCACTAATCAACCCTTCTAAAGAATTATCACAATTAAAATTCCCCTTTTAACCTAGTAGTGTAGCACTCAAAGATAGGATCAAGAAATTCTTACTTTGCAAAGCATAGTCTACAATAACTAAGTTACTTCCCTTTAAATGGGGTGAAGGGTAAAATTTGTCAACATTCTCCAAGGATTGCTTATAATGTAGCATTGAGAAATCTAACTCTTTGAGACATGTTAAACTCTACACATCATCATTTGGACCATTGCTCTCTAAGAATTGAGAAGAACCTATAAAATTATATGACAAAAAGAAATTAAAATTATTAGTACATAGAGTAGAATCAAAATTTTCTTCCATCATATTGTGCAATTGTACCTTATGGCCATTTCTTCTTGGTCAATTGTATGGGCCATCATGGACTCTTTGCTTAAAGAAAATAATTTTTCTCCAAATATATTCAAGAGTGGTTCAAAAATTGCTCCTTCTAGCCCTATCTCGCCATTAATCCATTTTTTCAGGGTTTGTTAGGTATTGGCACGGGTTCTATTATTTCGGCCGGTGCTGGTTCATTCCTAAAAGGTGTCCTCTATTTTCCTATGATTTCCAATGTGCTTGATGGAAATTTTTCATATGTCTCCTCAATAATCTCAGCTAATTGTGTCCTTTGGTTGCTCAATTATTGGAAAACTTCTTCGTACCACTTAATAGATGAATTTGCATTGGCAATAAAAGAATTTATTAACACTTCAGGTGACGTCTCACTAAAAATATCAATGTGAGCTTGTATTCTTGCTAATCTATCATCATTGTAACTTCTTTGATTTTGTGCCCAATGCCATGTACATCTCCATGAATAATTGTCTATGATAATGTCAACCTCATACTTAAAGAAAAATAAAAATCAAATAAAAAATAAAAATAAAAATAGTAAAAATTCAAACATATCAAAAAACAAATGCATACACTAATACAAAGATGTGTGTGTGTGTGTGTGTGTGTGTGTGTGTGGTGTGTGTGTATGTATGTATGTATGTATATTCACAAAGTACCTAAAAACAAAAGTACCTAAAAACAAAAGTTAATGAGATTTACAAATACAACAAAGCCTAAATCAGCAAGACTCGAGTGTTTCTGATAGTGTCCTGTCAAAAACTTGATGCGTTTTTTGTAGTGTTGGAAATATAATCAATTACGGGCCACAATCAATCAAGTTTTAATTAAAATACTAACTACTAAAACCACACATATAGGTAAGTATACCCATCATATAGTATAGAGAATAGTAAGTATTATATCTATATGAACTTAGACTTCCACCTTGCTCTATCGTAATCTTTATTATTTAGCCAATAAAATAAATAAATAAATAAAGTAAATAAACTACCGTTACTAGAGAAAATCAAGTCACACAAGAAAAGTCACAAGGATAATCATAGAGTGAGAATAAGGAGAAAAGATATGAAATGAAAAAATACCTCAATTCTATGAAAAGTGAAAGAAATATCTTTCAACCAATTGATTCCCAATTCAAATACCAAAATGAATTTAAATGGTGAATTCATTCTCTCTCGAGTTTTAAAATTCTTATTCTTATATTAATCAAAGGGTATCTCTACATCCCTAATTAAATCTTAGAAGCATTAAGATTAACTCAAGTTATGAAAGAAATAATATCCCTATCTCTAAGCAATATTCTTAATTCTCAAATAAAAAATTAATGTTCTATCTCTAAGTAACACTAAAATCTTTCTAATGGAAGAAATAATACCCATGTCTCTAGGTGATATTAATCTCTCTTTGATTACCGAATCTTTCCCTTAATCTCTCCCTCGAGTTAATTAAAGGATAACAAAATAGTGAATTAATTAGTCTGAAATAATTAATCCAACATATAAAATCAAGTAATTAAATATTTAGGATTAGAATTCAACAAGTATAGAAATAATTCAACATAAAATCATAGAGTCACTACAAAAAAAAGGGTTTTGGCAACGCTAGAGAAAGTGTGATGAAATAGGTCAAAACTGTGGCAAATAGGTTTTTTGCCACAGAAATGCCACAATTTTAATGGGGTAGGTGTTGCGGCCGTTGCAAAAAGTTAGCCACTATAGCATAACCATGGGGAATCCTTTTTTCCACAGAATTATCACAGTTTTAAAACTGTTGTAAATAAAGTGTAGTATTTGTTCATGAACTTTTTGCCACAGTTTTTTCCAACCGTTATTAGCTGTGGGCAAAGATTTCAATTTTTTGTCATGATTTTTGCAACAACCGTGGCGAATGTCATTTGTTGCAATTAAGATTCCATTGGAAATAATACTTTTTGTTACGACTCTTTTCCAAATTGATGTAACCGTGGGTAATGCCCATTTGCTATGATATCCTTGCTATTGTAATTAAAACCTTTTGCCACGGAATTCTCAACATTAGAAAAAGTCATTTGTCACAGTTTAATAGTAAATTTTTTTTCGTTGTTATATAATAACCTTTTTCACCACAAATACAAATGTGTAGTGATATTGCATTTATCATAATAATCTTTTTCCCTGCGCTTTAATAATATCATCATATATTACACATATAAAACTATGAAAAGATTCAATATTAATAATCAACTATTATCCATTGATTGAACATTTAAAATGCCATCTTCCAGTAATAATAACTTAATATACACTAAAAAACTAAATAGAGTCTGATAAGTAACCTATTAATATACCCTTGATATTAATTCAAAGTAGTTCAAAACAAAACCACAATTCTAACCATGATATCCATTAGAAGTCATAAAAAATTCATTAAGAACAAAAAAGAATGCCACAGTTAATTCAACCTTCAATAACCATGGTCTTCATTCCTCCTGTCATTAAGAAAAAAAGGATAAAATTACTTCTCAATAAAGCTTCTAAAATATTTTTTGAAATTCACTATGATGTTGGGAATATAAGTAGATGGAATCCTAAAAGACAATAATCCTTATTTTTTAATTCAATTGGGGAATATTTTGTCACATAATAGATTTGATATGAGTGTATGGAAATTTTATAGTTTACAAAATTTCTCTTTTTTAACCAAATAGAGAAATGCCAGAAGCATAATTGCTAAAACTGAACAATGTAGAAATATGCAGATGCTTACATCACAGAAAGAAGGATAAAGCTGCCACTTCTAAAGTCATTTTACAAAACTCCTAAAGGCATGATGAATATCTTGTATCTATTCTCTATAATGATGAATCTCAAACATGAAAAGTAGTCCTCAAAACATGAAAAGTAGTCTATAACTCCACATCTAAGTTATCAACGAGGACTCAAAATATGAACTAATTAAAACTATTTATCCAACTGTGATGCCAAACAAAATGAAAGAGAATCATAAGTTTCACCAAATTAGATCAATCAAACATGTCATACTTTAAGGAATATATAGCCATCATTGAAAATAAAGAAGCTGATTTCCGCACATTGAAAACACAACCATATAGTTATGACAAAGTACATGCTGCCATTGCACCATATCTACCTATTTTAGTGTTCCCTGTAGCTAAATGTATAAAATTCCACGTAGTAAGAAAAATAGTTTTTTCATACCTCTAAGTCACACTTGATCTAATGCAGAAGGAAGTTACATTAACAAAAACAAACATAACTTTCGATGTATACTCTGAAGCCCATAAATAGGGAGTTTGAAAGCAATGAGAAGATAGAACCAAAGGCAACTCCAACAAAAAATGAACAGGAAAAGATAAATACACCATTGATGGGCATAGTATACACCTTTAAAATAGGTGATTTGTTAATGAATTTTGAAGTGCGACAATAATCATACCATGTCTGCTATACTCTCATATTCAGAAGCATGCTCGTTTGGATTTGAATTAAGTTGTTGATCACTTGAGGTATTGGTAGCCTAAAATAAACGGAATATGAGTATAAGTATAATATTTGCAATAATAATCACTTACAAACAGCTAATTCAGACATAGTGACCATTTTTGTATAAGGAAGGCTATGATTTTTTTCCATTGAAGCTGCTATTATATCAACTCGAGTATTAAGTGTACTAATTTAACCTTGAAAATCTGATAGCATGCTATCAAATTTTTCAATCAAATCATTTTGAAATTTCTCCAAGAGCTTGTTTATATACTCTTCAAAGCCTGAATACATGTTACTTCCGCCACCAATAAGCATTGATTGAGTTGGACCTAATCCCATTGTTCTAACAAAGCCACATCCCTCAGATCCCACAAACTCTTAAAATATTTGTTGTCTGTGTTCCGAGGTACGCTCTTCTGGAGGCAGTTCCTCAAGCCTTGCATTCATTAAACTCTGTACAATTAACAATGTGTGAATGTGTTAGCAAGAAAATAAATTTTAGGCATAATAAATAATATCAAAGAGGTAGGAGTATATTATAATTAGTCTGGCTGCTTCTGGATCTCTAACGACGCCATTTGCATCCGTCCGTGTTTTCATATAGACAGATAGCAGATCTACTTCCTCACCTTTCTTTGTCATCTGAAATTTGAAAAGTGAAAACTTGTACCATTTATTTTCAAAAAAGAAAAAACAAATTTTATTGAAGTGTAGTATATGAAAATATGACTACTTACATCAGCTCGTATTACCACAAATGGTGTTCTACCATATCTATGTGGAGGGCCATGCATACCATAATTATGTTTATTTTTTTCAGCAGCTTCGTAGCAATGTGTAATAAATAACTTGTAGTCATTTTCATCAAATTAGTATAAATTGAGATAAACGATATTCTAGCTTAACTAAAAAATGAAGTTTATTAATGGAGAACTACATAAATTAAATTAAGATTGATTTGGAATGAACTAGTACTTGCACTAGCTCCAAACTCTGATAATCAAGCAGCACTTTCCACTATTCAAGCTCAACCGTTAAAGGAACATTGGCTAAAGCCTCCTCTTTGGTTTTGTTGATAAAATGATTCTTCTTTAATTGCCTTTTCCATGATCTCTATTTTTCATCAAGTGACTTCATGCAATTAATCCTATATGCAGGAGGGACTGTACTCTTTGACTTCATTGAAAAAAAAAAAGAAATGAAGAAAAAGTTAAAAATATACTTAGTCTAATAGAATAACAATCATAACAAAAAAAAATGAGATAAAATGAGCCCAAGTCTATATACTAGTAATTTACTTGAATATCTGCCCAAACACGATCTAAGATATCTTCTGGAATATCTCTCCATGTCTCACAGGTAAAGGGTAGTTGGATACCGTTGCAAGCAACATTGCCAAGATAGGTCATGAAAATAGGTCTATTAGGTTCAATCATCTGCATAAACTCATTAAATGCAATGGAAGACACAAATTTTTCTGAAGAATTCGCCATGATATACCCATAATATCGTGAAAAATGGATACAAATTTTTGACTGCTACTTAGTATTGGCAATAGGTCTGATAACCAAAGTCATTCTTTGATAAATGATCACTATGAGTCAGACTCCATAGAATTTGATTCTTCTTCTGCAAGATTTATGGGCTTTGAATCCCTTCCTCTTTTCTTCAAGTTATTCCCATGTTCTTGCCCAGAAAAAAACAAACAGAAATCGTTAAGGAAGTTAAGATATGGTGCTACAAAATCATTAGTCTTGAAACCCATTTTGTTGTTGACTATTGTGCAAAAGTACTATTCTGTTTAGAATGCCTACAAATGTCTATAACAAAACTTGATTTCCTCAATAAGTACTATTCTACAAATAAATGTCAACCTTTTGTCTAGATAACATTGCATATGTAGGAAAGTCATTGATCGTCCATAACAAAGCTGCACGTAATTAAAACATGCTGTTAGTTGATTCATCATAGGTTTGAACTCCATTATTCCATAAATCTTGAAGTTCCTCAATAAGTGGTTGCAAATAAATGTCAATCTTTTAACCAGGTAACATTACATATACTGGAAAGTCATTGATTATCCATAACAAAGCTACACGTAATTAAAACATGCTGTTAGTTGATTCATCATAGGTTTGAACTCCATTGTTCCATAAATCTTGAAGTTCCTCAATAAGTGGCTGCAAATAAATGTCAATCTTTTAACCAGGTAACATTACAAATACTGGAAAGTCATTGATTATCCATAACAAAGCTGCACGTAATTAAAACATGCTATTAGTTGATTCATCATAGGTTTGAACTCCATTGTTCCATAAATCTTGATTTTCCTCAATATGTAACTACAAATAAATGCCAACTTTTTGTCTAGGACCTTTAAGACCATCTATGAGTTCTGGTGGCAAATTATATGGAATAAGAACAACAGGCCATGTACTGTGAGCAATAGACAATGATTTAAAAGGATTAAAACCATCAGATGTGAGCCCAAGTCTTATATTGCGACAGTCAGATGCAAATGATGGATTCCTACCATTAAAATATTTCCAAGCCTGAGAATCAGTTGGATGTCATTGTATGCCATCTTGGGTTCTTTCCTTATGATGCCACTTTATTAATGAGGCACTTTTAGATGACATAAAGTATTTTTGGAGCCTTGGCTTCAATGAGAAATACCTTATCTATTTAACTGCTTTCTTATCTTTTACTTTATATCTTCCAGCATCGCAAATTTTACAATAGCCAAGATCTTTGTCCTCATTTCTGAACAACATACAATTGTTAGGACATGCATCATACGTCACATTAGTGAATTCAAAATCTTCAATAATCTTTTTAGCTTCATATAATGATTTAGGAAGTTGTGCACCTTTGGGAAATGCCTCACTAAGTAATTCAATTAACATTGTGAAACTTGTATCTATCCAACCAATAATTGCTTTCAGATGTAACAAGTTCACAATAAATGAAAGTTTTGTGAATTGTTCAATTCACATTCAGCATCTTGCAGAAGTGTCAAGAAATCCTTAGTCTATTTATTAGGCCCATTTGATTGCTTAGTATCGGATGGTTCCACATTACCTATATGTGGAATTCCAAATGCCTCATGAACCATATCAACCATGTCGTCTTGAGTGATCGAATTGAATGAGCTTTCTCCCTCATCCCTAATCATTATGTGTGCATTTGTTTTCCAATGGAAACTCCAAAGGGTATAGTTATTCATAAAACCATAAATAACTAGGTAAGCTTTCACAACATCCTTTGACAAAAAGAAACGATTCCCACATTCCTTACAAAGACAGTATATCGGTGAATGTTCGTCCTTGAATCGGTGTGCAAATACTAAGAATTTATCAACCTTTCCTATATACTCATCTGAAGTCCTTTGTTTTGAATACATTCAACCTCTATCCATGTTGACCCAAATCTCTTGATAAATAAATAAATAAATAAAAAGTACTATAATACATAAGACTCATAAACTACAAATCATGATGCATATAAACAGCTTCATGGGTAAAAGTTTTTACTTCATCAAATAAAAAATAAATTCAACCATCTTGAAATCAATTTAAAAACGCAAGGCTTTAAATTTTGCATAATTTGAACAACAACAAAACGCAGCCTTGCATAATTTGAAAAACAACAAAACGCAAGGCTTCATTTTGTGGTTGGACTTTTCCTTGCATTTTTGTCCTTTATAAACCATACTAGCCTTGGGACCAATTCACATCCTTGGGAGGCTTAGTATCAAGGCTTTGTTTAAGCCTTGATCACCATGGCTTCCAAAAAGCTTCAACCGCGGCGTGCCACTTGAGGACCTGGAGCCGCGCGCACTTGAAGAGCTGGAGCCACGCACGCTGCCTAGTCTTCGAGCGACTTCCCCCTTTTTTTTTCCTTTTCCTGTACAATCTTCTTTAAGGGTTTTCATTCAAGCACCAGTTAATTTTTTTTTTGTTATGGAAAAATCGTAAATAAATTAAAATATAATTTCAAATGCCTATACCTTTCAACATGAGGCGTACACAATTTCTATGCAAGCAACTAAAAAATAAATTACAGGTGCCTATGTCTTCAAACGCGAGGCGTACACAAAATCTACCTATATAAAAAACCACGAGAGATCCATACAATCGTAAAGATTATATTTTTATTAGTAAAGGAACCACCTTTTCCGATTATTAACCCGTAGCATGCTCCTAGATTTAACCCAGTCTCTGATACCACTTGACAGATTGCAAGAAAAATAAATACGTAGCGGAAGACAGCAAATTAAAATTTTTTTGAGTCAAAGTCTAGGAATGCTTACTTCTAGGGTGATTAAATTTAATAACCGAAGTTGAATTTGGGTTCAACGGTGCTTGTTGAACAGGAATGTCTACTTGTTCTACAGGGATGCTAGCTAACCGTCGGGTCCTTCGCATCAAACATTTACCACGTTTGCAAACTCTTGACCTTCCAGATTATTCTCTAACCATTATGGACATCTACCGGTGAAAATAGAATTAGAGTGAATAAAATTGGAACAAAAACGAAAGAGTTAAATGCTAAGGAAAAACGAAGGAAAAATTAAAATCCAAGAAAAACGGTGGCTTCTTTTATTTCATGAGGAAAAATGAAAAGAAAGCTTTTTTGGAAACCAACGAAATTGAAGTATTGCGGAATTTCGGTCAACTATATAAAACTCATGCAATTGCTATATTTTATTTGGCAACAATAGCCTTCCTCGTTTTTTTTTTTCTTTCCAAAATAACCACCAAATTTCCTTTTCCTTTAATTTCCTATTTTTGGTTTTCTTTCTTTTGCACATGACGGCTATATCAAAACCCTAATGGGCCATGTGATATTAATTAGTCTAATGACTAATTAAATAGCTCTCTTATTAATTAATTAATCCACTTGACCTAATTAAAAATTACATAAGATAATTAATTAATAAATTAATTAATTAAACTAGTTCTTTTATTAATTAATTAAACTACTTGGACCCAGTATAAAATTATTTAAGATAATTAATTAATTAAATTGGCATAATTAATTATTCTAACCTAAATAAATAAATAATTGGACTCCTAGAATAATTCTTCCAATAATAAATTCAACCAATAAGCCAATATAAAAAATAACTTTATTAAGGTTATTTGAGCTACTTTGGGGACCAAACGACATATTGTTCTTGACTACTAAAATGATCAAAATACCCCTACTAACAAATAGTTGTATTTTAATCATTTTAAATATTTCATTTCTTACCATATGGAAATATTAACCCTGAAAATAATATTGCAAGTACAGTGCCTCTGACCTACATGTGTAATGACGTAAATATCATTCTACGTACCTCCTATTATTGAGATAGGAAAATAGTACTAATACATTTCTCAATCACATTTACCATCCTTTGATAACTAGTTCGATAATCCACGACTTTCATTACGTATCCACTTATCACAGAAAGCTACCCAAAAGTGTACATACTTAGTTATGTTTCTCAGGGTCCTAGATTATTAGATTATCTCAGACAATCACAATGGAGTAATTTCTTCACGTAATGAAGTATAAAAACTCTGTTGTATAAGTCCATCTTAATTAATTAGAGTCATAAACCTAACGTACAAGGTTATTGGCCTTGCGATAAGACCTCACCCAATATACATCAAAGTGTACAAATCCATATTCACCAGACTACCAACTTATATTCAAGTCCTAAGGTACTCGTCCACACAGTAGTTGCGATAAATCAATCTTTATTTATTTTAGTACTTTACTAAAGATTATTATCGTGTAATCCAATTCTACGTATCCCTAATACGCTTACACTATTAGTGCGAGTGAACTACTCACTGGTTAAAGGTAAAACATTCCCTACTTAAAAACCATAATGTAACGATCTAAACCTTGATAAAGTGTCCAACTTCATCAATCAATCAAGACCAATTTTTCGCTTATGTGTTAGTAACCCATAATTTACGTCTTATTGTAAAAGTACGACCCAATCACATGGATTACTTACTAATACACTTAAACCTTTAATGTGCGAATATGTGTAAACAAACAACCATTAATAAATGAAACTTTTATTAATATTCAAAATACAGAAAAATATAGTACATTTTGGGCATATATTCCAACATTAACTATATCCAACCACAATTCCACCAACATTTTACAAGCATTAGAAAGGGAGACATTAAGCAAATGCTACACACAAAGAAAAACAAAGAGAAACCAAACTAAGTACCAAGAGCATTGTGTTCAAGCAAAGTCATTACTATGTGACACACATTTTAGCCTTAGAAGAAGAACAAAACACCAAGAGACATTATAACAAGAACTTCAAATCAAAAATAATTTCAAAGATGTCAACTTGGTCATCTCAAATGAACTTCATCTCTTAAGATCTTTTACATGTATTTACACCTTCCCTAATTACACGAAATAAAATGCACCAATGAAGTATTGACTCATTAACTTTTCAAGAACAACACAGACTGCAAGAATGCAGCTTGACTAACTATCAGGTAGAGCACAACTGTCAACATTTGCGAAGTATTGAAATTCCAAAATTAACAATGCATAAGGATTCCAAATAGATGAAGCTATGGAATCCAAAAGAAATAGGTACCAATTGGCACATACACGCATCCCTCATGTTCTACTTCGCAATTTTCAATTTCCAATTATTGCATCAGAAAATTGCAGAACCAATAGAAAGAGATAGTGTATGTCTAAAAGGACATTTTAACAAAAATTTACAAAATGACTGTGTGTGACATTGCAATGACAATAGAAAATAATGGCATATAATTTAGAATACATGCTTTCAAATAAAGCTGAGACACAAATTTACAAAGTATAATAATAGAAAAAAAAGACCTTAGCAATCACAACAATGTATAAGGTTTTCAAATATTTCTGAACTGCAAAAAAAAAAAAAAAAAACCAGCGTTAAAGGTCTAGATTAGACAAACAACATGAAACCTAGATTCCTTCACACAAGATCAGTCAATTCACAAAATCATAGTTTGGCAGTTCAGCTCCAGAATACTGATCTCACTGACGGGGCCATTTCAAACAACGTATGTAATAGAACATCTTCATAGAAACCAGATGACAAAGAAGATCCCTCAAGTTAAGTCCGTGAATAGCCCATCATCAAGACCCAGACAAAAAGAACAAATGCGAATCTCTATCTAGTAGGTGCATTTTCAGCTAGTAATCAAGACCCACATTGTCGCTTCTAGTGGCAATTTTAAGCTTTTTATCAACACCCAGGCAACAAAAAGAAATGGGTACCCAGAAAATCTTAAATTAAGCTTGAGATTAAAACCATATATTTGTTCATCTCTTCCGAAAATACAGACAAATTGGTGAAAGAAGGAAGAACTTACCTTCAGTAAGGAAGTGCAAAGGAACTCTTCAAACCACCCAAGCAGAAGGTTGATGCCTGATTAAGTTAGAGACGAGAAGATTTTTGAGAGATTGGCGGCAAGGGTTAAGCGGTTGGCGGCAAGGAGGCTGGCAGCAAGGTTGTAGACATAGAGTAGGGAAAATAAAGTAGAAAAAAAATTCAAATAGCTGGTTTTTACTGTATTTTTATTATAAAATAAAATTTCATATTACTTAAGAAATTTGGAAAATTATGTGATTTTTGCAAAGATATCAAATTAATTTCATATTCTTAATTTCTCAACATTAGCATATCTATTAATTTTCTCTTCTTAATTTAAAAATTCAAACTGATAGTTGTAAGGGTAATTAATTACATCTCCTAAATAATATTAATTCTAAATATGAATTGTGTTTTTGAACATCTAAAATCATAATATAAAAAATAATTGTGCTTTACCAAAAATAATATTTATTGGTTATTATCTAGAGTAAAATAAAATATAAAATAATATTGATTTTATTCATATAAATCCAAGAAAAAGTTTAAAACATTATACCCCGCTCACTAGACAATAATCACAATAAGTGTAGTAAAATTTATGTATTTCTTTTTCCTAATTTTATTTCTCTTTTATTGTTTGTAAGAAGTAAATTTTATTCAACACGGCAAAATAATCCTAACGATTGTCATGGTATTTAGAATATAATTGTGAAAAGATCTAACAAAAATTTATTCCACCCTTAAAGGAATGCTTTATATATTTCCTTTTTTGTGTTTACTCTTATCTTAAATAAGATAAAATGTTATCTAGTAAAAAAAAAATCAAAATAGGAAAAAGAATGAAGATTTATTCTTAAAAAATGCCTTAGGCAATGAAGTTGCGAAAATGAATCAAGACATTTGAATCACTAAACCAAACAAATTAATTAATATACATTAACTAAACCAAGCGAATTTATAATCAAGACATTTGAACCACAAAACCAAACGAATTAATATACATTAGGCCTAATAGAACGGCCTAATAGGAGAGTTCTTACTT
This sequence comes from Voacanga thouarsii, assembly GCA_026120185.1. Lineage (NCBI taxonomy): Eukaryota > Viridiplantae > Streptophyta > Magnoliopsida > Gentianales > Apocynaceae > Voacanga > Voacanga thouarsii. The sequence continues at coordinate 1,480,689 of JANUWF010001569.1, forward strand.
GAGATGACAATCTCAAGTTCTACATCATATTAAGTCCTATTTATTCCTCCTCTCTTGTTAATTTTTTAGAAGCACAGAGTGTACATAGGTAGTTGGTCCAAAAAACTATATATAAATTAATAAAATAGTAATATCAAAATTTAAGCACAAAACAACTTCAATATAAACAATTACCTCAGCCATGGTATCTAACGAAAGCCTCCATTTTATTTTAATATTTTTTAATATGTGATAAATAAGAAAAAGTATGATTTTTCCATAGTTTAGTAAAACTATGGGTAATAAAATTTCTTTACCCACAATTTCAAATCTCTGTGACAAAAAGTTATTTTTACCCATAAGATTGTTAAATTTATGGTAAAAATGAACTTTTACCTACAGAAACATAGTCGTGGCAAAATAAAGTGTTAAGAAAAAGGTTTATATGCCATAGAATTCAAACTGTAGTAAAAATCAAGGTTTCACCACAAATTTTGATATGTTGCAAATAAAAACATTGTCAAAAGTCACTCTTTTTGTAGTGAGTAAATATATCCTCAACTACAATTAAAACATATAAATCCAACTTTAACAAAATAGAATTATAAAGAAAGATAGAGAAAAACTTATAGACAAGTGTAATCTCCTTCTCCTCTACAAGTTTCTTGACAAAGCTCCTCTTCTTCTCTAAGATTTCCTTGATCCTCTTAAATCTTGATGTTCTCTAGGAGTTTTTTAAAGATATTACATTGAAAAAATGAAAACTACTTTTGGGATTGTTAATCTTTTGTATTTATAAGAGTTTAGATTGTCAAAAAGTCTCTACAAGAGTCCTTATTCGCTCCTAAATCAATTCTCAAAAGATCTCAATAGAAGTTGTCAAATTCTGCTCAAAAACTCAATTTTCACGTTAAAAACCCGAAATCAGTCGGCCCTAGCTCATAGGGATGAACTGGTGTCAATTCTACCTCTGTTTTGCGTATTTGGACATGTTTGAGTCGGCACCGGCTCAATATTTGAGCTAGGGCCAGTACAATTCTGCCCTGGCTTCAAAAGGGCTCTGTTTTGGTCCCTTTTTATGTAGAAACTAGCTGAAATTCTTCTCATGCACCAACCAACGTTGGTGGCCTTTTGTTTTGATTTTTTTTCACTTTTTAAACAAAATTTCACCATCTTTTCTCATGTTTCTTCATCTCATCAAGTTTACTCAAAAACATATCAAGATGAGGAGAATTAATGGCATTTAATTTAAAAATCAAGGATAAATTCACAACAAATGCCTTCAAACTATGTGCACAATTAGCCCTTATCATATATATATATATATATATATATATATATATATATATATATATATATATTTCATAGTTTCATATAATTATGTATATACATCTATATATCTATATATTTATTATTCATTAAATATGCACAACTACTATTGTTAACTTTTTCTTTAGCATGCCACGTGTCAGTTCAGGAACATGTCTATTTTGACATGTAATATCACAGGGAGATTTCGCTTTGACTTTTATATATACTAGTTTGATGCCCGTGCGATGCACATGATAGTTTATGTTAAATTGTTGTTCATGTGAGATGCACTTATTGTATTTGTGATTTTATTTGTACTTAATTATTAAGTGGCTTAATTTAGAAATTTTGTGTGAGTTTAATTGTGTTGATGAAGGAGCTCCAGATGGTGGAGAAGGTCATGAAGCCACAATCAAATACTATGATTGCTAAGGCTTCATCTTCTAGAATTAGGCCCAAGCCCAGAAAGTTCAAGAAGAAGAAGGGGAACGCAGTGGCCCAGCCTAAGACCCATCCCAAAGATAAATCTAAGGGCAAGTGCTTTAAGTGTGGACTGAAGGGACACTGGAAAAAAGAGTGTCCAGATTTTCAAGCCAAGAAAAACCCTACAGGTAATGTTTTTTATTTAGAGTTTATATCAATGGTTGGATCAACTTCCACTTAGATTGTTGATTCAGGAACCATTGATCACATCTATAACTTCTTGCAGTGGTTTAGAAATATTAGAAGACTCCAGAAAGGCGAATATAGATTACGTGTGGGAAATAGAGTACAAGTTTGGACCCTTACAGTGGGAGAGTTAGATCTTGTTTTTTATTGTAATAGAATAGTGATTTTGAAAGATATTTTATATGTACTTGAATTTCGACAGAATTTGATTTCGGTTGCGAAACTAATAAATTAAGGATATTCTGTGTCTTTCCATTATGGTATTTTTATCAGTAAAGATGGAGAAATTTTATATACTGGGCACACGTATGAAAATCTATTTTTTTTAAACCCTATTAACAATCAATTAAATAACGCTCAATCTGAACCTTTAACAATGAAGAGAAAGACCAATGTCAATAACTCGTATCTTTGGCATTTAAGGTTGGGTTATATCAACTCAACCAGGATTCAAATGTTGAACCATGATAGGCCCTTGGTCTCATTGAGATTGGAAAATTGGCCTCAGTGTGAATCCTGCCTAATGGGAAAGATGACCAAAAGGTCATTTACCCCTAAGGCGGATAAATCCAATGAGGTATTGAGTCTTGTTCACACTGATGTGTGTGATCCCTTGTCTATACCAACGATGGAGGGTTTTGAGTATTTCATCACTTTCACGAATGATTGTACAAGGTTTGGTTATATTTACCTGATGAGACGCAAGTCTGACTCTTTTGACAAGTTCAAAGAGTTTAAGATTGAAGTGGAGCGTCGGACAGGTAAATTGATCAAGACCTTACGATCGGATCGTAGTGGAGAGTACCTCCTTGGTGAATTCAAGGATTACATAGTACAATATGTGATAGTATCCCAACTCTCTGCGTCGAGGACACCCCAGCAGAACAGAGTAGCTGAGAGAAGGAACATGACATTGATGGAAATGGTCCGTAGCATGATGTCTCATGCTACTCTTCCAGTGTCTTTTTGGGGATATGCCCTAAAAACAGTGGCGTACATTCTGAACTTGGTGCCTTCTAAGTCAGTACTTAGGACTCCCTATGAGATGTGGACTGGGCGTAAACCAAGTCTGAATCATCTCAGAATATGGAGTTGTCCAACTTATGTACTAGTCAAGGGAGACAAGTTGGAACCAAGATCAGAATTATGCTATTTTGTTAGGTATCCAAAAGGGACAAAGGGTGGTTACTTTTATCATCCTAAGGAGTAGAAAGTACTGGTTAATACCAATGTTAGATACTTAGAGGATGATTAGAGTACTTCTAGGAAATGTACAACTAAGTTAGAACTTGAGGAGAAGTTATCTTCATAATCAACTTCTTCTGACCCGATTGTGGAGCAAGAAGAGGCACAGCCTCAAGACCCTGTACAATTGGAGCCTCGTCGTAGTGAGAGAGTGTCTAGGATTCTGGAGAAATAGACTGGAGAAGCTTCGAGCTAGTTTCTGACCATCAGGAACATAACCCCACTAGATACGAGGAGGCTATTGCTAATACCGATGTAAATCTGTGGCATGAAGCAATGAAAACCAAGATTGAGTCTATGTACTCAATCAGGTTTGGGATTTTGTAACTTCACCTGAAGGGATAAAACCCATCGGGTATAAGTGGGTATACAAGAGAAAGAGAGGAGTAGATGGGAAGGTGAAAACCTTCAAATTTAGGCTTGTGGTGAAATGGTATACTCAGAAAGAGGAAATCGATTATGAGGAAACCTTTTTCCCGGTAGTCATGCTTAAGTCCATCCGTATCCTCCTTGCCATCGCATGTCATTATGACTACGAGATATGACAAATGGATGTCAAGACGACATTTTTAAATGGCCATCTTAGTGAAGACATCTATATATCCCAATCGGAAAGCTTTGTTGCTAAAGGCCAAGAACATATGATTTGCAAGCTTAAGAAGTCCATTTACGGACTTAAGCAGCCATCGAGAGTATGGAATATTCATTTTGACGAAACTGTAAAGTCTTATGATTTTACTCAAAATGAAGATGAATCATGCGTATACAAGAAACTTGAAGGCATTAATGTGATTTTTCTTATCTTGTATGTGGATGACATTCTACTCATTGGAAATTATGTAGGGTCATTGTCATCTATAAAGGTTTGACTGTCTAGTCAATTTAGTATGAAGGACTTGGGAGAAGCCAGCTACATTTTCAGGATTAGACTTCTTAGAAATAGGAAGCAGAGAATGTTAGGATTATCCCAAGCGGCATACATTAACAAGATGTTGGCCAAGTATAGTATGGACTCATGCAAGGGAGCTCTAATTCCTTATAGACATGAGTTGTCATTTTCTTCAAGGGACTGCCCTAAGTCTCAAGAAGAAAAGGACAGAATGAGTAGGATTCCCTACGCTTCGGCTGTGGAAAATCTCATGTACGCCATGTTGTGTACTAGGCCAGATATCTGCTTTGCTATAGGCTTGGTTAGCAGATATCAGTCAAACCTTGGGGAGGTTCATTAGCAAGCTGTAAAGCATATTCTCAAGTACCTCAAGGGAATAAGGGATTATATGCTGGTTTACAGGGCTGATGACTTGGTTCCTACAGGATACACAGACTCAGACTTTCAGGCGGATGAGAGAAAATTCATTAGTGGATATGTCTTCACCTTGCCTGGAGGAGCCATTTCATGGAGGAGTATCAAGCAATCTTGCATTGCTGACTCGACTATAGAAGCTAAGTATGTGACAGCTTCGGAGGCATCCAAGGAAGCAGTCTGGCTCTGAAAATTTCTTTCAGAACTTAGAGTCGTGTCACATATGGACAGGCCGATTGTGATGTATTACGACAACACTGGAGTAATATCACAATCCAAAAAATCCAAGAACCACAGGAAATGGAAGCATATCGAGAGGAAGTACTACCTGATCTGTGATTTCATCCAGAAACGGGAAGTCGTGGTGGAACAGATTGCCTCCGAGAATAATTTAGCTGATCCATTCACCAAATCTTTAGCTGAGAGAGTCTTCAAGAGACACTTAGATGCTGTAGGGGTAGGCACCTACTGACTTACTTAGTCTTAGAGTGCAAATAGGAGATTGTTGGGAAATATGCCCTCTTAGACTAGGTTTCTGATGTAAATATTGAATGTTTTAATAAAAGAATTTATTTTTAGAAATTATTTGTGAATTTACATCTTATTTGTGTACAATTATATTTGAAAAAGACCCATTGTGGTTAAGTAAGTGGTCCATGTGAATGGAGGTCTTTCACAATAAGGTATGGATCACGAGTTACTTAACACATAAACATTCGTTCTTAATCAATTGATGAGAATGTGAATCTCATCATGTCTAGGTTATTATGTTATGAATTCCAAATGGGGAATGGCTTACCTTTAACCAGTGAATAGTCCATTCACTTCATGACATAAGCGTATTTCGAATACGTAGAACAAGACCTATAGTGGTGGTTTCAAAAGGTACTATATGGTAGAAACTTAGACTACTACCGCTACAGCATGGACTAGTACTCTACAACTTGAGTATGAGTTAGTAGTCTGACGAAGCTCGAAGCATATACTTTGATATGTTATAATTGAGGTTCTATCGTAAAACCAATATACTTGCATGTTGGGTATGTGTGACTAGTTAGTTAAGACAGACTTGTACAAAATAGTTTCTATACTATATCGCCCATTGTGATTGTCTGAATGATCTAAATATCCAAGGTCTTGAGAAACATAACTTGGATGTTTGCTTTAGGGTAGCTCCCTTGGAAAGCGAAAATAATCCAAGAAGTCGTGGATCATTGGACTAGAAACTTAAGGATGGTAGATGTCATTTAGAGAGGTGTTAGTACATTTCTTCCTCTCTAAATATACGGCGATGTATAGAGGGGTATTTTAGTTATTACACCTGTAGGTCGGAGACTTTGCTAACACAGCATTGTCCTTAGGGTCAATATTTTCTTATGTTGATATTAGAAAATATTTAAAATAAAAAATACAGCTATTTATATAGCAAGGGTAATTTGGTCATTTTAATAGCCAAGGCGGTGTATCTTTTGGTCTCCAATATAGACCGTGAGTCCTAATTAAATACGGGCTAAGGAATTGATCTTAAATTAAATGAAATTTATTTTATTTAAGTAGTCTAATTTAATTGTTGGGTTAGAATAAAATAAAGGTCCATGGAGAGAGAATTAATTAAATTAGTTTGGTGGGTTAATTAATTATTCAGGACTTTGGCCCAGTTTGAATAATTAAAGATTAACCTGGGACTAAACTAATATAGCTTATTTATTGGACTAGTTTATTTGGGCTGAAAAATTAATTATTTGTTGGGCCAATTATTTAGTTCTAATTAGAATAATTAATTAAGTCCAAAAGGCTAAACTAAGAGTCCAATGGCCCAATCCAGTTTAACCTAGGGTTTTATTTAGGTTAAATAGGAGAATGGGAAAACAATGTTATTCTCTAAGACGGCTTCTTCTCTGTGGAAAAAAATAGACATCTCTCTCTCTCTTTCTCTCTTCAGAAAAAGTTCCTTAGTCTGTGAGTTGTTCACCAAACGGAATTAGGCAGGCCATATACTGAAAGATCGAGATCTTGGCATTCATCTACATGTAAAGATGGAGTAGGAGGTTTGCAAGAATCGCACCAGAGGTTTCCACCAGTACACCTACCCCGGTAGCACACATTCCGGTCCAGCCAATTCTTAGAATAAGGAAAAGAGGTAAATATTTTTTTAACCTCGGAGTCTCGTCAGAGCACGACTAGCGCCGATGCCGGCGCCGGCTCTGTTCGAGAATCCCTTGTTCTTCAGTTTTTCTAGTTTTTTTTGTTTTCACTTCTGCTGCGTGCTCTGTGTTTTCCGCTTTTCCAGCCTTCAAGAAGTAATATCTAAATGATTCTTTCGGATATCTAATATACAAACACTTGTCAGACTTACTTTCAAGTTTGTCACATTACGACCTTTTAACAAAAGTAGGGCAACCCCATATTCCAATATGAGATTACTTTAGTCTTTTACCAAAGAATAATTTAAATTAGATAGTATCAACCAGTTTTTATAGAACACTGTTTAGTATACAAACAACAGTCTCTAATGCATATTCCTAAAATGATTTTGGTAAGTTTACGAAAGCCATTATGGTTCATACCATGTCTAGAATGGTTCAATTCATTTTCTCAAATACACCATTATGTTGAGATGTATATGGTAGAGTCCTTTGAGAGAATATTTTATTATCTCTTAGATAATTTTGAAACTCTTGACTTAAGTATTTACCTCATCAATCAGATCTTAGAGTTTTAATACTTTTGCTAAATTGTTTCTCTACTTCATTCCTGAAGTCTTTAACGTTGTCAAAGGCTTCTAATTTGTATCTCATTAAATAAAATACCCATATTGTGAATATTTATCAATAAATGTAATGAAGTATTAATAATCTCCTTTTACTTATATTGACATTAGGCTATATATATCAGTATGTATGAGTTCTAATAACTCTTTTTCAGAAAAGAGAGTTTTAGTCATTTTTCCAATTAAATAAGATTCGTATGTGCCATATGATTTGTAATCAAATAACCCTAAGTCACCAAGCTTATATAACTTAGAAATACGATTCTCATTTATATGGGCTAAACGATAATGCCATAGGTAAGGTGAGAATGAATTATCTTTTCTTTGTTTCTTATTGTTTATATTGAAAATAAGATCATTCCTGTCTAGAATATAAATACCATTTATCAAGATTGCAGCACCATATTGGACATTATTTAATGAAAAAGAATAACCTTTATTCTTGAAAATTAAATGAAATCCATTTATGTCCGAACAAGCAATTGTGATAATATTCTTATATAAAACAGGAATATAATAACAGCTTGTAAGTTCTAAAATTAATCTAAAAGGTAAGTGTAGAGAATAAGTCCAATAAGTGCAGTAGCCTTTATTCTATTTGCAGCATGTAGGTCCATATCGTCCTTTTCAAGTCTTCTACTGTCCTTTAGTGCACAAATGAGATACAAATTCGGTATCTAATACCCATATCTCATTTTTAAAGACAGTATTAATCTTAATCATAAACATAACAGGAATGAAAATAAAAATGCCTTCGAGCTTCTCCTTCTCTTTTCCTCTCTTTGATGATCTCCAGGTAGGCCTTGCTGTTACGCCTCTAATGGTCCATCTTCCCACAATGATAACATATGCCTTTGGTGGTTGCCTCCTTTTTCTTTATGCTACCTTTGGACTTAGTAGGAAACTTCTTCTTCTTCTCGGAACTTTCTTCTCAGAAAAGGAAGAATCTACCAACATAACTGCACTAGCTTCCTTCTTCAAGGAAGTTTCTACAGTCTTGAAAAGGTTTATCAACTCGGGTAGTATGATCTCAATCTTGTTCATTTAGTAGTTAGTCACAAATTATGAAAAATTATACTTGGCAAAGATTGTAGAATTAAGTCGACACTTAATTCATGATCCATTACAAAATCAAGTAACCCAAACTTCTCAATCAAGCCCAGCATTTTCGGCTCATGAGTAGCCACAAAAGCACCCTTAACCATCTTAGATCGAAACAACTGTTTAGAGATCTCGTATTTCTCTATTCTAGCTTGCTAATCAAACAGCTCCCTAAGATGAAAGATAATGGTTTGAGCATCCATATGCTTATACTGCTTTTGCAACTCATGGGTCATTGACGCCAGGATAATACAAGATACTATGTCACTATTCTCTTGGCGTTTATTATGGACAACATGCTCATCAACAGGAGCATCTTAGGCTGGTAGTGGCAAAATAGGAGCATCTAGCACATAGAACAACTTTTCTGACTTGATAATGATTCTCAAATTTCTATAACAGTCTAGAAAATTTGACTCAGTAAGCTTACTGGTTTCCAAGATGGTACGTAAATTCAAATTAGTCGACATAATGTAAATGACCTAAATGTAAAAATAGAGAAATTAGCAAAATGTATATGCACATGATATGCAAATAATTAATCCTTTAATTAAGCGCATAATTATTTCATTATTTTACTCAAATCAATAACCCCCACTATTGATTCGCAAAAGCCCTTTGGAAGCTTTCCTAGTAGACCAATATCTAAATTCCTTAAGAATAACCTTGGATTAACTCGACAAATTATTCTTAAGTTCAATGGTAGGCATCCAATACCAATTACATCGAATGTAATTACCAGATCGTTGGGTGATTAATATCTTTTAATCTTAAAATATTTAAGCTAGATCAATCTTGCCTCTAATTTTCTTTATGCTTGAGTTAGTCCAACCGAGATAAAAAAATTAGTTAAACCCAATATATTAATTAGGAATTTAAATTTCATAACTCAAACATACTCCATGTCAAGTAAGCTTAGGTTAGCCCAACAACTTAGTCTCGAAAAAGAGCTCTCATTCTTATTATATTAATGGGACGCATTGTATTTAATATTGATTGAGGGACTTGTTATATTAGTGATCTCATACATTTGACATGTATAATTATCAACACATTGGCAATATTATAATAGACTCAATTATATGACTTGGTTATGAACTTTTCTAGATAAATTTCCTTAAACCAAGTAGGAAATTAATTTGGTCAAACATATGTGTTCATGTATGTTTGAGAAGAAAGTCTTACCATCCTTTCGATTCGTTCTTGAATGCCATTTTCAAAAGTTTGAAAAATAATTTTTAATCTATCTAACATATGTAATCTAATTACATAAATTCATAGAAAGAAACCTTGGGTTACATTTGATGGGAATTAGATGAGAAGAGAAATTATACAAGAATAATAAAAAAGAGAGGACTCACATGCCCTATTTATTCAAAACAAAGTAATAAAAAATGTATGACACAATATTCATTAATCATAATAATTTGATCTAAATCCATAACCAAGCCAACATGACAAAACATGCTTAAAATAAATCAAGCAAAATAAACATACATGAAATATAAATTTCCAAAATCATTATTTAAAAAAAAAAAAAACTAGTCCCAAAATTAAATTTTTGGGAAAAGCTGGGGTCCTTTTGAAATTTAAAATTTTGTTTCAGTGGGTTAAAGAAAAAAATAGTTTTTTTTTTTAAAAAAAATTTATATGAAAATAGGCCACGGTTTTTTTCAAGAACCGATGACCAGTTGGACCAAATTCCAGCTAGTCTGGAAAAATCCTCACGCCATGGCTGGTCTCGGCTGGAACAAATTCCAGCCAAGCCATGGTAATTTTACAAGACTGTGCGAAGACAAGATCATGTAAAACAATAGGAAACAAAAACAACTCACAATAAACAATTTCCTATTGTGAGCTTGTCGAGCCTCTGCAGCCATGGCAGGCAATTTCAAGCCCACCGACATGCACTCACAATAGGAATGGAACATTGCCGAATTGTTTATGAGAAATTGCTTGCACCAATTATTTGTACTTGTTTCCTATAGCTGAATAGGAAATTGTTTGGAAACAATTGGATACCATTCAGCAATTTCACACGGACCACTGAATTCAGCAATTTTACAAACAATTTTCTTATTAGATTTAGTTTTTTGAAAAACACGTTAATCTCTAATAATAATTTGGTGTGATCACAATCATATAGATTAAAACAAAATTTTCAAAATCAAATTATTTGTGAAAATAATTTTCACGAACCCAAATATAATTTTAAAATAATTTCAAATTTTAGAATATTTATAAAACAATTTCACATGCCAAATTTATTTGTTTTTTAAACAATTTCAAAAACAATAATAAATTCGTAAAATACATACCAGATAGATCTTAAATTACTATTAAAATTTAATCATGCAAGATAAAATAATTTGCAGCAGAAATTAAAATGAAATCCATTCAAAAGATCACTTATACGTAATTAAACAAGTTAAGAAAAGAAACAAAAAACTAATTACTTCGAAAATATAACTTTTAAAATTTTTCTTCACGTGTGAAACCTCTTCGAAAATTGTTCAAATAACGAATCACTAAATTTAAAAATATAAATTTCGTTAATATTGATCTTTACAAGAATGTACTCAAGAATCATAAAAAAAAAATTTGGCGGCTAGCAATTTTGTTTTGCAAGAAGAAGAGTAGAAGAAAAGGCCACAAAAGATTGCCTTTTAGTGAAGGCGGCAGCTCGATTTTTTTCACACGTAAAAAAACACATAGAACAATTCTATATATATATCTATATTACCGATTCTCTGCCTTTTATGACGTAAAGAATCCTCTGTGTTTCCTAAGACTTTTTAGGATACATAACGAAAAAGCCTTCTACATTATGGGCTTAAACTTTAGAAACTGCAATTAAACCCGTGAGGTTTTTACCCATTGCAAATTTCTCAAAACAATTATAATACTTTATAATTAACCTATAATAATTATTTATTTTTACAAATTAATCTTATGATATTATCAAATAATATCTTGAATAATAATTCCTCTATTATGTGTAATCTATTAGGTTTTCTAACCAATTAATAGCTAATATAAATTAACTCTACCGCAATAGAATTAATAATATTTTTATAATTAAAATTAATTTAATAATTCTAATTAAGATTAATTTATTAATTAATAAATTCATGTTTAGCCGATTATGAGCGACATCTAGCAATGCATCATGACCATCAAAAAGTTCAGAAAGTCAAGTGGCTTAACGTGAACCTTTTAATAGCAAAATATCAGTGCAATAAACTCATTTCATTATACTATATCTCATTTAGTTTTAGAGTATAAAATTAGTACCAACTCCTTTTAGAATATAATTAATTCTAACCCGAATTTATTATTACTTGTTCCAGAATTCATTACTCAATATGTGTATCAATTGAAATTATTTCTTATACATAGTCGCCTTGGCTAAGGACTTTTCGAGTAATGATTCTATACAAGTGGCCATGAGATATACACTCCTACTATTAAAAGTGATTAATCCTTTATTGACCCTATTAATTATTTTTGTTTACTTTACGTTGTACCCAATATCTATCCCATAAGCAATCTTGTAGGGATTCCAAAGATTGGAATCAAAGTACAATACCTATTAAACAAAGTACGTTGAAGATTTCAAATCTAAGGATACTTGAACATTTACAATAATGGGATTCTATCACTGGCACTAAATAGTTATCCATATTATTATCTCATAGTTAAATCATTCAAAAACTTGATCACTTAATAAACATCCACGTATTAAATTTAAATATCACAATACTCACGGATGTGAGAACCACCGCTTGATCAAATAAAGAAGTATAACACGTGCTAGCTTTTGCCATTAATGATGTCCTATCTCGCTAATACTATGACTAGGGATATTTAAGCACAAGTACTACATAGTGTAATAGGAATCTCACATTATACTATCTATCATAATTTTCTTAACACTATACTAGGTGCTTAGGACTTTATCTAATAGTTTTATACACATGTACACAAAATGATTAATTAAATTAAAAGATAAAATATCTTTGATTAATAAATGTGTCATATATAATATACAAGTGATTACCTCTAGGGTATAACATTAAAAGTTATTAATTCTAATATTTAAGAAAGATAAATCTGATAAAACGCATCAGAACAATTGACCCCAAAAAAATCCTATAATTCAAACAAATTAATCTTGTACCAAATTTGTTCAAGCCCAGTTTTTCCCACAGCTGTTACAACTTCCTTTCGAGATCCCATAATAAGAATATATGCTCCCAGGCCAACGAAAGTGTTTAAACCAAAAGTTATATTTCTTTCAAAGATCCTACGCTTCCTTGGCCACAAGCCATGAGCTCCATAATAAAATACCACCTACAACCCCAAGCCAAATGTTCCCACAATGATCAATTTGTAATAGAAAGTTGATGTACCAAATGTTGTTAATAGATTTAACAGCCCACTAGGATGGCTCTTATTCAACTTTATTCTAAAAAGATTTCCATTTCCAGTCATTGAAGGCTCCCATGATTGCAACATCTGCTTCATTACTCAATATTGAAAGACTTGTATTGAAGAACACTTTTATGTCCTCATCAGCTTTTACCACCTCAGGATAACATAATAGTTTGTTTCCTTTTGAGAAATTTACCTCAGCAACCTTTCCATTGCCTGCTTATGCAACTTTTCTTCCATCTCTAACTTTAACTTGTTCTCATCCTTTTCTCCAAGTACTTTGTTATCCTGGTAAAGTAACTCCAATTTCAGGGATTGATCTTCACGTATACCTTTGACAACTCTAGGATTTTCAATCTGGCTCGTATTGTAGCCCTTTTTTATGATGGTTAAGTCATTTGACTCATCAACGTGAATGTTTTTACATTGTTTAACTTCATCACTTGTTACGATTTCCATTTCCATTCCTTCTAAAATTGTTATAGTTTCAATAACAATAGTATCCCCCTACCCTTGAAGATGTCATTTCATTTGAACTACCCATTTCAATGTTGTATTTTTGTTTAAACTCATCCTTAGTAACGGTATTTAACTGGCCAGGGTTAAGTCTTCCATTTTTTATCCATTGAGTTATTGTAGCAATAGATATTGGCTTTGTGGTCGATGATTTAATATCTATTATTATTATTATTATTATTATTATTATTATTATTATTATTATTATTATTATTATTATTATTATTATTATTATTATTATTATTATTATTATATCAAAAAATAAAAGTAAATAAACAATATAAAAAATATCTCTTAAAACTAATAGATTTTAAATAAGAATAATTTAGTTATTTGCCAAAAAAGGTCTAAAACATAAGAATAAATTTATTTTCTTTTTAAAAAAAATTCAAATTGACCGATTTATACCTGATCGGTTTGATCAGTTTTGACTGGTCCGACTGGTTCTTGATTGGTTTTCTTGCTACCAACTTATGTCATAGAGTCAGATCGAACCAGTGGCCGGTTCCCTATCTGACTTTCAGAACCATGCTTTTAATAGGTTTTCCTGAATCAATAGTGAGGGCTATTAGTTTAAGTAGAATAATGGAGTTAATGTACGTTTAATTAAAAACCAAATTAAATGCATCTCATATGCATATAAATAGTCTGATATCTTTTATCTTTCATTTAAGTTATTTGCATCATGACAACTAATTTGAATTTATATAACATTATGGAGACGAACAAGCTTACGAGTCCAACCTTTTGGATTGGTATAGAAACTTAAGAATTATTCTCAAGTTAGAGAAATTGCTCTATATACTAGATACTCCTATTCTACCTCCTCTAGCTAAAAATACTCTTGTTGAAGAGCATGATGCTAGTAAGACGCATTAAAAAAGACGACGACATAAAACATGTAGATGACATATTGTTAATAGGAAACGATATCTCAACCATTTAGTTAGTTAAAAAATGGTTATCAAAGAATTTTTTCATGAAAGACTTTGGAGATGCAACCTATATTCTAGAAATAAAGATTTATAGAGATAGATTAAAATGATTGGTTGGTCTTTCACAGTCCATATTACATTGACAAAGTATTAAAAACATTTTGAATAGATCAATCAAAAAGATGATTCTTATCCGTGACTCATAGGATAAACCTTTCAAAATTAATGTGTCCTCCAATACAAGATGAAAGGAATCACATGTGTAGAATACCATACACTTCAGTAATTTGATATATCATGTATGTTATGATATATACTAGGCCTGATGTATCATATACTCTTAGTATGATGAGTAGATACTAATTTAATCCTGAAGAAGGTAATTTGACAGCTATAAAAAATATTCTTAAGTACCTAAGAAGGACAAATGATATGTTCTTGATATATGGAGAATGTGATTTACAAGTAAAAGGGGTATTTTGATATCAATTTCCAATATGATAAGAATTATTGTAAATCACAATTACATTATATATTCATTTTAAGTGGAAAGGCAGTCAATTGGAAAAGTTTCAAACAAGATACTACGACCAATTCGACCACAGAAGTTGAGTACATAGTGGCCTCTGAAGCAGCTAGAAAGGCAGCCTGAATCAAGAAATTCATAACTAAATTATGAGTGGTACCTAGCAATTGTTGGTCCAATACTTTTGTATTGTGAAAATAATGGAGCTATTGCGCAAGTAAAGGAATCACAGTTTCATTAATGATCCAAGCATCTACTTAGGCAGTATCATTTAATATAAGAGATCATTGATAGGAAAGATAGAAAGAGTACCTACCGATCAGAACATAGTTGATCCGCTTATTAAGGCATTACCAAAGGAGAAACTTGATGGTTATGTACGGTCATTGAGTATTCGACACATAAACGATTAGATCTAATGCAAGTGGGAGATTGTTGGTATTATAGCCTAGAGTCAATTAATTTATGATATTTTTTACCCACATATTAACTAAAATGTATTCTTTATCTTTTAGTTTTCATTTGTTATTTCATATGTGTATAAAACTAATAGATAAATTTCCAAGAGCAACACATAGTATTAAAGAAATCATGATAGGAATTATAATGTAAGATTCCTACTACTATATAGTGTTTGTGCTAAAATTATCCCTTGTCATAGTATTAATGAGTTGGAACACCATTAATGCGCAAAGATTGGCATATGTTATACTTATTGATCTAATCAAGTGGTGATTCTCACATCCATAAATATAAGGATACTTGAAGTTAATTAACATGTAGATGCTTGTTGAATGAACAAGTACATTAGATGAACCAACCATGAAATAATTACATGAATAACTATTTAGTGCTAGTGATAAAATTTCATTATAACAGATGTGCAAGTTTTCTTAAACTTGAGATCTTTAAGGTACTTTGTTTGCCAAGTACTGTATTTTTATTCCAATCCTCAGAGTTTCACTGAAGTTTACCCATATAGGATGGACATTGGGTGTAACATGAAACATACGAATAGTTGAGAGGGTCAACAAAAGATTCATCACTACTAATAGTAGGGGAGTATATCTCACGGGCTCTTGTAGGGAACCATTACTTAGGAAGTCTTTGGCCAAGTCGTCTATGTTATGGAAACAGTTCCAAGACGATACACATAATGAGTAATTGATTTTAGAAACAAGTACTAAAGTATTCGGACTAGAATTAATGATATTCTAGAGAAAATTGGTACTAATTTCATATTCCAAACTGAATGAGATATAGTATAATGAAAAGCATTTATTGTACTAGTTATTTGCTATTGAATTGTTCATATCAAATTATTTGACTTTCTGAACTTTTGGATAATTATGATGCATTATTAGATGCCGCTCTTGATCTACTTAATATAATTAATTGGAGAATTAATAAATTAATTCTAATTATTGAGGATTGCTAATCCCACAATTTGTAGGACTAATTCATATTATTACTGTCAATTGATCAAAAAACCTAATAGGTCACACACAATAGAGGATTTAATACTCAATATATTATATGAAAATATTATGAGGTAATTTTATGAGAAGAAAATAATCTTGTAGGTGAATTATAACTTGGTAATAGTCTTGTGGGTAAATTATAAAGTGTTTATAATTTGAGGTCTAAGTGAAATTATTTGTATAATCCTAAACCCCATAAATGTCTATAAATAGCTCACTTTAGGGAATTGCCCGCTAGAGGAGAAGTTTTGGAAAATTATTTTCAAAGAACCCTAGCTTCCGATCGTCCACTGTTACTTTCGAAAATCAACCCTAACCGCCACCAAGTCTACTAGCACCGGCTAACTGTATTTTGCTATAGCACAACCCTTGTGTGGATACTACTAGAGTCATCTTTACACTTAGGACGTAATGGTTGATTAAGAACAACACAAGAGAAGGCAAATCAATGGAGTCGGACTTTGTTGCGGGTTTGAGTTGTCTACGATTTTGTGAAACATCAAGAACATTGATTGTACATCAGTGTTTTGTGGCGAATTGTGGTGTTCCTTTCATTGAAAAGTTGCAAAATTTTGAAAGGTAACAATCCCTCCCTTCTCTGGTCCATTTTATTTATATATGAGTAATCCTTGAGTTTGGGTTTCTGTGTTTACTCTTCCGTTGTTGCTTCCATTGTGGCATTGTTTATGTTTATGAAACCTAACACAAGTCCTCCTCTTATATAATTTTTATTTTGTTAAAAAATAAAATTGGTAAGAGTACAAGCTAAACCTCCCACTACTCAAGATAGCTTGTCTTATAATTATAGACAAACGTGGTATTTAAATTATAAAATATTTTTTTAAAAAAAGACAATGGGACTAGGAAAAATAAATAGAAACAAAAAAAAAAAAAAAGAAAGGGCCTCTGGGACTGGCCTGCTAAGACTGTGGTCCTCGCGGTCTTTGAGGCCAGTCCATGTCTGGCCTAAGGCCAACAATCCAAAGGTTCGAAGGCCTGTCCCGAGACCTGCCCGGTACGGCAAGAAACTATGCAGCCAACTTGTCAATGTTTTGTCAACCAGTCCAATTAGGCTCGCCTAATAAGTTGTTGAGCTATTAACAAGAAACTAACATTTACAGACCCATAATCAATGGGCTTTGATGCAGTCTGTCCTTTTCTGGATCCTTTGCCTAACGTTTGTTTTATGAAAAATTATGGGCTTAGGCCCGAGCAAATGTCTTCATTTAACATGGATTAATATACGTATTCAAAAAGCAGGAAATTATACATAATTGAATCAATTTAAGCATATTCAATTTCCACTATTTATATATATATTTTCCTTTCTCTAGCATAATATATTTTTAATAGAAAATTAAAAAAATTTCATAAAATAACAAAAATATTTGGACTTTACAGTAGGATTCATAACGCTTTATTTTTAAAATAATTGTTATGTATAGACCGTGGGTGCCCCCATATATTCTTTATGCTATTCTAAAAGACTTTGATTAACGAATTGTGATATTTTCTACTATAATAGGGAAAAAAAAATCAAATTGCATTCGCTTATATATAAAAACTCTCTCCTACCTCTCCACTCTTACTTGGCCATGACATTTTACTACCCTACTTTAAACATTTGCTTTAAAAAAAAACTATAATTTTGAATGAATTAGCACATGAGACACGAGTAATAACAGTATTATACTAATTTTTTCCTTTTAGTTTTAGATAACGTTATAATTGCAAGAGTTGTTTTGTAAACTATACAATTTTGTAACTATTCCCTCCATCCCTTTTTATTTATCTATTTTAATTAAAATTTTTATCTCAATTTATCTGTCTAATTAGTAAATTAAGACGATATTAATTACTATTTTTTTACAAATATCCCTCTTTAATACTATGATTATTGTGCACTTATAGTGGGAAATAGAAATAAATTAAATATTTTTACAATACATAAAGTTTTAAAATTTGATTATTTCTTAATAAAGAGAGAGATTCTTTGAGGGTAAAATAGGAAATGTTAATTAATTAACTGAATTTTTTTATTTTCCTTAAAATTTGTGAATCAATTAAAATAGGCATATAAAAAGGGACGGAGGAAATAGTTATCTAGATCATTAAGGTTGGATGAGGTAATTGCAACGCATATGCATCCCTTTCAATAGCTATAACTCATATTTTTTTAAAATAAAAAAAAATCATTATGTGATTATATTTTATGTTAACCATTTCTTTCTCTCTTTTTATTTAGCCAAAAATAAAAAAGAAGGAAAAAAGGATAAGAAAGAAAACAACAAAATCACTTGTACATAGTTAAAATATGTATATGCATGCATGTATATACTTTTTTTATTATTCAAATACATAGTTGGTATTGAATTGTTAATTCTTGAGGAGATATAATTTTCATGGTCTATAGAGACCAAATTCATCTAAAGATTTTTTCAATGTAGGCAATATACACAGCATGATTTTAGTAGAGTAAAAAAAATTGGTCCTTAACATATAGAAATGAGACAAAATATCTCATATTTTGTAATTATCATTATGAGGAAAATTACGAAACTCTTCAATGGCCTTTATAAATTTAGAATGTAATCCTTCAAATACACGAACTTGTTCGAAGAGTTTTGTTCAACCTCTTCAACACATAATTAAGTATGAAAGATATATCAAAATATTGGTTAAATAAATGCCATCAAAATGATCTCTTCTCCCTCTAACCTATATAAAGCCATCTCTGTGTCCATCAAAACCTGCACTTGGCAAGCAAAACAAAAGAGAAAAAAATGATTTACAATTCTTTCTTGAAGTTTGCCCTCTCATTTCTTGGTGGCCCTTTGTTTCAAAGGGTGTTTCTGAAGGAGTTTTGCTTGGAAGGATGAAGAAGAAGAAGAATAAGGAGGCGGTTGTTGTTGCTGGTATATCACCCACATGTGGCTAATCCTTTGTTTTGTGTATCATTAATAAATAAATTCCTCACTAGGGGATATTTTTATTTTTAATTATTGATTAATTTCTTTGTCTCGTTTGATTGCATTATTTTTTTTTCCATTAATTTCTTTGTCTTGTTTGATTGCCTTATTTCATTTCCCTTACACTATTGCTTAATTCCCATCTGAATTTTATGTTAAATTTTGATTTTTTTTATAAAAAAATGTATATCATATCATTACTTTAAACAATCTCCAAACTTGTACTTTAAATTATGCTCCAAAAAGCATATATCCACTCAATTCAATGGAGGATTTGATTTATGTGAACTCATATTTGTCGGTTGGCTTTTGGAAACATTTTGTACTGCCAATATACTAGAAACTAAATTCGTGGGCCTCAAGGGTATCATGTTAGGCTCTTACCCTACCGCAACGCTATCAAATTAAATTAAATTAAATTAAAATTTAACCAAAACTATCCCCTCCCTCCCTCTGTCTCTCTTCCTCTTTTTTGCTTTTTTTTTTTTTAAGATAGCATATCAATCAAATGTTGTACTATATTCAACGTAAGATAGATTCATAATATACTAAAAAAGAAGGGATAGATTCGATCCAAAATACAACAAATAGAGATGCTAAACTATGTGTAATATAATTATTACAAGAATGTTTAAATACAGAAGTAGCAGTTGCAAGTTGAATTTCAAAATCAAAATTACAAGAAAAGGCATAATTATTTTAAAAACAAACATAACATTATTAATCCACAAATTTCTGTTAATAATTAATTATAAGGTTAATATTTCTAATCGAATTTCAATATTTTATAAGTTCTGTATTTTTTTATGTTATAAATATGGAAAACACTGTTCTAAAAGTAACGAGTATTGGAATTTATTTTTAGTGGGAAAAAAAGGGGGAAAAAAATGACACGTCCACTTGATAACCCCCTAGGTGGAAAAATTTCGTATTCCTAGGGTTGATTGTGATGGAGAGTGGTGCAAACTTCTGAAGGGCAAAATTGAAAAATTCCCAAGAGATGTAAATCTTGTCGAATACGTTTTGCATCCCTTCACCCTTCATCATTTTGCAAGTAGAGAAAATGTCAATTGTCAACCATTTCAGTGGGCTCGCCTAACAAGTTGTTGGGCTCGTAACAAGAAATTCACATACAGACCCATAACCAGTGGGCTATTGCAGTCCGACAGGACATCAGGCCCATGATTGTGAGCTTACAGGCCCAGCAAATATCTTCATTTTCCCTCACTTTCAAGGGAGAAAAAAAAAAAAAAAAAAGAGGAGGCAAAAGACGATAACTACTGAGCTACTATTGATGGCCGAAGCTCAATCAACATCAAACCAGACATATTCAAGCGAGGGGAAATTGTACATAATTGAATCAAGCAAAGGAAATTATTATCTAAATATTATTTATCTCGACTAATTTAACGTTAATTATATTTGATTTGTGAATATGAAATTTACGCGAAATCATGCAATAAAGAAACTATAAGGGTGATAGGTCGGAATCAAAATCTTAGACCGTGATAAAGTTATAGAAACAAAAAAGATAATATTATAAAATTTAAAAAAATTTTAGAGGTTAACAAAAGATAAATTTTATATTATTTTTAAAAAAGATCTCAATTATTTAAAAAATAAATAATATTTAAAAAATTTAAAGGACGGACATCTTGAAAGTGATTTTGTCGTAGGACGTCCTTTTCAAATGTGGCTGTCCATACGCTTCTGCATAAAGCTTTATTTTTTGAATAATTGTTATGTATAGAAAGTGGGTGCCCCCATGTATATTGTTTCTGCTATTGTAAAAGACTTTGATTAATGAAATATACCCACCCCACCCCCTTCTTCACCCCGGATCCCATAAGAAAAAAAAAAAAAAATCAAATTGCATTGGCTTATATATAAAAATCTCTCTCCCTCCTTTTCCACTATTACTTGGCCATCACATTTTACTACCCAACTTTAAACATTTTTTTTTAAAAAAAACATCTTTAATAATTAGCACATAAGACACGAGTAATAATAATTTCATATCTAATTTCTTCTATTTTTATAATATTATAATTATAAATACACGTGTGTGTTTGCTTGTATAGATATGCATGTTTAATAAAATCATTTTTTTTATACAACAAAATTAGAAATTTTAGTCAATTATGGAATAAAAGAGTATCAATTTATTGATACATACCATTATTGATAATTATTTTTTAAGATTGAAAACATGCAAAAGCTTCATCCCATGAGTAAAATAACTATCAAGAGTGATTTTAATATAAGTTATTAATTAGAATTTGTTGTTCAATCAAATTTTAATACCATATATGAATTTATGTTAGCGTGTTCTCAATAGAATATTTTACACTTCTAGAAGCAATAAATAATTTGATTATATTAGATTTACCAAAATTTTCATTTTCTTTTTATTGTAAGAATTGAATCTTTTCACACGAGTCTATAGTTGAAGATCATATATGGTCAAATTTTAGCTTAAAAGATTAAGCCACATATTAGGTCAATTCCTATATATTAATTAGTCAAATTTTCTCTATATTATTGATGTCGGATTTCTTTTTATACTTAGTCATGATACCGACAGAATATATGCTATTTATTTCATTAATAATAATTTACACAATTGTTTATCCTCTTCAAGAATAATATTAAAATGGAAAAAACAAAATAGGCATCTAAAAAAAAAAAGATAGGTTTTTGTTGGGTGAACAGAGATTAAAAGTGTACTCGAATTCAATCAAGTTGAATCATAAGATAATCGAGTCAAATTTCACTAATTTTATATGAGGGTCGAATTTGAATTCGAAAACAATTTGAATGTCAAATATTAGCTTGAACCCAATTTGTTTAAAATAGTTTGAAATTTGCGTTCGATGTAAAGTTTGATTATATTAAGTTCGAAAACTCGAGTTTGAATTTAAATAAATAATTTATAATATAATACATTTTAAATAATATAAATTACATATTGATTAATTAATAAATCGAACATGTTTGTGAATCTTCGAACCTAATACTTGGACATTTAAATTTGATTTGTTTAAAATTCAAATATAAACATAAAGTTTATATTCGAATTCAAACTCGATATTTCGAATTCAAATCGAATCCTTACCAAGTACAGCCTAAATATGTTCAATAAAAAGGCTTGATTTGTCTATACTAGGGGTGTGGTAATGTTGAACATGACATGCCAACACGACATGAAAATGATATTGTTATAGTAAGTTAGGATTAGAGTTTCTCGAGTTCGGATCGAAGCAAGTTGACCAAATTACCTTTAAACGTGTTTGAGGCATAAACATGTTCAATCAGTTTCAAACCCGCGAATCTGTTTAATTTTTTTTTCTCAAATATTTATATTTAATACTTTTTGTAATACCCTACAAAATTCACTATAGAAAATTAGATAATTTAATTTTATCACATGAATTAATTGAATATCAATAAGAAGACACCTATTGAAGAGATTTCACATGCATCAAATATTAATATCAATGTTGTTTGAAGTTTGCTAGATTTTTAATATATTAAATAAATTAGACATTTGTTTAGATTTTTAAGATTAAATATTATGAATTTATTAAGATCTCTAAATATTTAGTTATATAGTTTATTATTTTATTAATTATTTAAAATTGTATAAGCTATTTTATTGATTGTTTTAATTTTATATAATTTGACATAATTTTTTAAAATTTTTTTGTATAATGAATTAACAGGTTGATAGGCTTAAAAAGTATTGTATCAACTTATTTATTAATTATATCGTGTTTAAATTATAAAAATTAAACATATTTATTAATTATATCATTAATAATTATTTTAGATTGACACAATCTGTCACTACAAACACAAATCGATTGTGACTTCGAATTTATACCCCCAACGGGGATTGGCAATGGGGTTAGGGGGTAAATTAGTCAATTTAAAGCCGCGGAGAACGCGATTTGTAGTAGTATAATAATATAAGAGTTGACTTTAGTTAAAAGGTTGGATGGGGGAAAAAGTAGCGAAGCGACGGCGAGCATATCAGCAAACCGTGAGTTTTGAATCTGAGCCGTACAAAAAGTGAGATCAGATATCTGATGGGAGTGTAAATGCTGACAAGTTCGTATCTGGTGAATTAGGCTGGAGATTCCTTGGCATGGCAATAGCACCCATCTGAGGTGAGGCGAAATTGATGTAAAGCACTACAAAGCTATCCTGAACCCAACTCCACGCCCACCCCCACCCCTACCCCGCCTCCCCTCCAAAAAAAAAAAAAAAAGAAAGAAAATTACAACTAAGTCAATGAGGATAAAATTGTAATAATAGTTCATGAATCAACATTTAATTGGGATTCTTCTTTGGCATTCTGAATAATTATATTTGAGAAATATTATTATGCTGGACACTTTTCTTTCTCCCACAAACAATTTTCAATCTAATTAGGCATGGAGATAATTAGTTTATATAGAGACGGATTAGAAATTTAAGGTTAAAAATTAAATTATATAAAATGATATATTAGAAGATAGTTTTATAATTTAAAAAAAAAATTAAAGAACAATAGGTAAAATTGAAATAACATTTTTAAAAAAATAATTTTGCTAAATAAAAACAAGTTTTTTAAACATTTTACGCTATCTTCATCTTTAATGGAAAACATGCTAATGGAGAAATTGATTTTTTTTTCTTTAAGTTTAAACTCCTTATGCTATAGTATTTCTTCTTTTTTCCTTTTTTACATATCTTACAATAATGAAGTGTTCTATGATGCAGAATAGTATATGAGACTAGAGGTTCTAAATTTATATGCATTGAAAAAAGATTTGAAATTCATTTTCTCTTCTACTGTTTTCTTCCAATTCTTTTAATCCAAACATGGAGTGTTTAAGAAGAGAAAAAGCATACTCCATCTTTTTATGTGATAGAAAAGGAAGTCCCCTATTCGACTTCACAAAATTAGCAAGTTTTATTAGTAAAATATGGTCATATGCATACAATTAATATTTCTAATTTAAATATACTTAGCACAAAAATTTATGAGAGTATCTTACTATAAATAGAATACCATTTTATTCTTATTTGCAAAAACAAAAGTTAGCACCTACACTTATAAATTAGTAGAACTAGTATTTTAAGTCAAAGAAATCAGTTGTAAAAGTTTACAAATAAAATATAGTTGTTTTAAAAGAGAAAACATTCATTCTTAAACACTTCCAAAATAGAATATAAATATTCAAATTAAAAGTACAAATATTATATTGAATCCACTATCATTTCAAATATAACCCGTCCTAAAAAATATCTCCCCAGCTTGTTGTAGTTGGATTGCGATCCAACTCAAACGAAAACTTTAGTTAAATTAGAGAAAATTTCAATTTAAATAATTTATATTTTAAAAATTTATTATTTATTTATAAAATATCATAATATTTTTTTAAAATTTTACGTAATTTTTATAATTAAATTATTTTTAAAAAAACTACAATCTAAATATATCTTTTTATTTTACGTTTCTTATCGCCAATCTTATAGAGTATTTGTAGAAGAAATAAATCACAATTTAATTTTCAGCAACTTGAGAGAGAGAGAGAGAGAGAGAGAGAGAATCGATATATAACTGTTAACATAGACATCTGGCATATATTTGCTGTCTTAGTCGGGGCTGTTCCAACAGCTATTGACCTATACTTACCATAAATTTTGTGTTTTTTTCACATCTTCTTCATCAATAGAAATGTCGCCATTCATAATTATCACTTCCTTGGATGGTGACAAATTATTTTTTCTTTTTATTTTCTTCTTTTTTTAAATATATATTATTTTTACAGTGTGAGGATTAAAATAAGATGAGCATTAGTGGTGACAAAAGAAGAAATGCAAAAATATCCCTTCTCTCTTAACCCTTGTGCTTAAGCTACTTTTCACCAGTAGGAATTTTCTTTGTTTTATGTGCTACTAAATTTGTAATTACAAACTCTACCTGTACATCATTGCTTTCTTTTTACGTTTTCATATGAGTTACGTGTGATAAATAAACTCTTTTAATAGTACATAATTAATATATATATAAACAAAAAAAAAAAAAACGTGATCTAAATAGTTATTGTCTTTATAACATATTGAGATGTCTACATGTCCAATCAATGATGTTTTTGGATTGAGGGGATGTAACACAATCAGTAGCAAACAATATTTTTGGAGGGGCCAAGACAAATATTAACACACATATATATACAAATACAACATTATTAAAACATGTTTGGAAATTTTATTTGTTAAGTTTAAAGAAAAAAATTACAACTGATCTATAACAAAGTTAATTATTCTTCATTTTATAAATAACTTTGTATTCTTGAATAATGATAATAATTATTAGTATATACTTACTTCCCAAAATTAAAAAAAAAAAAAAGTTATCTACTTGTTAAGTCCATATACTCTTAATCAATTGCATTTGTGACCATTAAGCATGATCCTAAGAATATATTCCTCTCGTCTCCCTCCAAACGTCTTACTTACAATTTTAGAATATTTAAAAAATATTTAACAATTTTATTTAAAAAGACTTTAAATGTATATCATCTATTGTTGAAGAAATTAAGTACACTATATATTATTTTTATATTTTTAAAATTAACATAAAAGTATCTGTTAGTCTACATATTTTTTTATATTTATATTATAATTTTAACTTTTATATGAAATCTCATATGGAACCAATCAAATCCTTCGTTCGTGATCTTCTAATATATTGGCTTCTACTTTGTCTATTACACTACTTATGCTGTTACAAATAGAGCAAAATTATCAGTTCACACTTATCTTTTTTAATTCAATAACATTATTTTATATGAAACAATATTATTAATGAAATAGATAAGATAGCAGATAATGTAATACAAGATTAAGACGGAGGGAAAAGGGAGAAAGATTAAGAATGTGATGAGTTCACCCTTGCAGCGTCTGCATGAAACCTACATAAGCTTTCTTTATCTCCTGAGCTTTCCGAGTTGACATGAGCTCAATGTTTATTAAATTCTTTCCACTTGTGCACAACTTGGATTCTTGCACCTAGAAATTCAGTATGCAATTAATTAAACACTCTTTAATTCCAATCATCAATCTTATATAAGGCTGAAAATGCATGCCTCTATAGTTGCCTTCTTTGAATGGGAACAAAAGTTGAAAAATAAACTATAAGGAATGTACATTAGATTATATGTATGGTCACAGCATTCGTGTTCTTAGATTATAGCATTGCTTTGACGTCCAAGAATTTTATTTTCTATTCTTGTTTGTATTTATTAATTGAATTATTCGTCCAACTTTTTTAAGCGTCAGAATATAACACGATCGAGTTAAATTCATCTAATATAAACTAAAATAATATCAGAATAATTTGATACGTAATAATTTGTATTTAAGTCAATTTTTTATAAAAATATCTACGAATTGATCTAACGTTTTGCATAATTTAATTTAGCTTGGAAAATTTTATCCAATAGCCCATTGCCAATGTGACAGACGACAAGCTAGTCGGCAATGCCTAACATCAAGTGGACTCCTAAATCATCATGTGGGTAACTTGAACCAAATCTTGATTTTGTGCTCGGTTTTCCTCACCACACAGTAGTGTGAATTAAAATCCAGCCAAATAATCTCCAATAGAACAAAAGTTCAAATATACCAACCAAGGAAGAGAACGTTTGTTGAAAGAGGATAAATCCTTCAGAAAATCAATAATTAACTAGCTGAATATTTAATTTATAATTAAAAAATGTGAAGAACTAAAGAAAAATACAGAAACCGAACATACACCTACTTCTTGGCCTGTTGAAATGCCGGCTGCCCCGGCCGCCTCGCCCGTTTGTCTGTCTTGGAGGAAATGATGAACTGGTTGACGATACACCATCAGTCCATTTGGCTGCAGAGTGTGCATGATCGATCATTCTTGCCAAATTTTTTGCTTATTTTTCAACTACAGCTGCGATGCTGTCCTTGTTTAGAGCTTTTGCCGCAAAAGAAGGCTGTGATGATCACGGAATTAAGATGCAGTTATAAAGATAGTAAGAAGCAGTTGTGAAATGAAATAAAATTGCAATAATGGACTCGTCGTGTTCAAGATTGGAAGGACAACAACTTTTGACCTATAACAGAGTTTTGTGCTGAAAACAACAATATTGTTAACATTATGAGAGGAACCTTTTTGTCTTGCCACCACATCTTGAATATAATCACACTAGTGCTATGGTTTATCGAATATATTCGAGCCCTAGGAATTTCGACAAGTATGGGGAAATAAAAACTACCAAGAATGAGTATTAGAATATATGTTTGAATTTTAGGAAGTTCGGCCATATTAATCCTATATTCCATTGTACATGTTTAAATTTTTAAAAAAATTTAAGAAGTCATCAAGAAAAAATGTTAAATAAAAATATTTTAACTTTAGAAAAATGATCCATACTAATATCGTGGTCAATTATACATGTTTATGCTCTAAGAAATTCAGGAGGAATGGGTAAGGGTACAAACCCATTAAGAATGAGTACTAAAAAAAGATGTTTGAGCTTTAAGAAATTCAGCTATACTAGTTTCATAGTTTATCATACATTTTCCAGCTCTAAGAATGAGTATTAAAGAAAGATGAATATTTTCTTTATTGCTATAATTTGTATGAAGAAAATCTGTCCATTTGTAAATGGAATTGGTGCTGTAGCAGTCAAACCAACGAATCTATTTTAGGTAAATAGTTTTATCTATATTGCATATCAAAGGGTGGCTTTAACGCATTAACCGTCGGAATGCCATTGAAGAATTTGACTCGGGCTTGGCTATACAGGTCTGGAAAACCATTGGATTCTGATAAGTTAGGTGGACACCACGGAGTTTAAAATGTAAAGGACATATGGAAGAACATTAAACATGTCAAAGGCTTATGAGGTCAATACAACGTTTTGATATATTCAAAATGGTAGGCCAACCAACAAGATGGAGTTTTTTGTGGGTTTTCTGTAAGAATCCTATGTATAAAACTGGTGTCTTTGGTAAGTATTGATTTCAACCCAGTTAAGGGAGCAGGAAAGGGGTGAAAACTAAATCATAGCAGTACACTACAAATCTGCTCTTGTTTTACATAGGATATCTGTCCTTGTCGGGTTTATATGTATCTGAGTTTTTATTAACGTTTTACTGTCTCTTTTTATGGTAAAAAATTAGCATGTTAAATACACAAAAAAAGTAATAAAGATGATTATATACATAAAGTCAGTGATGTAAAACAATTTTTTTTTTTTAAGATTTCTCAAGAAAGTCTTCCTGTGCCAAACGTCAACGTCTCCAAGTCTACTGTAGAGGCTAGAGAGGAGTCTCCTTTGTTTCTGGATGAACAACACAGTAACACTGTTGCTTTGGTCTTTGAAGCTCTAGAATATTTGCTACTACTGGTTAGGGCTTTGAACTTTAATTATGCCTAGCTTTTCAATGCTGCACTGAAGCAAATTCTTGATATGGGAGATGGTTGATGTTGCATTGTACTTGGATAGAACTCCATCAGTTTAGCCACTGCACATAAGATGAACTGAAAGTTTAACAAGAAGACAAAAAATGCCTAAAAGCTGAGGCTTCATCGTTGGCAGGGGATCATTTGTTCCCAGAGATCATTGCAGAAAGTGAAACTATATATATTTTACAAGTTGCAACCCATCAGGATATGCGATTGTTGGGAGCACTGCTGATTGATAATCATCATGAGAAAGGATGGATGTGATTGAAAAAGATCACAAGAAAAGACCAATAGACAGGCATTCTCTTATCAGACACATATGCTGTCTTTACAGACAACTTGAAGCCGGAAAATCCACCCCCCCATATCTTTCAGGAAGAAGAGATAATGAGCTCCCTCTTGGCTACATTATTGTGCTTCTTTTCACTTCTTTGTATCTGCATTCCACAACTAATGCTGCAGATGAATCTCTCAGTCTCTGTCTTCTGCTTGGTTCCAAGACACTCTCTGCTCCATGGCTACTTAGCAAAGGGGAGAGCAGAAACGCATATTTCATCATTGGCGGCGCATGTTTCTTGAAAGGCAGTCAAGAAAGAAAAGTACACTTAAAGCTTAAGAATTGCAGCTTGATTAGGAGCTAAGACATGTAGAATTGGTTAAATACTCTAAATCCAAACCCAGCGAGGTCTCGTAGTGTTGGAAGCTAGAACTTCGAGCTTGAACTACCCTTGTCTAGATCCCTCATAAGAGCTAAACTAGAAAAAAAGGGCAATGCTAGCTTCGAAATGGTGGTCCTCTGGGCTAGGCTTGGAAAGAAAGTGTATAGCACATGAAACAAGAATGTGGTGTGATTCCTCAAAAAGATGCCAGGGTGTATATAAAAGCCACCAATATATGTAACGCCTTTACGGTGAATGATATGAACTTCAACCTCCTTATCTGCTTTATTATATTGATGGGCACTTAGCCATATCAGTTGCAAATAATAGTCGGCTCATTGAGCCATAAAGATAGACACAGTCACATGGGCATTCAACACTTTGTTCTATATGGAGGAAGTTATAGACTTCCATCAATAAGGACAAGTCATGATCTTCAATTGCAAAACACAAGAAAAATGGGCATGTTTGCCTTGTTTATAATTGCAAAATGGTTCAATATAAGTCTGCTTCAATGGTTCTGGTTCAAATGGCAAACTTTTCATCAAAAAGTGGAGTATTTCCTTACAATTCTTGATGAGTTTTCCATTTTTGGCTACCATAAGGAAATCAAGATCACACCTATACCATATCATGTCATCCCCCAAAAAGGAAATCTTGAAAATGCATTCGAGAAATGCACTTTGAAATCCCATGAAGCCAAGCAAATAGAATAGGTAAAAACTATAGCAAAAAACCACTTCACTTTGCGTTGAAATCAAGCATATAGTTTCCAAAATCCATTCTTGGCATTTCGCATTTCATTAGTTCAAGCATATCAATTTTGATTATTGGACTAATATTTTGATGAGGAATCTCAAAAGCTTCAATAAAACAAGAAGCAAAATAATTTACATGCTTATTTCATAGGCGTTAGGTTGTCCATTATCAATCACGCCAAGAAACCGTATATCCTTACATGGCCTCAGCATGCAGCAAATGTAAACAAATCCCCCTATAAAAATGTAGCTCAATCACCATCTCAACGCTACCATTTCCTCAGCCGATGACCGCGACCGTTCTATTCTATGGCCTAGTCTTATGGAGTTAGCACTTCTAGGCCTCCTCCGCCACGGCCACCCAAACCCCAGGCTCCAAAATTCAAAGCTTGGCCGTGCTACGGTGATCTCCTGCATATGATTTGGTGATTTTTGTCCTATGGTGGATCCTAATAGTCACCCCGTAGAAGGTAGTTCCCTGTCCCACATCAGTAGAAAAGTATGAAAACCACATGTAAACAGTGCCTAAACTCCCCCAAAGAGCATAATAAAATACCCAGAGTACAATTCTCAAAAACCTCGTCTTCTTCCCCCTCTGATTTTCCCCACATCTCAAAACCCCAAAACCCGATCCCTTCACAACCAAGAAGCCAGAGCCTCCAACTCTCCATTCCCATCCTACCTCACCCATTCTGGGATGAGAGTTGCGGGGTCGAAGTGGGTAGGGCTGGGTTCTGCCAGTCCTCCATCCCGACCACTCATGAACGTCATGCAACTGTTACCAGTGCTCCAATCCCATCCTTGCTCTTGAAATAAAACTAAAAAGGCAACCTCACACACAAGCTTTAGCCAGCTCATTCGCTAGTCAATTACTCCATTCTCCCCACCCAAAAACAAAAATTTCGGAAGACTCCAAGAACAGAGAACTAGTACTAATAAACTCCTCCCTTCACTTTCTGTTTCTCTCTCTTCCTCTCCCCACCTCTCTCTCACACTCTCTCCTCATCTCTATATAACACAACACAGACCCATCACGCACTCCTCCTTTTCAACGCTCTCTCCACCAGATCTCTCGCACTTATTCCTTGGAGATGCGTGCTAGCTGAGGAGATTTTCCCACCCCAAACCCCCCACCACCACCAGAACTCCAACCCCCCTTCTGGGTCCTTCTCTTTCTATTTCTACACATTGCGCATCTATTGTAGACGCACACACAGACACACACGCACTTATATCTAAATATATGTAAGTAGATATGAATAAAATAACATATGCCAAGTGGCGAAAAACCCATTTGTTGTTTTCGATTCTTTGTTGCTTTCTTACAGTTTCGGTTCGATTTTGATGCGAAGCGCTTTGTGGGTTTCTTTGTTTTTTCTTTGCGATAACAGAGACTTCTGAAAAGGGATGGAGACTATTGGTGTCACTATGAACAATGGTGTATCGGTGCTGTTTAGCGATGAGGAAGTGAGAGAGATAAGTGGGTTTAATAGAGGCGGCGATGATTACGTAGAGGTGACGTGTGGCTGCACTAGCCATCGCTATGGCGATGCTGTGGGTCGTCTTAGGGTTTACTCTTCTGGTTATCTCGAAATCACCTGTGAATGCACCCCTGGTTGTCAAGAAGGTCTCTAAAATTTCCATCTTTATGTGTAACATACTTAGGTCATATCTTTCTTCGAGTCCTTTTCTGATAATAATAATAATGGGTTTTCTTGGATGCATGTGTTTAAGTCTTTCTTACGCGTAAATTCTGTAGATGGACCCTATGTTTCAAACTGTGTTGTACGATGAAATGGATATGTATGGATGCATTTCTATGTCTATTTTGTACATTTTGTGTATGTTGATTTGCCCAAGAGGAGCCAGTTCTGGTGCGTCTTTTCAGTTCACTATCGCAGTACTTTGGCTGCTGTCTTTTCTTTGTTGCAGTTTGGAATGAAAGTTACAATTTTGTTGATTGTGGAGATGTAAATCGTAGTGGGAACGATGCAGAATGCGATGAGACAACCTACATTGTATTTGCTAACGTGATATCAACGGTCGGAAGTTGTTTTTGTTGAAAGTTGGAATTTTTGATGCAGAGTTCTGTTCTTTCTGTCTGAAGAAAGCCTGGTTAGAATGATCATATACATTATCTGGCGAAAGCTGTTTCCTGAGTTGTTTTTTTCCCATGATGTATCTTCAATGTCTGGAAGATCATATACGTCCATTAGGATTACTATGTTGTTAGTCCTTGAATCTTTCTGGCAACCTTTTACAGATGAATGCCTTTTGAAAGTGCATGTTTTCCTGTTGAAGTTTTCCTTTTGTTTGTATGCCTTCTGTACATGTATGTTCTTGCACATTTCGTTGCGTATCTATTCTGATGCACACTCGGATCAGGTTTTTCCTGGGTGATAATTTGATATTTTAGGGTGGGATTTCCAGGACATGGTTCAATGCCCTTGTTTAGCAACCATGAATTGTTTTTGGCATGCTATGATGATGTAGAATTGAAACAAATGAAGCATGCTTTTCAGTTTTATTCAGGAATCAAATATGCAGCTGAGCCGGGTTGAAAGTTTGTTGCACTTGAGAAACTGGATCCCAATAAGAATACTGATGTGCCAAAGGGCATTTTTAGTTTTCCTGTCTGACATAAGATAGGAAGAGTCGCTTATGACTTGGATATCAATAAGCTACTTCACGCGATTATAGATGCAATGGTTTATTATTGACTTAAAAGTTATCCTGCTCTAGTTCATGTGCTATAGAATGATTAAGTTTGTTGAAACTTTGTCACTTGTTGCAATAGTTTGGTGTTTCTGGAGGATGTTTTGATATTTTGATTATGAATAAGGCTTGATTATAGTTGGGTCTTTTGAAGTGCATTTGAAAGTTTAATATCCGTAGCTTCTTCAATAGGTGACAATGGTATTCTCAAGTATGTAATGTTTGGTACTCTTTTCTTTATGAACATTAGGCTTATTTACCTTCCATTAATATCTTCCTTTTGTTGTTAGACAAGTTGACACCAGCTGCATTTGAGAAGCACTCTGGAAGAGAGACTTCCAGGAAATGGAAGAACAACATTTGGGTCATTGTTAATGGGGAGAAAGTGCCTTTGTATAAGACAGTACTGCTCAAATATTACAACCAAGCATCAAAAAACACCAATGGTTCAAATAGATCGCATAATGGGAAAGTTTGTCATCGTGATGAGTTTGTTAGGTGCAAGGAATGCAATAAACAGCGTCGGTTCCGGCTGCGCACCAAGGAGGAATGCCGGAGTTACCATGATGCTTTGGCAGATTCTGACTGGAAATGCTCTGACCTGCCTTATGATAAGTATGTTCCACTCTACTCAGTGTTCATAAAACATCCATCATTTCTTATTTAATGCATTGTCAAATTTTTGCTCTCCTCTAAAGAATTGGATGTTATTAGAAATTTAAAGTGCATTGAAGGTAGTGTACATCTTGCGTTTGTTATTTTGGTTTTTGGATTTTGAAGATTAACTAGGTAAGTGCCTTAGGATGTTCTGTTATTAATCCTAAACACCTTATTTGTGTCCGGAAAATGAGAAAAAAAAAAATCAAAACTTGGGCAGCATCTTATGCTTACTTTAGTTTCATTTCAAGTAGATTTTCAGGTATCTTAGTTATTTATACCAGACTTTACATAATTATGTCAAGAAAGGAAATCTCAAATTAAGTTGTTGCTGAGATATGCATGCAGTGAAGAAGATATGAACTTTCTCAGGAATGGGAAAAAAAAGGGATTGTCTAATGCACTTTCTCATGTCCACAAGAACTCTTGTTTGATTGTTCTGGAAATAGTTATGTTTATCATCACATTTTCTGCAGCCATTAAGGATTTAATTGATATCAACAATGTGGGGGGAGAAGCACAGGGGAAGAAATGACTAACTAAAGCACGTAATGTATTCAATCCTTATCTTACAATGTAATTACAAGAATCATCCTGGTTACAGAAAGTGGGATCTATGGACTGAGAAATCATCACACTTGTTTCTCATTGCTGAAGTTTCCACATCAGATGAAAGCTTATTTATGTCAATGTGAAATTGTATTTTCTTAGTTTTAGAAATAAAATGCCTGGGAAGGTTCAGCATTTCACCAGTAATTGCTATTTTGGAACGATGGTCTATAAAATTTTATAGCTTCTCACAGCCGTGACATCCACAAATCTTCCACAGGTTTTATTTATCCTTAATATTAATGCATTCTTAGTATTCTGGATATTTTACGTCATTTTTTGTGAATTTGAGGGGGAGGGAGGGATGGCAATTCCATGTAAATATTCAACACTACTGCAGATGCTATCTTGTTCGGTTTCCATTCTATTCTTGAAATACATTTTTTTAGCCTTCTTGGAGAGGGATTCCATCTTGTTCATACATGAGCAAGCATAATGGTAATTCCTTATTGGCCAAGCAGGATGTGGCAAAACCCAGATTGAGTTTCCTAGAGTGGCTTCTGGAAGTACATTACTGAATAATGAATTTGACAATAGACAATATTTATGTGATTAAGTATGTTCAGTGGATGGTATTGATTTCTCTTTACCACGCTAGCATTTTCTTTCTTATTCTGTAAATCCTTTTTTAAAAAATAATATTTCTTAAGGAGTGAAATCTCTGCAGCTTTTAAGTTTAGGCTACCTGCTTCTTTTTATTGCTTCTTTCTTAGGCGAAGAGATCAATTTTGTCATCTTTGAAATTCATCGGTGATGGAAAATTAATTGAGATGAAGTTCAACTTCACCAATTTATGTGCTAAAGTTTAGCCTTAGCTGAAAAGATTTTGTTTCCTCTTTGGCTTTGCACTTTAGTTGGTATTGTGGAGCGGAACTCCTGCTTGAAGTAACTCTTACTGTGCTGATATCTTAGGTGGTTACTCAGTGAAAGATGAATTTCAAACCACTGTTCTTTTGATTGCAGAATTGGCTTTTTCACAAATTTGTAAGGAACTCTGAAAGTACAATAAGCTTTGCCTGTCTAAGTTGCACAAATTTCCAATCACTAAAATGGTTATCCATGGAAAGTAGTAAAAATGCTGTAAATTCTGTGTGTGTGTGTGTGTTATTGTGTTTTTTTTTCTTGGGGGGGGGGGTGGTGTTGTGAGATATATCCTTATCCTGGATACGGGAGCTACAGATATGTGTGTTTTGGACTCCTAGTTTAAATGTGCCAATGAGTTTAGGGATAAAATGGCTCTAAAGGAGATTGCCAAGAGGTTAACATTTTGGTCCTAGCTCTTTAAAGATTGTAACTGCTCTTAGGTCCTTGAAATCCTTGATCAGTACCGTCTTCATGCCATGGTCTTAGAAGCTCAGGATCTTTCCATGAGATATTGGATGTTTAAACCTTCCTTAGCCAAATATATAAAACAAATACAAGTTTGTAGGTCTCAAATGACAGCAGAGCTCCTTTCTAGTGTACTGTGCCATCGAATTGTTTTTCTCTCTTCCAAGCAACTGACCACCATAATTCTGAATAGAGCATTATTTGTAATTTTAGGCCTTCAGTTTCTGCTTAAGAAAGGAGCCATCTATTGTTATTATCCTTAGTAAATCATGGCTTTGTAGTTGATAACTTGCAAATGCTATAATACTGTTATTTTCAAGGCTCTCTTTTCCTTTTCATTGAAAGAACTTTATTTATTTTGGAACTTGGATTTTGATGGTCGAAACTTGAGGACACGTTCTCTTGCATATCTTGTTTCTTGCCAATTCTGATGTGTCCTTGATGTTCTAAATGCCAGATATATATACCTTGCTTTTCTTCTCTAACATATTTTTCCAAATTTCAGTAAAAATTTATCTTTGCATGTTCTGAAAAGATCATCCTGAAGGAAGTTAAACTTGCAAGAATCTAGTGCCTTTCCTGTGTATCTATTGCAGTTATTCTTAGTGTGCTTGTGCTTTATGCCATTTGATGGAAATATTGATTCTGGTTGATGACACATTTGTGTTCAGGATTACATGTGATGATGATGAAGAAAGAGCAAGTCGCAGGGTGTACAGGGGCTGCGCTCGATCTCCAACTTGCAAGGGCTGCACCTCTTGTGTGTGCTTTGGCTGTGAAATCTGTCGATTTTCCGACTGCAGTTGCCAGACTTGCTCTGATTTCACTAGGAATGCAAAAGCTTAAAAGTTACCACTCACCAATACATCCATTGTTAAAATCCTTAAATTCCTTGTTCATTTGGATAGATATTCTTCCCATCATTTCTTCATTAAATCTCAGCCCATATTCACAGAAAGCTTCTCTGACATTTTCTCTATTAGATTAACTTAATTTTCAGTCACAGGTCTCTGTGTTTTGTTGGCTAATTTACATATTCAAGTTCTATGGGAAGTTTTGCAATTGATTTTCTTTCTATTCATTAACGCCCTTGATTCATAGCATTTTTGCAGGTTTTTTCTGTAATGAAATGCTCTGTCACATTTTGTTGCCATCTTAAATACTACTAATACTGATTTCCCTGCGGACGATGTCTCTCCCTGCAACACCAAATTACCCTTTCCCGCTCTTGGTTTGATTTTCAACACAAATAGAAACAATGCCTAATCAGAGGAGGATGAACTGCAGCATATAAAGCTCGTGCCTTTATCTACTAGGGAAAAGTATTTTTAACTAATTGAAGTATCATTCTATTATCAAAGTCGATTTTAAAATCTTTATTTTAAATTAGAGCCAACCTCTCATAGTTTTTGAACTATGTACCCATGGGTACGGAAACTTCTCATAGTTTGTAATTCTTATAGTTTCTGTTTCTTTACTATGTGAATGAATCTGAACAAAGTAGTTATGTCGAAGAAAAGCATCAACCCTTTTGCAGCTTAAAGTCTAAACAAAAGAATTTGCATTTCAACTGTAGTAAACCACTTTGATGCTAAGTTTCTTTACAATCATACAATTGGCTAGCCATTTTACCTTGTAGTTTATCAAAGAAATTACACAGAAAATTGCAAAAATGATTCATCAAGTAAAGGATGTTGCTCTTTGATTTGTTCATTAACTTTCTCTATTTTGATATTTTCTTGGACAACTTCCTTGATCTAAATGATTAGTGAAGCAGGTGTATACTTGATCAGTAACCAAAAAACACACAAGCCTTGGCCTAGCAATTAAGCCGTAAAACAAACCACAAGACTACAAGATCAGGTACCATACACGAGTAGGACAAATATTCAGAAGGATAAAGAATACGAAAAAAACCGGAAGCTAGCCAGATTGCTGTCTACTTCTTCCACCACCAAATCGACCGCCACCCCTTCGATGTGCTTTTCTACCTCCACCAGAATATCTACCACGATTAAAACTTGGTGATGCGTTGAAGTTGCCTGATGCAGCAATGTCTTGTTGGAAATTGTACGGCATCTCTGGCATGTTAGACGGTGTGGCCTGATCTCCCAGGTTAATTGGAAAGGGGACGTGTTGGCCTGGTGTACCTATCCCAAATGGGTTAAACATACCTTGATTAAAGTACCCAGGCAGAGGTAGGAATCCTGGCACTGCACCTAAACCTGATTGTCTGCCTGACAGATCCAGATTTGGAGGCAAATTTGAACTGGCATCAATTTGAGGCTGAAATGGAAATCCACTTTGCAAAGGCATTTGATACATTGGCTGCATCCATGGCATACCACTCGTTGGTAATCCAGGAATACCCATGTTCTGAGGCTGCTGAAATGGGATCCCATTACCCCCAGCAGTAGGCATATTAAAGCCAGGATTCAGTCCCATCTGAGGAAATGGGGGCACCATGCCAGGCTGACCTGCCAAACCATGTCCTAGACCACAAGAGCTTGAGCCAATGCCTTGATTCGGTTGTGAAACAATAGGAGGAGCAGGATACTTGCCGTGATCAACTGGTACCTTGCCTTGCTGCACGGGTACTGGTTGATTATCAGCCCAATCAGCTTTCCTGTTCCCAGGCCGATTTTTAAATTTTTTGGGGTCATTTTTCTTGTTTCCAACTTTCTCATCATCTGTGCCTCTTTTTTTCATTTTCATCATTTTTCTGTAACCTGCTTCCTTCTCATCATCTGAAAATTCTTCTTCTTCCAATACTTCTTCATCATTTACACCGGAAGCATCGTAGCCTTTCTGGTAAAGGCTCTTGTCATTAAGAACATGATTTGCAAATTCAGGAACAAAAGATACTGATGTGCCTGATTGGACTCCGGTAGGCACTTCACTCTCTGAGTTGTATCTTATGATGTAGTAAGGATTCTTAACTGGCCCAAAAATTTCATCCACAATCCCTAGAGGGGATCTACTTTCAGTTATCCACAATATAGAACCCTCGCTGAGAGGATTATGTTTTTCAACACCTTCTACGACAACTTGCAAGCCCATTATCTGGATCACAAAAGTATTGAGCCAATTTCTGCAGATCAATATAAGCAGCAACGAATGTAGCATAACCATCGAAAGACAATTTGTAAATGAGATTTTTATCCTCTTTTCTATGAGCTTACCGATAAAACAGCTCCTACTGGCACTGTCTGGTGGTGAGATTGTAAGGTCACGTTCACTGGAGGAACTGGAGGGAGAACCTGTGGAATTGGATACCAAAAATTACTTAGATTATATGATAGCATGGGAATTAACACACAGAATAAAGTAAAATTAGAGCCTCCGTGGGGCGACCCCGATGAGGGGGAAATGGAACTGATTTCTCAATGTAAAGCAGCTCTATAAAGATGCGACTGTAAGTCACATCAAGCATATAATTCTCTGGCATATAAGTATTCTAAAAGATAAGGCAAATATATCATGAACATACTATTGCATCTTCCTTCTCTTCGATGTTCAAAATTCTCATTTTCCCCATTCTTAGTTTACTGGTGTATTATGTACAGTAGCTCCAATTTATGAGAAGAGATAATACTATGATCATGGGAAACTACATAAATTGGCAGTCCTCAACTAAGAGATTCATTCTCATTTAACATATCAAACAGGCTCCATGAGATTGGTAGGGAATTCATGCTAATGGGAGATGCCACTACTACCGTGGAAATACCATCTTATTAAATTCATAACAGCATCAATTATACTTGATTCTTTTGGGGTGATATTAGGGGGAAAAAATGGCTGCTGATTGATAGAATCATAGAAATGAAAGACAATACATCAGGCTGCCGATTCACTGGACGACGTATAAAAAATGAGATCTTATGCGCAAACTTAAGTACTGAGACAACTGAGGAATGGATAAGTGAAAGTCCATTGGCACAACTATGTCAGACTGCTCAAACCAAGTATCCATAAATTGTAATAAGCAGCCTAAAGAAATAAAACTAATACACATGCCCAAGCAAATTGAAATACAGATAATTTAATTAATCAATGTTACTAGTCTTAAAAACACGACCCCCCCCCCCTCCCAAAAAAAAAACAACAACAACAACAACTTACTGTTATCTCATTTTTGGACCTGATAGGTCCCATGGGAATGTCGCCTCCAGCACCATCCTCATCATCACTCCAAGCAACCATTTCATCTACATCAGATGCCATAATTTCACCTTCTTCCATCTCTGTCTC
Organism: Voacanga thouarsii; assembly: GCA_026120185.1. Classification (NCBI taxonomy): domain Eukaryota; kingdom Viridiplantae; phylum Streptophyta; class Magnoliopsida; order Gentianales; family Apocynaceae; genus Voacanga; species Voacanga thouarsii. Next base: position 1,520,405 of record JANUWF010001569.1, read on the forward strand.
CTCTTCCTCACTTTCTTCTCCTTTCAGTCCTCCTTTGCCCTTCCCCTTTTTATCCTGTTTGCCTTCCTCCACCACCTCCTCCTCCTCATCATCATCATCATCACCAGCACTACTAGATGAGGATGAAGATGATGAAGAAGATGAACTTTCACTTTCACTTTCATCCTCAGAATCACCTACACTCTCATCACCATCACTTCCCTGTTCTTCACTCTTCGCTTCATTCACATCAAAACTCACCATCTGACCACTGTTTCCGCCAACACTTCCGACACCGCCACTCTCAGTGCCTTCCCCAACGGCATTTACCTCCTCAACTCTCCTCACAGTGTCATCAGAACCACCCTCCGTTCCACTAATTTTGGCATCACTCAAATCACCACCCTTGATCACATTCGCACCACTAACAACTGAAACCAGATCATTTGACACCCCATCTAGACTAACTTTCCCCATCTCTTCCTCAATCAAACATCTCAAATCCCCCAATTTGCCACCTCTCATTCCAGTACCATTCTCGCCAACCCCCATTTCACCCTTTTTTCGGTCCATATTACCCAAAACGTCTAACTTTCCACCTTCTTCAACACTACTTTTCTCAGAACATCCATCACTTTTTATTTCTACAATCTTCTTGGCATCTACTTCAACCTTCTCTGAGCTAAACAGAAGTGTGTTTTCGCTCAAATCATCAGAAGCCATCCAATCCTTCAAGAAATCAAAGTCAAGAAAAGAATCCACAAATGATTCAGAAAAATCTTCACCGTTTGTCAATGAATGGTCTACCGGGTAGTTTTCCTTCCTGAGTTCTCGTAATGCTTGATTTGTTTCACCTTCTTGATCTTCTTCAGAGGTGCGACTGCTTATAAAACCCATATTGAACCCAATAAATTAGGGTTTGAATGCAAAATTGCAACATAATAGCAGCCAACTATATATACTAAGTTGGCTCAAAGTTTCGGAGTTTGAATATTTTGGGCTGTTTCAAGACTAGTTTGGTTGCAATTCTTAAACCCTGGTTGCTAGGGTTTTGGACAAATGGGGAAAATTGTCGAAATAATTAATTTAACAAAGGAGGAAAAAATTAATTTAACAAAGGGGGGAAATAAAAATTATTTAGAAAAACTAGTTCCGGGCCTTGCCTGTGACCCAAGTTTTCATTAAGCCCACTATCAAAATGAAGCTTGACTTGAGTGTCGTCAATCTAGGAGAGGTCCAAAGAAAATCTGAAGTTCTAGATCTAATCTAATAATGCCTTGAGCTGGGCCAGTGTGATTTTTGAGGAATTATAGAGCCCATCGTGGTTTCCATACTTTGCCACCCAATTGAAGTTTTATGATTTAATAGAAGATGTGATTTGAAATTTGAATCACAACCTATCATATGACAAAGTATACTTTTAATCAATTAAATTATTATTTGGTAAATTGTTGCTCTTAGTCTTTGAACTTTTTTAATTTGGTATATTAGGTTCTTAATCTTTATTTTTAAATTTTTAGGTCCCTTATTTTTTTTCGAGTGAATTTTTGGTCTTTTTGTTCACCTACTGACCGTCAACGCTGGTCAACGTTTATTTTGAAGGGGCATTTTTAAAAGAGAAAATTTTAGGAACTAAATTTGTTAAAACGAAAAAAGTTTAGGGACCAAACTTGACAAAATAAAAAAGTTTAGAGATTAAATCTACCAATTTGTCTATATATATATTTTCCATCTTCTATTCTCACCCATTCAAAAAAAGAATAATATAATTTTAAAACTTAAATTATGTCAGTTCTTAAATAATATTTATTTCATATTTCTCAAATAATTAATTACTAAGAAAACAGTTACTTATGTTTCTAAAGTTTTCTCTTCCAAAAATGTCCCCTCCAAAATAAACGTTGACCAGCGTTGATCATTAGTAGGTGGACGGAGGGACTAAATAATTTACTTGAAAAAAGATAAGAGATTTAAAAATTTGAAAATAAAAATTAGGGGCCTAATTTGCTAGACTAAAAAAGTTCAGGGACTAAAAGCACTAATTTCATTATTATTTTGTTATAATTTATTTTATTTTTAGTTAAGACAGGAGAAATTTACTATTTTGGTCGTCAAACTTCTTTGTGATCTAATTTCATTGGATCCCGTTACTATGTCGGTTGAAGTCTTGAAGATCATACTTACTGTGGTACTATATAATAGTAGCTAAAGTTGTTCCTACCACTTTGCTTGATTGGTAAAAAAGAGAAACACAGAGAAGGAGAAGTAATCCTTTTAATTTCATTATATTTATCTTCGTCTTATTTAGTTTGCATAGAAAGAAATTAAATAAAAAATTATTATATTAAATTTATTATTAAATTAATAAGAATAAAAAGATACGCATACCTTTTACTTCTATTTACATCACAATCCCTCTAAAATTAGAGGTAGATTTGCCTATGTAGACTCACTCTTCTAATCTATTTTCATTTCTAGTTTACTTCAATGAGTTTGTTGCAATTTACTTACAAATTAGGTCGGAGGCTCTAGCATTGCTCGGGATAAATATTTTTTTTTAAATTCCAATGAATTTAAATAGTTTACAATAACATGAGAAGATTTAATTTGTATATAAAAAGTATTATCTGAATTTAATTGTCATAGGTTGTGGTTATAATTTGTTTGAAATTGTTGGTGTTGAATTTTGTAATGTAATATATTTTTATATAGATATTTTCGAATTTTATGCTTCTAAAGATGAATATATATATGGTTAATTTTTTGTTTTTAAATGAATATTTTAATTTATTACGATATCTTATGTTTAAAAAAAAATTGTTTCAATTTTCAATTGATGAACATTTCTTCAAACTTTTCTTTACTAAGAATTGGATTCTGCTTATAATTTGTAGAATTGGGAACTTTTTAAATTTTTGTAATTAATCATTCTTTATTCTTATTATTTCTTGTTCAGATATATTTTTTAAATATCTATTATTGTTATATATTCTTATATTAGTAGTGGGGAAATGTCTTGTTTTTTCTTAAAAATTTACAATTGTATTAATTAAATTATGGTTTAAAGGCGTTAAAAAATATATTATACTTAGTAGTTGTAATTTGTAATTTTATTTAACCAATTTTGTGTCATTTTATGGATATTGAAATAATTTTTATTGACATGAATTTTTAGTATAAATTATCTAAATTGTTAAAAATTATCGATAGATGTAATTGAGAGGTAGGGGTAATTGTGAAATTTGAGTTTGTCATGGGCGTAATTTAGTATTATCCAGAGATTGAGGCATTTATTACTAATGTCATTTTGTAGTTTCTTTGTTTACTTTATCCATTTTATTACGTTAGCTATATAATGCAACGTATTGACATGGAACCATATTTCTTATTTTTCCATTTTCTAATATATTTCATAAGGGAATGGCTTTGGGCAATTTTTTATTTATATATGATAAATGATATATATTAGTTTTTTAAAGGTCAATTCATTTCATTTCATTGGAGATTTCTAGTGATAATTTCTTTCCTTGGTGAAAATAAATTATTTGGTTTTTATTAGTGAATATGTACTGTTGAATTTTAATTGAAATATATTTTTGTTTTCAAATTTAATTTCATAATTATATTTTCTTTGCAATGATAAATTATTTAAATAGAAATTTAATTAGTAATTTATTTATTGAAATTCAAATTCCTTTTTTTTAGATTTGTTTTTTTTTAAATCAGGACATTATTTTGTTTGTGAATTAGTTGTTGGGCTTTTTAAGTTAATTTGGTTTTGGGTTTTGTTTACACAAAGGCCAAAGGATATTAAGTACATTACTTGGAATTGCTGAAGTTGAAAATTTTGTCGGTATGCTGAAGTAAGTGTTTAATGCATTTTATGTCAGATGGTCAAATTCATTGGATTTAATTGACGTTTGGAGTCCGAATTTAGTTAGATTGAAATGTTTTTTCAGATTCGAATATTGTAAGAACCGTGAGGTGGTTCTCTTCACTGTTGTCATTTTTTCTTCATCATTTTACTTTTTTTCTGTTGAATACTGTGAGGTTTGATCTAGGTTTGTTGTTATGTTATCTCAGATGCGAGATCTTATTATAACCGACAGCGGTTTAACTATCTTTTTCGTTTGCATTTTGCCTTCGTGATTTTGTTTTTTTGTTTTTTTTGTTTTTTTGTTTTTTTTTTTTTTTTTGCGTTCAATTCTGTGAGGTTTGATCTAGAGTTGTTCTTATTGGTAGTTTTGTTTTTTGACGCAAGTCTGACAGTTAGTATGCAATGTGGATGTTTCTCAGCAATGGGGTTTGGTATTCTTCATTTGAAGTATTCATTTCTCAGAAGCAAAAGTAGATTTTGTTGATGGATTTTGTACGATCAGCTTTGAAGTTATCTCTATTTCAATGGTAAGATTTCGGTGCAAATGTGATTTTCTTGTAATAATTTTTAGCAAAAGTAGTTTTTTTTTTATCTATTTTCCGTTTGTTTCTGTGAATGAGATGTTGATTACAGTCGAATTGTTTTCTTGGGTCTTTTGAAATTTAGATCTTTTTTTTCTTGACATTCAGTGGAGTTTTTTTGTGTTTTTGTTTGTGTCTGTTGCCTTTGATTTGTTTTGTGCAGTATGTATTCAAATGGTTTGGATTTTGTTTCATTCATTTGTTTTGATATATCTTTTTTTATAACAGAATGTGTTGTGGTGTTGTGCTTAGTCATGAAATCAGTTATTTTGGTCTTTTTTTCTTGTTATGTTTTTCAATCAAGTTCATAGAGATCAATGATACCATGGTTTTGTTTAGGTGAAGAGGTGTTTGTTGTCTGTTCTGAGCTTCAAATGTTTTTTATTTGTGAGTCAATGGGCTAGATTTGTGTATTGGTTTGTTTATTTAGACTGATTGAATATCATTTTTATGATTTAGAATGAACGGGGACACCACTTCTTACTAGAATATAACTCTCTGTGATTTGACCTCTATACAGTTAATGATTGGTTTGATAGAGAGATTGATTCCATCAGTGAACTTTATTGTTGTATTCCTTTAGCAGCAATATCTGATTATAATTTCTGTAGTCTTTCAAATTGTTGGCAAAATTTTATCTTATTGGAAAAATACAATAACTTTTGTTGCTCCAGTGCAAATTTTGTTTTTTTATGTTTTGTGAGGAGAATACTGAACCTTGTCTTCAATTTCTTCTGTTTTACAGGTGAAACAGAATGTATGTATTGTCATGGTGTGATATATTCTCTTTTCATGCATTTTATATTAGTTTGGCATGGTACATATCTTCACTTTTTAACCAAGGTGAGGCTGTTAGAGGTATATGGTGGGAGATGGGTGTACGCAGACACAAACAGTTGTATGTGTCATAATTGAAGTGGGATATTCAAAGAGCAACTATTGGTTGTGAATGGTTGAGATTGTGCATAGGTACCATATTTGAGTTATTGTTTTAAATTGATGATGGAATTTTTGGGGAGGGGATTGAGGAATTTAGTTTATTGGTTGTGGTAGTTGTGGTAATATTTGTTAATTTCATTATATTTTAAGTATGTTAGTTCAATAAAATATGCTATTTTGTAGTATGTGTGCTAAATATATTGGGCGTCAATATAAGTATGATTGGGGTTCCAATCGGTGTTTTGCGACGATGATTTACCATCAAAAGCCCACATATGATGCACAATTTCCTGTAATTTTACTGTTGTTTTTTTTTTCCTGGAGTAGTTGTTGATTAGAGCATGTTATTGGTGTGCATTGTATAATGTACTGAATAACAGTCTGCTTTTTATAATCTTTTGAATGTGGGATTTCTAGAATGAAGTTTTTCTAAGTTATTGTCCTATTTATTGTATAGTAAGAAGAAGGGATGAGGGAATTGACCTAAGTTAGATGTGGTATAAGGTTTGTGAATTTCATTAGTTTAGAAGTTCTATGTGTTTGAACAATGAGATTTCTGTGTGAAATGTGATTTTCTTGTAATCTGTTTCAGTAATAGTAGCGTTTATATTTGAAAAAAAAAAGGTATTTTATTTATTTATTTTTTACAAAAAAGTGGTAGTAGTTAGTAATTTTAGTGAAGCAATTGTAACAGAATATAATAATTATTAGTAGATGTCCTAAGTATATTGGGCGTCAATATATGCATGATTGGAGAATCTTTTGGTGTTTTGTGACAATGGTTTACCATCAGAAACTCACGTATGATGCATAATAACTTAACTATTTTTTAATTACACAAAAAGTGCTTCAAGTTTGTTTTTTCTAATTAGTATGAATGAATGTTCAATCATGTAGTTGGTTATTGAGTTATTGTATGAGGTTTTGAATTTTAATTTTATGCTAAGTATATTTGGCGTTAATATAAAAATGTTAAGGAAACCATTTGTTTTAAATGGATGGTGGAATTTTTGGGAAGGTAGTGGGGAATTTAGTTTATTGGTTGTGGTAGTTGGGGTAATCTTTGGCAATTTCATTATGTTTTAAGTATGTGAGTTGAAGAAAATCTGGTTTTTTGTTGTATGTGTGCTAAGTATATTGGACGTCAATATAAGCATGATTGGGGATCCAATAGGTCTTTTGCGACGATGGTTTACCATCAGAAGCCCACGTATGATGCACAACTTTCTGTAATTGTTCTGTTTTTGTTTTGATTTTTTCTGGAGCAGTTGTTGAATGGAGAATATTATTTTCCTGCGTTGTATAATGTATTGGATAATAGTATACTTTTTATAATCTTTTGAATGTGGGATTTCTATAATAAAGTTCTTCTGAGTTATCGTGATGTTTATTGTATACTAAGACAAAGGGATAAGGGAATGGACCTAAGTTAGATGTTGTCTAAGGTTTGTGAAAATGATCAGTATAGAAGTGCTATGTATTTGAACAATTAGATTTATGTCTAAAATGTGAATTTCTTGTAATATATTTCTTCAATAGTAGCGTTTTTGTTAGGAAAAAAAAAGGTATTTTGTTTTTTTTTTGTTACAAAAAAATGGTGTAGTTATTAATTTTAGGGAAACAATTGTAACAAAATGTAATAATTAGTAGAAGATGTGATAAGTATATTGGGCGTTAATATAAGCATGATTGGAGAACCTTTTGGTATTTTGTGACGATGACTTACTATCAAAAGCCCACGTATGGTGTACAATTTTTTGAAAATATTAGTAAAATTGTATAAGAAAAAGTACTATTTATTTTATTTTAAGAAGCGATAAGGAAATTTATATAAGTTAGATGTGAAATAACGTTTCTGAATGTTATCATGTGCTAAGTATAATGGGCGTCAATATAAATATGTTTGAGCAGCCATTCAGTGTTTTGTGATGATAGTTTACCATCAGAAGCCCACGTATGATGCACAATTGTTCTGTTTGTAAAGTGAATTAATTTGAAGAAAATTTGATTATTTTAAATAACATATTATGTTAATTAACAATTGTTCTGTAATTTTTGTCAATATGATTATGTTTTAAACATGTCAGTTGAAGAAAATATGCTAAATCGTAGTATGTTTGCTAAGTACATTGCCGTCAAGTGGCAGCTCAAGTGATAGATTCAAGCTTAAAGAATATAACTCTATGTGCTTTGACCTCTATACACTTAATGATTGGTATGATAGAGAGATTGATTCCATCAGTGAACCTGATCCGCCAAATCCTTCAACAGCAACATCTGATTATGAGGTCTGTAGTCTTTCAAATTGTTGCAAATTGGGGTTTTGTTTTTGGTGGAGGTGTTGTTGAACTGAGTATGTGATTCGCCTGTATTGTATAACAGTGTATTTTTTATAATGTTTTGAACGTGTGATATCTATAAGCAAATCCTGCTAAGTTATATGTGCTATTATCTTTGCGAATATGATTATATGTTAATTATATTGGGCATCGATATAAACATGTTTGCGCAACCATATGGTGTTTTGGGATGATGGTTTACCATCAAAATTTTGCACGTGGTTTTTTTTTAATTTTAATTTTTTTTTTGTTTTTGTGTAGGAGTTGTTGAATGGAGCATGTGGTTGTTGTGCATTGCATGATACATTGTGTAACATCTTGTTTTAATAATGTTTTGGATGTGGGATATGTATAACGAACTTTTGCTAAGTTATATGTGCTATAGTCCTTGTGAATTACGTTATGTGCTATAATGAAATTATTTACATTATTAAAGCAGTCACAGAGAAAAAGTACAATGTCCATAGAATTGCTCAGCTACAAAAAGCCCAAAATCTAATTAACTTAAAAAGGCCAAAAACTCATTCCCAAAAAAACAAAATTCAATGACCAACTCTGTCTAATGTTGGACTGTACTTACCAAAACCTGTGTTTTCTCATAGACAACTGTATGATGCACTTTCAACAGTCAAATTGCCAAGAGCAATAAAAATTATGACACATGAAAACCAATGGATATTAAGTAGATTACTTGGAATTGGTGAAGTGGGAAAGTTTGTCTGTATGCTGAAGTAAGGGTTTGATGCATTTGATGTCAGAGGGTCAAATTTGTTGGATTTAATTGAGTTTGGAAGTCTGCAGTCACTTAGTTTGAAATGTTTTTTCAGATTCGAAATCTTATAAGGACCGAGAGCTGGTTCTCTTCTCTGTTTGGTGTTAAGATGGCTCTATCCATCAAGTAGCTAGGATCTGTGAGCCTCTCTTGAAAATGTGCTATTGTCCTTGTGAATTTCATCATGTGCTAAGTATATTAGACGTCAATATAAACATGTTTGGGAAATCACTTGGTGTTTTGCGATGATGGTTTATCATCATAAACTCACGTATGATGCACAATTTTCTTTAATTGTACTGTTTTTTATTTTTTAATTTGATCATATACTAAGTATGTTGGGCGTCAATATAAACATGTTTGGGAAACCAATCGATGTTTTGCGATGATGATTTACCATCAGAAACCTATGTATGATGCACAATTTCCTATAAATGTTCTTGTCTTTGCATTCGGTTTTTCATAATGTTTTTAATATGGGATATGTTTAATGAAATTCTATTAAGTTATATGTGCTATAGTTATTGTAAAATTCATCATGTGCTAAGTATATTGGGCGTCAACATAAACATGTTTGGGCGACTATTCGGTGTTTTGTGACGATGGTTTACCATCAGAAACCCACGTATGATGTACAATTTCATGAAAATATTATTAAAATTGTATATGTAAAACTACTGTTTAGTTTATTCTAAGAAGGGATAAGGAAATTTAAATAAATTAGACGTGTTATGAAGTTTTTGAAATTCATCATATGCTAAGTATATTAGGCATCAATATAAGCATGTTTGTTAACCATTCAGTCTTTTGCAAGGATGGTTTATTAATAATCATAAAGGTAACAAAACATATTTTATAAAATTGACATTATATTTTGAGCAGTTGAGCAATTCTATAGACATTGTACTTTTTTCCTTTGACTGCATTGCTTCAACTATATTCTTCATTGTTCTGGAGTTGTTGTTCACTGGATCACATCATGTGTATTTTGCAGCACAAATTTAAAAATAGTTATTTTGTTTGTTAGAATTAATATGTGAATATAGAGTTGGAAGTGTTAGAAACTTATAAAATTGAATTTAAAGTTACCTTTGGTAGTCGATTGTATACTTCTTGATAGACTTTGTTCTGTGTATATGACGTAAATTCTGGGTCATCTTCAGGTGTCATGATTTTTATTCCTCTTGACAACTTGACTCTTGAAAGTGCAACATACAATTGTCCATGAGAAAATACTGGTTTTGGTAAGTACAATCCAACATTCGACAAAGTTTGTCCTTGACTTTTGTTGATTGTCATTTATAGCATATGTTCACTAGAAATTGCCTTCTTATCATTGTAAAAGGCATCTTTGAATCTGTCGAAGACATATTTATTCTTGGTATACATACTTTTTCTCCTATTTTTGAACTTGAAATGATACGTCCTTCAATGACTCTTTTACGTGTTTGTGTCACAATTAGCCTTGTGTCGTTGCATAATCCTTTTCCAGGGTTGACATATCTCAATAGCATAGTAGACACATTATTTTTAATCTCTAAAACATGATCAGGCATACCTGGAAAACTGATGTTGTTGAGGTATTCTGTTAGATATATGTTTTCTGCATATTTCATTGGGCCATGACATTTTCTATTCTGTCTACACTTATATATTTAATAACAGATCCTGGTACTTTGTCCAAAGCAAAATTATTCAACTCTACAATTGTTTCATTCCTTTGTGTTAGAATTGCTCTATCCATTAAGTAGCTAGGATTTGTGTACCTCTCTTGAAAATTTGGGTAAGTAGAGTTGAATATTCTTTCCACTGGATCACCATTGGCTTCTACCATCAAATTGCTTGGGATTTTAATCCATGTAGGTTCATTATCATTTTCCCTACACTTTGCAGGTTTTGTACCATCTCCTATTCTCAGTAGCCAGTTGGCAAAAGATGTTAATTCTTCAGCCTCTGGTTGTTGTAATGCATTACCTTGTTTAAGCCTCATGTTCTCGGATAGTGTAAGGACTTCACAGTGGTTTCATAATTCTAATTGATTGAGTGTCAAATTCACTATATTAACTCTTTGACCTTTTAGTACAACCGGAAGAATCTGACGGAAATCTCCCCCTAATAGTATTGTTTTGCCTCCTAAAGGCTTGTTCTCATTGAAATTTGTTGCTGTTCTTTGTATGTCTTTGATTTTTTTATCAACACTCTCAAAAACATATTTTGAATTCATAGAAGCTTCATCCCAAATTATGAGTACTGCTCTTCTTATTAATTCTGCAAGCTGAGTATTTATTTTTATTGAGCATGTAGAGTCTTCTGAGGTTACCAAAGGAATTTTGAATCTGCTATGTGATGTCCTTCCACCTGGTAGTAGTAATGGTGCAATCCCTGTTCAACATTGTAAATAACAATGTTTAATAAAAATGATGAATTAGGAAAGAAGATGTTAGAATGTGAATGACAATTAAATAATTTTGGGATATGTATAAGAAAAGTAATACCTAATGATGCTACTGTAAGGACTATCTGTGATTTTGATCTGAGCTTGTTTATAATTATTTTGTAGAGAAATGTTTTGCCTGTGCCTCCATAACCATATAAAAAATACAGCTTCCCTTTATTATATTCAATTGCATTTATGACCTTTTCATATATATCTTTTTGTTCTGCATTTAATTGTGCATACATAACATCATGTTCTGCTCTCAGTATATTTGTATCATACATGATTTCTTCTGCATAGCCATGATTTCCGTCTTGAATCAGGACTTTTCTTTGTCTAATACCGAGATGCCAAATACCGAGGTCCACCGGTGAATGTTGATGGTAGTATTATTCTTTTGCCTATCTTTCTTGAATCCGTATCACCATGGTCAATTGCATCTTGTACATTTCTATATAATTCTGTTCGCAAATTTCCTTAATTTTCTGAAATCCATTTTAGCCTTACTTGTTCAATGCATGTATAAGCATCTACAATGAACTGCTGATATAGCCTTCCTAAGTGAATCAAAATGGCTCATTCACTGCGTCTGTATTGAAGCATATGTGCATAGTATTCCCTCATTGTTACATAAGATCTTTTTGTTTTTTTCCACTGTCCGTCTTGTACATAATTGATTTTCGGATGATATCCATCTTCCCCGTATGGAAAAAGTAATGGATATTGCATAGCCATGAAAGAATGATGCAAATAGCTTATTCGTTGTAGACTTCCAGATTTCATCTCAACAATGATGTCACGATCTTTCGTTGTTTTATTCAGATTCCCAACAATTAGAGCCGCAATCTCTGATGCTCTTGGTGCATCATACTGTCTTCCTCTGAATTCTCTGCTATGATGCAATCTGATTTTGAAATTGGGTATTTCTCCTGAGGAGTATTTATCTCTAACCATTCAAAAAATTTTCACCAACTCATTCGTAGTATCGAGCATTGATATAAGTTCTTGTATGATGTTTGCTCTTATTTTCATGTTATGCTGCCTTTTGTTCACTGCTTGAATTCTGTTCTGGACCTCATTTTTGTTGGGAGATATGTCCTCTTAGACTAGGTTTCTAATGTAAATATCGAATGTTTTAGTAAAAGAATTTATTTTCAGAAATTGTTTGTAAATTTATATTTTTATTTGTGCACAATTACGTTTGGAAAAGATCCATTGTGTTTAAATAAGTGGTCCATGTGAATGGAGGTCTTTCACAATAAGGTATGAATCACGGGTTACTTAACACATAAACATCGTTCTTAACCGATTGATGAGAATAGAAATCTCATCATGTCTAGGTTATTATGTTGTGAATTTCAAATGGGGAATGGTTTACCTCTAACCAGTGAGTAGTCCACTCACTTCATGACATAAGCGTATTTCGAATACGTAGAATATGACCTATAGTAGTGGTTTCTTAAAGTACTACATGGTAGAAACCTAGACTACTACCGCTATAGCGTGGACTAGTACTCTACGACTTGAGTATGAGTTGGTAGTTTGACGAAACTGGAAGCATATACTTTGATATGCTATAGTTGAAGTTCTATAGTAGGGCCAAAATACTTGCATGTTGGGTATGCGTGACTAGTTAGCTAAGACAGACTTGTACAAGATAGTTTTTATACTATATTACCCCTTATGGTTGTCTGAATGATCTAAATATCCAAGGCCCTAGGAAACAAAACTTGGGTGTTTGCTTTAGGGTAATTCCCTTGGAAAGCGAAAACAATCCAGAAAGTCGTGGATCATTGAACTAGAGGCCTAAGGATGGTAGATATCATTTAGAGAAGTGTTAGTACACCTCTTCCTCTCTAAATGTACGGCGATGTATAGAGGGGTATTTTAGTCATTACACCTTTAGGTCGGAGACTTTGCTAACGTAACATTGTCCTTGGAGTCAATATTTTCTTATGGTGATATTAGGAAATATTTAAAATGTAAAATACAGCTATTTATATGACAAGGGTATTTTGGTCATTTTAATAGCTAAGGCGGTGTGTCTTTTGGTCCCCAGTATAGACTGTAAGTCCTAATTAAATACAGGCTAAGGAATTGATCTTAAATTAAATGGAATTTATTTTGTTTAAGTAGCCTGTTTAATTGTTAGGCTATAATAAAATAAAGGTCCATGGAGAGAGAGAATTAATTAAATTAATTTGGTGGGTTAATTAATTATTCAAAGCTTTAGCCCAATTTGAATAATTAAAGATTAACTCGGGACTAAACTAATATAGGCCTGTTAATTGGACTAGTATATTTAGGTTGAAAATTAATTATTAATTCAACCATTTATTTGGTTCTAATTAGAATAATTAATTAAGTCCAAAAGGTTAAATTAAGAGTCTAATGACCCAGTCCAATTTAACCTACGGTTTTTATTTAGGTTAAACAGGAAAATTGGATATAACGTTATTTTTTTTTTAGATGGCCTCTTCTCTGTGTGTGAAAAACAGCCAGACGTCTCTCTCTCTCTCTCTCTCTCTCTCCAAGAAAGTTCCCTAGCCTTGTAAGTTGTTCACCAAATGGAATTAAGCAGGCCATATATTGGAAGACCGAGAGTTTAGCGTTTGCCTATATGTAAAGACGGAGTAGGAGACTTGCAGGAATCGCACCAGAGATTTTCACCAGCATACCTACCTCGGTTGCGCACATTTCGGTCTAGCTAATTCTTAGAATGAAGAGGTATTTTTTTTTAAACTTCGGAATCCGTGCAGAGCACTACCGGCGCCGGCAAGGGCTACCGGAGTTGGCGCCGGCTTTGTTCGGAGTTCTCTGTTCTTGAGTTTTCCAGTTTTGTTTTGTTTTTGCTTCTGCTACGTGCCCTGTGTTTTCCTTTTTTTCATGCCTTCAATTTTTTGTATCATGAAAATAGAGCTGGATAAAATGTGCAGCTGCTCTATCTGTCGGTATTAATGACCCAAGTCTATGATAATTTTCACCATTGATCCTATAAATATATGGTCTAACTCTTTCATTCACTTTCTTGATTTCTCATCAGTTACTCCTGTCAGCAGAGTCTTTAGAGGCTCAGGTGGATCTTTCCATTTTGGTAGTTGGACTCTTCCTTGTTTACGACATAATTTGAATTTTGAATACAATCTTTTTGGTTGGCCTTTGATTTTCTCTTGCTCCCAAAATATTGCATCACAATACGTGCATTGAAGGGTAGGAGATCCATAATATAGCACATGGGTTGTTGAAGAATCTAATTTGATATATAATAACCAATTAGCTGACTATTATTTGCAGTATACTGTACATAGTTTGTTTTAGAATCCGATATGATAAATGAAAAGGGAATAGGTTAATATTACCCATAATGTAAATCATATGATAAAAAATTTGTGGTATGAATGTTACCTGTTGGAATATTCATTGACGTTGTTGTGGTGGATGTTGTATCATTTTGTTTAGTGTACTGGAAATGGACCTTTTGTTTTCCTCTACGCATATCAATCCTCTATTTTCTATGCATCATTGCTTTCTTTGCTATATTTGATTTTCAGTATCAATTGTATGACTATAACAAAATTTTGTTGAAAAGTATTCTATTGATAAAAACATTACCTATATTTTGTATGTCTTGCAATTGCAGATCAGTAGAAGACATGTTTTCTGATATCGGATCTCTTTTTCTTTTGTTAACTTTATTAGAATAAGGTTGTTTTCTTTTGCTGTCCAAAGCTTCCTTTCTTTGTAATCTATTTTCTTTTGCCTTGTCACGTTGTAATGAATCTGCATAAATTCATATATCATATTAATCAAAGTGTATTGATAGTAGTCAAAAACATTTCCTTCAGCTATTGTTTTTTATCTTAGGAAAATAGCTTGATGTATAGATAACTTGCTTACACATATGGAAGTTAGCTCCAGCACATGGGTCGTTGAAGGTGGACATTGATATTTGTACGTTGTTGAGTGTTAAGCTCTATGTTTTGTATTGTTATATTCAAGTGCCTGCACTTTGTAATTTGTAGCAATTGGAGTGTTTGGTTAGATTTGGTGGTTTTTAAAAAAATTGTTAAGTGTGCTTATTTATGCACATTGTATATGCAATTGAGTGGGCAATATTTATGTATTTGTTTTGGTTATTTAACCGATGCTTCTTCGGTGATTTATTTAGTTGTTTCATGTGCTTTGTGAAATCTGAATTTGTCTTATACCATTTATTCAAGCGCAGATTCCGCAGAGGTACAATAACTATAAGATATATAATATGTGTGTTGCGTAGAATGAATCTAGTAAAATTCATCGAATAAATAATATGAAGAGTCATTTCTTGAATTGCATGTTGCTAACTAATATAGAATTTATTTGAATGCTGATTCTGTCATCGAAATTGCATCATGTAATATTTATTAAATCAATTGTTTTCATGTGAAGGGACTTCGTCTTTTAAATTTGATTGGTATGGAAGGATGAATCATGTGGTATTCATTGAATGGATAATTGGGATTTGGAAGGGTTTTTTGGTTGTCAGCAAATAACGCAAAAAAAATATTTTTTAAAAACCATCTTTTTCGAAATTTGAAGAGACACATATTAATTCTGTGAGTAATCTATTTTCCTATAAATATATAGATTTTTACAAAGAGTTGTTCATTATTTGTCGTGGTTTGGTTTCATTTTAATATGGAGTTATACAATGGCATGCCTATTGAACATACATTGGTTGGCAGGCCATGTGTTCATCCATTTATAGCAGAAACGATGCTTTTGTCAACTGAGCAACTGCACTCACATAAACCATATTTTGCCTTACCTGATAGGCGAGCAAATAGAGTCCGCATGATTTTGCATGCTGCTACATATGAGTATGATGAGTATGTTGAAATTTTTATTCTAATGTTTACAACCGTAATGAGTGAGGGTGCGACCAGCTGCAATTGGTGGACTAATTCTCATCCCTAGGTATTTCAGGTGCATGGGTTACAACATCCATTATCAATCATGTTTTTGAATGAAGAATATTTAGAGGCTGGAGAGATGAGTGGAAAATAGATTCATACGTGAAGTTCTATCAACATTTGGTTGTTGCTATTGTTGAATCTGGAAATGAGTACCACACTCATAAGGATTTGGTCCAGCACTACACTAGCAAACGGAAGTTTCAGTTGCCAATAGAATTAAAAATACTATTTGGCTGTACTACAATGTCGAAATGGTGGATGTGGAAGGTTCTTCTACTGGGGCTATTGAAATAATTGATATCATTAGAAAAACTTAAGATGTTTTAATTTCTTGAAATTTTGAAAAAGAAGACATAGATCTTTGTTGCACTGCTACTGGATATTGATGGTTGGCCTTGGTCATTTTTCATTATCATTGAGGTCAATACAACAATCTGCACTGTCTGGCAGGAAAGCACATTTGTTTACTAAATCATATTTGCGTTGATTCCCCAAAGTATCACACACATCTCCTGTCCCGTGCATTTTGAAATGGTTTCAATCAGTCATATATATATGCCTGTGTATATGTATTTACGATATCATGGCAAATTCTTACTTGTCATTCTTGATTGTCACAAACTGTAAATCTACTTGGTTTCTCATTCGAGACCTTTGTTGGATAGCTGACACACTTGTTATCATTCCAATAGTATTTGCTATAGAGTTCACACAACAAACATGTATATCAATTCACACTGGTTCTCTTGACTACTAAATGTAAGTAGTAATAAGATTATGCTTAATGGATGAATGACTGCAGGTATGGAACAATGCAAAAGCCTGATAGAAGAATATGGCATTCATCTATTACTAACTAAGAGTGTGATGTCTCCAACATGAGTTTCAATATATTCATACTGCACAAAACTGAATTTGTGTCTTGGTATTTGCGGTAGTTCATCCTTTAATTCCTCTATGTATGTGCTTCTATCAATGAGAATCTGTAATCCACTACTTTGTAGGTTGGCCTAGGTGGTTGAAGGCTGAAGTTTTTCATGATGTAAAAATTTCCTTCTTCAATAATATTCTAAAAATCGGGGACAAATTTACTTCTAATCGTACAGTGTTTCATATTGTCCTACATCACAAACAAAAGTAACCATCAAACAACTTATACATCACCAATAACATTAAGAGTTGACAGTTGCATCTAGACAAATATAACAACATCATTCATTTCTTGAGCATTATATCAAAAGCACGATAATGAATTATCTATCATCATATCATCTATCAGGCAAACTTAGATCTACTTATACCTTTGCATCCAAGGCCAAAAAATAAACACTCATAATCTCTCCTGCTCTTTGAGCATTATAAGTATCCCACAATCGAATGATTCTAAATAAAACACATTTTTCTTGTTTTCCTTTTGATAACTCATTGAAGTAGATGAATTAGAATCTGCCTTTTGTCATTTTTCACAACTAAGGATGAGACAAAAGTAAAATCAAATCTGTCAAAGACAATAAACTTTCCCTCTATTATTGTGTTTTTGGCTTATGAATACCTAATCGTGTATTATATAACAAACGCATCAATATAGGGTATTGATATAGGCTATTGATTGCGCCAATAGTAATAAAGATATGGCACTTACCCAATGATGAACTTTGAATCTAGTCACAAAGCTCAAATCAACTCAGTTAATGATCAAGGATCGAAGAGTATTAAAAGTAGATCAGAATATGATCGATTGAATGCCAGAAGATAAGAACAGACGAAATCTCGGAAGTCATGAGTCGGCACAGATCTGAGATTTTCAACTACTGAGCTTTGTGTTATTGCAAATTCTTCAAATGATGAAAGACAAACAATGATAAGATACAGGAAACGAAAAGACGACGTAGAATTTGAGAAGATTAATAACTGCGTTTGAAAAAACATTCCAGTCACAGAGAAAGCATGTGAGTAAAACATTGAAAAGCCAGTGGTAGCTGATGGACTCAAAGGCAGTGTATCTAAGAAAAGCAAGAAGAAGCCAAACGAAGCTAAGTGAAAAAGCGCTGAAAGAAAGCAAAAGCAGCTGAGGCATTATTCTGCCACATGTCATGCTCTCTGACATAACACATGTCACCACCACAGCTCTCACATTTGGCTTATATATATATATATATATATTTATTTATTTATTTATTTATTTATTTATTTTACCTCCTTAAATATTTCAACTTTTCACTTCAACTTATCATAGCGTAAGAGTCAATATTCCACACTTTGGATTGGTAAAACAATTTTACCTTTCAAAAAACATTTTACAGTCATTTTGAAAAGAGCAAATGTCTTTGCAGTCATATCTCCCGAAGGCCGAAAATGATTGAAATGAAAGGAATTGACTGAAAATTTACCTTTAAAATTTTTTACAACAGTGGCCTCGGGGCTTTTTTTTTTTAACTCCAAAAAGAGTTCATGGATGAATGGAGATTAAAAGGAAAAAAAATTGGTAAAAATTTGAAGTACCAAAAAACAATTACTCTAAAACTGTAACTTCACAAGATCTACTCTATAATCGTTGAACCAATAATTTATTAGCCTTTGATTTAATCTATTAAGTATTTAAAATTAATTAATTAAGTACTTATTTTATTAAATGCATTTGATAATGGGTAATAATAAGTGATTAATTAATTAAGTACATTTGATAATTGATTTTTATTATTATTTAATTGCTTAAGACATACTTATTATAAATTTTAAATAAATTGAATTACTTAAGTCTCAAATATGAATATATTAAATACTTATGTAATTATTAATAATCTTTTATATTTAATTTAAATTATAATAAAATATAGTATAAATATAAATTATAATTAATTTAGATTTCAAATCCAAACTTCAAATTCCAAAATTGAATTTTAAAACTTCAATTTTTAGAATTCATTACTGAAATATTCAGATTTCAATATTTAAATTTCAATTTTGTTAAACGAATCCTGAGCTAAGGACAATTACAATCATGTATTTAGTTTTTTTTTTCAAAAAATATTTTTTTGATTTCATATTTCGACTTTGAAATGTTTATCCGTAATATTCCTCCTTATGTACTTTAATTGGTGAATACTTTGTATAGAGCGAGTATTTGTATAAAGGCCTAGAAGCCTATGGATGATCAGGGTAAAAATGGAAAGAAAGTAGAGAAAGGTGAGAGTTTGCGACCAAAGAAAACGCGACCTAGTTGCTTCCGAGTAGTGACAGGAGGGGAAGGCCCTAGATGCCGACCTCGATCTCCTGTGACTTCGTCTAGCCTTCTTCTGACACCATCACGAGATCCGTGACTAAAGAAGAGGTCATTAGATACTAGTAGCTTTGAGGAGGATGATAGTGATACCAATGAGTCTATCAAGCTACAAGAGGTGGACATGGAGGCGATGAATACCTTTCTGGATTCTTAGGATCCGGAGCAAATAGTTGACATTATTGAAGACAGTAATATACTTTGGTCTGCGAACCCTACAGCTTTGTATATATTATACTTATAGCCATAGCGAACATATTAGAGTACATTGAGTTGTAATTTCTTTTGAGTTGTATATTTAGGAGTGTGCATACAGTATACGGTTCGATATACAGTTTAGAAATACGATTTTGTTCGATTTTTTTTCACAGAAACTGTACTGTACCAAATTTATTAAAAAAATCATAATTACCGAATTGTATTTTTTACAGTTTAGTATGGTTCAATACCATAAAATCGTATTTTAAAAAATTAGAAAATGGAAAAAAATTTAACATAAAAGCAAAGTTTCAACAAATATTTAGAAAATAGAAATTACTAATTAGGATAATTATTAACAAGCATTAAGCATTCAAAACAAGATAAGTCTAATTGTCTAACACTTAACCAAAAGTTCAAAACTTAACATTAAGTCTAAGTGTTCCTCCACTTCCAATTCCAAAACAAAATGAAAATAGAATTATTGAATTATAACATTACATAATAAGTAAGCATCTTCTTATATAATTCTTAAAAGGAATAAACAAAAGGGTTGAATCTTCAATCCATTTTCATTTGTCAAGTCAGCATTCTTGTCCATCATCATTTTAATATTCTACTTCAACCTGCCATCTAGCCATGGAATCAAAAGCAACATAGTTAAAGGATAAGATTAGATGAATTAACAAATTAAGAGAACCACGAACCAAACAAAATTAGATCAATTCATCCTTCCATTTAATCTTCAAATATCTAAAATGCTTGACTCATGAGCATATTTCCCAAAATTTGAAAGCCACAAACCAAAGGTAAAGTCAAATAACAATTTGGACAAACTAACATTTACTAATAGAAGAAACAAATGAATTGGTACAACATATATAAAAAATTATATTACCTTCATCCATTATTTTAAGATTTTGAACATCTTCTTCAATGCTAACATATGGTTCATTACGTAACCAATCCTTAGCACACTTAAGGTATTGCACCATCCTAGGAGTCAAAGCACTCCTAAAAGTGTCAAGAATATGACCTCCCATGCTAAAGGCTGATTCGGAAGCAACAGTAGAAATAGGGACAACCAAGACATCTTAAGCCAATGAAGCAAGAATAGGGAACCTAGGGGTATTCAACTTCCACCGCTTCAAGATATCAAATCCAACATCATCTTCCTCTCTTTCTTCTCCAATATATTTATCCAATTCATTTTTGTTACCAACCGCTCCAACCTCACTAAGACACAAATCATATTTTTTCCTTTTTGATGACCTTGAAGTTGCACTAGAGTCATGGATGAAATTGAAAATGATGAATATGAAGAAGAGGAGTTAGATGCTTGAGGACTATTTAGCTTCTTATACTCATCAAATAATGCAGAAATCCCCTTTTTCACCTTGTCTATAAGATCATCGCTATCCAAATACATTCTCTTAATCACCCACTCAATATAATGCAATTTATATCTAGGATCAAGAATCACTACATATAACATCACAAGATTCAATTTTTTTATATTTTCCAATACTTTTATATTTTTGCTTCATTCTTCTTGACATAGCTTTTAGCTCAACATCATCATTTTGTTCCCATTCATTAAACAATTCAACAACATCATTGAGTTCATGAAGAACCTAATTAGAAGTGACATATAATGAGCCCGAGACCTGCAATGTAAGTTCATAAAAATGCTCTAAAAACTTCACAGAACGTGCAATTTCTGCCCAATCATTCTTAGAAGGTAGCCCATTATTCTCAAATACCAAATCATATTTATAACGTGGATTAAGATCTTCAAATTTCTCAAAAGCTGTTACAAGTGACAAAGTTGCATCCAACATCAAGTAGGTTGAATTCCACCTAATAGGTACATCTAAACACAATGACCTCTTACTTTCTATCTTTTCAATCTACTTGGAGATTGCCTTATGTACCTAACAACTGTCCGTACACGAATAATCGAAGGCACAATTTCTTTCAAACCATGGACAAAACAAGATTTATAATGTGAGCTATGCACCTCATGTGAAGATATTTGCCTCCAAGCAAACTACTACCCCAATTAGAAAATCTTTTCTTTAAGTATGCAATTGCAACATTTTTTGAACTTGCATTATCAACAGTGACTGTAAAAACTTTATCAATTCCCCATTCAAGCAAACATTTTTCTACCCCCTTCCCAAAAGTCTCATCTTTATGACTATCAATTGGATAGAAATTTAGCAATTTCTTGTGTAGCACCCAATCATTATTTATGAAAGGAGCAGTTAAGCACATGTAATTGATTATTTGTTCAGAAGTCCATGAATCAGTTGTGAGACTAATCTACTTGGATGAATGTTTTAGAAAGCTCTTCAATTTAGCTTTTTCTTCTAAATACAAATCATAACAATCCCTAGTCACTAAAAGTACGAGATGGGATTTGAAAAGATGGACATGCAACTTCACAAAAGTGTTGAAACCCTTCCTTTTCAACAAAGCTAAATGGTAATTCATCAAGAACAATCATATATGCACATGCCTTCCTAGTGTCATTTTGATTGAATATCCAATTAACTATTGACCTAACTTTATTAGCACCATGAGCAGAAGCTTGCTGTTTTACCTAAATTGCAGTCTCATTGTTGTATGGATTCTTCATACAACCTTTCGTGAGCTTAAGCAATATAGATGTGCCATTTAATGAAGAATGTGCAGCATAGTCCTTCTTGCAATAGTTGCAATATGCCCGTGGCTCTCCATCTTTAGATGTGAACCTAGTGAAGTGATCCTAGACTTTTGAATGAGGTTCCACCTGTTTCCTAGTCTTCTTCCTTTTGCCACTGGTACTAGTAACACTAGGAGAGGAGTTTGATCCTTCCAATTCCTTGCTTGAGGGAATAGGAGGTGGATCCCTCTCAGTCAGAGCCTGGTTGTTATTTTCATTTTCTAAATTTAGTGGTGAACTCATTGTTTCATTTGACATCCTGGAAAAAAAAAAGGAATGGTTAATTAAATTAGATATTACAATTTTTATCTAAATAGAAAATTTTCAGAAAATTTTTCATTCGTGTTCCAGAAGCAGAATGCCACAGCCGCACAAAAGAAATTTGACTATGGGTTAGATGCATAAGTTGTAAGTTGTAACAATGTAAGAGAAGAATTTAGGGACATATTAAAAAAAATTTTAAAAAAAATAAAGGTGTTGAAATCTACACTACCATTAGAACAAGTAAAAAATTACAAGAACAATTACAAAATAAAAAATGTTGTAGCTTGTAGTATAGGAACAATTTTTACAAAATTAAAATCTACACTACCATTCATTAGGGATGGATTAGGTAAAAAAAAAAAAAAAAAATCCTCTTTTGGGTACTCACATTTTCGGTTTCGATTCACATATCTGCTTTTGATTGTTAACTCCAAATTTTCCTTAGACCTTAGCAGTAAAAGATGAAGGTGTTGGGGTTAAAGAAAGCTATTGGAATGCAATGGTGACGGTTGAGACTTGAGCGTTGAAGAGCAAGAGAAAAATTTCTACAACGTGCATCGGTGCAGAGAATAGAAAAGAAAGGATTGAAGAGTGAAGAAGAGAACTAGAGTATAGAGAGAACAGAGAAGTGATGATTGGTGAGAGACGAGAGAGAGATCTGATGTATGACTAATGTTTTTGACTTTTTGTTCATACTTGATACTTTAGTTCAAAGTAGATGTTGTTGGACAACTTGGACTGACAAGCACTCTGCACTAGGCAGTAGGCACTAACTTTTGTTTGGAAATTGGAAATACAATATAATACTAATATAAAATGTATAATTTTAAATTTACAATATTAATAAATTAAATTGCGATTTTTCGATTCGGTACGATTTTGAAAATTAAGAACCAACTACCGAACTGTAATTTTTTCTCTCTAACAAAATCGTATTGTATTATACCGAAAACCTAAAAACCAAACCAAATTTCAAAATACAATTCGATACAATTTGAAATTTCGGTTTGAACCATATAGTGAATACCCCTATGTATATTACAATTTAAGCTTTCGAACAGCTTTAATGTAATAGTTGTTTTGTTATTTTATATCTTTTTAGCTTTGATTATTATAACGATCCCTTATCTAAATGGATGGGGTGACACCCAATCTATTACGCACTTGCGATATAATTTAGATTACGGGTGTTACATTACCACCATACTGCTATAGTAAAATAGTGAATCAATTGAATAAAAATATATTTCTTACTACATAAATATACTAAACTCAATATATATTTCTTTCTCAACAATATACAAAATAATTCCATATTAAACTCGTGTTAAATTAAATTTGTCAAATTATGACCATTATATACCATTTAAATCCCATTTGTTTCACTAATAATGTGTAGTATACCAATTTTTGGCCTAAGTTGCACATATGTATTCTTAATTAGTAGCGGACCCCCCCACCAACAAAAAAAAGGCCTATAAATAGATTATTTAAAAAATACTTGTTATGAATTATTGGAATCTCCATTAATTAGTGGAGGCTCCACTAATTATGGATTTATGTGAATTATTAGAAGATTTTTATGGATGTCCACAATTTAGTGGAGACACCATTAATTGAGATTAGTTGAAGATGATGTATGCCATGATGTATTCTACTAATTAGAGCTCTATAAATAGAGCTATTCTCTAAGCTTGTAATACACCATCATTTTGTGAAAGAAAGATTAGTGAAAGAAATATTAGAGAAAGAAAGAGAGAAGTTTGAAGAGAAATTCTTGTGCAAAGAATAGTTAGAATTTTCTTAGTGTGTAGTGTGTAGATTTTATTCTAACACTACCCTAATTTTATAACACGTTATCAGCACGAGTCTCTGCCATTATTAAAGCCAGAAGACAGCACGAGTCTCTACCGTTATTAAAGCCAGAAGACAGGTACGCATTTATTGATCTCGCTAAATTCGAATTTGTAACCCTTGATATTTCTGAAAAACAAAAATTTATATGTCATATAGAAATGCATCTAAATGCTAAAAAAAAGGAGATCCATATGTCATGTGGATAAAAAGAAAGATTTGACCACCTGAAGATGGTCGTACTACCCACTGCACGGTATGAATGGTTGCACCTGAAGTTGCAAAATTGTAAAATCGTGAACTCCATGATGTATAAAACTACATCTTAGTTAAAAATTTTACGGAGAAAAAGTTACTGATGAAGTTATATTGGAGAAGACATTCTCCACTTTTCATGTCCTACAGTAACAATATCGAGAAAAAGGGTATCCAAAATTGACAGCTTTAACATGAGTTATTATTGAGAAATCATGAAGCTAGATGAACTGGCTCAATAGCACTCCCAGAAGTGAATGCTGTTGGCTCCGGCAGAAGCCATCGTTATAGTCGCAGTTGTGGCAGTGGCCGTGGTTATGGTCATGGACACACTCGATATTTCCCTTATCACAGAGAAATACTGGCCACTTGAAGTGGAACAGAAAAAATAATAAGGGAAAAAGATGTTTCCATTAATAATAAGCATCATATCTTTTATTCATATCACTAGTATTCATATGAACTTGAGGATACATGCTTATAGTTGCTCTTTTGTAATTGAGCTAACAAATGTAAGATGAATGTTTGTAATTATTCTTTTTCAATATTTATATTAGAGGAAGACAAACAATTAGTAATTATGGACTTCAACTCCTCTTTTTCGACATCCTCCTCATTTTCTTTCCCCTTTGAGCCAGCATCGAGACTAGCAGCAGAATTAGCCATAAAATTACTGCAAAATGAGTCTTGGGATTTTATGATCCCCTTAAATTTATTATAATTAAATTTCTTATTATATTTGGCCTTGAAGCATACTTGTCTCAATTTCTGTGTTTGGTCCTCTAACTGCGTATTAGGACTTTCTTCCACCAACTGTTTTTCACATTCCAGTATCGCAATTGCTTCTTTCAACTTCTTCTCAGCCATATGTCCTCCTTCTTCTTTATTTTGCATCTCCTGTAAATCGAAGTGATATCATCGGTTATTTACTTATAAATCTTTCATAGTTTCATACTTGCAAATTATAAGTATGTACGAAAGAGAACTTGAACATTCTTGATTATGGTCTCCAAGCTCACCAACTTCCTATGAGGCAATCGATGAATTCCTAACTCCCTACATCTTTTCTTGAGACGGGTTATGCCAATATTCAGTTCTTTGGCTGCGTTCTTGATTGGTATGTAAAAGTACTGCGAAATTGTTTCTCTTGATAGTGTCTGGGAGTTATTGTCCTTCTTCTCTCTCTGCCTCTTAATCATCTTCTTCTCCCCAGGAATTTTGTCTGCAATAATATCTTGAATTTCGATATTATGCATTTCATGAGTACTTACTCCGACTTCGTTGCCAAGACCACTCATTATTTCTCCTAGAAAAAAAAAATAATATCAGTAAAGGTAATACCATTCAAAATCCATGTTTAAATGTATAATAACCTGGAATCATATTCTGGCTTTGTTCAAAATCCATTAGAGAGTACAAAGGATCATGCACAAGCATATCCTCATTCAAAAGAATAGCATCAAGAGGAACAGTATCAAAAGCAGTCTCTTGTAGGGGCAGATCAACTTGGTCCAAAGCAGTATGTTCAAAACTTCCACTGATTTACATAAAAAACAAACCAAAAGAGAGTTTAATTTCATTATCAAGCACACTAAAAACAAATGGAAGCCCTCAAAGGTATCTCACCTGAAATTAGGAGGAAGCGGTTGGTTTGGAAAGGAAAACATATCAAAATCTTCTGCGGTCGAATTAGGCAGAAGCGGTTGGTTTGGAAAGGAAAACATATCAAAATCTTCTGTATTCGAATTAGGCAGAAGCGGTTGGTTTGGAAAGGAAAACATATCAAAATCTTCTGCGGTCGAATTAGGCAGAAGCGGTTGGTTTGGAAAGGAAAACATATCAAAATCTTCTGTATTCGAATTAGGCAGAAGCGGTTGGTTTGGAAAGGAAAATACATCAACATCTGCTGCAGAAACCGAGTCAAAATTTGATCATGTCTCAAATGAATTACGATTCTCCATATCTACTTTGTGATTTTTGTTTTTGATGTTTACTAATGACTGATAACTGAGATATATATCGATACACACACACACACACACACACACATATATATATATATATATATATATCTGTATGAGGAAGAAGAAGAGGTAGATGGTAGGTAGAGGGTCGGAGGAGAAGAAAAGACAAGAGAGGAAGATGAAAAGTCGGTACCGGGAAGAGTGAAAAAAAAAAGGAGATATTTTTCTTGGCATTTCCTGCTTGTCATCATTTTCTTATATTTCTTTTCTTATTCTCTTGTGAAATCATTATTCCCTAAATCAGGGGGAGAACAGAAACAGTACAAGAAAGATCGTGATTGGACAACATCATTAAATTATCTTGATCCGCATACAAGCGCGTGTGAACTTGAAGTTCAAAAGATAATTTATTTGTAAAGTATTGCAAATCAAATGCCAAACGCTTTTTTTGACTCTAGAAGAGTAACAAAATCGCATATGCCAGCTATAAATGCTCCTATTCTAATTGAAGTTCCAACGAACAAAAGATTTTACATATAGTCGTTGAGCCAAAAGCATGCCGTAAGCATGGCCGACCTCTTGGTTCTAAAGATAAAAATCCTCGAAAGAAGAGAGGATTAATGGTCCAGTATGATCATATTAAAGTAAAGAATGATAAAGACCAAGAGAAAACTTATGACAAAGAACCGGACATAAATTAAAGTAACATCGAAATTTCTATCCATTATACCACTTCCGGTAGAAGTTGGAATCGGATAGAAACAATTATTGATCATATGTTTGCATATAATATCTCTTGATGTTATACGAGATAGTGATGATCCCGAACCAATATCGCTTGATGAATGTCGGCATAGAAAAGATTGGCTGCAATGGAAAGATGCGATTCAATCGGAGTTAAATGCACTCGACAAAACGTGAAGTCTTCGGACTCGTAGTCCGACCACCAGAAGGTGTAAAACCTGTTGGCTACAAATGGATATTTGTGCGAAAGCGCAATGAAAAGAGTGAAATCGTTCGATATAAAGCGCGATTAGTAGCCCAAGTTTTTTTTTCACAAAGACCAGGTATTGATTATGATGAAACTTATTCTCCGTTGTTGATGCTATTACACTTCGATATCTTATCGATTTGGCAAGACATGAAAAGATAGATATGCGCCTATTAGATGTTGTCACCTGCTTACTTGTATGGAAATTTAGAAAATGATGTTTACATGAAAATCCCGAAGGATTTCATATGCCCGAAGCATATAAACATTATCCTCGTGAAAATTACTCCATCAAGTTGCGTAAATCATTATATGGCCTGAAGCAATCTGGGCGCATGTGGTTCACACGTCTTAGTGAATATTTATTGAAAGCGGGATTTAAAAATGACCAGGTATGTCCATGTGTTTTTATTAAGAAATCTGGTTCTAAATTTGTGATATTAGTTATATCTGTTGATGATTTTAATCTTATTAGAACTCTTGAAGAGCTCCAAGAAACAATTGATTATTTAAAATGAGAATTCGAAATCAAGGATTTTGATAAAACCAAATTTTGCATTGGTTTACAAATTGAACATCTGGAGAGTGGAACATTTATTCATCAATCAACATATACAGCACAAAAGTGCTAAAAAGATTTTACATGGACAAAGCACATCCATTGAGTATTCCAATGATCGTCCGATCATTAAATGTGGATAAAGATCCTTTCCGACCTCAAGAAAATGATGAAGAACTCATTGGTCCTGAAGTACCATATCTCAGTACAATTGGTGCATTGATGTATCTTGCTAATAATACACGACTTGATATTGCTTTTGCTGTCAATTTATTAGCAAGATTTAGTTCTTCACCAACACGACGACATTGGAATGGAATTAAACAAGTCCTTCGATATCTCCAAGGTACAATTGATCTCGGATTATTTTATTCAAATAAAACCAGTTCAACATTGATAGGTTATGCAAATGCTGGTTATTTATTTGATCCACATAAAGCACGTTCTCAAACGAGTTATCTATTTACATGTGGAAATACTGCTATATCATGGCGTTCTACGAAACAATCTATAGCAGCTACTTCTTCAAATCATGCTAAAATTATAGCCATTTATGAAGCAAGTCGAGAATGTGTATGGCTAAGATCCATGATTCACTATATCCGAGAAAGTTGTGGATTATCATCAATCAAAGATATTCCAACTCCTCTTTATGAAGACAATGCAGCTTGCATAGCTTAACTACGAGGAGGATATATTAAAGGAGATCGGACAAAACATATTTCACCAAAATTCTTCTTTACTCATGAACTCCAGAAGAAATGTGAAATTGATGTGCTACAAATTCGGTCATGTGATAACCTCGCAGATATTTTCACGAAGACTTTACCGACTACAACATTTGAGAAGTTGAGATATAAAATCGGTATGCGTCGGTTTAAAGATTTAAAGGAATCATCTCATCAGGGGGAGTAATAAACAAACATATAGAATAGTGTACTCTTTTTCCTTCACTAGATTTTTTTTCCCACTGGGTTTTTATCTAGTAAGGTTTTAACGAGGCATATTCTTTATATAATGGATGGACATCCAAGAGGGAGTGTTATGAATTATTGGAATCTCCATTAATTAGTGGAGGCTCCACTAATTATGGATTTATGTAAATTATTAGAAGATTTTTATGGATGTTCACCATTTAGTGGAGACACCATTAATTGAGATTAGTTGAAGATGATGTATGACATGATGTATTCCACTAATTAGAGCTCTATAAATAGAGTTATTCTCTAAGCCTGTAATACACCATCATTTTGTGAAAGAAAGATTAGAGAAAGAATTGTGAGAGAAAGAAAGAGAGAAGTTTGAAGAGAAATTCTTGTGTAAAGAATAGTTAGAATTTTCTTAGTGTGTAGTGTGTAGATTTTATTCTAACACTACCCTAATTTTATAATTTTATAACACTGTATTAAAATACAATATTATTCATGCACATATTCAGAGGGTCAAGGATCACTTCCACTCCTTCAAAGTTTTAGAAATTACTTATTTTCCTTATAAAAATTGATAATTTAAAAAAAAAAATCTATATAAACATTGTCTTCTGTCTAGTTTATCAAAAAAAATTCAAATTTATAATATTATCAGTTACATTTTACTTTCTAACGACTTGTCTCAAACTCAACCCCATCTGTAATATTATTAATTCTTAAAAAAACTTTTGAAGGACAAATATTAATTCCAAGTAACATTGCGATCTTTTAAATTTGACCACCACTTGGTTCTGCCACTGTGTTAAAAAAATCTTATTGTGGTTGAAATTCAGAAAAAGGAAAAAGTTAGAGCAGCTGATTTCATCCATGACATTAACTTCACATCTTTTCTTGATCAGAAGTATTGAATTTACCACAGGGCCTAACAATGGAAGAGCCAGATATCGTAAGAGAGATGAGGAGGAGACAAGAGCAGCAAAAGTCAAAGTCAACTACATATTTTATAGTAGTAGAATTTATTATTACTTTATTTCTTAACAAAGTCAACCATTACATGGATTCTAAGTTCCAAGATTTGGTTGGCACTCTTGCGAAAACTATCCCAGGAGAGCCTCATCCATCCAAATGGGGTTGCCTTAAAAAAAACAGAAAATCAAGAAAGAAGGTTGGAAAACTATCCTGTTAGGGGGTAAAGGGGAAGAACTCAGTGGGAGCATAGTATTGAAAATTTGAGCAATGTAGGGATTCATGTACTTTGGAAGGCTTCAATTTGCAATTGATACCACCTTAGAAGTACCAGCATGGGCAGTCATTATGGAGAGGCGAAGGTAACGGCCATCCTGTGAGGAGATTGAAGAAAGTACAAACTTCGAAATACGTTGAAGATCATACACATTTAATTCGTCGAATTATATTGAAAAATTTATTTGAATTAATATAATATATCGATTATCAAATGTGATTGTAAGAATTATAAAAGATAATTTTTAATGTAAATATATGTAATATTATGAAGAAATGTTTTAACTAACGACAAAAATTACACTAAAGATTATATTAATGACAAAAATTACACTAATATTACATTACATAACATAATTTTTATTGTTAGTTGTAATATTACAAGAGTACTTTTGAATCTACTCTTAATATTTCTCAATTATTGTATCATTATTGTCTATTGAGTCTCTCCCTCTATATAAGGAGATCTCTTCAATTGTAAAAGGTAGAATGAAGTGAACGATAATAAATCTATTTGTTTTAGTATGTATCTATGGCTTCTAAACGCCTTTTTTTTTTCCCATCTAATTCACTCAATACTATTTCTTTGACAAAGAGCTTGATGCAAAAGGTGTAGACACAAGCATTCATATTGAAGATTACAAGAATTCACGCCTAATGTAATAATTCAGAGAACTTACTAGCTTTGAGATAGCTTTTGTATTGCTCTGATTACCCTCGAAGGTTTTGAATTCTCATTAATTCAATTTTGAATGTTATGCATTGACTTGCTTATTTTACATTGTTTTGCATTAATATCTACGTACCCTTATTTGATATTCACTATTATTGTACCATAGTCACAAAGGAATGCTTACAACTAACAGTGGAAATTACATTAGGGAAACATTCCCCAACCAAGACATAATGTGATCAAACTGGAAAATTTTCTACGTAGCTGAAGAATGTCATATTACTATTACAACGAAAAGTAAACACAAAAATCCTACAATTAAAAGATGATATCAAACCACGAATAGAGTGAATTATATTCCCCAAGTTTGATAGGTCATCATCAAAGGCATCAACACTAGAAACCATAAGCTGGCAATCCAACTCCACTTTTAAAATTAGGCAAATTCATCTTTATAGCAAGTTGAATACCCCTTTCAATGGCAACAGGCTCAGCATGTTCTCACCTTGTCCAGAAGCAAAGGAGATAGAAAGGTCAAGAATAATAAACAAAAGCTATATACATACTTGTAGATGAGGGTAACCGAAGCTATATTTATTTGAACTACAAATTTAAAGCCAAAAGGTGCGTGCAAGAAATGCAAAGGATCTGAAACATGGCAACCCATCACTGAGAAGAAATATCAAACAGTGTGTGGGCATTACCGAAGGAGCAGCCAACTACACGATATAAATGCAGTACAAATTTAGTCCTCACTGGCATTCCCATGATATTGCTGGCTCTATCGTTGTTAATGTGGGCAACCAAATTGATACAACTTCTCTACAAGGAAGATGAACATTGATGGTTATGTGCAGCAATATACAGCTGCTATTCTCAGCTGAAGGCTATTCCATGTGAATACTCTGACCACTCAACCTAACCCCTGTTCCTCCTCCGGCATGGCCCCCCACAGATTATAGGTCCACAGAGAAGTTTGTAGGGTGGATAAGGTCGTGTAGGGGTAAATTTTTCCTTAGTTGGAAAGTGGTCAATATGGTCGGTTTCACCGTTGTTACCTCCTAGCATTAGTTTACGTTTAGTTGGATGCGAAGTAGTAGTATTTAAGGAAAGAAAGTAAATATAAAAGTAAATAAAAAAATTTATATTTTGTTAGAGGTAAATATAAAAGAAAGATAAATTGTGATGGGTTATTCCTTCACGTTAGGAAAGTTTTTTCCTCCAATTTTGAAAATGTTGAGAAGTAAATGAAGTTAAAAAGAGAAATGTATTATTTTTTTCATATTTTTTAATGATTAAAATAATAAATTTAATATAATAATTTTTTAACTTTTTATATATTCTAATTAAATAAAATAAAAATAAATATATCACTTGCCTCATTTTTCCCTTCGTCCTGTCTCTTTACGAACCAAATACAGTATTAAAAACTTTTCTCTTTGTGAACCAAGCAAAATGTTACGAAGCAATATTACACATTTCATATTTTGTTTTTGTCATGTCAGGACACTCTATATTTGTGTGTTGGTTAAAGATTTAATATGTATACCTACAAATAGTACAATTATGTACCTTGACTAAGCTTGAGTTGTATACGTATGGTACCAACTTGAGGTAAGATGAAACCAGTGACTTAGATTTAGAGGGACAAGTTATATGAAAGTAAAAGATAAAGAAAATTGTTAGAAATTTTAAATATTTTTAGGATAAAAAACAATCGTTAATTTTTTCTAAGAAAAATAGATAATTTCTACAAATTTTTGGGACGAGTGATGCCCTTAGATATGTCTGTAACTTGAAGCCTTTCTTTATTCTCCTCATGAATAACATGTTTTGAATGTGCATGGAGTAAATTTATCAAATATGTTGTAAAATAGCTTGTAGTAAACCCAAAATCAACACCGATTACAGAAGCTGGCCCCTAAGGAAGCTGTGAACCTAGTGGCCAAACAAAGAGACTTGAGCTAGGAACATAATGGCATTGTTTCATCTGACTTGCAACAATATTCAAATATTAGCTCTGAGCCTCTGATCAATGTCATGGACCATGTGTTGTCTTGCCCTGTTTCTGTTGGCAGAAAAGCGAGACTGCCGGCGGGCCAACCTTGCTGTGCTATCAGCTATGTTTGCTTTGTTCTAGTTAGTACTGAATTGATGATGCTGAACTAGAATATGGCTGGCTAGATTAAATTTCTACTTTCTCCATGTGCCCTTTTGGCCACAGAAGCTGGATCTCCAAGCAAGTTGCTAAGAAATTGAGGTTGCCTGGGCTTTCTTGTTGTCAGGTTCTGATGTTATGCACACACTGTTACCGGGAAAGAACCAAGCAAAAAATGAGCCATGATTAGAGCTGAAAACCAGTTATTAGTCTTTCACTGCTTTCTCCACACTGTTTCCGTTCCAAATTGAATGTTGAAAACAGGAGGAGCAGCAGTATTACGTTTAATTTCCTTGAGCCTTTTTCCACTCTTTCTCAAGTGCATTGGTGCTGCATCTCAGCTCCATCCACTTGGCCATGGATTTTCCATTTGATAACAGAAAGAAGCAAAGAAACCATATAAGGCATAATCTCATATAAATTCCATTGAACTAAAGGAATATACAAGCTCCAAGCAGAACATAAGCTCTAGACTCCCCTCCTGCATCAGAGAGTATACATTTTCTCACCAGTCATGATAATAACTAATACTACTATAATGTTTGTACTTAATTAGTACCTCTATATAACTTCTATAGCTATGAGAAAAGTGCAGAACAAATCAGCAGGATTATTAGATAGTGCCGGAAATCAGCACCCAAGAAGAAGTAGAAAGGAGACGGCCAAGATTTCATCTGTAAGACCTAAGAATGGCACCGCAAAATGTACATATAATGGCTCTCCAAGTCTTCCAGTAAAAGGGTACATGGCAGAACCTTGTAGCAGTCTTCATATCAGCTACGTGAGCTCCTCCACCGCACCGGGAACATATTCCGGCTGCCGGTTTGCTCCTCCTGACCTTTCTTGTTTGATCAACAAGAAAACAGAAGCAGACCATGGTTGATTTTGATAGAGAATTTAGATGGACGTTGGGGAGGAAGAAGCCGAGGTTTATGTTGTCAAGTTTGGAGCTTGCGTCTAACGAGCAGTGGGGTTGGAGCTATTTATAGGCAGGAGTGTGGGGGTTTTTGTCTAGAACATATCTTCGGGTATTTCTTGTTTGACTTCATAGATAGATTTTTTATTTTTTATTTTTAACTTGGAATCGAATTTTGATTTTTTTTCTATTGAATAATCTAGGACTCTTGTGAAGTTTGAGATTTTATTTATGTTTAAATATTTTTCTTTTCTTTTTTTTATTTCAAAAATCAAAAAGTTATTTTTTTAGCATTTTATAAAAATAGTGAACAAAAAAGAAATTCAATGGTCAAAAAAGGAAAATAAAAATACTAATAGATTTCTTAGGAGAATAATGTGTATGCATTTAAAGTTGCATTGGAGATTTAATAATGTGGTATGCTATTTGAATTGTAAATTTTATAAAATTCACAGTCAAGAAGCACCAAAAATAAAAATAAAAATTGAGATGTAAATTTTTTATTTCCCAATTCTCGAGAAGATTTATGAAGGGAGGGGACACCGAACACGTACGCCGCTCTCAAATCCAATGTAGGAATTTATGGTATCTTGAGCTAAATTCTTTAAAAAAATATTTATTGTCTTAATATATATATATATATATATATATATATATATTTGAGACACATATTAATAGAAGATTCTTTGAATTTCAATTACTTTACTTTGCACTTATTTATATTCCCAATAATATAAAAAAGTAAAATTAAAAAATGAGTAAAGCACTCGTAATTGTCTTTGTCACTACTCTATTTGTATTTTTTATTATTATGTGTGGATTAGATTAACTAATTGAGGGTGTAAGTGGATAAAAATTAATTTGAGATAATTTTTGTAAAAAATTATTAAATAAATTTTAAAAAAATATGATGTGTCATAAGCAAATAACAATTCTTGTGAAATAAAAATTATATAAAGTGATAATATATTACTTATTATTTAGAATAAGATTGAAAAATTACTTATTATTTATAACTTTAGTGAAATTGGACCAAACTATTGTTAGTACGAGACGAAAGATTTTGAATTTAAATTTAATTTTGTAACAATTATACTCCATATATTCAACTCATGGATATTTAAATTGTGATTTTATTTTATGAATTTAGAAAGTTAATTGCGAGCTTATATTTGTTGAGTATGATGTTTTAAAATTAAGAAAAGCAATGAAAGTTTAAATAAAAAAATATATTTTTGAAAAATTAAAAATAATTGAATTTTAAAAGAGGGGGAGCAGTTCATTTAAAGTTAGAAGTTATAAGATACAACCGCCATGTACAACCGGCCTTGGGGGAACAATAATCCCAGCCATGAGATCATGGCCATCCACGTGCACTAAGATTGACCGACGCAATTACATTCTGATAAGGGGAGTTAGCAGTTGAACTGGATCATGGTTGGCACCCAGTTGACAAATTGGTGGATACTCCGTCAACCATTAATACTTTGGATTTCTGCCCTGAGAGTTTCTAGGCATCCTTGCATGTATTAAACCAAAATACTATTACACCGTCTTATAATAAAATAATTTTTTAATACTTCTTTCATTTTTAAATTATCTGATATATTTAATTAATTATACAAGTATTAAGATAAATATTATTAAATTTTAATTTATTTTTTCTATTTATTAAAAAATACACAAATATCAAAACTTTGATATATTCGAAAATATTTTTCTCTCTCGTTATTTAAATGGGATTAGCTTATTGAGAAATAAATTATTTACTCCATTCGTCTCAAATTATCTGTCCACTTTAACCGATTACGCAGAGATTAAGAAAAGTAAATTTTTTAATTAATTAAATATTCTCCTTCATTTTTACCCTTAAAATTCAATCATAAATATCTCTTTTTATATTAATTACACAAATTTTAAAATTTTGATATAACTTCAAATTATTTCTCTCTCCTAAGTAGTTAATTTTTACTAAAAAATGGGTCAAAACATTGATGAATATTTAATTCTTTTTTCAAATTGCTATTGATATTTCTTGAGAATTAACGAGATGAATATGAATATCATAACTCCTAAAATGAGTTTTTGACTATATTTTACTTCTTCCGTCCCTATTTATGTATCACAGTTAATTACTTCATACGGTTTTAAAAAAAATAATTAGTATCTTAAATTCATATAACTTTGTTTATACATTCCAAAAGTACCATTGAATTTAATGTTCTCCACAACTATTTTCTTACTTTATTTGCTCAACTCTCTCTCTAAAGTTATTACACTTTTATTTTTCAAAGTTATTTTATACAAAGGTATAATAGTAAAATTAACATTAATAATACCTAAAATTTTTTAATGTGACAAATAAAAAGGGACACCAAAATTTTTCAATTATGACAGATAAATAGGGATGGAGGGAGTAATATATTTGAGAAATAGAATACTACTCTTTCCATCCTTATTTATTTGTCACAATTGAAAAGTTTTTGTGTCCCTTTTTATCTGTCACATTACAAAAATTTAAGTGCCATTAATATTAATTTTGCTACTATACCCTTGTATTAAATAATTTTGAAAAATGAAAGTGTAATAACTTTAGATAGAAAGTTGAGTAAACAAAGTAAGAAAACAATTGTGAAGAATATTAAATATAAAGGTACTTTTGGAATGTATAAACAAAATTGTATGAATTTAAGAGATTAATTAATTTTTCTTAAACTGTGTGAAGTAATTAATTGTGACAGGTAAATAGGGATGGAAGGAGTGTTAAATATGAATTTAGAATATTAAATCTTAATTTCTTAAATTGACAGATAATTTGAAACAAAAATTAAGCTAGAAAGTTGAATGATAATTTAGGACGAATGGAGTAATATATTTAGAAAATATAATGTTATTAAATGGGACAATTTTGATATGTTAAATCTTAATTTCCTAACAAGACAGATAATTTGAGACAAAAATTAAATTAGAAACAAAACAGATAATTTTGGATGGAGGTAGTAATATTTTCCTCATAATATACTTCTCTGAACAGTTTGTATTGCTTCATCTGTTTTAAAATTCTTATTCATTAAACTTTTTATTTTATTTTAAAATATTTATTCATATATATATTTTTTAAATTAATAATTACTTTCTTTCTATTTTATCCTAATTATTTTAAGTCAATTATATAAATTTATCATTTTAAAGTAGACAATAAGAGAACCTTTCCAATATGGCGTGATTGTGAATCAAGATTTAGAAATTTAGAAAACAAATTAACCCTTTTAATTTTAAAGTAAACAATGAGAGAACTTGGAGGGGACAAAAGATATTTTTTATATCATGTTTGGAGAAGTTTGACATTATGAAGAGTAGTCTAATCAACTACTGGTATTAATGATTTCAATAATCTTGACATGATACTCAACTAATGTGGATTTACATTGCATTAATTGTAGTCACCAATCTTGTCTCGCCGACTATATCAACATGACAAAAGCATACCGCAGAGCTTTCTAGATTAGTAGGTGCATCTTCTATGGATTCACTTAACTAGGTATTATTTGATAGAAATTTTGTAAGGACGGTACGTTCATAGATCCTATATATTGATGAGTTGTATCATATAATTTTTATTGTATGAAATAGAATTATTGAATGATGCGATCCATATAGATCGAATCTATACTAGAATTTTTAATTCTATATGTATTGATAAGTTATATCATATAATTTTTATTATTTGAAATAGAATTCTTTAATGATGCGATTTACGTAAACCGAATCCATATTAAAATTTTGAATTCTGTAATTGAATTTTTCTTTTAATTTGTGTGATGCAATGTCTGCATATAAATGAATGAGATACTATAAGTTATTACCCTTTCTATTTTAAAACATTTATTCATAAAATCCTCTATATACATATTAAAAATGTTGAAAATAATATTACAATTTAGATAAAATTTTTATTCTACCCATATTAAAAACACTATAGCAATTGGTAAGTAAAAATTTCCAAAAAGTAAAGAAAAAAAAAAGAGTTTTGAAAAGTTGTGTAGTTGACTTAGAATAAATGGGATAAAATAGGAAGAAATTAATCAATAATTGTAAAAATATGTACATGAACATCTATTTTGAAACAAAATAAACAAATTTTATGAATAAATATTTTTAAATAGGGAGAGTAATTTATGTTTTTATTTGTATTTGTGTGCAAATATAAATATCTTGAAAGTTAGAACATTTTAGTCATGATCCATTAAAGTTGATTTCATTTCTTCCATTTCTAATTGGACAAAATATGTCAGTTATCCTTGAACTTTTACAAATTTTAATTTCTACTTTCAAATTTTAAAATGTGTAATTTTAGTCCTCGAACTTTTACAACATCTAAAAAATAACTCTTTCATTAATTAAACCTATTAAATGTTCACGACAGAAGCTCATCACGTAACTTCAACATGACCTATTTTATAAGTATTTTTATTCACTCAATTCTCAAAAAATGATGCCATCATTCTAATTCTTATAAAATGACTTCTATATATAATGGGAAAAGACTACTACGACTTGCGCGTCTCTTACTTCTCTTCTTAGATTTTTTTTTTCTATAATTTACTTCTGCTTTTAAATTTATTTTTCCTTTCTGTAGATATGCCAAGAAAATTACTATTCATCAAGAAGTGAATCGGTTTTTTTTTCTTATTCATCCGTATGTCTTAGTTTTGTTTATTAAAAGGCAAAATATGTTATTTTTATTGCATGGTTAGATTCGAAAAAGTGTGAAAGAGTACTTTCAAGATTATTGAGTTGCATAAAAGGTTTGAAGTTAGATCTTAAAATTATTGTTAATAAATAAAGAAATTCGAAGAGAAAAGTGCGAGATTAAAGTTGAAAAATAATATTTTAAAAATAGAAAACGGGAGAAGAAAAGTTAAAATTTGATAATTTTATATTGTATTTGAGTTTTTATTGTTGAAGTGACTATTTTTTAGGTGTTTCAAAAGTTTGAATGCTAAAATCACATATTTTAAAGTTTGAGGGTAAAAATAAAAATTTATGAAAGTTTAAAGGTGATTAACATATTTTACCCTTTCTAATTTCATCCTTTATTTATTTATTTATTTATTTTTTCCTAATGAAAGGTAGGTGAAACTTTACTCTCTCTATTCTTAAATAATTATTATTTTTGAAGAAATTTTCATTTATAATTATCTATTATTTTGTAAAAGTAAGAATGCATTTAATATATTTTTAATTATACTCTTATCATTTATT
The DNA here is from genome assembly GCA_026120185.1 of Voacanga thouarsii. Lineage (NCBI taxonomy): Eukaryota > Viridiplantae > Streptophyta > Magnoliopsida > Gentianales > Apocynaceae > Voacanga > Voacanga thouarsii. The sequence continues at coordinate 1,559,539 of JANUWF010001569.1, forward strand.
ATTTCACTAAACCATAATATTAAATAATTATTTTCAAGCAAACTTCAATAAGAATAATTTAATTTTCTTTCTCTTACAACTGTATGAACATTATAACTTCTTTAACGTTTATAAATTCTCTAAAAATGAATTATCTTCGAATGAATAGAATACTCCATCCATTTCATATCATTTTTGAAAACTTTTTTATTTTAAATTATCTGTTATTTTATGAAATAAAAAATATATAATTGTTTAAAAGCTCTGTAAATGTTATAATTTTTTTAAAAATTTGTTTAATTTTTGTAATAATAATAAATATTTTAAAATAAAAAATATATAAATTAACTAAGCCCAACCTGTACTTTTTGTTGCTTCCACTCTAAAAAACTCAATTCACATACGCAAATTTATCTCCTCTTCGTCCTCTCTAACCCCTACCCCTTCAATAGAAACTTTGTATTAATATATACATAGATTAGAGTAGGTGAGTATAGAACATCCTTTTTCATATATACAGAACCATCGATCACTGGTCTGCGGGTTGTGGGCGAGCTAGGACTTCAGTCTAGCAACCTTCCTGGCTTCTTCCGGTCGCTGGTTCGATTCCCGCCACGAACACACTGGGGGATTTACATAGTAGCCCTCCAAGCCCATGGGAAATAGTCGGGCCAAAGGTCTAGACACCCATGTAAATAAAAAAAAAAAAAAAGAACTATCGATCATCGAAAGATACATATATGTCTAGCAGTTTCATAAGCCAAATATTTCATACTTGATTAAATGTAGACTTTCCTCAATTTCGTCATAAAAATGATGTTAAAAATTTATACTTTTATTATATTAAAATATTTATTAATTTTACAAATTAAGAATATATTTATTACTTATATTTCTAATTTATTCGTCTTTTAATTATTTAATAAATATTTGACTCATTAAATATGTGTATTTTTAATTTAATTAATAAAAATTTATTTTTATTTAGAAATATAATAATTATTTTTTATTATAATTAAATAAATTTTAATAATTCTTTAATTTGTGAATCATTTATTAGATTGATATTCTTTTTAGGAAAGAAAGTATTCCCTTCATTTCAAAATATTTGTTATGAAACCTTTTACATACAGATTAAGGGTGTTGAAAATAATACAATAATTTAGATAAAGTTCTTATTCTACTCATATTAAAAATACTATATAGCTATTAGTTAGTGAAAATTCCTAAAAAGTAAAAAAAAAAAAAGAAGAGTTTTTAAAAATTATATAGTTGACTTAGAATAAATAGGGTACAATATAAAAAAATTAATCATTAATTTTAGAAATATATATATGAATAAATATTTTAAAATAAAATAAAATGATTTTATGAGTAAATATTTTGAAACGGATGGAATTATTATATAAAACTCACATTTCCAACGGAAAAGGCATTGCAGTTCCCATCATCACATTTGCAGTAGGATAGCTGGCCTTTGTACCATCTCCTTGTTGACGCTTCATTTACACGCCTACTCAGAAAATGAATGCACCATTAAATTCTCGCTGCTCAATCCCAATACATGATGCTCGTCAAAACTTCAAATTGTGTACTACATGTTTAGTAAGGAAAGTGTTCACAAATTAAAGAAATTTGTTTAGAAAAGGGAGTTTCCCATCTCACCCCTTACACCATGTTAGGTGGATCTAGGCTAGTAGAAATTATAACGCTAATTTAATTTATGTGGATCGATTATATTAAAAAATTATATTTTGTATAATATAAATTGTATGATATAATTTTTTAAAATATTCGATTTAGTCTATACAAGAATTACCTATTAGACTAGATTTTGAATAGTATTGGTATATTAGTGTATCATAACAGTATTTGATATATTAAAGGGAAATTAGTTTATTTGACCTATAAAGTTTGAGATTTGTAATATTTTCGTTCTTAATAATTTTTTTATTATTATGATTTCTAATAAAATTATGACTTGTCAAGTGATTTCCAATTCTATTTTCTGGTATAAATTTCGACCAAAAAAAGTCATCTCTATTGTACATGATCAATTAATATATCTATTTTTTCTTTAAAAGAAAAATCATGTATAATGAAAATAATTCTTTTGGCCAGAATTTATAAAAAAAAATAAAGAGCTAGGGACCATTCAATAAGTTATAACTTCATTATGGACCACAACGGTAGAAAAAATTATTAAATTCCTCTTCCGTCCCCTTTTATCTGACTATTTTAACTAAGATGTTTGTCCCAATTTATCTGTTCTATTAGCAAATCAAGACGATATTAATTGTTATTTTTTCACAAATATCCATATTTAATACAATAAATATTATGCACTTGTAGTGAGAAATGGAAATAAATTAAATATGCTTACCACACATGAAACTTTGAAATTTGATTACTTCTTAATAAAGAGAGAGATTCTTTGAGGGAAAAATAGGAAATATTAATTAATTAACTAAAAAACTTTATTTTTCTTAAAACTTGTGAATCAGTTAAAATAGATAGATAAAAATGGAAGAATGAAGTATAAAATATTATAAGTCTTAAACTTTAGAAATCAAATAAAGTAATTTTCCTATAGTAAAAGTTGAAATTCTCATGTATTATAACTAATATACTATTCCATCTGTTTCAAAATACTTATTCATAAAATTCTTTACACACAAATTAAGGGTATTGAAAATAATATTACAATTTAGATAAAATTTCTATTCTACTCATATTAAAAATATAATAGTTATTGGTTGATAAAAATTTTCGAGAAGCAAAAAGAAAAAAAATTAAAATGTTGTGTGGTTGATTTATAATAAATATAAGTAAAATGGGAAGAAATTGATCATTAATTTTAAAAATATATACATAAATATTTATTTTAAAATAAAATAAAAAAAATTATATATAAATATTTTAAAATGAAGCGAGTAAAACTTATCATTAATATATCAAATATTGTTTGAATATATCTTACACTATCTTTAACACTAACTCGTTTTTAGAGTAACGTTAAGGTCGGTATCCATGTTAAGTCGAGTTGGGCTTTTCAAAATTAAGGAAACATAAAACTCGAATGAGGAAAAAGTACCTTAAACTTTAGCTAAATAGCTTCGGTCCACACATGTTGGTTCACTTTCATTTAAATCATGTTAAATGAAGTTTATTAGAAGTCTATTCTTGCTCGAATTAATGAGTCTGTGCAGCCCTCGTACAATACAATTTAGGGTTAATAACAATTTGCCGTTGGAGTCTGAATGGTATGTCAATTGAGTAGTTGTTTTTTTAATTTTAGCATTATAGGGAGCATTTAGGTATGAGTAGGGTTTGATTTGGGTAGTTCCATCGTATTCTGATAGATATTTGATCAAGCTCAATCCAAATTCAAGTCTTTGGGTTGTAAAAGAAGGAAACAATACTCGAGCCATTGGGAACAACTTTGAGTTGTAAATTTTTTGTTGGGTAAAAAAAAAAAAGATCATTATGTTAATCAACCAAATGTAGTTCACATAAGTATGATGGTTGAGCCCCTTGGGTATCACTTGTCACTAATTAGCTTAGAGAAGAAGGTTGAAATTTAGGGGCGGAATCAAAATTTTGAATAAATTATATGAAAGAATATATTAAAAATATATATTATGTTTTTTACATTTTTTTAGAAGTCGAATGATAAAATTTAATATGATATTTTTTTTTGAAAAAAATTTGATATTTTCTAAAAGAAATACTACGAAACTTTTACAAATTTTATGGACATACGCCAACCCTTCCCTTCCCCCTCCAAAGTTTTGTCTCCGTGCGAAGTCATACAAAATATAATAGACTGTCTTGCCTCCTATTTTGGCTATTGTATTTGCCTTAGTGTTGGTCTCTCGATCAACAATCTAAGGCATTGAAACTCCAATAAAAATTGGCTACAATCATCAATAATAGCTGTTAGGGGATGAGATTTGGACTAGGAAGAACTTTCAGTAATAACCATTGTAGCATCTACTTCAACTGTTTTAGGTTAGGAGAATGTTCAATCATTTAGCTTGAGATAGTCCATTCCTCAAGTCCCAAAACTCTACTGAGACATAGGAGCTGCACCAATGTCTACTAAGACTGGGTTTCATATTTTTGAACTGTCATGATTTAGTTTGAATCAGTTTGGATACAGAAATTTTTAAATCATTATAATTAGTGTTTTCAAATTATACCAATAAGGTTCGCAAACTCTCTCTATAGAGACAGAGATACGGGACAACGTATCACTCACTCCCATCCACTTTATTCCAATTTTTTTCTAAAAGAAAATTTCTCTTAAATTTTATTCTTTTTTCTCCGTAATTTTTTTAAATTATAATATTACTCTCTAACATATCTATTTATTTAAGTTACTCTTAATTCTAATCTCTTTCGCTATACACTCATCCTTCAATGATCGATTTCTTTGATTAAGATATAAGATCAATTTCAATTTTAACTTTTATAAGGCAAAGTAAATCAAGTTGAGTTTAATTACGATTATATATTCAAGCAAACTTTAATTAATGAGTTTAATGCGAATACAACTCGATTCATTTATACCCCTAATTATTACCATGAAGCTGACAAATTATAGTAGCATTAGGAAGGAAGAGTCATGAGCAAGTGATATGAGAGGATTTATTGTAAAAACCCTTTTTTAAACCAAACGGTACTCAGAGCGACTCCATTTTGAATCAAACAGCCGAGGTCCAAACTCAGATAGCCGCTGAAATTTCAAAAAGTTGTTTACACTGCTACCATTCTACTCTCTCACTTTCCTCCATGTTCATTCATGAGGCAAATCTTGAAAAGCCATTACAGCTCCAGTCTCTTCCATACTTCCCTACCCATCAAGAATCCACATACTTCACACTCCCAACTAATCCAACTCTGCAGATCCGGCTTGCTTTCAGATGCAATTCGCCAATTGAACTCTAGTCATTCAACCAAATCGAATAAAACTTCCTCTGAAGCCACCTTGTTATATGCTACTCTAATTCAAGCATGCACCAAAGCATTGTCTTTCAGTCAAGGCCTTCAATTCCATGCCATTGCCATCAAAACAGGCCTGGAAGCAGACCGTTTTGTCGGCAATAGCCTGCTGGCTTTATACTTCAAACTGTGTCCTAACTTTTGGGACACTAGAAAAGTGTTCGATGGGTTGCCTTACAAAGATGTTGTATCTTGGAGTTCGATGATCTCGGGGTATGTTCGAGTGAAAAAGCCTCAGCTTTCGATTGATTTGTACTTGAAAATGCTGGGATTAGGTGTTGAGCCAAATGGGTTCACTTTGTCTGCTGTTATTAAGGCTTGTTCAGATCTTGGGGAGCGCAGATTGGGAAAATGCTTTCATGCGGTCGTAGTAAGATCTGGGTTTGAGTTGAATCATGTGATTGCAAGTGCATTGATTGATATGTACGGGAAGAATTATGAATCTGGTGATTCACAAAAACTGTTTGATGAATTGCTTGAACCAGACTCTATTTGTTGGACCTCGGTTATTTCAGCATATACGAAGAATGATTTGTATAAGGAAGCAACGGGATTTTTCTATCAGATGCACGGGAATAGTGGGTTTCTCCCAGATGGGTTTACATTTGGGAGTCTTTTGACTGCATTGGCGAATTTGGGTTGGTTGAGACTAGGTAAACAAGTTCATGCTAAGGTTGTTAGTAGTGGGTACGGTGGAAATATGTATGTTGAGTGTAGCTTGGTGGATATGTATGCAAAGTGTGGGTTTGTTAAGGAGTCTCAGGGTGTTTTTGATAGAATGGAAGAGAAGAATGCAGTTTCATGGTGTGCATTACTTGGTGGATATTGTCAAAACGGGAATTTTGAGACTGTTGTTGAGCTTTTCAGGTGTATGGAAGGGGTCGATCTTTATAGTTTTGGAACTGTTCTTCGTGCCTGTGCAGGTTTGGCTGCTGTGCGGCCTGGGAAGGAAGTTCATTGCCAGTATTTGAGGAGGGGCGGTTGGAAAGACATTATTGTTGAATCAGCATTAGTTGATTTGTATGCAAAATGCGGCTGTGTTGACTTTGCTTATAGGCTTTTTATGCAGATGCCTGTTAAGAATTTGATAACATGGAATTCGATGATTTCTGGATTTGCTCAGAATGGAAGGGGGATAGAAGCTATTAGAATTTTTTATGAGATGAATAAGTCTGGAATCAAGCCTGATTCTATTAGTTTTATTGGAGTTCTATTTGCTTGTAGCCATAGTGGTTTAATAGATCAAGGTCGCAAATATTTTGTCTTGATGACTGAAGACTATGGGATCAAAGCTTCAATTGAACATTACAGTTGCATGGTTGATCTCCTAGGCAGAGGAGGTGAAATACTAGAGGCTGAAAGCTTGATAAATAGTTCTGAATTTAGTAGTGATTCATCTCTTTGGGCAGCTCTTCTTGGTTCTTGTACAACAGGTGCAAATCCTATTGTTGCTGAGCGCATTGCTAAGAAAATGATCGAATTGAAACCTGATTATCATCTAAGTTATGTTCTTCTAGCAAATTTATATAGAGAAGTAGGCCGTTGGAATGATGCCCTAGAGATAAGGAGGCACATGCAGAATAAAAATGTTAAGAAGCTGCCTGGGAGTAGCTGGATTGAAACTTATACCAGCAATAGTTTATCACCAGACGTTAATTCAGGAGCAGTTGAAAGAAATTTCATTGAGGAGGACCAAGGTTCTATTTGGTTAAAGGTGGAATCAGAGAATTTATAGTAGTGCTTCTTGTTAAGATGAGGTTTTTTTGTGGCTCTGGATGCATTCTTGAACCGTGTAATTTGATTGCATAAGTCAATGCTTCTTTGGGCAATGTGACATGCAGAAGCATGCTGTGACGTTTTAGAATAAGAAGTTATACCTGCTTGTGGAACTTGACATTTGCTTTACTTAGAGCTAGAAATTGGTTGGGTTTATGAAACTTTGCTTCATGAACAAGACCGACCAGGGAACATTAAATATAATCGCTGTCTTTGGACTAGGGAGGAGCATTGGGGACTTGAATATCACCAAGCAATCTAAACTGCTTATTTTTAACATCTTCAGGTGCCAGAAGTATATATCTTTCAACCAGAATATATTGTTATAAGCACAATATCTGATCAAGGAGTTCAAGGCATATGCTGTGTGTCTGTAACTTTGTAAATATAAAGATTCTGCTATCGCAGAGGTATGATATACTCCCGAGTTTAATCTGTCAATCAGCACTTGATGCATATATGAGATATTATGAACATATTCAAAATATCATTTTGATGGCTTCTACCATAAAGGTGTTAGTGGTGCTCCACACCAGAAATTTTTGTCTTTCCTCTCTGTGGACAGCATTGATTTTCATCTTTCTCATGTTGCTACTTTTGCAATTAGACACGCTGGCATAAAATGGAGAAGCATTCTGGAAGAGAATGTTCTAGGAAACGGACAATGATTGCTCAGTCATTGTTAGCAGAAGATTGCTTCCTCTAAGACAGCTCTACTAAAGTTATAATCAAGCATCAAAAGGTGCCAATGATTTAGAAGTATTCCTTTCTAACAGAGTACACCATCATTATTAATTTGCTTGGTGAACATAGTGGAACCAAGTGCAAGTGGCATATACAGAGAAATAGTATTCATTGAAGATAAGATGAGAGAAAACCGCTTGCAATGGTTTGGACATATACAGAGAAAACCGAGGGATGCCCCTATTAGTAGAATTGAGGGATGAAGGCAAGATATGTTGGATAGAGGTAGAGGCAGGTCTAAGAAGATGTGAATGGAGGTGATTAGGAGAGATATGTCTTTGTTGAATTTGGATAGGAGTATGACAGTGGATAAAAAGCAGTGGAATGAGATGATTCATGTGGACGACCACACGTAGTTTTATATTGATTCATATAGCCAACCCCAATTAGACAGGCTGGCCTAAAATGGAGAAGCATTATGGTATATAAGAATGGGCTTAAGTACCCATTGTCAACTTGGGATATCCATTTTGGCCCAGTGAGGACGGCGACCAAGTAGTTGACCGTAGGTATTGTCAGACCCATAGTCACGCTTCCGGATCCACAGGCACGGGACGTGACAAGAATAATCCAAGATGCCTGACTGATCGAATTAGGAAGACTCGGATACAGAGTATGAAAGCATGTAACCATAAGTTTTCTTTACATAGCTCATCTTAAAACTGGCTTACTCTTGATCGTTGCCATTACCATTTTCAATCATCTCTCCTGCTTAATATTCCTGGGATGTGAAGCATCTTCGGCCTTTTATATGTGGAAAATAAATCCTCCCTCTTTCACTTAAAATTTTTATGGTTTATGGCTTTGGAAGACATAGATTAACGATGGTTTTATGGCTTTTGATAGAATGTGGAAAATATCTCCTGCCTTTAAGATATGTTGCACCTTAATGTTATTCATATGTGCCTTTAGAATATTTGTGGCAAATATTGATTCTGGATGGGTTCTTTGTTTTGACATCCTAATCATCAGGACTGATCAGATGGATGACGAAGGAGCAATTTGTCAGCAGAAAGAGCAAGTTCCACATTCTTCATTTTTTGGAAGTAAAATCTGACAGTTTTCCAACTGCAATATGTTCACATAGAACGCAACAGACTTGAAGTCGTATCAACTAAGAAAAAAGCTTTTGTTGGATTTGTATATTTTATTTTTGGGTGGATTAAAAGGAGGCATTAAATGCTGTGGGAATTTGTTTTTGGTCATTCAGATTAGATGTTTTCCATCAATTCTTCATCAAACCTCGGCCCACTTTGAGGCTTTTGGACTCCTTATCAAATTTCTATCCCTGGACATGGTAAGAACAAAGTGCAGAAGTTGATAGAAGTATTTGTGGACAAATACTTGTTTCTTCCTATTGCCACAGAGTAGGAGTTTATTTGTAAAGGAAAAGGATAAGGAATTCTTGTTCAACGTACAATTATTTTTCTCTCCTGCCTGAGGATGAAGAAAAGGAACATAGATAGAATATCAAGATAGTGCTTCTCAGAGCCCTACACGAAACTGAAACAAGAAAAAAAAATGCTGAAGAAATCAAAATAAATGAAATATGTCCTTACGAGCACAAGAATGGAATTGAAGACCTCTTTCCCACTGAAAAATTTTTACTTACGTATTCAGTGTTCTCCAATCAGAACCCAAAAATCCCGCGGTTGTACATGCAGCATCATTGAACTATTCAATAAACACAAAATAGTAGTAGAAATGCTACCATATACACACGGTACAATACTTGGAGTTCACTAGCGTGGTGTAGAATTTTTGTTATCTCAAGGCCTCTGGACATCTTCATATACATCTGTGAGTTCTTGTAAAGATGTTTTAACAACTAAGAATTTCACTTGAGCCATCCTCAGTTTCAGAATCAGAAGGCTGTTGTCCATCAAAAGCGAATTTCATCTCTTGATTTACCAACTCAGAAAGATCGTGTCTGTTGACATTTCTGTAGGCATCCATAACTGCATTGTATAGTGATTCATTGGGCTCAATTACTCCATATTTCAATTGGCCATAAATCCTCTTTATGCCTTCGATCATGCCAGCTTTTCCATAACAATTCACAAGATGAATGAGGGTGACAATGTCAGGTTCAAGTCCTGCATCTTGCATTCTCATGAAGATGTTCAAAGCCTCGTCACTTTTTCCTGAAGCTCCGTAAGCATATATTGCAGCATTATATGCAAAAGAACCTAGACCCATCTCTGATTTCACCAGGATTTCACAAGATTCGAGTGCAAATGCATGTAAACCGAGCAGAGTGAAAACACAGGTTATCACAGCTTGCCTTGCATAAGGTTTTCCTTCATAATAAGATGACTCGAGCTGTCTCACTGCTTCAGTAGGAAAACCTCCCTTCTTCAGAACAGTAAATAATACCTTGAAGGTCCCACGATCGGGCAAAAGTCTTCGATCAATCATCTCCCGCAACAACTCACCACAAGCAACAAGCTGGCCATTTGTAGCATAACATGCCATCACTTTGTTAAATGCAACACAATCCTTCAACAAGCCTGAAGCTCTCATTTCCTTGGCAACAGCAATGGCTTCATCAAGCATGCCCATGTTCTTGTATACATATATCATCGTTGCAAAGGTGACTCCATCTGCCCAGCCATTCTGTTTCAGATTGTCAAATATCAATTTTGCTTCAGACACCATTCCCAATTCTGCATATAGATTGAGCATGCTATTGGATGCCACTATATCAGGACCTCCATCCAAATGCTTCATCTTCTCAAACAGTTGATTTGCTCCTTGAATAGATCCAAGCTTGCCATAAGCCTTGATCATAGAAGTCAAAACTATTTGGTTCACTGGAATACCAGATTTTTCCATCTCATGGAAATAGTGAACAGCTTCGTCAAAATTTCCAGCTTCTGCAAATCCATCGATTAAAGATCCAAAAACAACTTCATTTGGTCTAACACATGCTTTTGACATTTCTTGAAACATATTGACTGCATCAGAAAGCCTACCGACTCGGGCATAATTTGCAATTACTGCAGAGAAAGATTGACATGAGGGTTTAAACCCTGCCTCTTGCATTTCAGCTAACAAGTCCCTCGCTTGCTCCACTAAATCGCTTCCAGAAAACATTTGAATTAGAGAATTATAAGTACATTCATCAGGCCATGTCCCATGATTTTTCATGCCCTTGAAGAGTGAGAAGGCCTTATCATAGAGCCTTGCCTTGCCATAAGCCTTGATCATAACATTGAACTCCATCACTTCCTTTTTCTGTCCAAATAAATCCCTCCTGCTGAAAAACACGGTCTCAGCTTCAGCCCAAAGCCCCTTGTCTGCATACAAGTCTATGATGGCAGCATATGTCCTTGATGACAACCTACCAGTTGACTGGCACTTCTTGAACAAAATGTTTGCCTGTTCATGCAATCCCTCATTGACATACATCTTCATAACAACAGGAAGAGAGTGCTCATCAACATGAATACCTGATTTCTCCATTTCCTCTATGACAGTATCCACCTCCTGAACCATTTTCCTCTCTGATAGTAAATGAAGAACAGCCCTACGGGTTACATCATCAGGAAAAAGACCGACCTCCCTTATCTTCCTATAACATTGAAGAGCACCATCTATGTTTCCTGCTTCTGCATACAGAGATAGGAAAATATTATAGGTCTTTGTATCAGGATTTATTCTTCTCTCCTGCATCTTATCAAGCAATGATTCAGCCTCAGACAAATGACCATGAATTCCACATATGAAGATCATAGTATTGAAAGTAATTGTATCCATCGCTACCCCAGAACTTAACATTTCAGCAAACACATCAGCAGCATCCTTCAAACGCCCTGCCTTTCCATACAAATCAATCAAGGTATTATAAGTAGCTGTAAGCCGGGGTTTTCGAGTAGAAAAATTTCCACCCTCCGCAGAATCCCGACCAGGAGAGGAATTATTCCTACTGCCTGTCCTGAAGAGCTCAGTCAACAAAAAATGCCTCAAATTAATAGGCTCCATTCCCGTCTTGGATTTAATGTCATCCATTGAATCCAAAGCAAAATCATCCAATTCAATTCTCCCAGCACACCAGTCCTTATAAAACCTGTCTGCCCTATCATATTCCCCAGCATCCTTCAAAACCTTCACAACCGTACTCATCGTTACCTCATCTGGGACAATTCCCCTTAACTTCATATGCTTAATCCACAAAAGTGCCTCCTTTACAAGCCCTGCTTTGCCATATACATCAACAAGCATACTGTATGTATTATTTGTTGGCAAAACACCCTTTTTTGCCATATCAATCCAACAAAGCCTCAACTCATCCCATTTTTTTGCCCGACCCAATGCCCGAAGCACCACATTATAGTGAATCACATTGGGAACATATTCTTCCTGTGACTTGATCCACTCAAACACCCTCAGAACTTTCTCCCAACTGCGCTGCTCTTTGAGAATCACAGTAAGCTCCTTAGGATTAAGCTTCCCATAGTGCAATTCAAGGACTTTCTCAACATCATTTTCACTCTGTAAAGACCGTAAAATTGCAGGTAAAATCCCTCCATAATTTTTCTTTCTACCATTAACTACACTTCTTCTAGACAAAGTTACAGTCTTTGAACAACACTGAAGCTTAAACCCCACAGAACTCCTATTTTCTTTAAAGTTCTGCTTCCGGGCATGTGCTGGTTTCACCGTTCCACAAAAACTCTGTGTTGCTTGTGAAATGGAGCTTAATGCAAACTTTTGACTTTTTCCCAAATAGGGGTATATGTCTAAGTTAAACCCTAGAAAAACACTGGAAGAGAAAGGAGAGTGGAAGGTTTGAAGCTTACTTGGGGAGCCAAAAAAGGCGGTTTGATATGGGTTTGGAAGATTCTCATGTTGTACCACCGATGCAAGCTCCCTGCAAGAACACCAGTGAAGCATCATTCCAGCTTCTGCTCTCTCCCTCTGTTCCTTGAGCAACCTATGTTAGAAATGGAGGCAACTTCAACCACCATTTCTAAACATTGCTTCTTTTCTTTTTCTTTGTTAAGAGAAATATGTAGATTTTTAAAAAACTTTTGATAAACCATAATTTTGTATGTCCAATTAACTGACCAAACATTAAGATTAATTAAGCTGTAGAGAAAATCCTTTTAAAGAAGTGGTCAAACCTATTGACTAATGCTTTAATAAATAATGGCAAAAATATCCTTCAAAATTGGTCACTTTTATAATCTTACCTTTTATTTTATAAAATATTTAATTATGTCCCTTTATATACTAAAACATTTCAATGTTGCTCTTTTATTAAAGATCTAACCCTGTTTGATTGTTAATATGGACTTTATTGTAAAAAGATAAAGTTTAAAAAATTATATAAAAAACTCAAAAATAAAAATTCTTTACACTATTTTCTTTTATTTTCTTAAAGTTTTTCGTTTTTCTTCTTCTTCCTACTTTTTCAAATTCTTTATTTTTAAAATTTCTTTTTAAATGTATTTTTTAAAGATAAAATATATTGTCTCTCCACTTTTATAAATTATAGATTTAAAAAAATGTAATCTTAAAGATATTTGTTTTTTAAAAAATCATTTTTTAATTGAAATTAAATCACTTTGTATAAAGATATTTGTTGTGGGACATTTTTGTATAAAGTGAATCACCTACTACTTTGGGACTTCTTAAAGATATTTATTATGGGTTATCAGTTTTTGAGAAGAAAATTGAGAAAAAAAAACAAAAAAAAAAAAAGAAAGAGAAGGGGGAAAAAAATACTTATTGAATACTAAGAGTTAAATCTATTTGAAAATGAATCCAATAATCTTGAAATTTACAGATGTTCACTTCAAAATTAACAATAAAGAAAGAGAAAAGAAAAAAAAATGTAAATAGTCTAAAATAATCCCAACAACATGCTTCTATTATCTTTAAATCACATAAATGACAGAAAAGATAAGTATTTTTTGAAACTTAGAGGTTAAGATTTTTTTTTTTGTTTATAGTTTGAAAGAAAAAATCTATAATCTATAAAAGTAGAGGGCACTGATATCATTGTCTTTAAAAAATACACTTAAAAAATTTTAAAAATAAAGAATTAAAAAAGGTAGGAAGAAAAGGAAGAAATAAAGAATTTTAAGAAAATAATGAAAGGAAACAAAATAAAATATTGTAAATAATTTTTATTTTTTAATTTTAAAAATAAGTCTTTAAATTTTACTTTTTTGCAATAAAATCCCTATTGACAATCAAATATAAAGTTGACTATTATATTTTTAATAGAAGGTAATATTAAAATATTTTAGTACTTAAAAGGGTATAATTGAGCATTTTATAAAATAAATGGTAAGATTACAAAAGTGATCAAATTTGAATGGTATTTTTGCTATTAACCCAATAAATCAAATAAAATTAAAATTTGATATTTTATGGTTCAAATGTTAACTTTTCTTTTCTTTGAATTATATTTTTATTTAAATATAATTTAAAATAAAATATTTAAGTTCAAATGCATCCAAATAGAAAGTTAAAAAATTATAAATGTTCATATTTTTAATTTAAAATGAGATATTTAAATTTGAATAATAAAATAAAATTAATAATTTGCTTTTTTTATTATTATTATTTTGGAGGAGGAGGAGGAGGAGGAGGAGGAGGGGAGGATGGCTGATTTTGGCGATCTTGATGGAATTTATATTCAAGGTTGTAGACCGATGCAAAAATGGGATTATCATTAAAGCTTTACAAAGCCAAGCTTCTCATTTTTTATTTAACTTATTAGAAATACATTTGATCTTAGATAAATTATTATCTTATTTTATTAATTAAGAAAGTTAATTATGCGAGACATGAGTTAGTATAATTTGCATTTCTTTAATCAAGCAAGTTATAAAAATTTTAATGAAAAAGATGTTATATTTTAAAGAAGTGGACTTAGCTTTTAAAAAAATGACATTTATTTTTACGCATCTCAAAATAAGAATTATAAATATTCAACCTCCAATTCAAACCGACTACATATTTAGAAATTATTGAACTTCAAAAGGAGATAGTAAGTTTGTCCTTTTTTCACTTCCAATCTCACTGCATTTGGACACATGAAAAAATAATAAGCCATGAAGAAGAGGGAGGAAATTTTCTGAATTCTTGCAGCCTCATGGTTATCCCAAAATAGGAATCAAAACAAGGGCTAAGAGCCTCACTCTGTATTTCTGCCCCAAAACATACCCCATAAGCCAAAGCAACAAACACATGGTTGGCTCACTCTAAGTTGCTCAATGGCAGTATACAAAATCTGAATAACTATTGGTATATATGAGCCATATATACTCAAAGAAGCAAAATTCCAACAAAATCAGGAACTCAAGTGAAGTGCTGGTTCCACCTGAAATGACTCAAGAAATACAAAAACCTGGGCATCATGTTCCTCGACTACGTAGTAGTATCAGTATCAAGTGAAAATACATATGTAAAGAATTGCACCGAACTAGTAGGTGTGAGATATGTACTCGAGAGTGTAAGCGAAAGGTAATCAAAGAATTCAAGAAATATGTCAAGTTGCAGCAAGCAGTCAACAAAGCAGCAGTCTTTCTTGGTTATCATGTCACAATGCTGACATCATAGTCGTTCTTGCAGCCTCCCTCTTCATCTCTGCAGCTTTCCCGCTGCCTCGGAAATACATGTAAACTTGCTGCATAACACATGGTAAAGCAACAACTCATGTTCACATTAGACCAACAAGTGATGAGAAACTAAAGGAGTACGCTATTTACCTGAATAACCCATAAGCTGATCAACGATTCAATTGCAAAAAACGCAAATCCAATGAAGTAGAATATCTGCAAATAAATCTCTAAGCCAACATTTTTCTGAACCTTTCACAAGAAAGAGGATGTGGCACTGACAAGAAAGTAAAATAAAAAATGCAACAATGCAGCCATCCAATCTCTTTTTAATCTATCAATGCTATGTCCCCAAAAGTACCAGATGCTATTGCCCAAAGAGATTATAGAAAAATAACTCTTACCACAAAGTAACTCAATTCCATATACTGATCTTTAAAATTCCCGTTATTCCTTTCAACCCATATCATCCAAAAAAATTGCACATCAAGCACATTGCCACAGAAATTCTCCCTCTCTTAGTCTTGTCAAAACCACAAAATTTTATTGGCACAAATTCTAAAACCATGACACACCCACTTCTCATCCACCAAACTGAAGAAATTATTAACCCAATAATGTAGTGTTTTCATCCTTACTAGCTACAGAAGAGCATTATCAGCAATTTGCCAGTTCTACATATTCAACAACATACATCAAGTAACAGCGGTATAGCCATAACATACTTACCCCAACCATACCATTTGAACTTAAGAGATCAATCGCAGGCAAGATTCCACTGAGAACAGAAAAAAAGAAGCCAAGCATAAGTAGAAGAATAAAAGGTAAAAGCAATAGTTTAAGACAGACGAAGTACTTGGCAAGTGACCTTCATTTCATAGTGTGTGGGATAACCTTTATAACCTTTGTCATTCCTTCTCCCCCCATCAGCCCACCAGTGTGTTCATATTGTGGAAAACATAGGTCACTAGATACAATCCAAATATGACATACAAATACTTACGTCAAAGATTTCCCCTTGAAAAATATTGGAGGTGCAACAGCAGCAATGATGCAGAAGCCAATATGAACCTGAAGCACAGGGAAAGAAAATACAACATGAAAGTGACACTCCACAGCTTCAACTTTAAAAGGTAAAGTTTTGGAGCTAAAATAAAGTTTATACCAGGTAACACAAGAAAAACCACCCAAACTTCAGAGCACTATCAGTCCTGCAAAGAGAGACAATAATTAGTAGAATATCTTCAGCAGCTAAAAAGGAAGGTAGAAAGAAATTCCTAGCAAAATACAAAAAAGAAACAAACATCTGTAGCATTTCCATTAAGTCATTGGCCCAACCGATATGCCACCCTTAAAACATGTGGTGTGAAGCAAGAAAAGTTGCAAAAATATGCCTTTTGGCTAGACCAGAGCACTCATATTTTAAACAAACTTCAGACAGCAAGACATTTAACAAATGGGTGTCCTATGTACCTCATTGCACGATAGAGAGGACGATACCAAACCACATAGGCTCCTGGAACACCGGATATGAAGTAGATAATAGCAAGAAACCAGATTGTTGGACCTACAAGACACAGCAGTTTAAAAAAAATATCTGAAGAGTAATTATGTTAATATCTCAAATCGGTAAATGGTAATTCTTTCCCCACCTTCGCCTTTGATCCAAGCTAAGGTAACTGCCACTATATTCCAAAGAAGACAGACGCACAAACCTGCTAATGGCAAATTCCAACAATTGAGAAAGTGTGCAATGATTCCCACAAAAATCTTATTCAGTCAAAAATAGAAAAAAGAACAGATTCAATAAAGTACTGAAGCAGCATTAACCAAATTGGAAGCAAAAGTAGCTCAAAAAGATGGATTAATAATAGTTGTCACAAATCAGTCCTCAACAACATTAAGTGCAAAGAGTATTCAAATTCTTAACGTTGTTACTAGCACAGTAGAATCAAAGCTTAAAAGGATTTTCAAATTCTCTAGTCCTCTTCTATTAACCGTCATTGCACAAGTGGAGATCTTTTAAGGAATATGATGAATGGTGCACAGAATTAAATGTTCTATAAGCAGGATCACCGAGACATATCAATTACATGTCTGTGCCTTACTATTATTATCACAACTACCATATATTTTCTTACTATTGGTTTTTTTCATAGGTAATGTCTGTGGCTTATTATACTCGCCATATGCAATCTGGAAAAAATTCCTAGCTGATACACGATGTCTCATTACTGCATCTTGAGCCTCAAAGACGGCTAGGCACTTCTACACCAAGCTTGGTTAGGATGAGAAGTGGAAGGAAAAGGGGAGGAAGAAGTTATTGTACATGTAAATGACACATTTACATTATTTGGTGAGAGTGAAATGTGGAGAAGTTCTTTTTTATTTTTTTTTTGTTGTTGGGGGGTGGGTAGGGGGTACCACTCCACCTTCACATCTGGGAGAGAGAAAATAAGTTGCGCACAACAAGATTTAACTCAATTTAAGTTTCAAAAAAAATAAAATAATAGAGAACAAGGAATAAAAAGATAAAGTAAATTAATCATTCTCTTTCTTCTCCCCACCCCCTTCTTCTTATACCAAATAAATAGAAAGAGAAAAGAAATACTTCCCCTATGTTGTTGGCAAGCTGAAGATAGGAAGAAATTTACCCAACAAAATTCAGGCCAGATAAGAATCCTCAAGCTTAAAATGCAAACCCTATTTCTGCTTAGGAAAAGAGAAGTAAAAAAACTGCAATCTACAAGCATGCTTATAAAATCTGTAAGAGAGGATAGGTGTTTTTGGTATTGCTTACAAAAGAATAGCAAGAGTTACACCCAAGTAATTCAGATCAAACAAGCAGAGTCAAACTTAACAACCCACACCCCCCCCCAAAAAAAAAAGTAATAATAAATAAAATAATCCTATGCTGCTTCCTCAACCAAGTCTTAAAGTATACCTATTTAATCTAAAAGAATTGATGAAATGGCAAGGAAGTACCTTATGTTCGCCAAGGTAAAATGAACTAACATAGAACCTGTAAGATTTAAGCATGCCTAGATATGCATAAGAATGGATTTAGCAGTGAAATGACACACATACTACAATGGTTAGATGAAGTACCTGATATGGTGAAAGAAGGCATGACATTTAGGTAGATATTGAAAATACTATAATAATCAAATGAGGTGTGTGCATATTCTCCAAGGCATCAAAAACTAAAATTGTATTTAAATCCACCCACCCCACAAAACACACACACAAAGTGAACGGTAGTATCATGTAGAAAGCCGTAGTTTAGCACTGGTCCTCATACCTAGCAAAGTGGTGAAAGCAACATACTGGACCCTCTGCAGATGGATAGGAATTTCAGTTGCAATGTCATGGTGAATTAAAGGGAAAAAGGGTGGCCAATTCTTCTCTTCAATAACAACTCCAGCTGCCAGAAGAAAAATAAGTCAAATTAGATAATAGCTAATGGAAACCAGTTTAACTTTGCCATACAGGTACAAATATATGATAAGAAATACCTCGAGCTATTGCATCTTCCTTCCTCTTCAGTTCCTATACAGAACAAAAGTTTCTGACTTACCTCTTATTGTGATGATTGAAAAATCAAAAGCAACAACTATATTCAGATGTTAATAGAAACACAATAGGGTGATCAATATGAAAGTTATTTGCCACTTTAAAATATTACAAATCTTCACCCTGATGGTAAGTTTAGATATAAACATTCAGGCAAAGTAACCATATAAAATAACACAGATTTTTGTTTATCTACACAAGCTACATAATGTAACTCTGAAATAGACACAAACAAAATGCACAATACATAATTTCAATTGGCGCATTGATGTCATTTGTATTTCACAGGAGTTAAAAGCAGACTACAACAACAACAAACTAAGCCTTAATCCCAAGTAACTTGGGGTCAGCTACATGAACCAACGTCAGGCAACCAAAGTTAAAAGCAGACTAACTTTTACAAATGTATAAGCCCTAGGTTCCGACATTTTTGCATACAGTTGGTGGTTAAACATGACGCCAACCAATACATGGGATTCTTGCCACCTTAGGGTCTGAAAGGGGTTTACGCATATGCAAGCCCAGTTTAGAAACTATTTCAAATATGTCAACCTGGGAATTCCCAGGTTAAAGTGGAGAAATCTTAGTAACACAACAAGGCTCGCAAGCTTCAAAAGGTTGTAAGTTGTCATTCTTATTGCCACTTGCAATGCATCCACAGGAATGTTCCTTGAAAATTCAAGTTGAAACCAATCCAAATATTTTCTAGAGAAACTGGTGTCATAAGAAAAAAGAAAAACATCATGACCAAAATAATGGCTCTTTCTCCATGTAACACCAAGTGAACTAACACCATTAAAAAGAGATTGGGAAAATTTTAGAACATACATTTCTCTGCTAGTCATCTTAATCAAACATTTGGAAACTGCCAATACAACATAATATCATACCTGTTCCCTTTTCTTCAATTCCGCCTCTTTAACTTGGAGTTCCTTCTCTCTTTTTTTCAGATCCTAAATTTAGAGAGCAGAAATGGTTCAGCCCAAATGTTCAAAGAAACATGGATTACAGAATTGAACACTAAATAGTAATAAATCCTGCACCTTGGCACTATCAAGTGGAATATCTACTGTTGCACCGCGATCATAGTCTGCTGGTTCATGAGGAAGAGGAGAAAGTCTTGAGTTTGCTGGAGCAACACTCCCAGGATTCTGGAAATCTCATCAAGAAAAGAACACATAAATGGACAAGCTGATGACTATCTATGTCTCTAGAAACAATGGTTCATAGATGAACAAGAAACAAATTGCTTACAGTCCCTCAATAAAATTAACTTGAGCATATAATTTTTCTACTGATTCAATTAACACTATTCTCATCCTCAATACGTCATCATCCTTAATCCTGTTATCCATTGCTCACCTAGAATATACGTCTTCCCTTCCTGTATTATTTATCCTATACCCAAGCAATTTACTTTATTCAGACATCATTTACATAACCATGCATTTACATCGATATTCAATAATTGCTAAGGCTGCACCTGGCTGAAAGTTATTGATAAATGAAAATCTTAGTCGAGGGCACTGACCCTGTAAGTAGGGGAGAAAATTGGACTTGCAAGTTTTATACTGTACTTTTCCCTTCATTCCACACTGTAGCTCACTCTGTGGTAGATTTAGTATTTGGAATTAAACCTTTTTAGTTTTTCTTAATTATTTGGAGTTTATTCAGCTTCCTTTTCCATTTATTTTCTACATGACCTAGCATTAGAAGTGTATTGAGAGGACTTGGAGATTAGAGTTTGTACTTTTCTGGATGTACTTGGATTCAAAACGTAATCAGTTACTAGAGACTCAAACCAATCTGAAATTTTCTTCTTCTAAAAGGTCATTCCTTAGTTTCATTCAAACAAATAAAGGAATTTTCTTGACCTCTTGCACTCTCAAGTCTCATATAGATCAGCTAGTATTGGATTGGAGGATGATCCACTACAGGGTCATTATAAGAAGTAAGCAAGTTGAAGAATAGGAATAGACAACTCAACTCAACAGCCAAAGAAGGTGCCATACCAACATAAGGAAAAACAGTTGCAGTTCACCACAAAAACCAAGACTTCAGTTGAAAAACTTCAACCAACCATTTTAAGGGTAGTCTAGAAAGGGGAAGGCTTCCTTGGTCATTGCTGACAGCATGTTACCCTCAAATTCCTGACCAATTACTAATAAATATCCTGGTTGTAGCAGATTTCTGCTCTTTTATCAATTGACAGTGGTGCTGAAGATTAAAGCTTTTTTTTTTTTTTTCCTTTTCCCTATACTATCACTACGAGAAATCGTCCAGTAATAACTGGATTCAGCACCATCTGTTGTTCTTACAGTATATGTAACTCAGATATCATCAGGATTTGTACGTTACAACTCAACTGTTGATACATCTATTACGGTATTAGAAATTTGTAGATCCTTTCTCTTGTGCTTCCAAAGATGAAAATAAGAATTTGATTATAAGAGATGAATTGCATGTTTAAAGGTAAGAACAAGCTCACTGTCATATAAAATGCACCACCACCATAGTTTGATTGACCCTTTCCTTGAGCTCCTTCCTAAAGTAGAATCATATGATCAAATACAAAATGAGGGCAAACAGTTCAATGGGAGAAAACAATAAAATTGTGTCGAAGACAAGACAAAATAAGAACACTTTCAGACCCAAACCTTATTTATTCATAGTGAAATTTCTCTTCAAGTTTTAGACCGCAGTTACTTCATGCAATTCCCTTAGAAAGGTTAAAATCTAGAGATACATCACCAAGCTAAAAGAATACGGTGTGCACAACACCAAAAAACATAAACCATAGCAGAAAATAACGGGCTGCATTTTGTTTTTCTCCAAGTCTCCAACAACCAGGCTGCTTACCTTTCCCTACCATTTATAAGACTATTCTATATTAAATCTTCAACAAAAAACACACAATGTTTACCATTGTAAACTTTGAATTTTCCCCCAGAAAAATTTCCTTTCCATTTCGTCATCTTCCTTGACACAGGAAGAAGGCCTGTCACTATACAGATGCACAAAAAAAGTAATTATATATATATATATATATATATATATATATATCTATATCTATATCCATATCTCCATTAGAGGTCAATCCGATAGTGAAAACAGATTAACCTACAAATCCAAGAACATTTCCACTTGTAGCTTCTAAGTACTAGAGCAAACTAGAAAAAATGATGGTTTCTTATTAACATTTGCCACATGATTCAATCACAGAGAAAGAACACTAACACTTCCCAAAATCAAGCAGATTGATACGTTGGCGAAATCAGAAAATGACACATAGATCTGAACGAATCAACCAAAAAACCAAAATTTCCAATCCGCAGAGTGCATTTGATCAACCACATTATTGAAACAACAAAGCCCATTATACATCCAAAAATTTCCAAGAATTCAAAACAAAACCAAAAACACAAAACCCCAATAACAAAATCCACATTACCGAATCCGCCATTCAAGAAAATTAGAGCATTCACTTTCATGTGCAGATCAAAGACTAAATGGGCGTACCGAAAATGGGTTCACTTCTTCTTCCTCGAAAGGATTGGAATCATAACGGCCAGCCATGAGAATTGAGATAGACTCGGAAAGATTCTCGAAATGTCTGTCAAGAAAATATTATTTCCAATAATTAAAAGAGAAAAGTAGACGGAAATGTTGCAGATCTAGGGAACCCAATGTTCGAAGATTTCGCTTTCTTCACTGAGTGACGGTTGATGAGAATGTAATATTACACCAGTGGCTTTTGCATGCAACGCGATTCTCTCTAACCTTTTACCCAATCTCTAACGTGGGAAAATGTCGGTTTCTTTTCCCGGGAAATTCTTTCTTTTTTTTTTTTATAGTGATTTTCCCGGGGTGACTCGGGTCCATGTGATTTGATGACGACTCGTCGAGTTGGGTTGACTCGGCGGTATCATTATTATAATATAATCTATCTTTAATTTTTATTTTCAAGAGAACATTAGCATTATTAAAATTTAAAAGAATGCAACAATAAAACCATGATTTGAATCAAATACAAAAATTAATATTAAATTATACTTCAACCCTCTTTTATATATAGAGTAAGAACTGTCAATTATTTTATATTACAAAAAATCAAATCTGATCACACTAATAATACTAATATCATATATATTAAATAATTTATACTCTATTATCTGCGATTAAAATTTTTATTTTAACTTAGCATATAAACTTTGTAAGTATTTGATTAAGACAAGTTATCAATATATTCCTAATAATGAAAAAGATTAATAATATAATTTATAAATTAATGAAAGTTAAATAATATGGTTTCAATCCAAATTTCAATAATATATATATATATATATATATATATATGTATCAAGATATTTTTTTCCTTAATTATGGAGAAAGTTTTCAACATTTTAATTTGTTTTTTTTTTCCTAAATTAGATCAAGAAATATATAGAACTTTTTGGGTGGGTAAACTTATTTGTATAAGAAGAAAATTTGAACCATATAAAGGTAAATTGTGGTTTTATATTCATTATATCACAAAGTAATTATGTAATGAGTAATTTTTAAATTAATCCTAAAAAATATATAATTATCTCAGTCAATTCAAAATCTTTATTCCTCGAAAATTCACGGGACCTTGACTATATATATCACAGAGTTACTTCATTATACCGCAAAGTTGAACCATCACCGCAACAGGAGAGCGGGACGACCCGACCCGACCCGTTTGGACAGAATCTTCTTTGTCTTCGATTTATCCTGAGCTGGTGGGGACAGTGGTAGCCGCGCCTAATGGGCCAAGAAAGAAAAAAAAGTTTCTAGTCGTACCTAAAAATTTAAATACATAAGAAAATTTTTATATAAAAAATTTCTAAATTCAAAAAACTTATAGTAAAATAATAAACTCCTATACTATAACTTCAAACAATAAATCAAATATATTAAAAATAATAAAATATAACAAACTATAGAATAGAAATAGAGTGTGTGTATATATATATATATATATGTGTTGTGCTTAAAAGAAATTTTTTTCAATATAAATCAAAATTTTAATTTAAATAATTTTCGTTTCTCAAAAATAGTTATATACTCACACAAATTATATTTTCTCTTTTTCATTAATAATTAAACTTTATATTTATCTCATATTTAATAATAATTTATTAAATTTTAACAAATTCATCTCAATCAAATTCTTGTTCAAATATAACTTGGTCACGCGTTATTGATATAAAATAGGAGTCATTACTCCCATTATCTTTGGTGTGTAGTGCCCCTTAATTTAATTGGTCATAATTAAATTCTGGAAAGTCCTATAACTATATAAACTCGACGGGAGACTCGGCTCGAGTAAAAACCTCATATCTCCAACCTGAAGTTCGAAATCCTTCAAGGAAATGAAGAACTTACTCTCGAAATAACATCTTGTGCTAAATAAAGCTCTCCCTATCCCATACAAAGTGACCCCATGATCCTGAACCATAATGGACTAGAGTAATCCTCTTCTCCCACCAGCAGTTGGAGAGGGACGAAATCAGGAATTTGGAATTGGGAAGTAAGTTGTATAAAAATAATAATATTATATTTCTTGAAAATTTTTTGGAGAGTCAAATACAATATTAAAATAAATTATAAAATTTAAGAAAATTTGGAAGCGGGCGTCTCTGGAGATCCTATATAAAGGAAAGGAAAACTAGCCAGCAGCTCTATATCTACTTGCCAAGGAAGTTATTAACATATTATGCGAGTCTTGCTTTCTTCCATCAACTTCATCCATAGTTAACCTCTCAGGAATTTTCTGAGCTAGTTTCTCTACGAACATGGCGGTACCATATAGTGAAAAAGTTGATTCTCCATTAAGGAATCTGAGCGAGGAAACTCATCAAGAATGCACGGTAACAATTCCAAAGGGATGCTTGCCGGTGTACGTGAGCGAAGAACGAAAGAGATACGTGGTTCCAGTTCAATGCCTATCGTCGGTAATGATGAGGGCTTTGCTCAACCAGTTCAAGAATGACGTTGATCACGCTCAGCACGCCATAACCCTTCCATGCTCCGTTGAGCTCTTCGAAGCAGTACTAAAGCTTTCTGTGGATGAGAAGCACCCATGCAACGATATGGATTCACAAGATATAGAAGGGACGAAGGACAGTTTCTTGAAGGCTTGTATCATCATATGCAGAAAGGAACTCTTGAAGAAAGACGTTATGGATTCAATTAAAAGTACAGAAAGGAGGAAGACTTGAAGGATTGTTTCAAGAACCCCTGAAGGAAGACGTTGGGATTGCTGAAGAAGAAAGTTTCTTGATGTTTGGTGCACAAGTGTTTTCCCTTTTTAGTATGTAAATTAAAATTTATATATCTGTAAAGAGAACTAATCCAAACACAGGTTAGCTATAGTTTGTGTTCCAGTATTTACAGGTACTTCTTGTTACATTATTCTTAGTTTTGTCCATCACAATTTTACCTCTAGACAATTTTTGAACCATTATAGTTTCGTGATCCAGAAAATTCCAAGGAATTTACAGAGAAGGGGGACAATCAAAACCTCAGCATGATGCAGTCACTGCATTAGTGAATAGTTAATCAGGTTTGGATTCGGCTTCGAGTTCTTTCCCAAGATAAAATTCAAACGACAAAGTGACTAGCGATTGAATTCTTCCAAATAAAAGTGTAATTTGGGCTTTGATAGAATAGCCTAACCCAAATCTCAAATTGCAATATGTTCTGAAAAGAAACCACGAATTTGGACACATAGCTTTGAAGAATCTAACTTGGATAACGGCAAGCCCGAGAGTAGAGACCTAATATGAGTTTTCTGCAATAAAATCCCTGTTATCATATTAGTTCCTGAGGTGAACTAAATTTAGACATATCTGATTATTGTACATGTTCTAGCTCTTTCACTACAAGAACATCAAGCCCTTCAAAAAATAGTTGCCTGTGCATCTTCAGCAATAAAAAATACACCACGAAAATCTTCACTATCAACAATTGATACATAAATGATCACTATCAAACAATGGAGTAAGGGGATGGGATCTATGCAAAACACCTGGTGTCTTAATACTTCAAATGAATACTACAATGCTGGTAAATAACTGGCTTGAAGAATCAGTATTACCAGATAACTAATTGGCTCTTCAACTCCTCATAAACTCCCGTTAAGCACGCCCCAATTGCGAAAGAATTGTAAGTTGTGTTAGCAAGGGCAAGAGGTGATTGTTCTGTTTGATGGTGCAAGTTAATTTCCAAAATGATCAATTATAGGAGTTGCTGTTTCTCGGAGCAGAATCCTCGAGTATCAGTCTTGTCTTGATCTGAGTCACTCCCCATCTGATCTGTTCGGAGATTCCCTCCGTATCATTTGTATAATATCGTGCACAACTTCAGACATTGGTGGCCTAAACTCTGGCTCCGTCTGAAAAACAAATTCAACTCGTTAACAGTACAAGGAAATTTGCAAAATAGTGATATTCCAAGACATTTTAACTTGTACCAAGTGTGGTACAGACACTCTTTAATACATTCGATGCTTTTTACTAATCAAACTTGGATTATAGCATTGTGTAGCAAAATCAATGCCTCTCTATCTCTTCCCACTTTTGACAGTGGAGAAAAAAGAAAGTGCAAAGTAAATATGATTAACAAATAACTTAATCCAATTTTTAGTATGATATTTTCAGCCTGTCAAACATGACGACACCCCAATACTTCAAAACTTTCTGAACCCTAAAACTAGCTAATAACTTCAATTTTGATCTCTAAGAAATAGTCGATCATAGCAGGCATCAATTTTTCGATGTTAAATGGTAAGGTAAATCAACCAAGCAATCTGATGCCACAGACCCTACCATAGGTTTATTCAACAAATACCTGGATACATTTGCTAGAGATTCTAACTTCTATTTAAAAAATTTTCTCCCCTATCTGCAGCTCAGAAAAGCATGTCTTAGAATATTCAGCATTGACACGTTCATTATGAAACAGATTCGCAAAATCACCATAAGGCAACTTACCTGAACACAGCGCGAAATAATATCTGCAAAATGAGATAATGATTTAACAGGATATCTGCCATTCAGAGAAGGATCAACCATTCCGGTTAAGGCATCAATGTCATGAAGCTGTGGGATTGCCCATCTGACCAAAAACTGTTCTCCTCGTGTCCTTGACCTGAAGTATCATATCAACAAGATAAATAGTTGCAGGGAACAAAGAGCATTAAGTCACACATAATATTAGCTAAGAAGGATGATTACCTGTCATAAGACACCCTTCCAGTCAAGAGTTCCAACATCACCACCCCAAAACTATAAACATCACTTTTAGAAGTATAAATTCCTGACTCAAATTCAGGGGCACCATAGCCATATGTTGTAAGGAGCTGTCCTGACAACTGAAATATAGACAGAACTTCTGAGAAATGACACCCAAAGAAAAAATTGGAGAATACAATTTCCGTACTGTAGGAGTAACTTGGAAGGACAATAACGGATGCTAAGACATGAAACATTCATTTTATTCAAGAATCATTTGCCCTCATGAATGCTATAATATCTGCAGCAAAACTCTCCTATCCTCATTCTCATTCTTTTCTCAGCTCATAATAGATTCTATCTCCTACAACAAACCAAATCATTTCCATTGTTAACATCCAGTTTAAGCATGTATATACAAAGTTCAGTATTTATATTTTTCCAAAACCACCATCCTTGCACCTGCCAACGCTGCTGCACCATCCTATCGTCTTTGTAAGTCTTCTCACAAATTAATTAAGCTCCTATCTCGCCACTTTCTCTCACTTAGAATTGCTCATTGACGGACACTTTCACAAAGAAGAATAACAAAGCAATCCTTATTAATACATTTCCAAATAGCTGACTAAAAATTCCTTTGAGATACAGAAGTTAGAAATTACCTGGCTCACTGCACCTGATGTTATTAAAGAAGCCAGTCCACAATCAGAGACATGCACCGCTAGCTCATCATCAAGAAGAACATTAGCAGACTTGAAGTTTCGGTGGATGATAGGTGGCTCACAGATCTCATGCAGATATCTAATCAGGCAAAAAACAGTTGTTAGTATTTTAAATGGCACCCATTCCTCAGGCTACAGAACAAGTAAAAATGCGTTTAAGTGGTCATGAGAACTCCTTTAGTTCATATTTGATCACTGTCTTTCTAATTACATTTTAGTGCAGCTGATCTATATAGACCCATTACCTTCCAAGGTAAAAGTTTTAAAATTGTTATATTTACCAGTTCATATTAAGGTGAATGTTTCCCTCCCAAGAAAGGGAAGGGGGGAAACAGATAAATCTTTTCTGACTTTGCAACCTCCTCTCTATGAATGGGAAGGGTGAATAGAACATTATACAAAAATAACTGACACCTTTTCCCTTTTGTAGGTGATTCTTTGAAAATATGACTTTACTATGTGAGTGGACATGCAGAAAAGAAACCACATTCTTTTATAAAACTTTATGATACATCATACATAGCTGACTTACTCCAGTGCTCTTGCAGCTCCAAGAGCCATCCTAATGCGCATATTCCAAGAAAGTTTATTTCTAAAATCATTATCTGAGTGCAAAGCATCCTGCAGTGACCCATAACTGCAATACTCATAGACCAGAAGCCTTTGGCCATGCTCTGAGCAATAACCCATTAGCTCAACAACATTAGCATGACGAATTTTGTCAAGATTGTTGACCAGGTCGAGAAATTCATCATCCTTTTGTTGATTTGAAACTCTTTTGTCTAGTTTCTTGACAGCAAGAAACTGCAGAAACATCAAAAATTTCAGCTGTTCGGACTTATTTGTCTTTCACACATACTAGATTGCTTTTCTAAAAGGAGGAAAGAGAGGGAAAATAAGATATGAAAGGGAATCAACAGATTAAAATGCTAAGAAAAAATGTTTGAGCACATCAATTGCACAACACCTTCCAAAGATACAGTACAAAGTTGGAGATGGTAAAGCTTCATAAATCTTCCAAGAGGTTGAAAATGACAAAAAACAGATGCACATCTGGAAGATAAGGAAAGCATCTTTCTCTTGTATCCATGTTTCTGTTTGCCATGGGAAAGAAGGGAGGGAGAAAAATGTCTTTCTTTATTAAACATTTTGCAAAACTTTTGCTATTTTTTACCAAGACCCACAAAGTGTCATTCAACAAGACTCCCCCCCCCCAAAACCTTCCCCCCGTCTCTCTCTTTCATAGACAATTCAACAGGATTAAGTGGGGAATAAAACAACGAAGGAAAATGAAAAAAGTAATAATTTGTTCATACCAAGGTACATCAGTGAAAGTAACATGAAATAATAACCATGAAAATCAATACTGTATTTTTTCAAAAACAAGAACAGTTTAAAAGGGTCAAGGGGAAATTGAATTTGAAAAGACACACATAGTGAAGCTCCTTGACAATAAGAAATTAGTAATATTGACATACATAAACTAGTTATCTTATCAGATAGCACAGAAGATTTCATATAAGGCATTCGACTTTATCAAAACTGCCAAAGCTCATTTTGCATTTGATCTTTCTTTTTCCTCTTTCCTACAACTGGTCCACGCTAGTCTTATATTATTACAGTCATGTTCTCTGCACCCTTGCAGAAACTAGTTTCAAATTAAGTGGCACAAAGAAGATACAAATGAATTATATTCTCTGAAAAGGTCCAAACTCTTTTATGTGATGGTGAGGTCAAAAGATATCAAGGGAAAATGGACATCTGGCCTAGGTTTTAACTCAGCAAAGCCATTTAGACCCTACCACTTCAACCACAAACTTAGTCACTTCCATTTTTCATGATAGAGCAGTGAAACTAAAAAAAAAAAAACAGCTAAAACCATAAAGTTACTCGAAAATTTGAAAATAAATAAGACACGAGAAAGGACTGTTTAAGGAGTTTGAATATGATAAAATGAAATAGCAAAATAGTAATAATAATAAAATGCTGACATCATATACAAACTGAAATAACACATGCATAATGCAAAACAAGAAAATGAATCACATTAAACAATAATTAAGTGACACAAAATGGATGAAGTTCAATTCATAAAATCTCTTACCTTTCCATTAGGAAGCTCAGCTCTGTACACACTCCCTAGCATTCCAGCTCCAATGAGGTTTTCAGGAGAAAAGCTATTGGTGTACTGCTGAAGGGATGCAACTGTATATGACTTCACTGAAGTACGAGGAAGAGGTTTCACAACCTTTTCTGGTAGTGGAGGAGGCGGGGGAGGTGGAGGTGGCGGAGGCGGAGGCGGAGGGGGAGGTGGAGGAGGTGGTGGTGGTGGCATCATCAAATCAATATCAAACCTACTCATGTCTATCTTGTGGCCATTTCGCGCTGGTATTGCACTCATCTTTTGCACATTTGCCTCCTCAATTGGTGGCTTTGGAACGAGAACCCCTTTTCTTTGTCCTGTTTGAAGCTCTTCCCTTGGCTTTGCACCTGCCACCTGGGACTCTGCTTAAGGAATTTAGAGCAATCCACTTGTTCAAAATGATGGTCCACTGATCACACCGGATATATAACAATAATAACATAACTAATCCAAATTATGGTACCTTTCTCTTCACGATGGCCAGGTTGGCCCAAGGAGCCATTGTCCCTAGGATTTTCTCTAGTACCCACATATGGAGCTACTTCATGCCGCTTGGAAATCCTGTGTGCATCTCGCCTTCGTCTGAAGCACCTTGGTAGCAAAAGGAGCAATGCTAATACCAATACTAGGAAAGACAACACTCCAGCAATTGCTATCCCAACAATCCTTTTGGTATTTTTGCTTGATTTAGAATTTGTTTCCTGCATTGCAGATGGCCCATTAGCTTGCTTTCCTGATTGCTTTCCAGGGCTTTGCCCAGAAGATGGAGGCGTTGGTACAGAAGTTGGTGCTCCACCAAAAAATGGTGGCGCTGGAGGTGGTCTTGAAGAGGATGGAGGTGGTCTTAAAGAGGATGGAGGTGAAAGCGTTGGAGAAATGCGGGTGTTGAATGGATTACCATTTCTTCTGCATGATTAAACATCATTAGCCAGCAGAATCAAGTTAGCCACATCATTTTCATCTTGATATTCCGCACTTAAATGTTTAAAAGACCAAGTGAAAATTTGACACAGTAAGGTCAGGAGACATAACATAGGATTTTGCAGTG
This sequence comes from Voacanga thouarsii, assembly GCA_026120185.1. Classification (NCBI taxonomy): domain Eukaryota; kingdom Viridiplantae; phylum Streptophyta; class Magnoliopsida; order Gentianales; family Apocynaceae; genus Voacanga; species Voacanga thouarsii. The sequence continues at coordinate 1,590,360 of JANUWF010001569.1, forward strand.
ATCCCATGCTAAAGTTGTATGCCTTGAAAATCCTTGACTAGAAGAACCATCTTAGAAATTTCAGTATCGTGGACTTACCTAAAATTGGGAATACTCAACAACTTCTCGGGTATGGGTCCATTAAATTGATTATTCTCTACATTTCTGTAAAGACATAGGGAGAGATTAGTACCAAATTAAGAAAAAAATGAATTAAGTCAAAATGCAGTATCGTGAGTACAAATCTAAGAGATGAAGATCTTGTAAGACATCAAGTGTCCCTGAAAGCTGATTGTTCTGCAAATGCCTGCATTAAGAAGTAAATTCAGCCGACAACATAACAAGTGCAATTTGAGTGACTTTAATGAACTCAATAACTCACAAGGTGTTCAGGGCTGACAAATTTTGCATTGAAGGTGGAAGTTGCCCACTCAAATTGTTGCTAGACAGATCTCTGAAAAAAATAAATAGTAGAATCAGGTCTCATGAAAGTCAGCATCTGCTTGTGCCAACAAAAGGAGTTTCTACATGGGGTCTTACAAGTTGACTAATACTGTGAGCCCTTCAAATGCATCAGGAATTTCTCCAGTTAACTGGTTGTCATTTAGAGACCTGAAAATATGCAGAAGTATATTTTAGAAAAACCACCTCTTAAAAATCAAAACTACTCAGGGCAAATCTCTACTGACAAACTTACATCGCTGACAACTGGTCCAGGGTGGATATAGAACTAGGAATGCTTCCAGTTAACTTGTTATCTGCAAGGAAACTGCCACAAGTAAAAACGATCATATTTTGACTTGACTAACAACTTAATTTTGCCAAACAAAAGCTCATATAGATTCAGTACAAAATATATGTTTTCTCTTCTAAGGAATATAGTATAAAGAATATAGAGGGTCTTACAGTGTCTGCATGGTCAGTGGTAGATTTGATGGGATGCTACCACCAATGTTATTGTTGCTAAGGTCTCTGAAAAGGGCAATATGAAAAAATATCAGAGAAAATAATACACATGGTGCATGCTAAAATATGCACACACATTAAAATTTAGAAAAGATATGCACTTACATTGAATTAATAGAAGTAAATGCTCCTAGATTATCACCCAGGTCTCCTCCCAAATTAGCACCATTGAGTATTCTATTAAAATAAGAAAGGCTGTAAGACAAATTTATTACCTACAGTATGAAGAAAAGCACTAAGCAAGGGATTGCATACATTGAAATAATGTTGTTCATACTGTTACAGCTGACTCCTTGCCAAGCTTCACCACAGGGGTCTCCACCACTAGCCACCCATCCCGGAAGATGGGGCGATCCCATTGCGACATATAAACTATTAATTGCAGCAACTACACCAATATGAAATAGTGTAAAAAATAAAAATAACTTGTTCAGCAAAAATCATTTGGACAGAACCTAGCAAGTAGTATAACCAGGCAGAAGAAACAGTAAGAAATCTTTTCATTAAATTGTGTTAACAAAAAGATAAAACAGAATACTACTCTTTGCAGGAATAGAAATTGCAGAAATTAAAACACGCAGCTGGCTAGACAACATTTATATGGAATGACTTGACAAAACATAACTTGGCACGACTGATCCCACTTCCCAGAAACACACATTTACTACTGAACTAAAATTGGGTCACAGACACAGATTCTTTGCCGCAGAAATGCAAAGGGGAATTCAAACCCCGCCGCCCCACCCCCCCGGGAAAAAAAAGGGGGGATATTCAACGAATATTTAGTTAAATCTTAAATTCCCAACAGCTAGAGTCTTTACTTGACAAGAAAACTGACCAAGATTATCTATCTTTTACCAATAAACATGAAAGTGTGTGTGTGCGTTTGGGGGCCGGGGGGGTTGACAAATCGAGAATGTTTTCAGTTTATTCTTTTCGTCTATTAAGTTATCTGAGCAACTAAGAGCAAAATTGCAGGGGAAGAGGCACTGCTAATCCTTACCGTCAGCAGGATTGGTGGCACCATCGGAAGTTCGTATTACACAAATTAAAAACAGCACCACAAAGATCTCCAGCCCCAAGAAATATTCAGCAGATCTCATCTCACCCAGTGATCCGGAACGCCACCTTCTTCTTCAATCCCCAAGAAGGCACTCTGCATAACCTATGCATAAAAACCTGAAAAACATTCAGGAAAAGAAACAGAAAAAATCAGAGTGGTAATAATGGCAATGATGCTAGTAAGCATAATAATCAAGCAAGAGTTCCTACTCTCCCCAAAAACAACCCCAGTCAAGAAAATTTGTTGATTTCCCGCGATTTAACATCCAATGAGCATAGAAGAACAAACAAAATTCTTGAACTCGAAATGAACCTAAACGCCAAAGATGAGTAATTTGTAAGAGACAAAAAAAATGAAGAGCCCCTTTAACATACCAAATGTAAAGCAAATTATGAGCAAATAATGACACTAAAAGGTAGGAAAGGCACTGATGACTTCAAAATAGCAGAGTTTTCATGATAAATTTGCAAGAACAAAGCATCACAGATGCTTAAAATGAATCTCCAACAGGAAGCACCGGTTTAAGTACCTAATTGCTGAGTGATTATTGTGCAACTCTAGAAAGACAAAACTTTAACCTTTGCAACAAGAGGAGCTGGAAGAAAGAAAAAGAGTGCGAAAGTAAAATGTAGAAAGTTGCAGAGAGACACTGCTGAGAAATTCCTTCCTTTCTCTCTCTCTCTCTCCCTCTACAAAAGAGAACGCAGCATATGATGATATGAGAGCTTAGGCGTTGAGTGGAAGTCTTACATGCATATCTCCTTTAAGTCGCTCTGAGGAAGGTGAAGAATAATTCCCACGCGCACTTTGGGCACGTGCTCTACTATCTTGTTACTGTCTTCTTGTTAAAAATTATTACTATTACAGTCAAAGAAGAAACTATGCCAAGAGGAAGTAAGGAAAATAGAATATAGTGTATATTCCCACTATTTCAAGATAAATATTATAATTTTATAAATTACATAAATTAAAAGTCTAATATTTATAGAATTTTTAAAAAATATTGAATTATTTTCATTAAGAATTATAGAATTATTTAAAATTTAAAATTAATTAAGGTTGTAGTTTAGTAAAATAATAAATGATAAAAGTATAATTGAAAAGAGATAATAAATATATTTTTTATTTTATAAAATGACAAATGATTTGAAGTAGGAAAAATCGTGAGAGTTATATTGAAATTCAAGAAGTATTTTTTAAATTTTAGAGAAGAAGAAAGAAATTTTATTTAATTTTTAAGAACAATAACAAATTTTCTAAAATTTGAAAGACAAATGGCTCCTTCGCTCCCTTACCCCTATCTTTATTGAAAGGAAGCATTAATTTTAAGTTGTTGGCATATTAAGTATTCATATAATATTTTTAAAAATTTTTAACTTTCTTAAGAAAATCTAATCTTTATAAATTATTACATCATATATTTGTATATTATGAACTATGTGTACGTTTTATTATCATATAAATTTCTAATGAATTTTAATTTATAAAAATAATATTATTATATTTTAAAAATAAAAAAATATTATAATTTTACTACAATATATCGAGTTACTTAATAATTAATTTTTTTAATGAAAGGATAAATGGGGGAAATTTAATTAAGATGGAGAGTGAGGAACAAGGGAGCGTGAGGTTTTGTATTTTGGGAAGAGAAATTAAACATGGATTTTTTTTTTCAGACAAATTATGAGTAAATAATAGCCGCCACAGTTAAAATTGCCACTAGGACGGTAAAAACAATGCAATTGGGGCTACAGGCCAGACCCTACTCACACTACAGCTCATATGATCTTTCCTGGGGATTTTCTCTATGCAGCTTTTCTATTACTTTTATTATTTTTTAATTGGACTTTTTAACTAAACTCCAAAAACCCAACTTTGTCAATCGACTCAATTATTAAATGACACACTGTTATAAAGTATTGCCTTCGATTCGTTTTATAATATATTATACATAAGAATTAAAAATTTATAAATTTTAAATAGTTTTAAAATTAAAATTTCATTTATTTTAATAATTAGAGAGAATTGGGTCAAAATAATAGAAGGAGAGAGATAGAAATAAAAAAAGTAATAAATTTTTATAAAACTTTGTAAAACGATTTATATTATGAAAAAACTTTTCAAGTGTAAAACGACTTATATTGTGAAATAAATAAAATAATTCCTAATAGTTAATAATCTAGCTTTTTTCTGGTAGTTTAAGAATAATTTAAAAGGAAATTTAGATTATCCTTAACTAAGGATTGGATTGCTATGAGTTTGTTAAATTTTAATAATATATTATTAAATGCGAGGTAAATATAAGGTTCAATCATTAATAAAAGAATGAAAATATAATGTGTTAGTGAGTATATGATAATTTTTAAAAAATAAAAATTAAATAAATTATAATTTTAGTTTAGATTGAAAAAAATTTCTTTCCAAATATAGTCTTACGTGCCTAACGCATTAATTAGAGTTGAATTTAAATTTGTTAGACCAACTTTAAGATAATGATGGGTTTTTTTTTTTTTTGGGGGGGGGGGGTGTTTAAGGAGTAGGATAATGAAGTTTTTTGGATAAAGACTTACGAATCTTTGTTTGCTGACTAGGTTTGTGCATAAGAAAATGGGAGCAAAAGGTTGAAATCTGCTGGACGTTATTTTATTTCTTAATTTTTTTAAGATAACGTAATGTAATAAATGAATTGAAACAGTAAATTATCAAGTATAATTATCACTTATGTGTTATCATTATTTTTATAATTATAAAAAAAGTCACATTATCGGTAAAGATTTTTTCAATTAATGAAGTTTAAATATAAAGAATATTACTTTAATAATAATAATAATAATAATAATAATAATAATAATAATAATAAACTACACCTTAATCAGTATTAAACTCTTGTCTTCATTTAAGGTTCACTTGATAAAATTAAAATTTAAAAATTGAATATTTAAGTATTGAATTCTAAAATTTGAAGTTTGAATATTGAATCCAGAATTCGAAGTTTGAATTAAATACAATTTATTGCAATTTAAATTAAATATAATGAAATATTAATAATTAGATAAATATTTAATATATTTAAACTTCACATTTAAATAATTTTCAATTCATTTAAAATTTATAATAGGATTTCAGTATATTTTAATCAATTAAGTGATAACAAAAATCTATTATAAAAAATACTTAATTAAGTAATCATTTAATATTAATTGTTATTAAATACACTTAATTAATTAATTACTTAATATTAGTTGTTATCAAACACAGTTAATAAAATAAATACTTAATTTATTCAATTTTAAGTGTTGGATTAAATTATCAAACAGACCCTTAGTAAATATATTTTTGTTACTCTTCCTGAAAAAAATATGCTATCTTTGTTTTGAAATAGTTGTTATTTCAAGGGGGGGGGGAATTGTTTCTAATTAAATGCCGCATTAGAATTTCAATAGTCTTATTTCTAATTATACCCTTATCTTATTTATTATAGTACTCAATTAAATCACAATAGTAATTAGTTTTTTAAAAGAGATAACATAATCCTTTTATCTTATAATTAAGATTTTTAATAATTTTCTTAATTTTTCATTAAAATTCTTAAATAACAATTATTTTAAAATCAGAAAGTATTTTATATTTATATATTATACACAAAATACTATAATACAATAAATTGATTTGAAATTTTTTCCTAATTAAGGTTTCTTGGGACTCTTGATATGTTGATCGCATCTGAAATTATTTATAAATTGTTATTACTAAAATGTTAAAGCTCATTTTACCAAAATTAGCAGGTTTTCGATTTTGATGCTCATTAGGGCAATCCATGTCCTTTTTCCTTAATGATAGCACAAGATTTTCATTTTTATTCTTTTCTTTAAAAAAAGAATCCAGGCGCTCACATTTCTTCTATTGGGGTTGTTTTAATTTTTCCAAATGAAATAAAAAGAAAAATACACCCTTGTTTCATAAGAAATTTAAAAACTCAAGAATACTTTAAAAATCATGTGTACTAAGTAAATTATACATAAGCTCGTATCATTATCACACTATAAATATCTGATATAAAGTAATAACTTATTTAATTATAAATTTAAGATTGGAGAGATAAATATATTACAAAATTTAAAATTTTTTAATGATGAAAAATAAAATTTTTAAGAAATTTAAAAATTTTAATATTTCTAATGAAAATAAAATGTTTTGAATAAATGTGAGGGGGCAAACGCCAACCCGGCACTCCTAGATCCATCATTGGCTATAAATTATGAGATTTTGATTCACATATTCGATCCTTTTCTTTGTGTATTAAAAAAAAAAAAAAACGCAGAGAAGAAAAATGAAGCCACAAATATATACCTCTAATGTCTCGAACATTTTTCACTGCTTCATTGGAATTTACCATAAATCTTTTACCTGATGGGGAATTGGGCGAAATTTCTACGATCAACGAAGGACAGACAAATACTGTGTGCCGTAAGAAACGGGGGTCCTTTCGATGTGGAGCCCACGCAGTCCACATGGCCCCCACTTTCTGAAATTCCATGTTACTAATGAAAGTCTGTCCAAGAGAAATTGAGCGGAGTGACCATATTGGGCTTTTTGTCTATGTTGTGCTGGAGATGATAGGTATGGTTTGTCACCATATAATCTAAAAAGGAAAGAATTTCCTTCAATTTTTTTGTACCATGTGCTTTAAAAATTATACACTGCAAAATGTACAAAAATTACGTTTTTAAGGTTAATTACGAAAAAAAATAAAAAATTGAATATTTTTAAATCTCTTATATAAAAAACTTATACATTTGATCCATTTGGTTTATGAAAATTGAGTTTATTTAAATATATTTTTTAATTACAAAGTTACGAGTTTGAATGTTAGGAGTACTGCTTTTATGTCTTGGATAAACTATGGTGTTATCCCCAAAAGGGGAAGGAAAAAAAAAAAGCAAAAAGGAGTATCTTCTAGGTATCTACCACAAGCATAATATACCTACTTTTCTAGTTCCAAATAATTGTTTGATTGGAAGGTTTGAGTTTCTAGATTGTATTTTTTTTTTTTTTTTGGGTTAAGTCAAAAATCACTAATGGATTTCGGACTTTCCACAATATATTGTATACGATTGTCTATAAGAGGCCCACTTCACACTAATTGGTCACTGTATAGTATCAAATTAATTAAACTCTTATATTATTACTGACAGTGAAAACTATTATGAATAGGTCAATCAGTTGGAATGTATCTCAGAATGGCATTTTAGTATTTTGATTTTTAATGAATGTGGAGTTGCAGCAGCAAAGAAAAAATATATGTATGGGTTTGCTTTGCTGCCGGGAGTTAATTATTAAAACATAAAAAAGGCAGTCTTTTCCAAAAAGTAATATCCACTTACAAAAACTCCATATATAAATATACTTGAAGATATAGTATTGGTTTAGCAATTGAATATTTAAATTGAAATTAAAATTCAATCCTTGAATAATCGATAATGATCATATATATGTATAAGATTAGTTTCCCGCAAGAAAAGCAATAATTAGCCTTAAAAAAAGGCTTTTATTATTGGCTTGCAAAAGGTGAGGCAGAGAAAAGGGAATAAATACTTGGGGGAAGTATTCCTTATTACTTTGTCTTTGATTGGCACGAGGGGGAGCGCGACGGTTGAAGTGAAAAATTATTAATTTATTTTATATTTTTATCTCTTATTATCTTTTTTATTTAAAATAAAAATTGAAGTTAATTTGTCATTAATATCTTTCACTCGGGACTTATTTGATAAAATCAAAGTTTGAAAATATAAAATTATAAGATTAAATTAATTATATTTTTTATTTTTATTATAATTTAGATTAAATAAAAGAATACCAAAAGATAATAGAGTAACATATTCATATTTTAAATTTAAATAACTTAAAAACTACTTTGTTTGGCTCATAAAGAGAGATAGGGAGAGAGAGGCATAAATTGGATTTACTTTGTAAATAGAAAAATAAATGAAGATTCCTCTGTTAAAATTGCTATTATACCCATTATCTATATTTATTATTTTAATCATTGAAAAGTGAGAAAGGAATGATATATTTGTCTTTTTCACTTTTTTTACCTCTGAATCCTTCTAAAATTAAAAGGAAAGATTTGTTAATTCCCTCTTAAATTACTTCAATCCCTTATTTAATTCAAATTAAACATGAGTTTTTACTTATTTTTTTTGTCAAATTTACTTCTCCTCCCCCAATACTTCTTCTTTTCCTTCCAATCAAATACTACATAATATGATCTCCGTTTTACAATATAAGTCATTTTAGACTTAAATTTTTTTTTCACAATATAAGTCGTTTTACAAAATTTTATAAAAAATTATTACTTTTTTCCCACTCTATCCCTCTCTACAATCTCTCTCTTTCTATTAATTGTAACTCAACTTTCTCTAGTTACCAAAATAGACAAATATTTAATTATGGGTGTTTTTAAAAGTTTAGCTTTAAAACTATCTGAAATTTATGGACCTTTAATTCCTATATATAAGTTTAAAACGACTTATATTGTAAAATGGAGGTAGTATAAAATAAATAAACACTTAATAGTATTTATTACTCCATACATTTCAAAATATTTATTAATGAAATTTTTTCATTTTGTTTCAAAATATTTGTTCATGTACATATTTCTAAAATTAATGATTAATTTCTTCCTATTTTACCCATATTTATTATAAATCAACTACACAACTTTTCAAAACACTTTTCTCTTCTTACTTCTTGGAAATATTCACTAACCAATAGCTATCATGTTTTTAATATAGGAACTTTATATAAATTATAATATTATTTTCAACACTCTTATGTGTGCAAAGAGTTTTATGAACAAATATTTTAAAACGGATGGAGTATAAAAATGAACTTAATTTAAGAAACACTTAATTAATTGTAAGTATTCCATCCGTTTCAAAATACTTATTAGTCCCCATAATCATCTATGTAGTGTAATTAAAAAGAAACTAAAAAAAGTCACTACTTTTATTTTTCAAGAAAAGGAACCCAAAAAAAAATGGTATTCTTTTTTCTGTGTCCAATGGAGTGTTGGATACCGATCTTAGTTACTATAACTTGTAAATGTAAACTATTTTTATTCCATGTAAGAAAAAAGGCCACTTTTTGAAAAGTTAATTAATAATTAATTTTCTATTACTTTTTCAAAGGACAAAGTCACAAAGGACAGACAAGGGGTACGGTGGCCCGGGGGTGGGGTGCAGGGGCTGCAATTATTATTAAAAACTAAAAAGAAGAAAGAAGATAGTGTCGTGAAAGGGTTGGCTTCTTTTCCTCGTTGAAGTGGGGACCATCAACAGTGGAGCTCTCAAAGCTGTCCTTAATCACGGAATCTGTTTGACGGGGTATTTGCCCAATGGACGTGAGAGTTTTATATTATCTCAATTTAGGTTATCCATTTTCATTTAATTGACATTTTAGACCCTAATATTCATTTTACTTCCAATACTTTTTTTTTCCTTTTTTTGAGTAGCACCACGAAGTAATAATTGATATTCTATCCGTTTTAAAATATTTATTCATTAATTTTTTTATTTTATTTATATATATATTTTTAGAATTAATAATTAGTTTATTTCTATTTTACCCTCATTTATTTTAAATCAATTATACAATTTTTTTTAAAAAAAAATTCTTCTTATTTCTTCGAAAGTTTTACTAATTAATAGCTATCATGTTTTTAATATGGATAGAATAGAAACTTGATATAAATTGTAGTATTATTTTCAACACTCATAATTTGTGTATAAAAAGTTTGATAAATAAATATTTTAAAACGAATGGAGTAAAATTATTCTTATTGATTTTATATATTTCTGTATGGATAATATATATTATTTTTTTTAAAGAAAAAATTAGTACTATTTCTTCCTAAGTAGTTGAGAACGCAACGTGTTTGAAGCCCATATGCCATAGCCCCTTAAAATGTGGTTTAAATTAACTACCATATTTTTGTGTTATAATTTTGTGTCTTGTTTACTAAAAAACATTTGTCAAAAAAATCATATACATTTTTTGACAATTCATTTCATCATCAAATGGGAAGAAAGAGAAGCTTCAATTTTGCAAGAATCAGGATTCAGGGTTATACAATTTCAACATCCCAAATTGCTTAATAATTTATGCAAACGTTAAAGATGTAATGCTTAATAATGTAAGTACAAAGATTGCAAAGTACATAGAAATGATTAATAATTTGTGCACAAAAGTTACAAAAATAAGTACAAAATTTGTTTGTAAAAAATAAACAAAAATTACACGAAAACTAGAGGCCAACAAAAACCGACAATCAAAATAAATATTGACTGTTAGATTTGACTAGGACTTCATCCGCGCCATCAAATGGTCCAATTCATCCGGAAGAAGGTGCAACATCTTTTGGTAGCATGCAGTAATGGAAATGAGTGTGCAATTCTTGACATAGGGGACAAATTCCAACACGAAAAGGAAAGAAATGGAGCCTATAAGTCAAAAAAGTGTACTTTTTTTTTTTTTTTGGCAGTCATCTCTTCACCAACTTTTGATCTAGCCCGTTAGATTGACAAAGCAGCTGTCACAATAGAATAAATTTTGAGCATCCAAGAAACAGTGGCGGAGCCAAGATTTTAATATGGGGGAAGGAAATTAAAAATTATTTAACATGATTTATTATATATTACATTAAGTATTTTATAAAAATTTATATAAAAGATATAATATTTATTAATATGAGTAGAGAAAGTATATAGATAAATTAAAAAAGAATTATTAAGGATGAGTAATATACATTTATTTAGAATTGTACACGATACTCTTTTAAAGAAATAAATTCATTAAGTATAGAGTTTGAGTTAAAAGTTTTTACAATCTTTCTCTCAATATAAACAACGAGATTATCTACAAGAAACTCATCTTTCATTTTGTTGCGAAGTTTTGTTTTGACAATTTTCATTGCTAAAAATGCCTTTTCAATAGTTGCAATTGAAACATAAAGAGTTAGTAGAAGACGGATCAATCTATCAACCAGAAAATACACATTTGACATATTCGTCTGTATTAATCCTTGACAAAGATAAGAAAGTGTGGATAGATTCTGCAACTTCAGATGATTTACAACATTAAGCTTATAATATTGCAGCTAGAACTTCGAACTTATTTTATCCTATTCAGTGAAATCACGAGGATAATATTTTTCCACCATAAAGCATATATCATCAATAGTAAAGGATTTATAAGCATCCTTGGGATCCAAAGCTAAGCTAAGAGTAAGAAGATCCAATGCTTGCTCATTAAATCTGCTATTTAGCTCAAAAAGTTAAGACTCTATAGCTGCATTGAATATGTCAACTTGATAATGGTGCTCCATATTAACATCAACATGTTGGTGACGATCACGTTTAACCACATATGAAGAATTCATATAAGGAACATCGCTGTTGTGTTTTTCACAAAATGTCTTCACAATTTATAATAAGCTATTTCAAACATCATCTCTCAATTTTTGTATTAGCGTTTTGGTGCTTGACACTAAATGCATAACATTTATTATATCTTGGGATTTCTATTGTAGACACTGATAAAGAATATCTGTAATGCCCCTAATTTCCTTCACTAGATGCAAGATGAAAACAAAATCAAAGGATGTAATCTTTTGGTATGCTGCAACTACATTCCCACGCATAGAATAATTAGAGCCACATTCAATAACATTTTCTATGATGGAACAAGTAGCACCAAACATTTTTATCAAACTACAAATGGAACTAAAATGAGAACCCCAATGAGTGTCTTCGGCTCGTTTCACAGTGCCAATCTGATTAAATCCTTTACCAATTTCAAGTTCACCAATTGCCAACATATTTCCAATTTCAATTGCTTGAGCAACTTGTAACTCATCATGATGTTAAAAAAAGACACCAATAATATTAACAACAAATGTCAAGTTCAAGAAAAAATTATGAATGGGAATTACCTCCCGAGAAGCAGTAACCAATGCCAATTGGAGGCTATGAGCCATATAATGAACATAATATGCATATGGACAATCACTTAAAAAACAACGCCTGTTAACCATTCCATTCACCTCGCATATTACTAGCACCAACATATCCTTGGCCACGAATATTCTAAATATCAAGACAATGTCAAGAAAGAGTTGAACATATTTCCTTTTTAAGAGTTATTGCTGCAGTATCTTTAACATGTACAAGATCAAGGAAATGATCTCTTATGAACCCTCTATCATTAACATTTCTCAAAACAATAGCCATTTGCTATCTTTTAGATTCATCACGTGCCTCATTAATGACGATACAAAATTTAGAATCTCTAATATCATCTTTATTTTTCTTGCGCACGTTATTTGCAAGAACATGTAAAATCTCCTTTTGAATAATACGAGAAGTGTATTTAGCATTCCTTGGAGCATTTTCCATCACAACACTTGTAACTTTATCATGATATGAAGCCAAAAGTGAAATCAATTCAAGAAAATTACCGCAATTCCTTGAACTTGAAGTTTCATCATGACCTCTAAAAGGACATCCTTGCAAAGTTAGCCATTGAACAACATCAATTGAAGTCTTGACACGCAAGCGATTAACTTCTTTTTGCTTTGAACTTTGTACATTCATGACTTTATCAATATGTCGAGATTGATTCAATAAATATTGACAATATTTTTCAACATTATTTTGTGGAGAATATGGATCTTCACAAACATGATTAAAAAAAGCACACATCTTTCCAGCATTAACCTTTTTCCAACTATTAAAACCTGTAATTGTGAATGCATCTCCACGACGAACAACAAGTTTTGAATTGAAAAGAAAGCATGGGAAAAAATAAGTTGCATCTTGAGTTGGCGAATACTCTAACCAAGGAAATTTTTTTAAACCAAGAAGATTGAAATCGTCCGGGATGCTTCTCATTGGAAAGTGGATAATTAGACAATTGCATTTGATATGGCTCAAATTCTAAAAATGCTCGTCTAACTTCATCCCTTTGATTAACGTTGTATTCCCATATTTGAGGACAGAATGCCGGATCTCGTTCTAGTTTACTAATATCAAAATTCTTGACAATTACCTTTTTAGAATTTTTAGATTCAAGTCTTGGAGATTTAGAAAAAGGAGTTTCAGTAATGGAGAATCTTCATTTGTGAGAAGACTACTTTCACAAGTTTCACTACTCTTTCTCTTAAATTTACTCATCTTTCATAATGAACCTAAAAAATGTTTAAACAAATAATAATTTAAAAATTAAATTAGATATTACAAATGAAACAAATAAGCATATAAGAATAATTATTTATTTAAATTTAAATAATATCTTATGTAATATTTATTTAGATCTGTAACAATAATTAGATCAAATTTCAAGAAAATAATTAACATGAACAACATAATTTTAATTAGCAAATATATTACATAAAACACAACAAATTCACATAAAAATAAACTAGTCACTTGCATTGTTTCTATATGTATTTACATAAAAATTCATAAGATTTATCTAAGAACAAAAATAAAATATTAAAAACCCATAAAATCCATAACTTACCTTTAATAGAACAAAAATATAAGACAAATGGAATAGTGTATTAGTGTAGTCTTACCTTCCTTCTTTTGCCTTTTGGAGCTTGAAAGTTGAAAAGTGGTCCTAATCTTCCCTCTTCACTTTATAAAGTTGTAAAAGAAATTACTCCATACCAAAAAAAAAAAAAAAATGTAGAAAAAATGTAATCTTTAAATATCTCATTCCGCTTCCGTGGTGAAAGAATGTAATCTTTAAGATGGCGATCAATGATCAAAGATGCATGGAAGTGGTGGAAGAGAGAGCTGAATGTCTGTCAAGCTTTTGAGTTTGATAATGCCCACCGTCTGTCGAAGAGGAACTTCTAATTTTCTAAATAGTTAATTGGTTATGTTATCATCAAGCACAGCTATAGAGAAGAAATTAAACCTTGTCATTTAATGGCCTAGTAGGCTCATTTATCTTGGGTCATTATTTGATTCATTTATTATCAAGCTTTATAGTTAATGGTCTAGTGGGTACATTTGTCTTGGGCTTTTACTTGACCCATATTTGTGGGGTTTTTTTATTTTATTTTTATGAGCAAGTTTGTATTGATGGTTTCAATTTCTCAAATGAAAAATCCTCCTCCTCTAATTTATCTATTCAACATAACTTCTCAAGAGGTAATGATGTTACTTTCTCTTTTCTCCTAAAAAAAATAAAAATAAAAATAAAAAATACAGCTAATTAATAACAAATTCTAATTTAATATTTAATTTGTTTGATTTTTAAAAATAAAATTAATAAAAAATTTAAATTCAATATAATTTTAGATAGATTACTTTAAAAATATTATTTTTATTATTAGATCACTTTATAATCTTTATTTAAGAATTAATTTTACATTTTGAGGGAGTCATAAATAATATTAATAATATATATTCTAAAAAAAAATCTTGGAGGGGCCCGCCCTAGTGTGCTCCGCCACTGCCTAGAAATGAAAAATCCTTTTGACAAGTTTTCTTGAACATGGGGAAAGGTTTTCTTGATAAAAATAGATTGATAAGAATTTCGGCTAAAGATATTTAAGACCAAGACACAAAGTTATCACGTTTTGAATATCTTTATTAGATAAAAATCTTAAATTTGGTTGAAAAGATTTAGAATCGACAAATATATCAATAAAATTAGAAAAATAAAAAACGGTGAAATTGATAAGGGCAATATTGGAAGTGGGCAAAAAATAAAAGATCGAGACGAGAACAAGGGTTGAATTTAAGTTGGAATTAAAGAAAGGTAGTTAGGTCACACTCAACGAGACATTTTGGCCATGCTTAGATCCGAAGTAATAGAGAGACCGATAATAAGCAATCCCTTTCATTTAGTTTATTATAAAAACATACGCCCACAGTATTCACTTGCGACAACGTTTGATTAGATATCATATGGTAGAACCCACCAACCTTTACCTCTTTCCTTCATCCTCATATTTTAGATTGGATGCTTTTCTTTCTTTTTTCCGCTTTGATCCTCTAATGCTTTTGCAAGTTGTGAGAATGGCTTCGATGCCAAGGCAGTAGTTTTTTTTTTTCTTTTTTTCCTTTTTTTCCCCCTCACATGAATGACTATTTAGACTCTTTAAATTTTAATAAACTATAACGATTAACAGACTTTTTAGTTTCTACGATTTCTCATTCAAATTTTATATATTTTTTATCAAGAAAAACTCTTAAGAATTACTCATTTAGTTCATATTTTAATGCTATATTTTGATTTGACATAAATATTTAGAAAAGTATTTAATTGTAAATAAATTATCTCATTACATTTATTGATTAGAGATATTAATCGTTGGAGTTTAGAAAAAAAAATTATATATACTTATTTAACTCGATGAATATATATTTTTTGAATATACATAAATATAAATGTTGATATGCAAATTTAAAGAGAGTGATGTACTAGAGTGTGCTTGGATTGTAATTCTTTTTAGAAGAGTTTACTTGAATTGGAAAAAAAAAACATGTGAGGCCATTGAAAGATTAAAGAAGAAATATGATATTTTATAAATAAATTACAATTTTTAAAAAATAAAAATTATTTAATTTTTTAATTGAGATTTTCATCTCAAATATAAAATAATTAATATTCTTATTATATATTTTTTATTTGACATTACGTACTACATATTTTTTACATTTCATTATATTATATAAAAGTCGATACAACATTTTCAATTAAAGATCTCACTCTTTATATTCACCCCATCACTATCCCAAGATGACTAAACAAAAGTTCCGTTAGCCATCACTCAGAATTTGTGTAGTGACCATATACATATATATAGCCAATCAAAGGTAAATGTGAATTGAATATAAACAGTAAATTTGTTTTTTTGCACAATTTTGACTTTTACCACTTTGCATTTTGGTACAGAAGAATCCTTTCAATTTTCAATGAGGTGATAATACTCCTTTTGTCCTGTCCTTTCCCCGTCACCTGTGCTTAAGCTTTTTCAATAATATTATAAAAGGGGTAAATAAAATGAGACTTTTTTTATATTTTTATTAAAATTCGACTATCATGTGTTTATGTTAGAATTCAAATTTTGACACGGACGTTAGGTTTATTTTTTAAATGAGTTGAATTTAAATTTTAAAATATTTGATTAAATAGTTAAATAACGTATATTTTATTTTGTTCTTATAAATATAGTTTTTTTTAAAACTCTTTCTTCTTCTTTTTTTTTAAATGAATATTCAAATTGGATATCAATATTACACGTGTGAACTCGATATGCTAACCAAATTTCAAATCAAGCTTTTAATTCGTATGATCAATTCCATTCCATCCTTTCATGATAACTAATTTGATCTCTAAAACCAAGTGGAGGGATACATCATAGAAAAAATTTGGGAGAGGGATTGGCACCCACCTCTCAAAATTTTTAGAATTTTTTTATCCTAATAAATTTGGCTTTTTTTTTTTTAAGTTTCTTTAAATTTTATCTTCAAAAAAATTTCATAAATTATAAAATTATCTTTTAACAATTTTTTTAAATATATTTTGTCCCTTTCAACTTTAAATTTCTGGTTTGGTTTTCATCCATTTTTGCATGAGACAAGGAATTAGTAGTAAAGAGGCAAACTTTGTTGCCAAAGTGAAAGGATTGGAGAGCTTGGCTACGTCTTTCCAACGTTAATAATTGTGGTAATTGAATGGGATGTCAATATCATTGATGGGTGCAAGTTAGTGGTCGGTTGCAATATGTGAAGAATGATTTTGGAGAACTACATACTATAATAGGGATGGAGTCATCAACGGTGCGTGCTATATTAGGGAAGAAAGTTTATCCAAAACTAGAGGGCATGCAAATATCAATTTAAACCAAAAACAAAATGGAGGAATATTAATTTCAGCCAAAACAAATTTTAAAATGAAAAATAATATTTCCAAAATATAATAAATAAATATTTAGTTGCAATTTTAGTTGAAATTGAACATGCTATTCCATCTGGTTCAATTTCCTTGTCATATTTGAAAATTTTTAGTTCAAATTACGTCAGGTTAGAGATTAAAATAGATATTTATTGTATTTTTTAAAATTTTATTATTATTTTCTGAATAGGTAGTACTATATTTTATTAAATTTGGCAAGTAAATTGAACCACATAGCGTATGTATTGCTGATCACTTTCCATTTAAAATGGAAATATTAATTGCTTTTTTTTTGGGGCAAGTTTTTCAAATTAAACGTGCACGCTTCCAATTAGTAGTGTCTTAAATTGATTCATTTATCGTTGATTTGTTTGAAAGTCCACAAGTAATGAATAATAAATGAATTATTTTTTTGTCACCAAAATAAAAATGAAAATGAAAATGAAGGATAAGCAGTGGCCTTCAAAACGACATATTTGTGTATTTGGAAAGAGAGGATAGACGTTGTTTTACTGAGAGAAAACAAAATGAATCAATTTTTTAAAAATAAATTAAATTGCTTTCATAACCCTTGAGAAGTTAGTCCAAGAGTGGTTGAAGCCCAAATTGAATGAACCAACCCAGGCCTAAAAACTGCAGCTTGGGTTTTTTATTTCTATACTATCAAAACTGAAGCGGGCTTTTTTTCTTTTGGGTTGGCCCATTAATTTTAAAAAAACTGTATGACATTCGACTATTCTGAATAGTAAGAATTTATATTGAAATATGTCACCTTTAAATAATCCTCTATCCATTTCATAATAAAATAAGTCGTTAAAGACTATTATTGTTATTCTAAATTATAAATCGTTAGAGATTTCTCAAGGAAGTTTTAAAGTTATTTTTATATTTTTGTCTTTATTTATTGTTTTTTTCTCCCTTATCTTGTTTTTAAGACATTTAAATAAGAATATTTCATGAAGAAAAAATATAAAGTCACCTTATTTTTAAGAATCTTAATATGTGTGAAATTAAGTCAAACGACTCATATTATGGGACGGAGAGAGTATCATACTACTGATCCCAAGGATGTCTTATTATTCATGCATAATAATAAGAGCTAGTGAATTCTTGGGTATGCACTTGATTACAGTTGCCGAAATGCCTATCCAATTTACAACACTGATGATGCAGGTTGGTTGACATGATTCATTTCTCTGTTAAATCATCTGTGCAGGTTTTCAGTTTTAATTGTATGTCGCGTATCTTTTGTTTTTGCTCTGCTAAATAAATCATTTGTTTTTCTCTTTGTTGTTGCATTTCTCCAATTCTTGATTCTGTTGTTTTTATCATTCACCTGTACACAAAACAATAGGAGGATTGCAATAATTATGATCTCCATTTTCCACCTCCCTCTCTTATGATTGTTGTGATTCGTGAATTAGCTTAATATTTGGGCACCAACAGACTGCTAAAGCAAGACTTGAATTGGATAATTGCATTTCCTCTCCAGAAGGCTACTTTCACACAGTAATCTGCAAGACTGAAGAGTTCCGTAGCACCGCTATCAGCCATGATCTCCACTACATTGCCTGGGATATATCTCCTAAGCAGCACCCTAAATACTTGACAATTAAAGACTTGGACAAAATGGTAAACAGCAGCGCGCCATTCGCCAGAAAATTTCACAAAAATTGATAAACAGATACTTGGCAGGACTTATCGTTTTGCACCAGGAGCATGGTGCGCATTGAGAGCCCGTAAGGTGAGTCAGATCCATGTACATTTCGAGGCATAGATTCAGTGTTTAGATCTGGCCCTGGTGTAAAGAGGTTTCAAGAACTAATATAACCCTCTATCACAAGATTCTCCAAGTAAGCAGTGTTCGGCCGAGAGCTGATGGTACAAACGGGTGTTTCGGCATTTGATTACGTGGATGGGAACCTCAAGATTCTGCATTTCTTGCAGCTGAAAAAGGGAGAAGCTGTTTGCAAACTAATTTATGCTTCATTTCTTGCGGGAGGAAGAGAACATTATTCCTTTGCTTTTTTGTTTGAGGAGTTCTTACGTTCATAACATCCCACATGGAGAAAAGATAACATGTAAGTGCAGAATATAAGTAAGGGAAATGTCAAATGGTTCGCCGAGCTCAGTTGCGTGGGCTTGTAACTCAAGTGGGGGCAAATAGGTGTTGGGACGTGGGATTGGCCCAATTTGGTTGGGCTCGATGCTGACCCTCTCCGGCTCGCCCGCTCCAAGCTGGAAGTTGGACCGAGTGTCCCGGGCGAAAGCCTGAGTCACCCGGTTCCTATAGTGGAGGGCACTGCGTGAGGCTGGCTTCACAGAACAGCGAAAACCTCCCGCTCTCAGCAGTGGAAGGATAACGGGTTGGTGCAGCCCGAGCCCACAATGACCAAATGGGTCAGTCCTAATTGGACCAACATCTTTTAATTTTTTTCCATACTACTTTCAAAGTCAATTTTAGAAAAATGTAAAAAACAACCAGTCAATTTTGATATAAAAATTCCAAATCCTGAATGGTAAAATTGAAACACTTCTATTATTGTCAAAGTGTTTGGCTTCGATAATGCTAAATTGAAAATTTTTAAATTTTTTTCTTTTAAAAAATCTGGACACATGTAACTTTATATGTACAATCTCCCAAAAAATTAAGTAAAATTTCGCTCTTTATAACATTAGGATACTGTATGTTTAGCTTAAAAGCGTTATTTACCTCTTGGCTGCTGCTACATCTCAAAAAACCTGAACAAAGTTGAGTAATCTTTTACCCCATATTTGTAATGACTGCAATCTAGACTTAAAAGCATTAATCAGAAGTCAGAGGAGATGTTAAAGATACACTTGAAAGTTGTAGAGAGTGTTATAAGTCTTGAAAGAAGCTTTGGTTAGTTGTTGGACTTTCAAGTATGACAAATATTTCATCAAAATGAAATTATAGTCCACTAGTCAGAGGTACCATAGAATGGGGAAGCCACAAGATGAATAATTGTGTCATATAGTGGTAGCCTTTCAAGGATAATTATTTTTTGCTAATAATAATTCTTGCTATAAATTTGTATCCCAATGAATGATCTCTTGAAGTTAAATGTTTGGTGTTAGTTGAAGATAATTTTTCTTAGCTTTCCTTACTGAAATATGGATATGAGTTTACATTTGAAAAAGCAGAGAGAGAGAGAGAGAGAGAGAGAGAGAGAGAGAAGGAGAAAGTATATATTGGTAGTACAAGTTTGTTCATCTCAAACAGTTGATGTGATGAACCAAATTTTATTCCGGCGAAGTATTCTTACATTTATACTTTTTAAATTTATTAAATATTTATTACATCACGTTATCTTGTACAATATAATATTTAATTAAAGTAAAAAATAAAATTAATATTACAATGAAAGCAGAGTGTTTTGGTGAATTTAGTGTATTGTAGCTTCATAATCTGCAGCAGATATACAAGCTTAGATTGAACTCGATGCTTGTTTCAAGTTGTATGATGATCTATAAAGCCAACAAATCATGACCACCTATGAAAATGAACAATTTTTTTCTTTTTTTTTTTCATGCTATCTGGTTGGGCTTCGATGCACTCTGTAATGGGCTGCCGGTTCTAAGGGCCCTGCGACACGGGTGAAGGCTTGGGCCTTTATTTATTTATTTATTTCCCTTCTTCGAAGCTCGAAAGAAAGAAATTATTTCAGCTTTGCATTTGATACTTTTTAAAGAATGAATTTATATCTGTATATTAAAAAAAAAAAAAGCACGGTCATACTTTGCAAGTAAATAATATTTTTTGAAAACAAAAATCATTTGAGGTCCATTTTCATTTGCTTAAATCAAATTATCAAAACACAATTTTGGTTAGGAGCAACCTAAATATTCGTTAGAAGTAGAACCAATTACAGGAAAATGGCTACAGACTGCCCCTTTATTGGACAATTGTAAAGCCTGAATTAAGTTTTAAAATTAACTATGCTTTTTTTTTTTTTTACATTTAACTTCATCAAAATCATGATTGCTAAAATCATGTTTGGCAACAATAACGGGCCTTAACACAGTTATGCTATATGAAAATTATTTCTTTCTAATTCATATGGAAAATGAATTACAGGTCTAAATTATTTTTCAGTATATCTTACGCTAATTTTGTATAAAATAAAAGGATTTTTTTTTTTGTTTTGAGAAAAAAGAGAAATTTTGTTGTGAATTTGATGTTTGAAAACTACGCATAAAAATCCAAACTAATAGGGTTATTTGTTTATTTATTTCCCTTCTTTGACAAGGTAGTTTATACTATTTATCAATATATTATCTTTCATCAATGATCTTAGGGTCAAAACTTAAATTGGCAGGTTTCGTCCCTGATTGTTATTCCTGCCAACTTATTCTTATGTGTGCCACTTGTGAGAAGAAATCAAACACACCTCTTCATCAGTTGATGATGCCGACCCCATTCTATCTTCATCAATTCGAACATATTAGTACTAGGGATTCTATGTTTAATTCGACAGAAGGCTAAAAGAAGATCAGTAACCAGTGAATCTTCATTTTAGCACTAGAGTTTTTTTCTTCAAATTTGACAAAAGATTAGTGAATCTAGAATAGATTGAGGACAAAGGCGAAGGAAGACTAAAAGAGTGATGGGAGGGACTAGAAATAGATATTCAAGTGTTCAAATTTCTTCACAGCATTCCAGCCAAAAAAGCATCTTACAAGGGATGCTTGACTCAGATGTAGTTGAGCGATAATTTGGGTAAGATAATTTATGATTTTTCTAGGTAGCCATGAAGATCTCGATTTGACTTCCATCGATTGAGTTAATGGTAATTGCGAATTTTGTAGTATAATCTAGAGGGGTGTAGTAGAGGAGAAGAGAAATGCATTTGCATATCTAGACTCACTATGGTTTCACATATATACATGTCAGAGCAAAGGAAAAATGTTGAAGTGGTTGAAGAATAAAGATATTTTGTCTAAAAAGTATGTTTTGGTTCCTATCATCCTCTGATATACCCCTCGGTTTACTCAATCCTATTGCATTTTTCCTTTTTTGGTCTAGAAAGAGATGACTAGATGCAATGTTCTTTCTTTGTTGTTAAAAAATTGTTCGTGTCTTCAATGGAATTTTTCAAGGGTCACTGGAGTATGCTATCTTATGTAGCTTCGATGATGAATCAAACTCAAGGAGTCCATGTATTATCCTATTAGACTTGCTGCAATCAGCAGAATAGAGAATTGAGCCTCATGTTAAAGAGTAAGCTATAGTGTTTATAGTAATTTTTTTAAAATCTACCTTAAAAAATGCCATCTAAAGCAAGTTTACAATACTTCATTTTATCTTTGTATACTAAAATTTTAGTATATTTTAGTAAATAGATGATTCCTTGATTTTAAATGTATTTCTTCTTGTGGATAGTTTTGTATTGGACATTTAAATTAGAAGGGAGACAAGCTAATAGAGACACAGTAAAAAAAATTCCTCTGCTCTTACCCAAGGCAAGACAAATTTCCATATGATTATTTTGCAAGTTTTTTCATTCAATTAAAACATGTCTGTTGTGCAAATTACTTGGTCAATTTATCATTAGGTTCTATAGCAAACAAATGGAGAAGATTGTGGCTGTTATGTTCTATATTATGCTTATTTGTTTATGAATAATGCTTCTGAAATTTTCAGCATCATTGATGGCTACCCTTACTTTATAAGTCCAAAAATTGTTTTGACTCTATATTTTTATATAAGTTTAGGCATCAATAAAAAGGATTGGTTTACTTTGGTTCTTATACTCTTCATTTCATGCATTGTAGCTGAAAAAGGATTGGTTTACTTTGGAGGATTTTACTACATTCAGGTATAGCCTATATTCAATGGAAAAGACATATTGTAGTTCTAATGACTCCAAGCTTAGTGATATCCCAAGTGTAAGTGGGGGTGATGTGATTGACCTCATGATTCTTAGGGGGAGAACAAAGAGACTGCTATAGGTATGATGCAATTTGAAACATCAAGAATTGAGAATGAAAACCTGGCAGTAGCAAGTGAGAGCTTGGGCCATATAGAGCATCAGCAATTAAAAGAAGGCATTAGTTTAAATGGGGATGAACATGTTGCACATAAATTGATACATTCAATTGATGTGGTGGCTGAGATAGAAGTTGAAGAACTTGGATACTTCATTAGTTCTAATGTTTTTGCTGTTAGCAATAATGAGTGGATATCTAAAATCTGGCTACCTATTAATACTTCAGTTTTGAACTAGATCAATACAACTGATGAAAGTGAGCTTTCAAAGTTTATCGACAAAGTTGGGTAGAAGAGAACTTTGTCTAATTTTAGCACCAGAACTTAGGTGAGGAGTTCATTGAAGAAGAATCTAAAGGTGAAAAGATGAAATCATTGAGGAGAGCTAATACTTTTATGACTCTGATTATTCAATAATTGATGATAATGAAAACTTTGAAGAGTTTGTGGATCAAGGACTTGAGGACTTTGATGAAAATGTGGAAAGGGAAGCCAACCATTTGAAGCCAAAAGAGTTTGGGGATTCCATGACTGATGAGACAGAAATAGAACATCAAGAGGGTTTTGTAATAGAAGATGATGTTCAAGAAGATTTTGATAAACTAAATTCAAAACAATTTTCAGAACACCTACAAAGCAAGTGTGTAGACTATGAAAATGTAGAAAGTTCAATGAATGATGCAAATCTAAAAAGTAAGAAAGGGGAGATAAAGGGTAAAAGAATGACCTAATTGTATACACAAGCTTTTACTTACAAAGAAGATGCATTTCTTGAACCAAAAAACATTGACATTGGAGATGAGTCTAGCTTTGAAAGCTTAAATAATGAATTCAATAAAAGTCAATTCATAGAGGATGATGTTAATGAGAACATCAGGATGGAAGAATTTCCCAAGTTTAACATGGAAAAATATGGTAAAAATCCTAACTTCCAGGTGGGCAAGAAATTTAACACTAGGTGTAACATTAAGACTGCCATTCTTAACCATGGAATCAAGCATGGTAGGTAAGTATGATTCAAGAAGAATGATAAGCAAAGAGTATGGGCTTGCTGTAGGGGTGCAAATTGTGACTGGATGGTGATGGACATAGGATAAAAGACACTCTAGCGTTCTAAATTAGAAATTTGCAAGTAAAGCATGAGTGCTCCAGGAATCTAAGTCACACAATTGCTAATGCAAAATACTTGGCTGCCAAGTGCATTGATGCTTTTAGACCTGCTAATAGTATTAAGGTGGATAAGTTCCAAGACAAAGTTCATGAAGACCTCATTGTGAATATCTTGCCCTGGAAAGTCTACAAACAAAGCAAGAGGCAAAGTTAATGATAGAGGGTAAATACAGAGACCAGTACAAGTTACTATGGAATTACACCAAAGAACTTAGAAGAAACAATCCTAGCAGTACTGTTTATATTGACACAGTAAAATATAAGGTCACTAGAAATTAGTATTTTAGAAGAATTTACGTCTATATTTATGCACTTAGAAAAGGACTCAAAGCTGGTTGTAGAAAGGTCTTGGGGCTACAGGGAACATTTTTAAAAGGATCTCATCCGGATATTTTTCTTACTATTGTGGTTGTCAATCCTAATAATGGGATGTATCATGTGGTTTATGCCTTAGTTGAAGGTGAGAACAAAAGAACTTGGAAATGGTTTATTGAAATAGAAGACCTTAGGATATATAAGTAGGAGGACTGGTATTTCACGAGTGATGGACAAAAGGTGAGAATTTGAGCAAAGTTTTTAATTCAAAATTATTAATTTTAGCGTAATGGGATTTTTCAAATTATTTAATTTTTTGTCTTGTTAATATAGGGTTTAATTCAAGCAGTTCAAGAATTGTTGTCAAGAATTGAATACCGATATTGTGTACACTACTTACACAATAATTTCCAGAAAGCCCATCTCAGAGATGTTCTAAAGGAGCAAATGTGGGCATGTACCAGAGCAATATATAAGAACAAATTTGAAGCAGAAATACAAGTCTTTAAAGACTTGGATGAAAGTGCCTACAACTGGCTGAAAAGTCAGACATCTCATGCATTCTGAACTAGGATCCTACTTCAGTGAAGTAATCAAATGTGACATATTACTAAACAATCACAGTGAGTTATTCAATAGACAGATTCTTTAAGCAAAATCAAAACCTATATTGCAGTTATTGGAAAGAATAAGAGTGTACCTTATGCTGTGATACCAGTTAAGGAGGCAGTAGATCAGTAGGCAAAAAGGGAAAATCTGCCCACGAATTGCAAGAAGACTAACGACATTGAAAGAAAAATCGGGAAAATGTGTTACATCCTATACTGGTGGTTCCAAGTTCCAGGTTAAGCAAAGAAATTAGGAACAGTTTGTAGTTGATACTGAAATGAAAACCTGTTCTTGTAGAAAGTGAGACATTTGTGGCATCCCTTGTGTACATGCGGTGACTACTTTAAGGTATATTGGACAAAACCCTAAAAATTTTGTGGATGAATGTTATAGCATAGAAGCATATGAAGGGCATATGGTGACATTGTTTGCCTAGCTAATGGCCCCAACAACTGGCCCATTTCAACTAAGCAACCACTACTGCCCGCAGAAAATATTAGGGTACTTGGAAGGCCCAAAAAAAAGAGAAGGCCTGAGGTTGGGGAGAAAAGTTACAAGACTAATGAATAAGGGGCAAGAGATGAGTAGGGTTGGTTTTACATTAACAAGTATAGAACATGTGGACTTTCTCGACACAATTCCAAAAAATGCCCAAGGAAACCTGCTACCAAATCTGATACTATTGAACAATGCAATGCAAATGTTATATTAATTGCCAAAATGTGCCAACTGAAGTTGAAAATGCATTTGGGCACAATTTGAGCAAGTGTGGCAAATGTGGTCAATTTGGCCATAATAAACGATCATACAAAGCTCTTGCTATTGTAAATGATGAAAAAATAGCCCAGTATGACCTAAGTGGCTTGAAGAAATTCAAATCTGGACTAT
This sequence comes from Voacanga thouarsii, assembly GCA_026120185.1. Lineage (NCBI taxonomy): Eukaryota > Viridiplantae > Streptophyta > Magnoliopsida > Gentianales > Apocynaceae > Voacanga > Voacanga thouarsii. The sequence continues at coordinate 1,616,336 of JANUWF010001569.1, forward strand.
TTTGGCCAATCTAATGTTGATGGGCTACTGCCAGCCAATGAAGACCACAATGTTGTTGAGGCAAACCAATGTTTTGAATGGGGAATGCATGAAATTGCCCAAATTCAAGAAGTAGAGCTAGCTGCCCCAGTTAATGGGAGAGAGGTAATACCTCATTTCATTTTCATTTCTGAAGACTCATTTTTGTTTGATTCATCATTGAATAGTTTTTTTTTTTTTTTTTTGGTAATCTATCATAGGCTAATATAAAGATCAAGAGACTCTCGAGATGCATCTAGTGTGGAGCAACATACCACAATAGAGTAAGATATATTGTGCAAGGTGTAAAATTGCATTCCAAGATCAACATGTTCGATACTATAAGAAGGCATGACTAGATGGATTGTGGTGGAGTTTATTGTTACAGTTGTGACACTAGTTGGCTAAATGGCAAATTTTGTATGTTGTATTATGTGTTCAAAGTGTCATTTTACCCTAACTGCAAGTTGTTTTTTGATAGTAGTTAATCTTATAACATGGTCATGTTTTGGAGATTGGTTGGAAAAGATAATGGTCTGGTGGTGGTTATTTTTTTGGACATTCTAGAAAGTGGATATTATTCAATCGTGTGTGAAAGGGGGAAAAGATGATAGTCTAATAGTGGTTTTTTTTTGTGGGTCAATTTTAGAAGGTGAATATTATTTGGTTGTGTATGAATAGGGGAAAAAATGATGGTCTAATCCTGGTTTTTTTTTTTTTTTTGTTGTCATTAAGTAGATAGTGGATATTGTATTGTGTATGAATGGAAGGATTCATATTCCTTGAACAAATTATATCCTTGTTATATGATGTTTAATAGTTGCAACAATGTTGCAATTGTGTCTGGTTTTTTGTATCAATTTTCAGGCAATTAAGCATGTTCATTCCTCCATTTTTCTATTGGAAAATTTCTACCTTCGAAGCAAGTTAAATACGCACACACCCACATTTTTATGTTTGAACCGTGTGTGACCCAGTAGAAACAAACTCCAAGCGTCACATTGTTTCTGTTTTTGCTCAACTATGGTAAAATAATGTCTTGCTCTAGTTCGAGAGGTCTCCTATGTACAAACTCCAACTGCATTTGATGCTTGTCATTTGACATTTCTCCGCTTGAAATCTTATTTCAATGTTTGGTCAAAACTTGATGCCTCAATTCATAGATTGCTATTTCTTTTCAAATGCCAAAAAGTACAACAAGCCAAACCTGCAGTAAATGGCTTTATAACTATTCTACTACTACATTATAGCACATTATATTAAAAAGCTCCCCATACACATTTCCTTTCCTTTTCAAGACTACTACTGCATCAATAGCAAAGCAAGGGACTGAATATTTTTTTGCCAACCACAAGACCATCACTAAGAACCACGACAGAATGAGAGCAACCCAAATACCCTTCTTTTTTCCTTAGAAAATGCCATCTTCCTAATACTTCGCAACAAACCAGCTATGACAACCTTGGATCTTTTGCACATAGGAGGATCACCCTAACAGAATAATTCACATTTCTTTACATCCTGAAAATAGAGAAAAAACAAATAACTTTTTAATCTTTGAATATAACCAGCACATTCATTGCAAATTTTCTACTCACCCAGACATTTCACATGCTACAAATAGCCTTCCAAGATTCTTATTGGTCCACGAAATTTGAATCAAAGTTGTGACGTGACAATAGCATTCTGCTGGTGGGTTCTCTGAAAATCGACTTCTCTCAATGTACTTTGAACTCAAATGGCTTGAATCTCCTTTATCATTTTCCTTTCCCCCTAGCATTGCACTTGAATAGCTGTTTGCTTTTATCTAGGGTTCTACTGTGGGAGAAAAAGGAGAACAAAAGGGGATTTTGGATTCCAAAATAGATATTTCTATTTGCCCAAAATAACTTGTCTTCAATCTATTCTATATTCACTGATCTTCTATCAAGAAGAGAGAAACTCTAATGCTAAAATGTTCACATTGATGAAGAAAAAATTGCAGTGTCGTCAGCTCTGCAGAACAAATTGGTGTGTTTGCTTTGATTGTCAGACAATTAGGAATACTTCCCACGTCTATATAACAATAGTGGAGGGACAAAAATACCTTCCATTATTTTTGCCAAGTTGGAGATACTATGTTGACCATGTGTTGACTTGCTAGAATTCGGTCGGAATGACTAAATAATTTGAATGAATATTTATTGAGGACCTAATAAGTTAAAATTAAAAATTAAGGACCACACGGTCAGAAAAATAATGTTTAGGGACGAAACTCACCAATTTACCTTTATTTGATCAACTTTACATTTATAATCTCTATTCATCCTTATCAAGAGTATTCATGATTATACATTTTTCATTACCAATATGGGCTGGTCAGCAAGAATGTGATGTTTTATCGTGGAGTATTCCGTTTCTCCTTTCTCTTGAATGTTTGTTTCCCACTGGAACATGGAAGATTCCCTAGAATGTGCCTTTCACAAACAAAAAACTTGGGTAATGTTTAAATTGAGGGAAAGAAGATGGGAGAAAAGAAAGGAGATGAGAGGTAACAAGAGGATTGAAAATTTATCACATTTAGATAGATAATTGTTGTCGTACAAAAGGGGAGCCAATGGAAATGGCGATCGGCTTCTCTTTTGATAAATATAAACAGTCCGATAGAAGAATAAATACGAGAGTCGGACATTTTAAGAGACGTGAGTTCCTTGAACTTACTATAGAAATGGTCCAAGAAAGCATGAATATTGCATGCGGAAGCCAGTAAGGACTAGAATCAATGCATTTCGATTTATCTTGACAAAAAGGAGTACAAAATTACTGAAATTTAAAACTACAGTAAAATGAAACGGAAAACTGGTAATAAAGGATTAAAAAAAACTTCTGAAAACTAATCAAAGAAAATGCATAATAAAAAAGGAATTGAAAACTTGAAACTGGTAATCTTGTGGGTGTATTTGTTGTTGTTGTTCTAGGAATCCTTGCATGTTTTATGCTTACTGTGGCGTTGTAACCGACTATCTGTATATGGAGAAAATCTCCCTTCATGGCCCAACCTTAGCGATTCGGTGCAGTAGTGCTTTATCGATTGTGCCGAGATGTGGAGGTAACGACTCAATAGCTCTTAGTTTCGATGTTGACCGAGTATATCGGCTGAAGAATTCTTGACGCCATCATCGGCTTGGCAAAATTTATATTAGCCTCAGTTCAAAGTTATCATTATAACGGATCAGCTAAAGTTGACATTAACACATGCCCCTGAGTCCCGTTACTTTGATAGCGCGATTAGATGAAGCGACGGGAATCGTACCTCTTTTAATTCGTAGCCGTTCTTTTCCTGACCAAGTTGGAACGTCCTGATCGTTGCAGAAGATTTCTGACTTCTCGACTTTAAGCCCGCGAACGGCTAGTCTTTAAAGTCCTTTTTAAATAGCCGTGGTCCTTATTACTCATTCACCGATACGAAATCCTTTCTTCTGAAGAACTCTACTTCGATCAAACTTCTATCCTTCTTGTGAAATTTAACATATTTCCTACATTTCCTTTATCAATGATTTTTGAATCGTCATGGCCGCCCCAATTGATAACACCCCCTGGCTTTGGTTCAAGTAAAAGCTAACTTGTACACCTTTGGCCCTCGGCTACTGCCGACGGAAGTCACCGTTGATCATCTATGATTTGCCTAGCTGGAGGATTTTGTCCTCCCGTTAAATCGAAATGACTTTTCTACGACCGGTCTCCCATTTTCCTTTCGCCATTGGCTGTACCCCCTGAAGAATTATAGAGAATGGCGTGATCGCTGTCACGCTACCTTCAGAGCCCTTTGGGATGGGGCATTAGAGATACTGTTATGATGTCCGATTTTGACATGGCCTTTGACTGCAACCTCTTCGCTGCGGCTTACCGTTTTGGTCCTCAACAATCAACGGCTTCATATTCCCCTACGGAATATTTTTCCTAACCATCTTGGATATTTGTACTATCCTGGGCTTTCAATAGGATAGAGATGAGATTCCTAACCTCCACAATGACAAAGTATGCCTGCAGTTGAGGCCCACCTAGATAAAGTCACTACTTCCTATGGTAATTTCATGGCTGCCCAAAGGGGCATAGGTAGTGTTCCGTTAGAGTAAGAGCAAGCCTCTTTTCTATAGTTGTGGCTTTGCAAGTATATCTTCTATTCTCATTCGGCTAGAATAAGCAACGAATACCAACACTATGTATCGACTATGTTGAGGAAGAAAAGGTGTTGTGACTTGGCCTCCTTGGTAGTGGCCTTGGTTTATCGGGTGATGAACCATATGATTTTGGCCCTATCAGCTGGGAATGGCCCGATCAATCTTAGCGGTCCTCTCTAGGCTATGCAACTGTGACTTTATCAATATCTCCCCCAATTAGGTGTTAACAACCTTTCAAGGGATTCTGCTAACTCCTCCACCTAGGCCATTGGCTATCGGCTGTTGAGAACCCCTTTGAACAAATCTTTCACCGATACCATTATGTCGTATCTTCATTAGAACTGCCTACAGAACATGTCTCACTTCTTCCCCTATTCTGCTCGAAAAACTGGCCCTCTTTGGTTGAAAAACCTTGCCGATGCATTGGAGGGCTCTCAACAGACCATCTGGGCCAAGATGCTGCGTCCCAGGGAACTCCTTTTAGGGGTCAAACCAGGCGCATGAAGTGTCAAATCTTCCTGCGAATGGTACAATCCTCATTGCTTCTCTTGACAATTTAGGCTTATTCAGGACATCCCTATTAATCTTGGGCATGTATCGTCCTACACTGTCATGCCCGCTCTATCGACTGAAGATGTGCATACTTTAGCTGATAGGTCCCTGACAATTGTCCGTTCCTTTGAGTATCATCATTTTCAGGTCGTCCTGGAGGCTACCCCTAACTTCAACTTATGGTGGCGACTGATGAGTGAGATACTTTTCTCTACCCTTGTGGAAACATGGCTACTTAGACTGGCTGGGTTAATATCGGCGGTAGTGGAAGCATCGGTGCCAAGGAAAGGTAAACAGAGTAAGATATTTGCTAGTCTGGTTGCCGTGCCATCATTCCAAACGCCACCAGTGAAGAGAGCCCCCCATTCTTCTAACTGCTGAAGAAGAAGAAGAAATTCTTCCTCTGCTTAGGTAATCCAAAAAGCGATAAGCCACCCATACCCCAACGATTACCAAGGTTTGAATCTCCTGTACTGGAGCATTTTCGATACTTTTTAATTTTAGATACAAAGGCTAACTCCTTATTCCCCGTCTTTGCAAAAATAAAAACTCAGTCGACTAGTTATTTTCGACTCCTTTTCTGAGTCGACAGAAGCTCTGCCCCTTTTGTCACCTGAAAAGACAACACCAGCCGAGGAGGAAACTTCGGCTGCTTCTCCTTCATTAGCTATACCTCCAACATCGGAGACGCCTGTCTCAGAGACAGCAGTGATTGACAAACCTGTTCCACCTCTTGCAGAGCCGATTTCTGAACCTTCTTCGATAGAAACTCCAAAAGAAGCTGCTCCCTCTCAGTCGATAACATCTGAGGCCACTGCGCTAAAGCTACTGAATAGTCTAATTGGGGCCACCCTCCTGACCAGCCAGCCTTCCCAGGATGTAATCAGCCAAGCCCTCCTGCTGCTTGCACAATCGGCTGATAATGACATTCCTATTGAATTAAAGTGTCTATCGACTGATCACTTGGGGCACATGAGGTTCACTCGGCGCTTCCTCTCATACACCTAAAATAGGAGGTATGAAACTTCTCGTCAGCTTAAAGCTTTGGAGGTGCTCCGGGAGCAAGAAGCTTTTCTGTAATCTCATCGCCTGGAAGCCTTTGCCTGCTTAAGCGTCCTTCGAGCTGAAATTTAAAAAAGTGTAGATAAAATTGAAGGACTTGAAAAATAATTGCCAGAACTTCAAGCGGAGCTAAGCTCCGAGAAGAGGGCTCTGGAGGAAAAAACTTGTGGTCGAAAGCATCTGTCAGCAAACGACTTCCTCTGCAGAAGAGTCAACGGCTAAGTTTCGGGATGAATGGCTCATACTGGAGGCAGAGGAAGAACTGCTTCAAATGGAGCTACAGCACTCAAAAAAAATGGTGGCCGGTATTCAATTCTCATGGGATAATTTCCAATCCTACCTTACTAATATTCTCCATCATACCGATGAGGCTGGTCCCTCAGGTACTCAACCTGGAGATGCCGAAGTTCGTCCACCCACAACGGAGGAAATGACTGTCGAGCCAGAAACGACCCAAGAAGAGGTGACTATCCCAATAGAAGAGGAGAGGGAAATCCTATCGGAGACAACTCTGCTTGAGGAAGATCCGAATCGGCTTGTCATAGTTCTGTTTGCTCAGCCGATCGAGATGCCTCACACTCCGTCTAAGGAGAATTGATTTTTTTTTTAATAGGTCTAGCTCAGTCTCAAATGTAATGACCATTTGATTAGCTCTTTTGTGATCAACTATCTTCATGAATGCAAATATTCTCTCTTTTTCTTCTTTTTGCTGTTGTTATTATTATTTTTCCTCTCTTTTTTTCCTTACTCTTTTCCTGCCGTGGTTCCGTCCCAAAATGTAGGATAGAATTTTTTCAAATATTTATCATTTATGGCATCATTCACCTCTTTTTCGTTGGGTGTCATCAGCTGATAAGCCCCTCCATTAAAAACCTGTGTAACAAAAAAAGGTCCTTCCCAAGAAGTGGACCACTTACTATAACGGGAGTCTTTTAGTGCAACTGGTAGTATAGTTTTCCAAACCATATCTCCTTCCTGAAAGTTCCTCCCTCGCACTCTCCGATTATAGGCTCTTGCTACCTTCTCCTTCTGCCTTTTGATATTTTCTAGTGCTACCTATTGGTCTTTTTCAACTTAATCCAAACTCATAGCTAAGGCCAACTTGTAATCCTCAATTGACAAACAATGTTGGTAAGCTACTCGAGCCGATCGCAATAATAACTCAGCAAGTAACATCGCATCCTATCTATAAGTTAGCTTAAATGTCATGAAACATGTAGAAGTTTTGAAGGCATTCTGATAAGCCCACAAGACCTCTTGAAGTGTTTTGTGCCACTTTCTGGGATTATCCTCCAATGACTTTCGGATCATGCTAATCAAGTTCTTGTTTGTAGCATCGGCTTGACCGTTGGCTTGTGCATAATATGAGGATGAACGTAATAGTTTAACTTTGAATTGAATTAAAAAGTTGCGTACCTTATCTCCCATGAACATAGTTCCTTGGTTGGTTGTTATTGTTTCAGGTATGCCAAATCGAAACAGAATACTCTATTGAAGAAGGTGATAACGGCAGACTGAGTTACCCTGGTCAGGGCTTGTGTCTCTACCCATTTGGTGAAATAATCCTTTGCCACTAAGATAAATGTGTGCCCTTTAGTCGATGACAGATAAATCTTGTCGATGACATCTAGAGCCTAATCCCTGTACGACCATAGCTTGATGATAGGATGCAATTCCGCGGTACATGTATCAAAGGACCATACTTTTAACATACCTCACATCCAGCTACATAGACTATACAATCCATGGACATAGAGAGCTAATAAAATCTATGACGCTGCAATGTCCATTTTAGCTTTGGGCCTGTCTGGTAAGCACCGCATAGGCCTTCATGCACCTCGGCTAATGCCTGTGATACTTCTTACTTTGACAAATATTTCAATAGAACTCTTGAATGGCTTCTTCGAATAAATCATTTCCGATCAGCACAAAATTCAATGCCTTACGTTATAACTCCCGTGACACATGACCAGTAGGCTTCCACAAATAGGAAACGATATCAGAATGCTAGTCTTCTTCGTATTCCTCTCCCGATATCTGTTGGCACATTACTACCCCGACTATTTTTCTGAATCCTGAAACCATTTAAGCTAAATCGTTTGCCCCCTGGTTCTTAGCTCGAGGAACATAAGTCAACATGACTTCCGAAAAGTGTCGCAACATTACCTTTACTTCCTGTAATTTATCCAACAAAGTTGGATTAGTACATTTTGTTGAAAAATATGCTCTCTTAGACTAAATTTTTGATGTAAAAATTGAACATTTTAATAAAAGAATTTATTCTCAGAAATTATTTATGAATTTACAATTTTATGTGTGCACAATTACGTTTGGAAAAGACCAATTGTGTTTAAGTAACTAGTCCATGTGAATGGAGGTCTTTCACAATTAGGTATGGATCACGGGTTACTAAACACATAAATATTCGTTCTTAACCGATTGATGAGAATGTGAATCTCATCATGTTTAGGTTATTATGTTATGAATTTGAAATGGGAAATGATTTACCTTTAGCCAGTGAGTAGTCCACTCACTTCATGACATAGGCGTATTTTGAATACGTAAAATAAGACTTGTAGTAGTGGTTTCTAAAAGTACTATATGGTAGAAATCTAGATTCCTACCGCTACAGCGTGGACTAGTACTCTACGACTTGAGTATGAGTTGGTGGTCTGACGAAATTGGAAGCACATACTTTGATATGTTATAGTTGAGGTTTTATCATAGGGCCAACATACTTGCATGTTGGGTATGTGTGGCTAGTTAGTTAAGATAGACTTGTACAAGATAGTTTCTATACTGTATCGCCCCTTGTGGTTGTCTGAATGATCTAATATCTAGGGCCCTGGGATATATGACTTGGATGTTTGCTTTAGGGTAGCTCCCTTGGAAAGCGGAAACAATCCAAGAAATCGTGGATCATTGGACTAGAGACCTAAGGATGATAGATGTCATTTAGAGAGGTATTAGTACATTTTTTCCTCTCTAAATGTACGATGATGTATAGAGAGGTATTTTAGTCATTACACCTGTAGGTTGGAGACTTTGCTAACGCAGTACTGTCCTTAGGGTCAATATTTCCTTATGGTGATATTATGAAATATTTAAAATGCAAAATACAGCTATTTATATGGCAAGAGTATTTTGATCATTTTAGTAGCCAAGGCAGTGTGTCTTTTGGTCCCCAGTACAGACCGTGAGTCCTAATTAAATACGGGCTAAGGAATTAAACTAAATTAAATGGAATTTATTTTATTTAAGTAACTTGATTTAATTATTGGATTAGAATAAAATAAAGGTCCATGGAGAGACAGAATTAATTAAATTAGTTTAGTGGGTTAATTAATTATTCAGTACTTTGACCCAATTTGAAAAATTAGGGATTAACCTGGGATTAAACTGATTTAGACTTATTTAATTGGACTGGTTTATTTGGGCTGAAAAATTAATTATTTATTGGGCCATTAAGTTGGTTCTAACTAGAATAATTAATTAAGCCCAATAAGCTAAACTAAGATTCCAATGGTCCAATCCAATTTAACCTAGGGTTTTATTTAGGTTAAACAGGAGGATTGAAAACAACGTTGTGGTGGTCACACACTCTCCGAGAGACGGCTTATTCTCTGTGGAAAAAGGCCAGGCGTCTCTCTCTCTCTCTAGAAAAATTTCCTAACTTGTTAGTTGTTCACCAAACGGTAGTTAGGCAGGCCATATACTAGAAGATCGAAAGTTCGGCGTTTATATACATACAAAGACAGAGTAGAAGGCTTGCAGAAATCGCACCAAAGGCTTCCACCAGCACACCTACCTCAGTTGCGTACGTTTCATTCCAGCCACCTTTGAGAACTAGAAGGAGAGGTAAAATTTTTAAAACATCGGGATTGAGACATGGCACAATCGGCGCCAGCTAAGGCTGTCGGAGCCGATGCCGGCCCTGCCCTGGATTCCCTATTCTTATTTTTCCAGTTTTTTATGTTCGCCTCCACTGCGTGTTCCGTGTTTCCCGTTTTCCACGCCTTCAATTGGTATCAGAGCATGAAGGTTGTGTGAAAATATAGAGAGCATGTATCTAGATTAATAAAATTGGACACATATGTGTGATTAAAATTGTGATCATTCAATATTTATAGTATGGATAGATTCTCTGTTAAACCTCGTTGGTGGAAGTATAAGAGATTGTAATTTATTATTTTTCTTAGCAAATCGTGTAAGCCCAATATTTATGGGTATAGACGGTTGTTGGTTTTGGTTGATTTCATTGTATTTGGATTGGAATCGGAGAGTTATGGATACCAAAAGCTGTGTAGAAAAACAGGAGAAATTTGCAGAAAAAAATTGTAGGATTTGGCATCCAGAACGGAACCGGCGCCGGCTTAGCTTTGGAAGGTCGGTCCGCGCGCTGATTTTTGGTGGGTCCTGGTTCTGTGCGGCGGATGCAGTAGACCACAGTGTAGATAGGTGCATGATCCAGTGCGATGGGTGCAGTAGACCAAGTAAATTTTTTTTTTAATTTTTTCTTGTAATTTGCAATTTCTTTTGGTTTTGAGGTCCATGCCAGACGAAATTAATATTTTGCAATAGTTAATATTTAAGGAATATTTTTGCATAGAAAATATTAGTAAGGGATTTTAGGATTAAACAAGACCATTAATTAATTAATTAATATATTTAATTCTATTATCTAGGCATTTAGGTTTAAAAATAGAAGAGTATGAAAACGTTTACTGTTTTCTAACATGCTATTTATTTTTTGTACCTATGCGCACATTTTCTCAAAGACCAAAGTCTTTGGAAATGTTTTTGACAAGGAAAACATTTTTCTACAAATTAAATATTTATTTTAATTTGAACAAAAATTAATCCTTAGATATTTTCTCAAAGGATTTAATCATTGACATAGAAAATATATTGGATTTAGATATTTTTGTAAGGTTAAAACAGAAAGCCATTTTGTTTTAATTTGGCATAAGAAAAATTATTTTGTCAAATAAACTTGAGACCAAAGTCTCTAGAAAGTTTTAATTGGAAAATTTTTGAAATCATTAAGTTTTAACTTAAATAAAATTAGTCCATGGGAAAAGCTTTCAAAGGATATAAGCCTTGACATAGAGATTTTTATGAATTTAGACATTTTATTTTTGAGTGGGAAAAACTTAATGGAAATTTTCAAAAGGATATTTTTCAGAAAATTCTTATTTTAAAAGACTAAGTGGGAGAGGGGTCCTAACGGCCCCACGGCTTCCATCACGATCCTCATTAGAGATCGTGGGTCCCCTCACGTCACCCTGAGAGTGAACCCGTATATAATGGGGATACCACAATGATCTAAATCTAATGGAGGGATGTAATTAATAACCCGGGGCACGTACTATGATCGACCAGCTCCTCGTTGGAGGTCATAGTGCGAGGTATGTCCGTAGGAAATGAGAGGAAACGGCCATCCCCTCGATGGAGTTATCTTCTAGATCATTACCTAGAAGGGAAATTAATTTGTGGTGGTTAACACGCTTAGCTTAGGAAACTGTTAATATTTTCAAGAAGTTATGTCAGTTTTCCTAAGAGCCAAATTAATTATTATCAGTTTTGATAATAAGGATAAAGTGCACATATTTATTTTGTTTTCACAAACTGAATCTTTTTCTTTTATTTATCGATTTTTTAGAAATGGCGGGAGGTTCTTTTAGTCCATTGGCCGTTATTCTCTAACAGAATAAGTTAACGGGACCAAATTATGTGGACTGAAAAAGGAACCTGGACATAATACTCACAGCCGAGAAGTATAAGTATGTCTTGTACGAAACCTGCCCTGTAATCGGGGAGGGTTCTACCGGTGAGAAGCGTGAGGCTGAGAAGGCATGGAAGAAGACTGACGAGATGGCTCGTTGTTACATGTTGGCCTCCATGTCTAATGTGCTTCAATCCAAACATGAGCACATTGTGAAACCCCAACTAAAACCAACCCTAGAGTAAGGGGGTCGGGATGCATATAATATTTTTTTGCATGCACAAATATATTTTTGAATGATTTTATGTGCTTTAGAATTGTGATTTATAGTCTAGAAGGCTTAAATGTGCATATTGAGTAGAAAGGGCAAAATGGTAATTTTGCTTGAAGTGAAAATAAGGAAATAGCTTGAGGATTAAATAGGAAGAATATTTGGAAGAGAAAATAAAGATAAGAGTTGTTGTGGTTTAGTGGTTAGAGCTTTGGAATTAATCCTTAAGTTCTTGAGTTTAAATCCCATCATTTAAGTTTTAGTATGATTAATTTTATGTTTGTGAAGGGTGAAATATTTTCGGCCTTGCATGCCATAAAAAGAAGTAGGAGTGTTGTCCTAGAGGAGACTTGAAGGGAATGTCTTAATCCTACTCTTGTGCCCTACAAAAATTCTTAAGGGATTCATGTCCTTTTTGTTCCCTAACTTACCGTAAATTATTCATCAATTAAGCTTGTTCAATTATTCAAATCCATATTTTATTTTCAGAAAATTCCAGCAACGTTCTCTGATCTTGGAATTTTGAAAATTTCTTCTTGAGGATAGAATGTTGACTGAAAATGAGGAAGGAGTTAAGGAAGGTTCCCAAGAGAATTAATCTCCATGGTTGAACCTTCAAACTCCACTCTATAAGTGTTCATCTTCTTCATGTAGCAATTTGGAAAATTTTCAGCTTCTTGGTCAGTTCAGCTTTCGAAAACTTTAGCCTTTTTTCTCACTCAAATACTGCCAGAAAAATAGCCAACTTGTTCAGCTTAAAGACTGAAATCATTGGCAAAAAATCGGACTGCATAAGAGCTATGCAAACCAGGAAAATTTTTGGGCAATTTCGCAGTTTGGTAGGCAAAAAACTAAGCTGTTTCTTCCACCTTTCAAACCAATAATTTAACTCTGTCCTTTCTCCATAAAGAAGGCTGGAAACCAGCCTTAAAGGATCTTCCAATACCCCTTCAAACCTTCTGTAAGTCGGCTGGAACATTGCAGAAAAATCTGCACAAAAATTCCAACAAACCTCTTGAATGAACAACCAGAAATTCCAGCCTTTCTCCCTCTTCAACCTTGTCCGAAACTCACTCCCATTTTTCTGTAAAACCAACCTTAGTCAGCTATGAACTGAACTTCATCACCTCCTCCATTGATCTGCACGAAATGAACACCATAGCCACTCCTTAAATCACTCCTTCAATCACTACAATCAAGCCTTCAACTGGAATTAAAAAATTCAGCAAATTACTCCATGAAACTTCCATGGATTAAGCCTCAACCAACTAGAAATTTCCTCCACCATCGCACTCCACATTTCGGCCACTCTATAGCTCCTTCAACCTCTTTCATCTCAGCAAAACTTCAGCAAATTCCAGTCGGCCATAGCAGCTCCAAGAACCTTCATTAACCAAGTCATTCTTACCATATTTTCTACCTTAATTCACTCCATAAATTACTCATTTTGAATTTCAAACAACCAGCTTTCCCTCTTCTCCTTAATATGAAAATTCAATCACAAGAATTCCTCTAGATATTTGGCCAACTCCATTCATCAAATTTCGTCCAACTTCTCTCTATTCTCTCCAATTCTCCAAGAACACCAAAAACACACACCACCACTCTCTAAGCCTAAGACCACTCTAAACACCTTCAATCTCTCCTAAAAAAACTCCAGATCACATCTACTCAACCTTTAGAATCCATTTATGTACTTTATAACGTCAAACATTGAAAACAAAATTCTGCTCATGGATCAAAACCAGAATTTTTCTTGAAGATTCAAGAACTCTCTCAAGGTAACTAAGAGCGATTATGTTCATCTCTTTTCCCCTTCAATCTTGAATATAACATACTAATACTCTCTCTCTCTCTCTCTCTCTCTCTCTCTCGGCCAAAATGGTTGTTTCAACCATGGCCATTTCCTCTTTTTCCTTCTTGGTCGGATCAAGTCTTCCAAGCGTGTGGACTCTCTTGAGACTTCATCAAGGTAGTCATCATTCGAGTATGTCTCTTTAACCCCCTCCTTAATTCTAAAATCATGTCTCTTGGATGTGGTTAGAAAATGATGGAATATGATTGGAGATTGAGTATGTGTTTGTATGAAGGAGTTGGGATTGGAGCATGAGGATGTTTTGTCATGATTGAGTTTTATGATGCTTTGTGGTTTGTTGCATGCTCTTCATGTCGTGAGTTAGTATGAATGATTAAGCATGATAGGAATTATGTCACCTTTGGTGAATAGGGTTTTATGTTCTTGTATTCTTGTTGAAGTCATGAATATGATTATACTTAGTGAAGTTTGGATCATGTGATGGTAGATATAGATTTAAACCTTTATTCATGAATCGAATGGTTTGTTGATTGGTATTAGAGGTTATGTTCATGATTCTTGTTAGCCATAGGAAAAGTATGATCATGACTTTGTTGACCCTAAACTATTTAAGTTAGCCAATTGTAATACATTGATAAAAAATTAATACTATATTTTTCTCCAATAATTTCGAAAACCCTAGGAAGCTTTGGAATTGGATTATTAAATAAAATAGTGATATTTTAGCCAAATGAATGATATCCTTATTAAAAATAATGTGTATAAATATTTATATATAATAATAATACTAAATAAAGCCTTTTATAAAAAAATAATCATAATAGGTAAAATATTAACCTTATAAGTCATATATTCATAAATACTAGTAAAATTTATTTATTACCTTATGATCAAAATTAATAAAATTTACTAATTATTTTCTATCTATTAATTATTAATTAAGAGATTGGTAATAATTTATTATTTTTAATAAAATCATCTAAGACTTAGAACTTTTCATCAAATAAACCCTAATTTATTTATTAATAACAAAGATTTATATTTGAACTTATAGCTTATTAGTAATTATTTTGCGATTCCTAGTTATTTTATTAACAAATTAGATTTATTTTATAAAACCCTTTTATCATCTAGCCTTAAAGTTTGGGATATTAGGGTCATGATTGTAGTAAGTTGAACTAGGATTATTTATGAAAGCGAATGGCTTGAGTTTAATTATGACTTGTGTTTACCCTAGGCGGGGTTAGGTCAGCTTTGGAGGATCTTTGATTAGCTCAAGTAGAGGATCAGGTAAGCTCTTGCATAAAACTTATTTGCTATAAAAAGGTAACCATGGCAAGCCAAACGCGAAGTGTGTGAACACTCATTTTGTAAAGGCAATTGAGGACTGTTTCCTTTCTTGTTTCAGTCAAACAAATTATTTGAAATTCAACAAGCAGTTTTATTCAAACACTAAACTCTTTCTAAAACCAACTTTGGCACAAACTTTAGAAACCCTTGATTGCCATTTCCAAGTAAAGCAATGTTTTATCAATTTTCTCCCAAGTGGGATAAATAATGTTGAGTACTCAATAAGGGTAGGCTAATAGTACTAGTTTTGAAGAGTAAGAGCGAGTCTTCTGGCAGAAGGCTACCTCCAGAAGATGAACTCAACTTAGAGAAGCGACAGTACTACTTAGTCATGCCGGTCCAAGCTAGCAGGTTTCAGTCATGTGAACTGTGTGTTGCTAGAGTGGACAACCAGTTTGTTTTGGTGTAGAGAATGAGGAATATCTTACCCAGTAGGCCGTACACCTACCTTTTGTCAGTCTGCACAAAATGTGGCATTCTGATCATTGTATGGTTATGGGGCCCAACGTGTGGTAACCCATGGCCGCCATTTTGAGTGGTTGATTTTATGGTGCACATGTGTGGTTAGAAAAACAAAACGCCATTCTTTATTTTTAACATTGTTTAATGCTTGCCAGTATTTTTTCTTATGAAGTTCTTACAGCTTGCATGCATGAACTGTTTTATCTGAAACACTCAAAGCACACACGGACTTATTGAGATTTTTTTCTCATCATCTTTTTATGCTTTGTTTTCAGGGCGATCTTGTTGTGGGGATGAGTAGCTAGAATGTTACCTGAGATGATAGTGAACAAGTTATTTTGGATTTGTTCTTGAATTTTTGGGTTGTAATAAGTTTTAATTTTAAAATATTGTTTTATTTTCATTTGTGTGTCCTAGTTATAAAGACCCCTTATCCTTTGGATGGGGCGACATCCCCGACCCTGTTGGGCCTAGGTAGTGGGATGTTACACACATGACCACTACGTACAACATAACCCAATCATTAGTCACGATATTTGCAGATAAGAGTCGGCTCACAAGGCAAGAGGCTCTTCAAACCATCATTAACACTAAGATGGCTGAGGGAGCATCAGTCAGAGAGCACATGCTCAAGATGATTGCTACTTTCGAGATGACAGAAATCTTAGGGGCTGTTATTGACCCCGAGAGCCAAGTTGACATGGTTCTCGAATCTCTACCGAGTTCCTTCACTCAGTTCAAATTGAACTATAACATGAACAAGTTGAACATGGGTTTGACTGAGTTGATGAAAGAGCTCCAGATGGCAGAGAAGGTCATGCAGCCACAATCAAAGGCAATGATTGCTAAGGCTTCATCTTTTAGTATTGGGCCCAAGCCCAGAAAGTTCAAGAAGAAGAAGGGGAACGTAGCGGGCTAGCCCAAGACCCAGCCCAAAGACAAACTCAAGGGCAAGTACTTCAAGTGTGGACTGAAGGGATACTGGAAAAAAGAGTGTCTGGATCTTAATGCCAAGAAAAACCCCATGGGTAATGTTTTCTATCTAGAGTCTATATAAATTGTTGGATCAACTTCTAATTGGATTGTTGATTCAAGAGCTACTGATCACATCTGTAACTCCTTGCAGAGGTTTAGAAAGATTAGAAGACTCTAGAAGGGCGAACATGGACTACGTGTGGGAAATGGAGCACAAGTTTGAGTCCTTGCAGTGGGAGAGCTGGATCCTGTTTTTTATTGTAATAGAATAGTGGTTTTGAAAGATATTTTATATGTACCTGGATTTTGTCAGAATTTGATTTCAAATGCAAAACTAATAAATCAAGGATATTTTGTATCTTTCCATTTTGGTATTTCTATCAGTAGAGATAGAGAAATTCTATGTATTGGGCACATGTATGGAAATTTATTTTTCTTAAACCCTATAAACAATCAATTAAATAACGCTCAATCTGAACCTTTAACAAGGAAGAGAAAGGCCAATATTAATGACTCGTATCTTTGGCATTTAAGGTTGAGTCATATCAACTCAACTAGGATTCAGAGGTTGATCCATGATAGGCCCTTGGGCTCATTGAGATTGGAAAATTAGTCTCAGTGTGAGTCATGTCTGATGGGAAAGATGACCAAAAGGTCGTTTACTCCTAAGGCGGATAGAGCCAAGGAGATATTGAGTCTTATTCACACTGATATGTGTGGTCCCTTGTCTACAACAGCTAGAGGAGGTTTTGAGTACTTTATCACTTTCATGAATGATTGTACAAGGTTTGGTTACATTTACCTGATGAGATCCAAATCTGACTCTTTTGACAAGTTCAAAGAGTTTAAGGCTGAAATGGAGCGTTAGACAGGTAAATTGATCAAAACTTTACGATTGAATCGTGGTGGAGAGTACCTCCTTGGTGAATTCAAGGATTACATGGTACACCATGGGATAGTATCCCAACTCTCTGCGTTGGAGACACCCCAGCAGAATAGAGTGGCTGAGAGAAGGAACAGGACATTGATGGAAATGGTCTAAACCAAAGCATGATGTCTCATGCTACTCTTCCAGTGTTCTTTTGGGGATATGCCCTAGAAACAACAACATATATTCTGAACTTGGTGCCTTCCAAGTCAGTACTTATGACTCCCTATGAGATGTGGATTGGGCATAAGCCAAGTCTAAATCATCTCAGGATATGGGGTTGTCCGGCTTATGTATTGGTCAAGGGAGACAAGTTAGAACCAAGGTCAGAATTATGCTATTTTGTTTGGTATCCAAAAGGGACAAAGGGTGGTTATTTTTATCATCTTAAGAAGCTGAAGGTACTAGTTAGTACCAATGCTAGATACTTAGAGGATGATCAAAGTACTTCAACGAAAAGTTCAACTAGGTTGGAGTTGGAGGAGAAGTTATCTTCGGAAGCAACTTCTTCTGACCCGATTGTGGAATAAGAAAAGGCACAACCTCAAGAGTCTGTACATATGAAGCCTTGTCGTAATGGGATAGAGTCTAGGGTTCCGAAGAAGCTCTCGAATTGGACTCCGACCATCAGGAACAAGGCCCCACTAGATACGAGGAGGCTA
Source organism: Voacanga thouarsii (assembly GCA_026120185.1). Taxonomy (NCBI): domain Eukaryota; kingdom Viridiplantae; phylum Streptophyta; class Magnoliopsida; order Gentianales; family Apocynaceae; genus Voacanga; species Voacanga thouarsii. Next base: position 1,634,317 of record JANUWF010001569.1, read on the forward strand.
TTGCTGATGTCGATGCAAATTTGTGGCATGAAGCAATGAAAGCCGAGTTTGAGTCTATGTATCTTAATCAGGTTTTAGATCTTGTAGTTTTACCTGAAGGGATAAAACCCATAGGGTGTAAGTGGGTATACAAGAGAAAGAGGGGAGTAGATGGGAAGGTGGAAACCTTCAAAGCTAGGTTTGTGGCGAAAAGGTACACTCAGAAAGAGAGAATTGACTATGAGAAAACCTTTTCCCCGGTAGCTATGCTTAAGTGCCTCCGTATCCTCCTTGCCATCGTATGTCATTATGACTACGAGATATGACAAATAGATGTCAACACGGAATTTTTAAATGGCCATCTTAGTGAAGACATCTATATGTCCCAAGCGGAAGGTTTTTTTGTTAAAGGCCAAGAGTATATGGTTTGCAAGCTTAAGAAGTCAATTTATGGACTTGAGCAGGCATCAAAGGCATGGAACATTCGTTTTGATGAGACTGTAAAGTCTTATAGTTTTGTTCAAAACAAGGATGAACCATGCATGTACAGGAAACTCGAAGGCATTAATGTGATCTTTCTTATCTTGTATATAGATGACATTCTACTCATTGGAAATGATGTAGGGTCATTGTCATCCACAAAGGTTTGGCTGTCTAGTCAATTCAGTATGAAGGACTTATGAGAAGCCAACTACATTCTCAGGATTAGATTTCTTAGAAATAGGAAGTAGAGAATGTTAGGATTATCCCAAGTGGCATACATTAATAAGATGCTGACCAGGTACAGCATACACTCATGCAAGGGAGTTCTAATTCCTTGCAGACATGGGTTGCCACTTTTTTCAAGGGACTGTCCTAAGTTTTAAGAAGAAAAGGACAGAATGAGTAGGATTCCCTACGCTTCGGCTCTGGGAAGTCTCATGTACGCCATGCTGTATACTGGGCTAGATATCTGCTTTGTCGTAGGCTTGGTTAACAGACATCAGTCAAACCCTGGGGAGGTTCATTGACAAGTTGTAAAGCATATACTCAAGTATCTCAAGAAAATGAGAGATTATATGTTGGTTTACAGGGCTGATGACTTGGTTCCTACAGGATACACAGACTCAGACTTCCAAACGGATAAGGATGAGAGAAAATCTACTAGTGGATATATCTTCATCTTGTCTGGAGGAGCTATTTCATGGAGGAGTATCGAGCAATCTTGCATTGCTGACTCAACCATGGAAGTTGAGTATGTGGCAGCTTTGGAGGCATCCAAGGAAGTAGTCTGGCTCTAGAAGTTTCTTTCAGAACTTGGAGTTGTGCCACACATGGACAGGTCGATTGTAATGTATTGCGACAACATTGGAGTAATATCGCAATCCAAAAAACCTCGGAACCATAAGAAAGGGAAGTATATCAAGAGGTAGTATCACCTGATCTGGGATTTCATCCAGAGACGGGAAGTCGTAGTGGAATAGATTGCCCCCGAGAACAATCTAGCTGATCCATTCACCAAGCCTTTGGTTGAGAGAATCTTCAAGAGACACTTGGACGCTATAGGGGTAGGCACCTACGGACTTACTTAGTCTTATAGTGCAAGTGGGAGATTGTTGGGAAATATGCCCTCTTAGACTAAGTTTCTGATGTAAAAATCGAATGTTTTAATAAAAGAATTTATTCTCAAAAATTGTTTGTAAATTTACAATTTTATGTGTGCACAATTACGGTTGGAAAAGATCCATTGTGTTTAAGTAAGTGGTCCATGTGAATGGTGGTCTTTCACAGTAAGGTATGGATCACGTGTTACTTAACACATAAACATTCGTTCTTAACCAATTGATGAGAATGGAAATCTTATCATGTTTAGGTTATTATGTTGTGAATTCTAAATGGGGAATGACTTACCTTTAGTCAGTGAGTAGTCCACTCACTTCATAACATAAGCGTATTTCGAATACGTAGAATAGGACCTGTAGTAGTGGTTTCTAAAAGTACTATATGGTAGAAATCTAGACTACTATCGCTACAGCGTGGATTAGTACTCTACGACTTAAGTATGAGTTAGTGGTCTGACAAAGCTGGAAGTATATACTTTGATATGCTATAGTTGAGGTTTTATCGTAGGGCCAATATACTTGTATATTAGGTATGTGTGACTAGTTAGTTAAGATAGACTTGTACAAGATAGTTTCTATACTATATCGCCCCTTGTGGTTGTCTGAATGATCTAATATCCAGGGCCCTAGAAAACATGACTTGAATGTTTGCTTTAAGATAACTCCCTTGGAAAGCGGAAACAATTCAGGAAGTTGTAAATTATTGGACTAGATGCCTAAGGATGGTAGATGTCATTTAGAGAGATATTAGTACACTTTTTCCTCTCTACATGTACGGCGATGTATAGAGGGGTATTTTAGTCATTACACCTGTAGGTTGGAGACTTTGCTAACGCAGTACTGTCCTTGGGGTCAATATTTTCTTATGGTGATATTAAGAAATATTTAAAATGCAAAATACAGTTATTTATATGGTAGGGGTATTTTGGTCATTTTAGTAGCCAATGCGGTGTGTCTTTTGGTCCCCAATATAGACCGTGAGTCCTAATTAAATATGGGTTAAGGAATTAAACTAAATTAAATGGAATTTATTTTATTTAAGTAGCCTGATATAATTATTGGGTTAGAATAAAATAAAGGTCCATGGAGAGAGATAATTAATTAAATTAATTTAGTGGGTTAATTAATTATTCAGGGCTTTAGCCCAATTTGAATAATTAGGGATTAATCTTGGACTAAACTGATTTAGGCTTATTTAATTGGACTGATTTATTTGGGTTGGAAAATTAATTATTTGTTGGGCCATTAAGTTGGTTCTAACTAGAATAATTAATTAAGCCCAATAGGCTAAACTAAGAGTCCAATGGCCCAATCTAGTTTAACTTATGGTTTTATTTAGGTTAAACAGGAGGAATGAAAACAACGTTGTGGAGGTCACATACTCTCTGAGAAACAACTTCTTCTCTGTAGAAAAAGGCCAAGCGTCTCTCTCTCTCTCTCTAGAAAAATTCCTTAGCCTGTTAGTTGTTCGCCAAACGGTAATTAGGCAGGCCATATACTGGAAGATCGAGAGTTCGACGTTCACATACATGTAAAGACGGAGTATGAGGCTTGCAGGAATCACACCAAAGGCTTCTACCAGCACACCCACCTCAGTTGCGCACGTTCCAGTCCAGCCACCTTTGAGAACCAAAAGGAGAGGTAAAATTTTTAAAACCTCGGGATTGGGACAGGGCATACCCGGTGCCGGCTAGGGCTATCAAAGTCGGCGCGGCCCTGCCCTGGATTCCCTATTCTTATTTTTTTAATTTTTTTATGTTCGCCTCCGCTGCGTGCTCTGTGTTTCCCGCTTTCCACGTCTTCACATTTATATTCACATGAAGTTTATCGGATGACAATTTGAGAACCCCTTATTATATTAACCACTTGTGCATTCAAAGCCTTGAAGACTCAAAGTCCCAAAATGAGAGTATCATACTCTGCCTGATTATTTGAAGTTCTTTTCCTTAATTAAAAAAGAATTCTTTCTTGTCATCCATAAGGGGCTTCAATGACCAAACTGACACATGCTTTAAATTGCGTGCTAGATCCATCAAACTGCAACTTTCATAGTTTGTATGAGATATATCTATGTGCTTCTTCCTTTTTAGGATTGGACACTTCTAAACAAAAGTGTTCAACCAAAAAATCAGCTATGGCTTGACATTTCGTTGCTCTCAAAGGCACGTAAGTCAAAGAAAAAGCATGTAGCTTAATTTCCCATTTCATTAAACGTTCTTATAGCAAAGGGTGGTTCAACAGATATTTGACTAGATCAATTTTGCATAAGACTTGCACCTCCTTAGATAACAGATAATGTTCTAGTTTTGTGCATGCACAATATAAAGATAAGTATAACTTTTCAATAGGAAAATACCTTATTTCAGTATCCGTCAAGTTTCGGCTGAGATAGTATACTGCTCTTTCAACCCCTTGTGTATCGTCTTGAGCTAACAGACTTCCGATAGACTCCTGAGTCGCCGAAATGTACAATTTCAATGGTGTCTTATTGTGTGATGGCATCAAAATAGGTGGTTGTGATAAAGCCATTTTGATCTGATCAAAAGCCGTCTGATGCTCTGGCTACCAGATGAACTCTTGAGACGATTTCAACCGAAGTAAAGAGGAGAACACCTTTTGCTTTCCTGCAGCATTTGCTAGAAAACGTCGCAGGAAATTAATCTTTCCTATGAAACTCTGGAGTTCTTTTTTGGATCGCGGTGGCCTTGCCTGTAGAATATCTCTTTCTTTATTCTGATCCACTTCAATTTGATGTACTAAAAATTTGAGAAAATTCCTAGCTAACACTCCGAAGGCGCATTTGGCGGGGTTGATTTTTATCCAGTGCTAGCGCATTCGGAGAAATGCTTGCTCTAACCACCTCAAGTGTTGTGAAAAGGTGGGCGACTTAACCACCAGATCATTAATATAGACCTCCATAGTCTTGCCAATGAGATCGTGAAAAATGAAGTTCATGACTCTCTGAAAAGTAGCCCCAACATTCTTTAAGCCGAAGGGCATGACTAGCTATTCGAACAAACCAATAGAACTTGGACATCGGAAAGCTGTACTTTTGTGTAGCATCTTCGACTATAAATATCTGATTATAACCAGAGTATCCATCCATAAAGTTTAGAAATTGATTTCCTGCTGTCGAGTCTACCAACATATCGGCTATCGACATAGTGTATTCATCTTTTGGTGTGGCCATATTCAAATTCCTGAAATCAACACAAACTCGCAGTTGGCTATTTTTTTTTATGACGGGAACAATGTTGGACACCCAATCCACATATCGACATGTATGGATGAAGTCACACCGAAGTAGCCTTTTAATCTCTTCCTTAATTCTAAGCAAGAGTGCGGGACTAAAACATCGGGCAGGTTATTTTTGAGGCTTGAAACCTTCCTTAATTGGTAAACAATGTTCTACTATACCTCTATCCAACCCTGGCATTTCATAATAATTCCATATGAAATAATCTTTGTACCTACGAATCAAAGCTATTAGGGCACTCTGTTGACAGAGGGTTAAGCATAAGCTTACCTTTGCTATTTTGTTTTCTCCAAGTCCTGTGATATCTACCTCCGTTAGCGGAGTTGGGATTCATGGACTCCTAAACGCGGAAAACATTCACGAATCCCTTCCGAAGATCTAAGTAAACGATTAAGAAGATCGTAGGTTTATAGAATTACCTCTGTTTGGTGTAATCGATATCATTCGATTCCGATTCTGTCACTGTACGCGCAACCCGAACGATCACCAGACACTGCAGTGTGCGAACGTCCTCTATCAGATACACACCGTGAACTCACTCGTTATCCGGGGAGTGCTAGTGCCTAGGGTTTGAGAGGTTTTTTTTTTTATCAATGGAGGCACGAATATTCTCAACAGAAATTGGCACACCCAAGAAGACGGCTAGGGTTTTCTTAAAACCCACTCCGAACTTCTTAGAGTCCAACTCTAATAATATCTTATCGTATTTTAATTTAAATTCAAATTAAATTAAAACTAATATGATAAGATTCTACTTTTATCTCGGTAATTTAACTAATTAATTTACCGAGTCAGATTCTTATAATCTGGACATCATCTGATACATCGAATGTAGACATATTTCCAAATTCATTGTATTTGGTAAATTTTCTAAATTCGATTAACTTAAACATATTTCCAGATTCATCGAATCTGGTCACCAAAAAAATAACCTAACAAGTTCGCTTATTGTGTGACCCTATAGGTTCATTTAACACTGGCAGTGTGCCTAAACCATATTTAAATGGCCCACAAGTTATAAGTCATTTCTAACAAAACATTATAACTATCCAGGTTAAATGAAGATCGGTGATCTCTTTGAACCAAACTATAATTTTATATTTAGTCCTTTTGTCACACGATATCCAGATTAAGTATAAGGCATGGAGCATGTCATCTTTATTAAGCTTAATCAATTATTTCTTAATTTCATAGTAGAGTGTTCAAACAAATGATGTCAATATCTTAGATTGATATATTTGAGTACGGTCATGCATTTTAACAGTCTAACTTATCAAGGGGTCCATGGATATCTCTCCCATAATTGAGAGGGACAAATTCCTTCACTATCAATCATATTCCTCTCATTGATTTATTCTATATCCAACAGTAGTCTAATTTATTATCTGGTTAAAGACAACTTTAGACAACGTCAAAATACAGAATTTATCAAGTAGGAAACTATGATGAATTTAGGTCGAAGGACTTTTAATATTATTATGGCTAGAAAGTACTTATGACATGTTCCAGAAGTACTCTCACAGTGGGTCATGTCCAATACAATATTCTCTGACATTTATTTATGTTTTGACTTGATATCACAAATATCTATGACCAGTAAAACATAGCCATTTAATCACCAACATACTAATATTAATTTATTATTATTCCAATACTAATAAACGATCATGGACAGATTTAGAATAGTCATTGTATTCATTGTTGGGTTTTACTATCAAGTCACGTACTTGATGACTACAAAACAAAATGCACTATTCATGGAAAGAAAAGCCTCATATTATTATATAAAACATAACGACAATTGTATAAGTACAAATTAACTCTAGGGCATATCCCCAACAAACGGGTCCTGAGAGATGAAACCAGGTACATACCGATCCTCAGGGTCTTCTGTTTTCAAACATTTACCTTCCAACCCTTCGTTGCAATCTAATTGTGGGCCATAGTGAGCTTGGCGTACTGGCTAGGATCAAAGGTAGAATGGTAAAACACAGCTTCGTTCATATGCACTTCTGCTGAGAATGGATTGGGATCGGTTGGTATCTTTTCCACTCGTTCTCCATTCTAGATCAATATCATTTGGTAAAGTGTTGATAAAACATAATGATTTGCGTGAATTCAATCTCTATCCAGTAGGACAGAATAAGCTGGCTTTGCTGTGATCACAAAAAAATAGCCTTACTAACATTGGATCCAACTGCCACCTCGAAAATGATGACTCCTTCTGCTTTGGTTGCATCCCTAGTAAAATTGAGCATTTGGATATCCGTAGGGTACAAGTCAGTTTTGTCCTTACCCAGGCGTCTTAAGGTTGCCAACGACATTACGTTCAGTACGGCCCCTCCATCAATGAAGACCCGAGAAAAAGGTTTTCCGTTGATATGTGCCTTGATGTACAGTGCCTTGATGTACAACGCCTTGAGGTGATTAGTATGTTCTACCGTTGGTATTGGGAAGAACATCCCTTCTGATGGTACCTTGAATTTGATGAGCTCAACGACAACTTCTTCGGTTACGTGGTAATCTTCCTCCACCACTTCTTGCTCAGCACTTGCTCGAAATTGTGATGGAAGAATGCTAAGCATATTTTGACTCGGAAAAGCACACACCTGCTCATCTAACTATTCCTCGGGCATTTTTTTCTGCTAAGCCCGTTTCCTCTGTTCCCGCCGTTTTTGAGTCTTTGTAAGATGGGGACGATAACCCAGATGAGGTACATACACTGTAAACTTCTCATCTTTTCTATGGAAGTGAGCGGTTAGGGCCGGAACAATAAGTCGAGTGAAAATCGACGACCGATCATCTAGCCTTTGGAACATTGTTCTTTTCACTTCAAAAGTTTTGGACTGTTCCTTGATGAAAGAATCTCCTAGTTCATGTTCCACATTTTCATTGCAAGTCTGTACTATACTTGCATCAGCCATTGGGAATAGGTCTATATCGACTAAAGTTTCCTCGTGTTTGTCAGCAAATCTCACTGTTCTTTCTTGCAAAGCCTTCTGAATTGTGTTCTTGAAAATAACACAGCTATTGGTGTTATGAGAAAATGAATTATGTCACTTCCAATATTTTTTTCTCTTCAACTCCTTTGGGCTTGGGACTTTATGGCCGAAAAGTAAATAGATTTGTTTATCCTTGACCATCTGATCAAAGATTTGTTCGGCCTTTAATATATCAAATGTATAAGTGACTGGCCCTGCAGGAGAAACCTCCACCTTCCATTTGTCAGGTTTCAAAAAGTAATAAGTATAAGATGTACCTTTCAGTAATTCTGTCGCCATTATCTCCATCAGCTGTTCCTCCTCGTTGTCCGAAACATCATCCACAACTGATGTCATGGTCTGCCCATGAGAGAACTTGATAGACTGCTTCTTCTCATTTTCCTTAATTATTTCTTCTATTCTGACGGTGTGAGAAAGTAGGCGGGACAAATCAGAAAAATCCTAGAGGATGAGGCACTCTTTGAGTTGCGGATGCATCCTGCTGATGGCTATTCTAGCACACTCAATTTCTAGCAGTTAAGTGGTACATTTAGCCTTAATCTGCTGAAAGCGCTCAATGAATTCTACTACACATTCGGATGACTTTTGCTTAATCGTCAGGAGATCTGCTATGGAAACCTCAGGTACGGGCTTGAAGAAAAGCTCATGAAAAATCCGTTCCATATCTGCCCATGAATACACAAATTGGACATCAAATTTGCATACCAAGTAAATGCTACCCCTATTAAAAATAAAGAAAATAATTGCAATTTATGCCAATCACTATTTCCGAATTCACCACATTGTGTCGTGAACCTCCTAATATGTTCCATGGTTGATTTATTGTCCTCTCTAGAGAATGTGGAGAACTCAGGAACTTTAAACCCCCGATGTAACACTGCCATAGAATTTACCCAATCGGGATATGGCTTCTGATAAATTGGTCGATCTCTGGTCTGTCGGTGCAATACTTCTTTCATTACATTAACATTGACTGATGGCACTGGCTGCTGTCTCTGAATGGGGGAATTTAGCATAATTAGCTAGGAACCTTGTCCTGGGAATGGAGCCATCTCAGGGTATCTTGCTCCCTGCATCGAATAAGCTGTCACCGTTGTAGGATAAGTGGGAGGAATAGTTACACCATAGTTTTGTGGCTCTCCATACGAGGAATAAACACTCCTGTTAGGAGCTGTCGTCAGGTCATAAGATACCTGTATCTCTACTGGTGCTTGGACTTCCGTGATCAGGTATGGTATGGTTCTTCCTAGGAAAGACTCTGCGGGAACCACATTTTGTGCTGCTAAACCTTGATTCCCTTGGTGCCCCCTGGGTATCGGAAATGACAGTTCCCTACGCAACAACTGCACTGACCCATGAGACGGTGCACTAACGGACGAGGCAGGAGGATATCCAACTGCCTGTGGTAGTTCATGAGCATTTTGCCTCTATTCAAAATTATGGAGCTCGTTCTGAAGTAGTGGCCGGAATACTATGGCAAACTCGGGAATAAAGCTCAGAATAAGTTCGTATGTACATTGCTCCATGACCTATCATATAGCAGTTAAGGATGTGAGTGTCAATTGAGACACCTGAGGAGGAGACGAGGACTGTGCTCCCTTCTCAGGAAGGTTAACCTGGACATTACTGGAAGTCATCGCTGTAGGATCGAAAGCTCCCTGTAAAAGTCGGATTGTAGGCCGATCGGATGGATCTGATAAAGGCCCTGAGGACTGCTGCTCAGGATTTGACATAAGGCGTCTTGAATGCAGTTGTATGCAACAACTACCTTGTGTCCCCCTGGGCGTGACAATTTATGTTGTCATACAAAAAGGGAGCCTATGGAAATGGCAATCGGCTTCTCTTCCGATGAATATAAACAGTTCGATAGAAGAATAAATGCGAGAGTCGGACCTTTTAAGAGATGTGAGTTCCTTGAATTTATTATAGAAATGGTCTAAGAAAGCAAGAATATTGCATGTGGAAGCCAGTAAGGACTGCAATCAATGTATTTCGATTGATCTTGACAAAAAGGAGTACAAAATTACTGGAATTTAAAACTAAAGTAAAATGAAACAAAAAGCTGGTAATAAGGATTAAAAGAAACTTTGAAAACTAATCAAGCTATAAAGAAAGGTAAAGAAAATGCAGAATAAAAAGAAATTGAAAACTTGAAAATGGTAATCTTTTGGGTGTATTTGTCGTTTTGGAAATCTTTGCCCGTTTTATGCTTTGTTGTGGCGTTGTAACTGACTATCTGTATGAGGAGAAAATCTCATTTCATGGCTCAACCTTAGCGATTGGGTGCCATAGTGCTTTACCGATTGTGCCGAAACATAAGGGTGACGACTCAATGACTCATGGTTCTGATGTTGACCGAGTACATCGGCTGAAGAATTCTTAACGTCATCATCAGCTTGGCAAAAATCCTATCAGCCTCGACTTAAATTATCATTGCAATGGACCAACTAAAGTTGAAGTCAATAATAATATAAAAAAGAAGAAAGGATAAAATAGTAATTTAAATCTTACTCATATTCTGAGGTGATTATAAATATTTAAACAGGGATAATTTAGTAAGTATTAAAAAAATTAATTAAAATTAGTTTTTTGTCCCTCATTTTTGTCTATTTGAAATAAAAATTAAATTAGACATTTTTAACTAAATTTAATATTTCTATTCATTCATCTTTATAAAAAATTAATTTAAATACTTAAATTTATTTTCTTTCTTCTTCTTTGCTACCAAATCTTTCAATTTAGAAATAATCACTCCAATCGCTCTTACTTTGCAAAGCAAAGACAAAGCCTTTTGACAAGCAAAGATACCTTCTCATGCTAATCTTTATGCATCTTAGCAGCATGAACATTTCAAATATCGACTTGGCTATAGGTTTGGATCAAGCACAAATATTAGGTTGAGATCATACTCAATTCTAGACGGTGCATGGAGTGGCATCCACTCCTAAAAGTTTTTCAAAACTTATTAATTATTTTTTTTAAAATTAAAAAAATTATTTTCTAAACTCTTCATTCCCCCCCTCCCCCCAAAAAAAAAAACTTATAATATTTTTTTTTTACTAAATTCTTTCTTTTAATCTATCTATTAATTTCAAAATTTTGGTTCGATACCTAGTTTAGCCAAAGTTAGTGAGACTAGGTTGATACCCATGCGTTGTACATGATAGTTTCTATAATTTTCTAATTCTTCTTACATTCTTATAGATCAAAATCAATAAGAGTTTGAATCCTTTTATCATCAATAAAAATGGTCTTCCTTTCTCATTCATCTTTAAAATTAGACATAGCAACAATATATTTCCACTGATAAAAATAAAATAATATAACACACACAATTGGAAATAGGCAAAAAAAAAAAAACATTAAATTTAGTAGCTTGAATTTGCAAGAGCATGGCTACTTTCCTGAAAATCTTGACTAGGTTTACTCTCCCACGCAGAACCACAATTTTAAATTTCCTGAGGGAAGACTTCGATTGATTTAATCATCGGCCTTTGCCCATGTCAATTTCTGCTCCGCAGACATACAGAGGTGAGAAGGTTAATTATAATTCATCCAGAGAGAGAGAGAGAGAGAGAGAGATGGATGCAGAGAAAAGGATTTATGATGTTGTATTCGAAATAGTGGGATTCTTCCATCCTAGGCGGTGCACATGAAGTCTGCCTTTCCACTCCTCACTATGGTTTCCACCAAGCCAATCAAATCTACCTCTTGTGCTCTTATATAATCTTTGTCCTACTTATAGAATCAGTCCTCCAACCTATCAAAATGTTTTTTAAAATTTTATTAAAAAAATAATAATCACATTTATTTAAATTGAATTCAGGCAATCAATGAATCCAAAATACTTTTGACATTTCCTTAAAAAAAAATACATTTATTTGATTTATCTGAATTCAGTGAATGAAGATAACTTTTACATTATTTTTTAAAAAATAATATGAATTAATCATTTAGATAAATGTTTGGATTCAATGAATCCAGATACTTTGGACATTTCCTTTAAAAAAAAAAATACATTCATTTGATTTATTTGAATTCAGTAAATGAAGATAACTCTTACATTTTCTTTTTAAAAAAATAATATGAATTCAATTAATTCAAATAACTTTTATATTTTTTTAGAAATAATTGAAATGAATCACATGCATTTAAATTGAATTCAAATAATCAATGAATCCAAAATACTCTCGACATTTTCTTTTAAAAAAAATACATTCATTTGATTTATCTGAATTCATTAAATTCATTTGAATTCCGTGAATGAAGATAACTTTTATATTATTTTTTTAAAATTAATATGAATTAATTATTTAGATAAAGGTTTATTCTTGACATTTCATTAAAAAAACAAAAAATACATTCATTTGATTTATTTAAATTCAGTGAATAAGGATAATTTTTATATTTTCTTTTAAAATATATATGAATTCAATTAATTCAGATAATTATTATATTTTTTAAAAAATAATATTCATTTCAATTCAACAATACTACGTGTCAACTCAAGACATTGTCATGTTTTACAATGGCAACTGCAGACACTCTCACGTGTCACAACGAGAACCTTCCACAGCTCCTTTTATATATTTGTTCTCAATTAAATTTTTACGACTTTTATTATATTTTAACATATTTTTTAGGCGTGTAATAGAGCTCAAAGCTTGTATTAAGACCATTTAATAGTAGAATTAAATTGATAATTAGTTTAGGGCAAGACATCTTAGTTTAAAAAAATAATATGAATTTAATTAATTTAGATAACTATTATATTTTTTAAAAAATAATATTTATTTCAAGATACTACGTGTCAACTCAAGATATTACCGTGTGTTATAATGAGAGCTACGGATCCTGTCACGTATTATCACGGAATCTTACATAACTCCTTTATATATATAAATTTTTTGTTTTACTATGATGGGAGGGTTTGAAATCTGGGTTTGACAGGTTGGATTGGGAAGTGGTTACCACTTACCCGTCCGGTTTATGGAAGGTAGCTTAGACTTAAACAGAAGTCTTCTGCCAATCCCAGGCCACAGCACCACCGGACCCGAACTACAAAATCCACAGAAAACACCACGAAGAACAATATCAGATCAAATCCATAGAAAAATTGTACGGGATTGAGAGAAAGAGAAGGGAACTGAAATCCTGAGTGGAATATGAATTCCCGCTTGACAACCCTCTTCACACGTTCGTTGAAATCCAAGAATTCCCCTCAATTTTCGCTGCAATTATTCTCGACCCTCAATTCTTCGCCTCCACCCCAGACTCCTCAATTCACCCAGACCCTTCAAGGATTGCGCGAACGGCTCGCTGCAGAGGCCCCCACTCTAGCGGATTTCATCGAGTTGCAAACAGAAAATGAGTATTCTGTGGAGGTTGGTACCAAGAAGAAGCCATTGCCGAAGCCTAAATGGATGAAGGAGTCGATTCCGGGAGGCGAAAAGTATACGCAGATTAAGAAGAAGTTGAGGGAATTGAAGCTTCACACTGTTTGCGAAGAGGCTAAATGTCCCAATTTAGGGGAGTGTTGGTCTGGTGGCGAGACGGGGACGGCTACGGCAACTATTATGATTCTTGGTGATACATGCACTAGGGGCTGCAGGTAAGGAGGACTCAGTTTTGCTCGTTATGGCTTACCTTCTATTATGGCACCCTTTCTTTGATATTATGTACTGTTAGTGGCTTTAGAAGATTAATTTAGAGTAAATCAGTTTAGCCAGTTTAATCATGTTTTTGAGAGGTTACTACTAAAAATAGTCTTGGAACGAGGTTACTACTAAGTGCATTTGTATTGGAAGGACGAATGAATGAAGAAGTGAACAGAAATAGTCTTGGAACGAGGTAACCAAAACTAAGTTCATTTCTATTGGAGAGTTCAGCTCAAGTAAAGTGCAATCATCCAAGAACTGATGCTTGGAAAGTGAGCTTTTATGGGTTTTTTTTTCCTTATTGAATATAGAAAAAAGTGTTCAGAATCTAGAGAAAGATCTAAAAAGGTTGCAGAGAATGTATCAATAAAAGCAGTTGTTTGGGGTGGGATAGTCCAAATTCTGTTTGATAGGTAAAACTGCATTCACAAAAGCTGAAAAGGCATGCTACCTGTTAAATAAAGATTTATTCTTTAGTCCAATCCAATAAAACAATATAAGGTGTAGAGCTGCAAATTAAAAAAAAAAAAAAAAAGTTAGTGTGAGATCCGCTATTGCTGTCAAGAGAAATTTATAGGTCAACTGAGGGAGAGTTTCTTCTTGTGAAATTCATTAGCAACGATAAGACCAACTGGTTGTTTCATTTCCTTATTTCTAATGGGATGCATTTTATTCTTTTTTCTGGGAGATTTATGAGGTGTTGTTTTATTTTCTTGTATCCTGTCCTTATGTTACATGTTTTGAATGAGGAGAGTGCTTGAGCCTTTTTTTTTAATTTCAAGAAAGAATGCCATTATTGAATTAAACTGGATATAAGTATTTGTTCCTATGAAAACAGGTATGGCTGTGTTGATCTCCTATAGAAGCTGAACAAAAACTGTGGAACAGAAAGGATTACAAAAGTGGTAACATAATGAAAACAAAAATAATTGTTAATCTACAGAACTACTCGTTGTAAGAGGTGGGAAAAAGAGTCATTTTTGACTAATTCAGATCTAGGGGTTACAGGAGATTGATTGCATTGAGTCATAGGTGAAATACTAACTTCTTGGGATTCCTCTTGGTGTTCCTCATTTTCGTTTATCATCCTTGGCATTCTTCCAGGAATAGTAAAAGGAAAAAGAGAATAATATTTGTTGGTTGCTCTAGAAAAACTTCAATTTGGTACCTTAGCTGAGAATCTCAACCGGGAATTGATTCCTTGACTTTGGTCACTGAAACTTGAAGATTAAAATTCCCTGCAGTCATTGATTTCTTTTCCAATAATTTTCAGATTTTGCAATGTGAAGACTTCACGAACTCCACCTCCTCCTGATCCAAATGAACCTACCAATGTGGCTGAGGCAATTGCTTCATGGGGTTTGGATTATGTGGTTATTACTAGTGTTGATCGTGATGATCTACCTGATCAAGGAAGTGGTCATTTTGCTGAAACAGTTCAGAAATTGAAGGCATTGAAGCCAAATATGCTCATAGAAGCACTTGGTATGAACTTTTTTGCCTCATAGTCATTGAATCAATCAATCTGTGTATGAAGTTTGAAACTAAAGGTTTAACTTACGTTATAAAAATAAGAAGCACATGGATCTTCTATTTGCCAGAAAGGTTGACAAGGAAAGAACCTATTTTGAATAACTTGTGTATCTTTTCCTGTCAAAGTTCATCAATATTACTTATGAGTCACTTAAGGTTAGTTTTTGGAGCTCTATAAACCATCATACAGCAATAGGAAATTTCCATTGTGAAGTCGGTGGCCTCTTTTCTGCTTGGATACAAGGGCAAGGCTGGAAGCACATGGAACCTTTTACAGAATTCATAGCTATAAGAACCTTGTGCATTGTTTTCCAATTATTTAGGCATGCAGGGGTTTTATATGTGAATGATAAAGTATCAGCTATCTGTAAAAAAGATAGTACTTTCATTGTTTATATTGCTTTGTTTTTTTCAGGTTTCCCTTAATGTGAGAGGTAGAATTAGTGCAACAAGTAACTAAGCGATGGGTTGGTCTGCATGAAGCAGGGCTTGTGTACTTGGATACAATTCATGACATAATTATGAAAGTTAGACCACAGCATTTTTAGTAAACATTGAAAGGTTAGGGGTGCTGTATAAGAATGTATATAGTCATCCTTGTGGGGTTTCTGGCTGAAAGTTACTGGCCTGCTTGTAAATGTCAAACAAGATTTTGGTATGCTGGTACAATCACCACAGGCTGGAAGGAAATTGAACGTCCTCACCAATCTAGGGATTCTAGTTTTACATACTGAGGAGTTGATTAGTTACTCACATATTCACATACATCTGTGTTGCACCACTGGAAATAAATTATGGTGCCTTATACAGTGGGAACCTAGCTAACTGGAGGTGACTGAGCAAGGTCACTTTCATGCTCTTATCCACTTGAAGTTAAGATCAAGAACAATGCTAATAATGCTGCTTATGTTTGTCTTCCAAGAGTGCTTAAGGCATGTCTGCTGTGTGCATATTGTCAAAATAATTTTTAACATGTTTTCATAATTTTGAAAGAATGTTTGTTGGTTTATGTGTTCACCATGTCCAGGAAGCTGTCATGTGAATCTTTATTGCGATTCTGTATGGGGCTGCTCTTGCTCTTCCCACATGTCTTGTTTGGTTTTGACTTTTATACTTGCTCTCGCTCTCTCTCTCTGGCTCTGGTGATCTGGGTTCAGGATCCCATGAATCTCCTTTGATTTTTCCTTTTTTTTTTGGGTTTAAATTCTTTTTCTTTCACTCTTCTGCTATCGATTCAAAACAAAGAAAAAAAAGAGGGGGGGTGGGGTATACGAATTGAAGGTCCTAACTTGAATGCTGGAAAGGAAATGGACATTATTTTTATTATTAAAGATCATCCTCTGAGTTTAAAAGATAGACTACAATGAGCTCAATTACTGATATGCTTCTTTATTGCTAGCTTAATATATTGATTCAAGGTCATTCTAATGCAAAGCTTTATTTTTTGCAATTTCTTTTTTTTGTTGAATGTTGAATACGTTACTTTGTTTTTGCAGTTCCTGATTTTCGGGGAGATACTAATTGTGTGGAGAAAGTTGCAACATCTGGACTAGATGTTTTTGCTCACAATATTGAAACTGTTGAGGAGCTTCAGAGTGTAGTACGTGATCGCCGTGCCAATTTTAAGCAATCCATGGATGTTTTAATGATGGCAAAGGATTATGCTCCTATTGGGACATTAACCAAAACTTCCATAATGTTAGGCTGTGGGGAAACTCCTGACCAAGTGGTGAAAACAATGGAGAAGGTCAGGGCAGCAGGTGTTGATGTGATGACATTTGGCCAGTATATGAGACCGTCAAAGCGCCACATGCCAGTGTCTGAATATATTACTCCAGAGGCCTTTGAGAAGTATCGAGTCCTTGGCATGGAAATGGTTTGTTTCCTTCATTATTAAGTACTGTGGCTATGCTAAAAAATAATGTTTCTTACCAGCAAGGTCGGTTTTTTATTTTATAATTAGGCATAGGTAGACATTTTATTTCTTATGATGTGGTTGCATTTAATTTAGGTTCTTGCACAATCAAAAACCAAATATGATGTGCAAATTTTAAGGTTAAATTTTCTCACCCACATGTTTGACATCTGGAGACCCTCTTTCTTCGTTGTTACCTATGCAGTGATTTGCATGTGTGTATACTACATATCAGTTAGTAACTACATACTGCCATCGCCAGGCTGAATCTTAACGTTTGATTCTTGCACAGTATTCTTTGTTCTCTCTGTCATATATACACCATTACACTTTCGGAGTAGCAAGTTACAACCAGTGACTTGTTATCTCCAGGGACCTTGAAGCTTGGAGTAGTAGTTATTCTTCTTTACAATGACATTTTGTCGGCTGCCAAAATACTGATACTTTATTCCAACTTCTTATTTATTGACAGGGATTTAGATATGTGGCATCTGGTCCCATGGTTAGGTCCTCGTACAAGGCTGGTGAGTTCTACATCAAATCCATGATAGAGAAAGATCGTGCTGCATCTTCTTTGTAGCCTCAGCTTCTGGAATACAGATTCTTATGCTATTCCACACGCCCATATTCCTTCTACTAACATTTAGAAGTTATTTTCTTGGATCTTGATGCATGTTCTCCGTCAAGTGGGGAGAAAAGTTACATTTATTTATGCACCAGTCTTTGGTGCCTCTGATGCCTTATTACGTCTCATCATTGAAACGCAATATCTTGTTATTCAGTGTAATTATCATTCAGCATTTTTTGTGAATGTTACAGCCCTTAGATAGTTTTGCTATTGCAAATTGACTTATTCAGATACTCGGAAACGAATAAGAGTTTTAAGGCTTTCCAGCTTTCAAGCTGTGTCAGTGTAAAATTTCCTTTTAGAAATGGGCTTTTATATGTTTCACTTTACGTTTCTGATATAAAGAGCATAGTTTTGTCCTTAGCAGTATCATATTCTCCTGATTGTTCTGTTATTCTTGTTTTTGCCTTATCGGATACATTTCAAGAAGCAAGAACGAAAAATCGAAAGCTGATTTCCCATTCAATGAACTTTGAAGATCAGAACATGGCATGATGAAGCTGAAGCTGTACTTTTCCCAACTCATGCCTATTCCAAGTTCTCTGTTTGTCATTATTGTGGGCTCAATTTCACGGGTGGTTTTTCTTGTGATTTGATGAAGTCCTCTGTTCCCCGCAGTAAAAATCATCACAAGATACTAATTGTTTTGATGAGAGTTGGTGAATGCTGTGGGCCAAAAAAAAAAAAAAAACCTTTTGAGGCGATTTTTAAGATCATTCTTGATTAAGAAAACTGGTGAAATTCAATATTTCTCACTTACTATGTTCAAAAAGGGTAATGCTGATTATGTTTACTTACTTTTTATCTTTCATATTTTATTCACTAGGGTTCATATACCAAGAAAAAAAAAACATATACCGAGAAAGGGCATTTTGCCACTTTCTTCAAAAAAGTAAAAGTTTGGGTTCATTCTTAAAAGCCAAGGAAAAGAATGCAAGAATTTTATGACTGACCTTTAATTCTTCTACCTCTTCAAATTTTGTATGGCTACGTCATTGACTAAAGAAAAAGGATTCCTAGGAGGTTAAGAGCTATATCCATAACAACTCTCTTTTCTATGATCATGAGAGTTTTTCCCATTATGAAAAATGTTTAGTTTAAACTTTCATTATCATTACTTTATTAAGATATTAATAATTCATAATTATTTACGTAAGTATTTAATTCATAAATTATTATCATAATCACATGATAAGTGCTTAGGGATATCAAACTATTTGCCTTTTAAATATTACCATTTTTGTAATTATACATTTTTAAAGTTTATAATTATATTATTTCATAAGTTGATCAACGATAAATTCTTTATTAAGTGGACTAAAATATAATTATAAAATTTTTTGAAAAGACTAATTTCAGAATCTTAATTTATGTTTTTAACGGTTAAAAAGTTATACTTATAAAAATTGACTCAATTATAAATATTATGAGAATGAAATTATAAATTTATCATTTTATAATTGAGTCTAGTCAAATAAGTTCAAAACTAAGTTAATCCACTGACAAAAGGATATAATTGTTAAAAAAAAAAAAGAACTTTAAAAGAATAATATTAATCAACTTTACTTTAAAAAAAATCAATAATATTTGAGATGCAAAAATTTAAAAACTTTAGGATCATAATGGTGTCCTAGAATGACATACAGGGGTTTAGGTGTAGCTGACAGAGTAAATGAAGGTGGCATGATACGATGACCCGCGGGCGACAACGACTTTGGATTCTCTTAAATGACCAATACAACGAGACTGCAAATTAGGAGGTTTTGTCTTATTTGTTGTATATCTTATTCTTCTTGTCTTTTTATCCCATTCCTTGCCATTTTGTAAAAGGGACATTTCTTTTGGTTCGGTGCTCTTCATTACACCAAACTATTTCAGAAGTCTTTTAGATTTTTTTTATAAAAAAAATAAGTTTTGATACCTAATCTCTTTATGTGCTTCTGTTCTATAATTCACAATTAATTTGATTTGTTCCTCCAATTGAATATTGGTCTTATCTTTAAACGACATCAAACACAAAATTAATTTTAACGTACTCAATTAAAATAAATATCTTTATGCGAGTTAAACTCTCTAAATTTATAATATTCTTATATTATCTTCTCATGAAATGAATTCGTGACATAATATTTAATTTTCTTTTTATTTTATCAATTACGTAATAATTTACTTTATCATTAATTATAAATATAGACTTATATAGTGTGACTCTCGTGTTGTTGCCAGCACAAGTTAAGCTTTGAAAATGTATAAAGAAGGCTTTGTGGGGACTGGGGAGCCGTTGGAAATTTGGCAAAGAAGCGACAAACACTGCTCATCGTTGCCCACTTTGATCATTTTTAATAATTTCAAGAACCCCATATGAATCAATCATCCAATCTCTTCTTGATTGTCCGTTAATTTAGGCCCCCCTTTTCTATTTTCTCTTCTTTTGCCAGCAACGGATTACCCTTCCCTAAAGTTAGGTGACAGACACTTATGTATAGGTACGCAGATTTTAAGATTTTTTTAAAAAAATGTTTAGATAACCATATACGATGAGTAATAAATATTTTTTTTTAAATATTATGAGTGAATCTTTTTTCTCGTGATTTTTCTTAAATTATTATTTTTTTAAACCGTTACAAATTAATAATTACATAATGATTGAATTGAAAGAAAATAATTTCTATTTCAATAGTTTTAAATCTTTGTTGAATATTATTTTTTTTATTAAAATTATAAAAAATGTCTGGAATTATTTTGGTTGGATTTGGTTTCAAATTTCAAAATGTTTCCAAAGGAATATGGCTATCATTTTGGAGTGATTTGAATAGTAACCTTAAAACAAAACCAGGCAAAATCATGAACCCATTTTGTATATTCAAATTATGCAAAATGTATAATTCCTTTGTCTTGTGCCACTGCAAAATTGAAGTTCTTGTGAAGAAAATATTTGGTTATTACTTATTAGAGGAAACACACAGTACACCTACTAAATGCTTGCCAGTGAGTCGCTGCTTCACTCTATTCCCATGACAATTTTGTGAAAAAGCAACCCACTTTTTAGCATGGAAAGCAAAGATTGCTGTGCTTGAGTTTTCTTATACTACAAATTTATCAACCCTTTTTGGGACACAATATTCCATTTCACATCAACCCTGTACCCGCCCCCCCTCTCCCCAGGCCCCCACCCGGTCTCCTACGCCTTTTCTCTTCCAAATTCACTAGACCATAGCCATCCCTCTCTCTTTCAAATGGATGTGACAAAGTACATTTATACAATGTTAATTTTATCTACTTAGTCATTATTATGATTGGCAAAGCCCGAGGTCCTTCAGTAAATTGTCTTGGATGTGAATTATAGTAAGTGACAAATTTAAATTTATGGCCTGTACTGTTAAAATACTGAATCATAATTCTAATTTTAATGTATTGGTACAAATAGATAATTTATTTTTATTAAATATGATAAGAAAATTTTTACCTTCACCTACAAGATGATTGATTTGAGTCATAATTATTAAGGTTGGTAAATCCATCAAACATATAGATCCAAATAATCATCTACGTGGACATTTAATTTACGAAGTATTATCACAAACCCCTTGAAATGAATTTGGACCCTTGTAGATACACAATCAAATTTATATGATCATTTAATACCGAGGATTCTTTTTTACTACTGTTTTAAAATATTTTTAAACTATTCAAAATAAATTATGTATATTGATCAAATTTTTAATAAAATAATATTATTTTAAAAATTTTATAAAAATATAATAATAGTGCATATAATTTACACAAAGTATACAACATAATAATAAAAGTCGAATTTATAAATAACAATATCTGTATAAAATTATGAATTCGATGCCATGGCGACAAAACAAAGATGAGAAATACTCATAATAAAATGTTATCTAAATTAAAATACGTTCATCGTCTTAACAAAATCGACCTGCCTGTTATTTTAGACTGATCTAAAAGAATCGATATTTTTTTTTAAAAAAAATATATATTTTTTACTTATTATTTTATATATTTAAATTTAATATAAAATATTTTAAAATTCATGGGTTTCTTACTTTTATTATAGAGTACTATATTATTATATAATGTTTTTTATTTTTATATATTTTGTATTAAGTTAATTATTATTAATTTAATTAAAATTAAAAAATATATATATAAACTAATACGTATTTTTTTTTATACACGATCCAATCCCTTCAAATAATACTTGTGGTGGAGTTAATTAATTATATATAACTATACCTTTTTCTTTGGTCGTTGTTTTTTTAGTAGTACATTGTACCGTCACTCTTAAATGACATGACCATCCATTGACGTATCCCTAAATCCAACCCGAATACTACCTGATAGCCACTCATCGGTTCTCCCCAATTAGAGTCCCCACAATTCGCTTTCCGTTCATGCCTTGTCCGGTTGTCTCTAGTCCTGGTTTCTTTCTTTTTGCACTTTTCTCTTCGTAGAACGGCCATGGCCTGACCATCACCTCCATCCCCACACACAGAGCCGCCATACCAGACCCATAGAGAATTCCAAGGAGGTTCTGGAGTTATTTAGATGCATTTTTACACCAAATTTGTGTAGCATTACCAAATGGGTTGCTGTCTGAGCAAGAATCCACCAGCTAAACCGGTGCTCCACCACGATAAATTACCAAAATCTCAAAAATGCGGAGGAGCTTCTCCTCTTGCGCCGCCACCACTGCCAGTAGAAGAAGAAACTGTGAAAGAAATTGTGCTCTCTGAGAAGCCCATTTCGAAACCTCCGTCTCCGTCTCCAGTGGTAGAGAAGGTCAATGGCAGTGTCAAACGGCCGGTAAACCAAGAATTTAGGGTGGACATGCCAACAACTGAGTTTAAGCCCAAAGAAGAGACGGTTGTAGTTAAGCCAGCTGAAGATATTGTTTCTGAAGTATCTGAACACTCGGAGTTGTGTAGCTTCACTGAGAGCTTCTCGACGACGACGACGACAGCAACAGCGGTGGAAAAGAAGGACGACGGAGAGGAAGTTACCCAGAGGTCTCCCGTGAAATATCGTCGGAAGAGGCCAAACACCGGAGATATGGCCGGATTTAGGGAGAGAAATGTGCGGTCGCCTGCTAGAAGAGCGGTACCGTCTCCAGAGAAGAGGAAGCCAGTTACATCATCCAGGCCTGTTCAAGGAAGAGCAATGACGGCACAGCGGAGGAATATCGGACCACCAAATGGGCTTCGACGAGACTCTGGAGAAGGTTCAGCCCGGCGATCGAGGTCTCCGGTGACTCGTGGCGAAGTGGGCCCTCGCCGGCATATGAGGTACAAGAGTCCAGGTTTGGGTGAGACTGGAAAACCCGGTGGCCGATCGCCGGCGAGGGCAGTAGAGAATGGAGGTAAAGTGGAGAGGCAAAACGACACTGTCATTCCAGAGAGCAAGGAAATGGAAAAGCAAAACGACAACCCATCGCCGGAAGTTGGCGAATCCCTTGAAAATCCTCTTGTTTCTTTAGAATGCTTCATTTTCCTATAGCACTCGGTGCATTCCAGTCAAACTTTTTCTTGGACGGTGTCGTATTTATCCTTTTATCAAAAGTAATTTTTGTAAATATTTGTTTAACTACTTGGCTCGGTGCCTCATCTTTCTCGATTAGAAGTCTTACCCTATCCTTAGATTGTAACTTTAATCAAATTTGGATTTTTTTGGATTGGATAAGTTACTCAACTTCATCTAATTTTAAAGCTATTAGCTTAACGGCGGGTGCGGGTTGGATCTCGTTGCTTTGGCATTGGAAGTCAATACCTTGAAATTGTGAGTTCTATTGAGATGTGTGTTGGAATAAGCTTTATTGTGTTCCCACATTGGGATGAAAATGCAGTGGGATATGAGAAAACAAGAATCCTTTGCCTAAATTTTTCTCAATGGCATTGGCACGACTGAGAGGGAATGCCAATTTCCACGGTGCATGTGCTTTGATCTTTCACGTGAATTTGCAATGCCTACGATGGTAAGTATTTTTCTTACTTTGTTAATTGCAAAATATTTTGGAGTTTTTATAGGTAGGCAGTATTTGCACAATAAAAATGCCTCCACTTCACCAGCGAGCTTCATTGGCTGCCAGCCTGCCACAGAGCTACAAAAATGTAATAGTAGAATTTTTGACTTGCACTCGCTAGACCTTAGACGTGTCGTCCAATAGACCACAAAGGTAAGATTAGCCCGACAATGAGCTTATCAATATCGGGCTGTGTGAGAGGAGATGTGAAATTTCTTTCGTGCAAACGTCTACGCATCTTCGGAAGAATGAAGGAAGAACCTTATAATGGAAATACCAAAGGCCATTTGTGACCAACTTGTATTTGATTCCGCTGTGATTGACATTGACCAGATTTTGGTGCACATTCCTTACTTTATTTTTGGGTGGAGAAAGAAAGATCGGGAACCAACTATTCTTTTTTTAACTTTTCGGATTGAGGAGACCCTTTTTTTTTTTTTTTTGGGAGGGGGGCTTGGGTGTTGGTGAGAGTGGTGGGGGCAGCTAATGTGCTGTACACAGAGTTCTGCATATAACCGAAAGCCACATAGAAATCCCCGGCTAACTAGGTATTTTCTCAAGCTTCTGTTTCTTCCTTTTACTGTAAGCTCGGACTATGCATGGGAGAGGTTGATGATAGACTGAGAATCATGTCTTGCTGCGGTAGAGGCCTTGAAACAGACTGTGGAGGACATGGTGCTGGGGCTGGATGAGCAATGAAGGTCGGAATTTCTTCTCCGGGCATCAGTACAGACACCCCTCGAGCGTAAGTAGTCATCTGCAGCGAAGATAATGCATATTAGTCATGGAATTTTACAGACAGATATCAAAGGCTCGAAACAAACATCTCTGACAAACCAAAAGAGTATTATCAACAGAACAACAATGCTGCTATAAGCAAACTCACAGATATTTAAGCTAACAGCAGAAAAAAAATTTCACTCTTCATCATGTTATCGGGCTGATTATCACAACATATTGTCTTGGTCTTGCATAGACTAATTGTACTACTCTGGTTGTCTGGACAAAGAATGATCCTGGTCCTGAACTAGATATTTAGCAAATAGAGATCACATTTTTGGACAGATAGAGGCAAGTTTTCAGAGCCACCAGTTCATTTCTCTGCAGTTGACAAGAAATACCAAGAAGATGCAAAAGTTTCTGGAAAATCATTCAGCAACTACATTATTAGCTTATGTAATATCACTAATCATTTACATCTTCAGATTACAAAAAGAAGAGGTGAACCTTTCAGCTTAATGAGTAAACGAAAGGCTTCAGAGAAGTTGGAGACATGAGTTGACTAGGCATTTTGTTCGATAATGCTCAGAGAATGAACTAAACCGCTAAAAGTTCCAAAATGGCTCTCCACAGATAAAGGATACTAAAACCCAGTTTGGTCAGATGTTACCCATGAAAAGTACCATTCATGCAACAAGGAGGGCAAGAATAGTAATATGCATACCAATTATGTGAAATTTCCCAATAGAAAAGGCCAGAATAATGATGTATCTACCGTATATGGGCAAGGAAAAACATCAAACATTAGTGATCTGATCATTCTCAATCACATCTCACAAGGGTGCATGGGAACATCAGTATTGCTGGATAGTGACATGAACACTTTGGCTAATTGACACCATATGAACAAGTACAGTCTGATTTTATTTGATTATCCAACTCCTTTCTATCTAGCTAGCAAAATTTTCAGACATGATTCGACAATCCCATTCAGTGGACATCAAAGAAAAACTCGCAAGATTTACTATAATGTCGTTTATATAGATCCTAGACACATTTGATGCAGTGGGTTTTCTTGAAGATCGGGATCTTATATGAATGAGAGGTGTTAAATCAAATATTCTGGCATAATTCAATTCTGAGGAATGTCAAAAAATAAAGTTAAGCACTAAGATGCTCATTATACCTATAAATCTTGGACAAACTCACATGCTTGTGACAAAAAGGGGACCCATATATCTCAAACAAACCAGGAAAGCACAGACACCATTAAATTAATGTCTTCTCCTACTTGTGTCACAAGAGCATATCCCATAAATGCAGTACATATAAGTTCTATAGATCACTCAATTTGAAGTCAATTATACATAAAATAAAACCAAAAAATGTAGCTAGTTAGATGAGCATTAATTGCGGAGAAGAAAACATATCAGACTCAAAACTTTCCAGCAAATCTTTACGTCAAAATGATTGACATGAACAGTGATATTAAGATTTTAATAATATATGGTATTGCTAAATTAGCAAGTTGCCAACTCTAGTAAACATTACCAGTTTTCTTGTAAAAGGCAAACTAGATACTGCTAAACAAAGGAGTTACTTTGTTTTTAGTCTGTTTATGCAGGGGAAATTCTTGTTTTCAAGAACCAAATCGAATAAGGTTGCGTCAAAGTGGACTACTCATTTAATATTCGGATATAAAATCAGTATCTTATAATGCAATCCACAAAAAAAACCGAGTCATCCCACTCATCTTCCATAGAGATAATGGAATGTTAAGTCAATAATCTAAACTAAGATATGGTAGGCCAACATATTAGAAATTATTGCACAATGTAAACAAACATAAACATTAAAAAAGCTCACAACATTAAAAAAGATGTTGTGGAACTCAGATTAACAAGGCAGAAAACAGCGGGATTTGGCTCAAAAATGAAAATTGTGTCCAGAAATGCAAAGTTTATTGATAATATCAAGATATGAAAAGACTGCAAATGTTGATTAAATTTCATCTAAGTTGCATCAAACTAAGGACATGCCAACATGGGGGTACATAGAACACCTGATATTGAAATCTTTATGCAGGGATATAATATAGAATATATGGGACCCTGACAGCAACCTCCTTGTCTATGGGTCGTTTTTGCTATCAAACCACGAATCAAACAAATGAAAAAAGGTGAAATGGTTCCAGCTTTGGCTTTGCATCTGATAAAGCCTTTAATTACTCAAAGAAAAAGAAGATGTCATTTCTAAGAGAAAAAACTGTCATAAAAGTTTAGGGAAAAAGGCAATGGAGCTATTTCGAGCCCATAAAATCAAATCACCAATAAAGACAACACCTTGGATATTTTTCTTGAAAATTAACTCAAAAGGCCCCATTCATAATTGACATAGTGTATCACAGAAAATCATGATTAACATAATCAAAGTCAAATTGCATTTTTTATAGCACTAATTAGACTTAATTAACCGTCGTGAAATAGTTGTTAATATTTGATCTTCTTTTCATTTTGGTTGGTTATCCAACATTAAAAAACAACTGATTTTAACAAAAAATTCTTCATATTACTCAGCAAGAACAAGAATATTTCCACTAGTATAACAAGTAAAACGAATTTATCACAACTTCTTATCTATTTTGGTATATTTAACAACTGAAACGAAATCAAAATTAAGGATGAACAAATCTCTCCCTCTCTCCCTGCTTCCTATATTAGGTATGCTTTTGTAAGACATAATTCAGAGGACCCATCTATAATAACCCTTTTTTGCAATAAAGAATTCACACTAATTTAAGCTAATGACAGTCAAATTGCATAAGTATTAGCAGTAATTACGCTAAGAAAAAAATGAAATTAACTGCCACCAAAAAGGTAATTTGGTCCACTCATTACCTTTGGAGAGCCATTAAACACAAAACACGGGAAGAAAAAGAAATTACTCTACTAACAAATAAACATGAAGTTATGAGGACATTGCCATGCACATATACATGCATACATGCTTATACATGTACATATGTATGTAGAGAGAGAGAGAGAAAGCATACTTTGGGTGATGGGTAGTCGAGTTTTCCATGGATTCTCATCTGTGCCTCGAGATCCAAACGGTTCCGGCCACCGGCAGCAGATGATCTGGGCCGGATAAATCTCTCAAAAATGGCCATAACAAGGAACATAGAAATGAGAATAGCAGTGGCAACAAAACCAAAAGAAACTGCATTCACAGAGTTATCAAAGCTTCTCCAATGGTCGTCCCTATCTCCTCCGTCAATACTGAGCATCGGAGCTACACTCGGCGGCGCCACTGCGGCCCAGCCACTACCAAGATTATCAATTCCCATTAAGCAAGACGCCACCTTACGTCTACCCCTCTATCTCTCTCATCAAAATCAAGAATTAAAACTGCGAACCACACTAACAAAACAGCCCAGCTGGAGTCTGAGTCTTCTTCCCAATGTACAACTTCAGTTCCGAGCTATTTTCCGTATTTCACCTCGGTGGTCGAAAATGAACAGCTTTTTGCTGTATCAAACGAGGAAAAGAAACAGAAATAGAAGTAAAGGAGAAGTGAAGACTCAAGAAACAGAAAAAGACCCAGTTATCACTTTCTCCAGTGTAATTTCGTCAAGCCTTGGTTGACGAGAGTGGACTAATTTTCTTCTCTGTGTTCCAGTTCTCGAAGAGGAAGAAGGGAGAGAAGGGAAGGTAATGATGGTTCCAAGATGGGCAACTTTCAAGGATTTACGCTAATGAGTTAAGAAAATTGGCTCGCCTCACTGCTCGGAGAGAGAGAGATGCAGAAATGGCCAAAAGTTTATTTAATCAGAAAGGAAGAGAGCTTAGGGCATCAGGAGCTCGGGGATGGGAAGTAGAAGCTTTGGAAATTCTATTTAAATGCAGCCCTTTAAGTTTTTGTTGCCTGATTGAGTTGTGCGTACCATCTATCTCTTATATTAATAGCCAAGCAAGGATACAAGTATATTATACTCTCCCAGTTGCAAATTATATCTGTAATATTTAAGTAATTATGTGAATATTACGATCGGTAAATTTTTAATTAATTAATTATATGAGTATTAAAATAAATAAATTTTTAATTAATTAAATATTTATTTTAAAATTTAATTTATTTTTTCTCTATTTATTAAACAATACTCAAAATTTAAAACTTTGATATACTTTAAATTATGTTTTTGTATTTAAATTCTAAAACTTTGATATACCATTAATTACTTCTTTCTCCTACTACATCCTATTCACAATAAATGTCATTTTTGGCTAAATAATTTTGATACACAATAAGTGATTTTTTACAAGAAAAGTTTATATTATTTTCTTTATTTACCATCTATTACAATTACTCAGTACAATAAATTTTATGATTTTCTATACCTTTTGCTATTATCCACAAAAAAATAAATCAAACGGTTGAATAAGTACCGAGATATATAGAAATAAGTAACTTTGTACTCAAAGTTAATAATTAATGGTATATTAGTCATTTTAATTAATTTTTTAATATGTGTAAAAAATTTTAAAACGATACTTATTGTGAATCAGAAGTAATATTATTTAAATAAGATTAGCTTGTTTGGAAAAAAATTATTTCATATATTTGAAAAATAAAGTATTATTAAATGAGAATAAATTTGGAATGTTAAATTTTAATTTCTTAAGAAAGTAAATAATTTAAAATAAAAATTAAATTAAAAACAAGAAAGATAATTTGAACGTAAAAAGGATGAAACGGCTCTCCAATTGCCCCAACAATCCGGGATTTTTCAATGTGGGTATTTGAATTTAGCACTTTTTAGTGCATAATCAATTTTTTGAACGGGTAGTATTAATCAAAATTTTACTCAATCTGTCTTAATTAAATTGACAGTTTTTGAGTTAATATAAAATATTATATAAAAATAAAAATTACAATATAATAATATAATGTAATAAAATATAAAGAATATGTAAGTTATATAATACGTTATGTTAAATATAAATATATAAAATTAATATATAATAATATAAATTATTTTATATTATATAACAATTAAAATTTTATTTTTTTGGAAAATATCAAAATTTTTAAGACAATTCAAGAAGTAAATAAGTAAATTTAATTGAAACAGAAATAATACTATTTGAGGTAATTTATCTGAATTATTATAATAAAATGATCATTTACTCGTTTGAAACCAACATATATTGTTGAAATCAATATCATCCTTAAAAAAAAACTTTTTTAGTTTGAAATTAAATATTTATCTTTTTTGATATATTCAAAGATAAATATTTATTTTTCTAAAATGAATTTTACAATTAACCTATCCTATTTTAGATATATAAGTTACACTATCTAATAGGGTTCTACTATTAACACCTTTAATTAAATATTAGTAAGATATTAACTTACATATAGTCAAATATTTACCTAAATCTTTACATCTTGTCAAGATATGATATTTAGATTTAGATGATAATGGTATTAAGTGGTGTTTGAGAAAGGTAAATTTTATTTTCTATACTTTTAAACTACTAAAATCAGTTGTACTTTGGAAATTAATTGTTGAATAAAAGGGAGATATAACTTGCGTTCATTTTATATTTGATGAAGCAAAAAACTGGTCTTTAATCTACTTAGTTTCATAGATTGACTCTAGGCCAAATATATTCCCTATTTAATAAGTTAACAAAATCGTAGTTTATTTAGTTAAAAAATATTATTATTTAACTAAGATAATTCAATATTAAAAAGGTATAGAATTGAGTTACATAAATAGGCTAAGCTATTTATGAATTATCAAAAAATCAAAAAGGCTATAATAATAATAATAATAATAATAATAATAATAATAATAATAATAATAATAATAATAATAATAATAATAATAATAATAATAGAAAAACACTACACTTCATAGATCATTAAGATATAAATAGAAAACAAAACCAAACATATTAAAGTATTTCTCTCAATTCCTTTTTTTTTTCCCGCCATTTTTCTTATTGGCATTAGAATGAAAAGTCCAGTTATATCTCATTAATTAAATACCAATTTAAAAGATTTTAGACGAATTAGTAACTTTAGAAATTGTTTAAGAAGAAAATAAAAAATCAAGACAAATCTAAATAGGATATGAATAGGGAAGGAACAATAAGACAACGGAGTAACAAAAATAATATATAAAAAATTATGTAAATCTTGACTTTAATAAATAAAAAAAAAGTAGTGAAAATAGAAATTCTTGTAATTTGTAAAAAAATAATAATAAATTTACAAAAAACAACTATATTAAAAACAAAAATATCCTATCAAAAGAAGAGAGAAAATTAGTGGAATAACTAGTGAAGCATTAAAAACATCTCTTATTATTAAGACTATATTTGGATATCAATTCTCAATTCTTATTCTAATTCAAATATTATTATTTTATATAATTATTTACTCACAATACATCATATTTACAGTAATATTTTATAAAATTCAATTCAAATAAATCTTTATCTACTTATATACAAAATAATTAGTGCTAAGATTGATTCACATTTAAATATATATATATATATATATATATATATATAATATTTATTTCACAATATAAATCGTTTTGAATTTAAAATTTTTTTTATAATATAGATCGTTTTACAAAATTTTATAAATATTTATTATTTTTTTTAACTCTATCCTTTTCTATAATCTCTCTTTCTATTAATTATGATCTAATTTTTTTTAATTACTACAATAAATAAAGATTTAATTAAAAATATTTTTAAAATTTTAATTTTAAAATTATATAAAATTTTTATATATAAATTTAAAATAACTTATTATATTGTGAAACGAAAGTAATATTTAAAACCGGATATTGGGTTTGGTTCAAAGGCAAAGTAAGAAGGTTATTTTAGGAGCTCCATTCCGGAGGCGTGGACAAATGCACAATTTTTGTTTCAATTGAATAATGATGACCAGAATATTTTGTCAGGACCATTCCTACTGTTGCTTTCCTGCTTTTCCAGGATGACACTAATCCACTCTTTAGACCAACAAAATTTGTGGTCCTCATCTTTTTTTTTTTTTTTTTCAATAAACATTTTAATACTTAAGAGAAAAATGAATTTCCTTTGTTGGGTGAGTTTACCTTTGAGGTTACATGGAAGTTTAACATTGTATGCAAAGTTGTGAATTGAGGATGTTATGTTTTTCTAGTTTACTTGACTGGATTTATTAATGAAGTTATTTATTTAGAAAAAAAGGGAAAGAATTTGTTAATTGATATTTGAGGATCATTATCATATAAATTGAATTAAAAAACATAGTATGTGGCTGCTTCCAGGCAATTTGAAGTTAGAGTCTAAGACTCTACTTGGATTGGAATTTTCTAATCCTATATCAAATTAAAATTTTACTTTAATTTAAATATATTATTATTTTATATGATTTTTATTTCTTAAAAAATATCATCTATTTATAATGCATCACATTTTCTCTTTTTAGACCACAACGACTATATATATTTAATAATTTTTTATAAAATTTATCTCAAAATAATTATTATATATTTACACCATATTAATCGAATTCTATTTTTACTTACAAATTAATATATAGAGTCATTTTGAATAATTTTATATAATGGTTATGATATTTTTAAAATATTAACTTAATTATAGTCCAACTTGTAAACTCTCAAACAAATAAAAGTGTAGCAAGAACGGAACCCTTTTGGCTAACTTCTTGTTTTTTGTCACATTTTTCTTTTTTTGGTTATTTTATAAATATTTATTAATGGATAGAATTTTGCCTTTTTCTTTTTTTCTAAACACTAAAATAAAATTCTAAACAAGATGCTCACGTTTGAGTGATTTATCACATAAAAAATGTAAATTCTGCAGAATATTCATATTTCTGCAGCAAAAATATTATTCCCTGCGGCTCTGGCAAAACACCTGCATTTGTCAGGCTATCATTCGTAACACGTGGGAGATTCTCATTGGATAAGGTGCAAAAATTTTGCTTTGCTCTTCTGTCGCAAATGATCACAATCCCCAGGCCGTATCGAACTCAACGGATGAGATTTGATGATTATCAAACTCACGAGGACCATGGGAAAAGATGAAGTTGAGTGGTGGTGTCGATTTGTCAACGACTGCAGATCTCCCATGCGGGTGAGGTCCACAGGAGACCCGTGCAGGTTTTTTAAGGTCACGTGATTAGATTTTTCCTTTTTATTTATCAAATTTTCTTTGCTTTTTCATTGCAAAATATTTATATGTGAATCTTGTGTACTCGTATATTACTAGTTTAAAAAATCATATTAAATATATATTATATTATTTAAAAATATATAATAGTTTAATTTAAAATTTATATTTTATGAAAATTAAATTTATTTAGAAATTTCTTTTTATAGTCTGATGAAGTCATTATCTTGTCTCGGATTAATTTATAATATATATATATATATATATATATATATATATATATAAGTAAAAGTTTTTTATGATAATCAGTATTATTTTTTTGAGAAAAATAATAAGGATTAAAAAGTGGAAAATAATTCAGGAGAAATAGTAGCAATACTAATTGACTCAAACATAAAATAGAATTATGCAGTCATTTCTAATAGTAATTTACTATCTTGGATTAAAGCTTAAATTGTTGTTGTTGATATTTTTAATTCTTTTATTTAGTGTTATTACTCTTTTTTGTTTTTTTTATTGAGCAAAGTTGAGAAATTTATTTATCAATAGTAAATATTTTGAAGAAAGAGTTAGATAAAAAAAATTAATTTATAGCTGAGGTAATTTAAAATGATAACTTATTTTATGAACGATAATAGTGGAAGGTCTGTACTAGAAACTTGCTAGTGGTCATTCTTAACTTACCTAGGAAAACTATTATTTCATTTATCTTTTAGGGATATTGTTTCATTTATATGTTTAGGTAAACTATACACTAGTTCGGTCTTTATACATGCAAACTAGTTAGGCATAACATATTACTTTCTCTATATAAATTTAAATATTTTATTTTGAATTTGTACAAAAATTTTAAAAAATATATGACTATATTTATCATCTTTCCTATTATTAATTAAAGATTGTAAATTTGTAATAGTGATTTATAAGTTAGTGAATAATAAATTTTTAAATAGAAAAATTAGTTATAAAAATTTAGATGGAAAATAAATATTCATTCTTAAACATTTTAAAAATAAAAATGTATACATTCTGTTGCCTTACGAAAAGAGAGCCGATGGAACTATCGATCGATTACTCTTTCGATGAATTTAAACAGTCCGATGAAAAGATGAATGGATGAGTCCAAAAAAGCAAAAATATTGCATGCGAAAGCAAAGTAAGACTGAACACAGTGTATTTCGATTGAGACAATAGACAAATATAAAAGTATTAAATTTTGAAATCAAAGCAATATAAAACGGAAAGTTGGTAATAAAAAAAGTAAGGAAAATTGTAAAGAAAATGTAAAGAAAGTTGCAAAAAATGCAGAAAAGGAAATTGAAAACTGAAAGAAAATTTGGTAATTTAGTTTGAGATGATTGTTGTTGGGTTCTCCACTTTGGGGCTTCTTGCTCATTTTATGCTAGCTGTGGCATGGTTGCCGACTATCCGAACGTGGAGAGAATTCTGTTTTGTGGCCCGTCCTTGGTGGTTGAGAATGGTAGTGTTTTACCGATCGTGCCGCGATGTGGGGATGATGGCTCATTGGCTTCTAGTTCCGATATTGACCAAGTACATTGGCTGAAGATTTTCTTGACGTCATCATTCATTTGGCAAAATTCATATCGGCTTTGGCTCAAAGTTTCTATTGCAATGGATCGGCTAAAGATGACATAACACATGCCCCCTCGAGTCCCGTTGCTTTGATGGTGCGAACAGGTGAAGCGACGGGAATCGTTCCTCTTTAATTCATAGCTGTTCTTTTTCCAACAAAGTTGGAACGTCCCGATTGTTGTAGAAGGGTGCCGATTCCTCGGCTTTAAAGCCTGCGAATGGCTAGTCTTTTGAATCTCTTCTTTAAATAGCCGTGGTCCTCATTACTCCTCCTTCATCAATTTGAAATCCTTCTTCTGCAATAACTCTATCTTGATCAAACTTCTATGTTTCTTGTGAAATCCATCAACATTTTCTACACATTTTCTTTGATTGACGAACTCTAAATCTCCATAGCCGCTCTAATTGATCATCCCCCCTGGCCTTAATCCAAGCTGAGGCCAATTTGTATGCCTTGGGTCCTCGGCCATTACCGATGGAAGTTACCATTGATTACTTACAGTTTGTTCATCCGGAGGGTTTCGTCCTTCCGTTGAATCGAGACAATTTCTCTACGGCCGGCCTGCCATTTTCTTTTCGCCACTTGCCGCGTCCTTTGAAAAATTACAAAGAATGACGTGATTGTTGCCAAGCTACTTACGGCGCCCTTTGGGATCAATAGGGCATCCTAAATGCTATCATGATGTCTGATTTTGAAATGGCATTTGACCGCAATCTTTTCGCCGCTGTTCTGCCATTTTGGTCTCTGGCGATCAATGACTTCATTTTTTCCCATGGTATGTTCTCACCGACCATATTAGACATCTGCACCATTTTGGGCTTCCATTGTAATGGGGATGAAATCGCTGCTCTTTATGACGACGAGAACCTGTCTGCCGTTGAAACCCATCTGGACAAGTCTACTGCCTCCTATGACAATTTTATGGCCACCCAAAGGGGCGTAAGCAAGGTTTTGTCAGAGCAAGAACAGTTTTCCTTTCTATGGCTGTGGCTCTGCAAATACATCCTCTACTCTCACTTGGCGGGGATAAGTAATGAGTACCGATATTACGTATCGACTTTGCTGAGGAAGAAAAGGCGTTGCGACTTGGCCTATCTGGTGCTGACCTTGATATATAGGCTAATGAACCAGATGATCTCGGTCTTATCGACCGGGGGTGACCCAACCAATCTTGGTGGCCCCTTCTAAGTCATGCAACTGTGGCTTTACCAGTATATTTCCCAATTCGGAATCAATAATATCCCTGGGGACTCCACAGATTCTGCCAACCGGGTTACAGGTTATCGGTTGTTGAGGACTCCTGTAAATAGGTCTTCCACCAGTGCCATTATGACCTACCTTTATTAGAACCGTCTCTAAGACGCATCCCACTTCTTTCCCTACTCCGTCCGGAAAATCGGCCCCCTCTGGCTAACGAAGCTTGCCGATGCACCGGAAGCCTCCCAAGAGACTATCTAGGCTAGAATGCTATACTCCCGAAAACTCCTTCTAGGGGCAAAATCAAGCGCCCGGAATGCCAAGTCCTCATGTGAACGGTGCAACCCACATTGCTTGTCATGGCAATTTGGGCTAATTCAGGGTATTCCTGCTAATCCTGGTCATACCTCTTCTTACATTGTCATACCTGTCTTATCGGTTGAAGATGTGCATACTTTAGTCGATAGGTCTCTAACCGTTCTTCGTTCCTTTGAGTACTACCATTTTTAGATCATCAGAGAGGCTACACTCAACTTCAACCTATGGTGGCGATTGCTAAGCGAGATGCTCTTCTCCGCCCTTGTGGAGACGTGGTTGCTCAAACTGGCTGGATCGGCATCGGCGGTGGTAGAAATGTCTGCGCCAAAAAAAAGTAAGCCGAGTAAGGCCTTTACCAGTCCGATCGCTGCGCTTTTGTTCCACACGCCGCCAGTGAAGAGAGCCCCCATTCTTCTGCCTGTCGATGAGGAGGAAGAAGAAGAAGAAACCATCTTCCCTCTACTGAGGTGGTCAAAAAGGCGGCATGCCACCCATACTTCGGCATTTGCCAAGGTTTAGATTGGTGCTAAACACTTTATTTTTTCAATACTCTTCAACCTTTGACTCAAAGCTAACCTCATATTGCATTCTTTTGCAGAAGCAGAAGACCAATCAGCTGGTTATCTCTGAATCTTCCTCAGAGTCATTGGCGGTTATGTCCCCCTTGTCTCCTGCGAAAACAACAACGGCAGTGGAAGGGACTTCAGCTATTTCGCCTTCACCAGTTGTTGCCTCTATGTCCAAAGTGCTCACTTCAGAGAGAATGGCAGTCGACAAGCCTATCACGCCCCCTGTAGAAACAGCCCCTGAGCCTCCAACGGAACCTACTCCTTCTCGGTCGGTAATGACTGAAACTGCTACGCTGGAGCTTTTGCGAAATCTGATGGGAACTAACTTGCCGACCAGCCAATCTTCCCAAAATGCCATCAGTTGAGCCCATATGCTATTGTGTAATCAGCCGATTCTGATGTCCCTATGGAATTGAAGTGCCTATCGGCTGACTATCTGGGGTATATATGGTTCGCCCAGCGCTTCTTTTCCAACACCCAAAGTAGGCGGGACGAAACTTCACGTCAGCTCTAAGCCTTGGAGGCGCTCCGAGAACAAGAAGCGTTTCTGCAAATGCATCGCCAAGAAGCCTCTACTCGCCTAAGTGTCCTTCGAGCTGAAATTTCTGACAAGGTTGAAAGAATTGAAGGCCTTGAGAAGCAACTGCGAGCATTCCAAGTAGAATTAGATTCCAAAAGGCGGGCCCTGGATAAGAAGCTTGAGTCCGAAAGCACCTGTCAGCAAACGGCCTTCTCCGCAGAAGAATTAGCAGCCAAGTTTCAAGACGAACGACTCATACTAGAGGAAGAGGAAGAGCTGCTTCAAATGAAACTGCAATATTCGGACAAATTGCTCACTGGCATGCAGTCTTCGTGGGATAACTTCCAGTCTTACTTGGCCACTTTCTTCCGTAGTCCCGATGAAGTTGGTCTTTCGAGTACCTAAATCGGGGATTCTGAGACCATAGTTATCAGATTCGCGATTCATTCCGATACGTGGTACGGGAACGGGTACGCGATACGTCAATTTTAAAAAAATTAAGATTTGTTAGGGTAGGCTTCTTCAATACGCTCTGATACTTAGGTACACTATGGTACGCTAAAAGTCATAATACAAAAATTATATTATGTGTAAATAGCAATGACTACTGGGCCGACCCACATGATTTCGGGCCGGGCCTGAGGATCAGCCTTAGAGGGGGGCGGGCCGGTTCTTGGGCCAGAAGCCCTGGGACTGGCACGGCCCGGGACCTTGGCTCGTGAGGCCCGCGGGCTGCGGCGGGTCAGCCCGTGTGCTTATTCTTTTTTTTTTTCCCTCATACTTAACACAATTTTTTAAAATTATAAAAAAATCACCTTGAAGTGGTAGAGGGTTTGGCTTGGACCCCTACCTGTTTTATTAATTAATAAAATAAAGATTATATAAGAAGGGGACTTGATGCCTAAACCTTTTAAAAATATTACAATGATTAAAATTTAAAAATATAATAAATATCCTAAAAATAAAATTAAATATATAATATTATTTATCCTAAATTTCTAATTACAAGAATACTAAATTAAGTACTTGGTTCACCCCATTCATCATTTGAGTCATCATCAATAATCCACGAATTAGCCGTCCTATCTTCGGCTGTAAACCAATTACTACAACACATTAACATCTCCAAAGTTTGAGGAGCCAATCAAGATCTTCTTTCATCGATTGTTCCAGCGCTCTCACTGAAGACGCTTACCGATGACACTGTAGAGATTGGTGGTGTAAAAAGATTACGTGCTATTTTAGATAAAATGGGGTATTGACTTCATTTTCTATCAAGGACTGCATCTTATAAATTGCCATCTCATTGTAGGTGGAAGTCGATCTTTTTTTACGTTTCATAATACCCCATAGATTAAGTACTGATGAAATTGAAGATATATCGTGGAGGTTGAAAGTGACTACTAGATGATGAAGCTTGCCTACTTAAATTAGGAGAACTAGAACAAGAAGACTCAAACTCATACAAATTATACATGTCAAATAAAGCTTTAACTGTTTTATCTTTTATATCTTTTATCATACATTATTTAAGTGTTTGTGATTCATCAAAATCTAATGTTTCATATAAATATTCAATAATACTATGAAAACCAGTCGTCTTTACTCTAGGATTCATACACAATGCCATACAATATAAAATAGGAATATCTTCATAATATTTTTTATATTTTGTAAACATACTTCTTATAAAATAACCATATTGGGGATGATCCATGTATTTACCAAAAATATGTGCTACCTTAGCAAGTGTTGGAAGAATATGATGAGTAGTGGGATAATAGGATCCCGATAAAAGTTCAGTAGCTTCTTTGAAAGTAAATAAAAATGTTGAAAGTGCAGTACAATTTTCAAAATGAGTTTCAGTTAATGAATGTTGAAAATAATTACTATTACAAAATTCAATAAGTTGGTTTTGAAAAGGTATAACACTTTCAAACATATCTAAAGTTGAGTTCCATCTAATTTTACAATCTAATCTAAATTTTTTAAAAGATATACCTTATTTTCGGCATAATGCCTTAAAATTTTGTTACCTAATTGGGGAGGTTTTAATAAATAAAACAATATTTCTAATTATATTTACAATATCATCAATATATTTATATTCTTCTTTAACACACAAATTAAGTATATGACAAGTATACCTAATACGAAATAAAATACCATTTAATATAGGATTCATAATATTTTTTAAAATTGCTATGGCGGAATCATTATTTGAAGCATTATCTAAAGAAATATAAATAATTTTATTTAAAATCCTATATTCACGACATGTTTGAGTAATCATTCTAGCTATACTACTACCTACATGATGATATTCAAATAATTTAAAACAAATAGTTCTTTTTTGCACTAACCAATCATGATCTATCCAATGACATGTAATGCACAAATAAGATTCATTAGTAATTGCAATCCAACCATCACAAGTAAGTGCAAATTTCTAATTACAAGAATCAAGCATAGCAATTAGATACTCTTTCATTTCTTTATATATATTTATTATATCATTTTTTAATGTTGTTTTATGAATTCTTTTCCATACTGGTTGACAATAATTTTGCATATAGTGTTTATAATGTGAATTTTCTGCAAAATTAAAAGGTAATTTAGTTTGAACAATCATTTTAGCAAATCCACTTCTATTTTTTCTATAATTATATTGAAAATTCCCCAACAATTTGACCTCATGTAATACATATTTGTTGTTGTTTAAGTAGGTTTTCTAACCAATCATTATATGACCTTTTCATATGTCTAACTAATGTTCCCGTCCCTCCTCCCTTCTTATGTGCATGTACCACTCTACAAATTTTATATGTTGTCCTATCATTATCATTATCTTTTTTAAAAAGATTCCAAACCATAGATGTTTTTGCTTTAGTTATAACATCCGTTGTTTCAACATCATCCTCACCTATATTAGATTCATCAGGATTAATTGTTGGAGTTGGTTGTGATTGTGAAATACTAACACTAGGCCTACTAGGACCTTCATCTTCATTACCTATTTCATTATTTATTAAATTCAAAGCTGGATCTATATTAAAATCAAAATGTGTAGATGATTAGGATGAAGAAAAATGATGATATTGATTTAGATACATTATTTCTTAAAAAAAAAAACAAGCAATCAAAATTCAAATAAAAGTTCAAAAAAATAAAGAATTAACAAATAATGAAATATGATAATTGAAAAATATAAAAAATAAATTAACTTAAAAATTAAACAAATAACTAAAATAAATAAACAATTAAGAAAGCCAAAATATAAGAATGTAAGATTAAGAAATACTAACTCGTTGATGACCAAGATTCAAGAATAACAATACTTTGTGGAGCTTTTTACTTCTTGTATCCACTATTCCGCTACTCAACAATCTTCCAAAATATGAAGACTTTCTTGAAGAATTGAAAAAATATAACACAAAAATAAATTATATTCTAATACTTTTTGTAAAGAAAATGGAGAATTGGAGAGAGTTTGAGAGAATTGGGGAGTGTTTGATGAGTTTTGGGTTGAATTGGGGGGTATTTATAGAGTTTTAGAGGTTAGAATAGAGAATATAACCGTTAGAGACCAAAATATATATATAAAAAAACATTTCAGCATTTTTAGGGCTGAAATGTAATAAACCAAAGTTGAGAGAGCCATTGGGTAACGACACTCTCAGGCGAGCCAGGGGTTTTAACCCCTGGCTCGGACCGGACCGGGACCTAGGCCCGGCCCGGTGCACAGTGGTCGGTTCAGCCTTCGGGCCGAGCCCAGCCTGGCCCAACACACCGGCCCACTAGCCATTGCTATGTGTAAATATATAAATATACATGTTTTGTTTAGAGCATATTAATATATAAGATACTAAAAATATGAAAAAATATAGAAAACTTTTTTATAATTCAATTAATTTATCTTTATTTTAATAAAATAAAATTTATAAATGTTACTTAAATAATAAAAATATATGGGAAAAAATATTGCAATGTGTGTCAAAATGTCTAAGTCAAGTAATAAAACATTTAATACATTGCTTCAAGAAACAAGATTTCCAATTTATTTCTTATTGGGTTGCTTAACTAGGATAATGGCTGAAGAATGGATGAATCATTTGCATATCACTATGAATAGAATTAAAGATTATATAATGGCAGTTTATATAAGTTTCAAGCTAGTAATCCCAAAACATCGTGATCAAGCATTAGCCTAGCTATTGCCAGAATTCAAAAACATAATAACAAAATAAAAGCTACACTATTTCAGAGTTTCTCTTCTTTTTCTTTCCCAGCTGCTTTGAAAACTTGTTTGTCCCCTGCACCATCTCATTTTCCTCAAGAGTCCCAACATACTCTATATCTAATGCTTTCCATCTTATTTCCTCTAACATTGAAGAGGAATCTTCCAAAGATAAATCTTCTAGATCTATATCCCATTTCTTGTATGGTCTATCCTTATAATTCTGACAAAATCGTGACTGAAGACGAATATTTAAATGAATGAATACCAACTTATCAGCTCTGGAACAATTCAACCTATTTCTCTTCATGTTATGAATATAAGAATAAGTGCTCCAATTCCTTTCTGCTATAGAACTACTAATAGGTTGAGACAGCACTTTCTTTGCAACCTCTACTAATTCTGGAGTCTCTGATCCATAAGTTGACCACCAATCAATTACATCCATTGTTGCAGCATCTGTTTGAGCTGCTTGCATTGCAAAAATGCCTCTCTTCATATGGAAAGTGGCAAATTGATCACGTAAAATTTTTTGTTCTTTTTCATCTTCAGCAATTTTTTCAAAAGCTTCCATAACCCCTGTAACAACTTATTTGTCACAATTTGGGGCTTTTCTAGAAATCCCTCCAGGAGTTGGTGATGGAAGATATCGTTGATCATAAAACTTTGGGATTAAAGCAAAACTAAGGCAGTGAATAGAATAATTCATCTTTGTCCACCTACTAATAATTATTTTTTTCCATTTGACAAAAGTAATTTACATGTCTATTTCCTTTCATTATCTCCTTTATTTCTCCTAACATCATATCCATCTTTTCATAAATTTCCCCCATCTTAGAACCTTCACCATCAGAAAATCTAAGCACATAAAAATTTGGCTCTACTTCTTCCCAAAATTCTTCACTACTTATTGTTTCATCAATTTCACAACCCATTTTTCTTGTATTTTCATCTCCCTGCTTTAAGCATTCTTTCCACTGCTTCAAAACAATAGTAGTAGCAAGTGCTTCTCTACAATCAAGTAACCTCTTAAGTAGAATACAATGTGAAGCAAGTCTTGCTACTTTTAACAATTCAAACTCTGAATTTTCTCTAAACATTGCCAAAGCATGGGTATGATTAAGGATATATGTCACAATGGCTTCCCCCTTTTGTATGTGTTATTCAACCAATCAAATGTAGCAGCAAAATCTTTAAAAATTAAATTCAAAGTATGAACCACACAAGGTGACCAAAAGATATGTTTGTATACCTTTTCAACCCCTTTTCCAGCAGCTGTACAATTTGATGCATTATTAGTCACCACTTGTAAAACATTTGACGCCCCAACTTCTTCAATAGCCTTAAGTAGATATTGAGCAATTGCAGAACCAGTTTTTTCAATCCCAGAAAAATCTTTAGTATACATGAACATTGCTCCTCTACTGTTAACTGCAAGAACATTTATTAATGGCCTATTTTTAACATTGGTCCACCCATTTGATACAATAGAAACCCCTTAGGTATACCATGTATCTTTTACCGGAGATAATTCCTTCTCAACACTTATTTTACACTCATTTAAAAGAACAGTTCTTGCCTTCTCAAATGATGGAGCTTTATAACCTTTAGGAGCACTACTAATTGCTGCCACCATCTCAGCAAACTGTGGATTTCTTAATACATTGAACGGAATGCCATTAGCAACCAATCCTTTCATTATCTTCAAATCAACATCTACTCTCTCTATCATATGAAATGTACCTTCGATGGTAGGGGATGATGGTGGAGTTTTTTGTCTAGTGACAACAAAATTCTCTACCTCCATAACACGTCTTTTAACCCTTTCTTATTCTTCAAAATTCTTCATTAAAGCTGAACAACGTTGAATTCCTGCCTTTTTTCCAAGTGGAGCCCCAAAAAAGTGATAATAAATCCTAGTGTATGAATTGGAGAAGGGAAGCTGATAGTGTTTGCATCTCCAATGCTTTGAGCCACCAGCATTTTTCTTGCTGTCTACTAGTACAACAGGAGTAATATAATCAATCTCATCTAGTAGAGGCTTTGATTGTTTTC
The DNA here is from genome assembly GCA_026120185.1 of Voacanga thouarsii. Taxonomy (NCBI): domain Eukaryota; kingdom Viridiplantae; phylum Streptophyta; class Magnoliopsida; order Gentianales; family Apocynaceae; genus Voacanga; species Voacanga thouarsii. The sequence continues at coordinate 1,677,342 of JANUWF010001569.1, forward strand.
TTTGTGATGCTTTGGTTGTAGGAGATTCAGTGACCGAAATTTCATCACGCTGTGTAGATCTCTATGTATAATGGCTTGATAAATCTTCTTCATCACTTGATTCTTGACTTTCAAGAGCACCAGCGGTGTTATACGATGAGAAGTCTTGTAATTTTCTTTTGCCAAACACCATCCTCTTTTTAACAGGATGAAGAAGATAGGTAATGTGGTTAATTGAATTTGAAACCTTTCAGAAGATTGTGGGAGAGTAATGATGTGAATGGAAACTAAATGAGGATTGTGAGATTTAATTTAAGTTGTTGAGTTCTTTTAGGTTTTCAAATTCCCAATTCATGTTGGGCAAGGTAGGAAAAGGAAAAGTTTTTATTTTCTATTTTATTTTTATTTTATTTTAAACTTTTTCATGAAATGGTAAAATAAAATTTTCCTTTTTTTTTGGGTCCTTCTAGTGGCAATTAGTATGTGCAAACTTAATCTTATGCTTAAAATGTCTTTAAAAAATCTTATGCTTGAAATTAAATATAATTTCAAAAAAACTTATTCTTGAAATTATATATAATTTTAAAAATATTTCAAAATTATATATATTGTCAAAAATACTTTAAAATATATATAATCTTGTGTACTTCAAAAACAATTTATAATTATATATAAAGTTAATCTTATGCTTCGAATTATATATAATCTGAAAAATAGTTTGAGATATATATAATTTTTTAAAATCTAAAAATAATTTGTAATTATATATAAATTTAATCTCATACTTTTGTGTATTGTATACATAATACATTGGATATCATTAACGTATTATTATTAAGAGAACTTATAACTAAAAACTTATAGTCAAGTAATGTTAACATATAAGTTTAATTACTTAACATGCAAGTGTGATCATATTTAAGTAATGTTGATAATAATACTACTTATATATTAAGTCTGATCACAATCGATTAAATACATATTAGGTGATGTTGACATATAAGTGTAATCACATATTCGTAATTTCTATTAAATATGTGTTGTCACCTATTTTAGTGATCTTAATATGTAATTATAATTAGCTGATTTTAATATATTTTTTATTTAATATATTGAAAGTGTTTTTCTTAAAATAATTTAATTTTCCTCTTAGATATACATATATTTTTTTCTAAAATTCACAAATAACCTTCGAAATTTCAAACATTCATTTCCTTCTAAAATATGAGCTGCTAATTACATTAATCATTAATTAATGAAAATAATATAGTATTTTCTCTTTTTTATTTTTGAAAGTAGTGGTGACTTACGTAGGGTATATATATCTTAACCTTTTTAAGTGAAATTTAGATATTTAATTTTAATTGGGGGAGTACTTATATCTTTTCATTTTGATCAAGTTAATATCGGTTCTTTCAATATACACGATAAGGTACTTAATAAAATGAGTTAAGCTAACTAATCAAATCATTCGAAAAAATGAGAATCAAATAGAAAATTGAAGTTTGCTAAAAAAAAAAAAAAAGAAATGCTAGCTGTCTTAAAATTAATAACTATTTTTTGTGCAAATTAAAAATAATAAATGTTATATCTCTCTCTTTCTATAAATAAATAAATATATATTAATAAAAACAAAAAATATACATTTAATTATTGAATTGGCATAATAAAAATAATAGAGAAGGATCTTATTAAAAAAAAAATAAAATTAACAAAATATCAGGTTTTTTAAAAATTTGAATTAATAATAATAATATTATTATTAATATTAATATTAATGGTTGACAGCAAATTACAACCTCATAATAAAATTGTCTTGAATATGGGTGTGAAGAGGACATCACTTATTTGGACTTCGTGCTTAATTATATCAAGAAGAAAATGTCAACGAAATGTTAAAAGCAAAACAAAATCTTGAGACTTTTGAAATTCTTATGGACATCAATCACTACTGGCACGCAAATGTATATATATATATATATATATATATATATATATATATATATATATATATATATATATATATATATAAAAGTAGTTACGAAAACACTTCACAGCGACACATGATACTTCTTATGTTGACACATGGGTACTTTGAATTGTTGAGATTTTTTTTAATACTTTTTTTTTTATATATAAATATGAAGGTTATCTATCTGATCTGAATTTAATGAATTCATTGAATTCAGATAGATTGAGATGAAAGAATTCATTGAATCCAGATAGATTGAAATGAAGATTATCTGAATTTCAACATATCTTTTCGTTGTTCGATATGATTAACCACGTTTAAAGTTTGATAATTTACTATTTATTGTCAATAGCTTTTCACAATCATCATAACGGATTTCAACAATCCCGAAATACAGAGCACAATATGATAAACTTCACAAAAGCTTCTCCTTAAGGGCTACGAACCACTCCCCCGGCACTGTTGCCGTCTAGCTGCGCCACGGGAATATGTTGAGCTTTACTCTCTTCCCAAAAGCTTATGGACCTCTTCTTGGAACCCCTGCTCCCTCCGCCGCCTATGGAAAAGCTTTTGCTTCTGTAACACAGAGACAGAGAGCAAAGAAAACTATAAAGTATGGGAGGAAGCCATCTTCTTCACTTCTACAACTCCTCACATGCATACCGTATGAAACGCCTTACAGCTTACATCCCCATGTCCATTAAGGTATGATCTCTTCTTCCTCCTCCTCTTCCTCCTTATTCTGCAGTGTTCTATAGCAAACAAAATGTAATAAGTTTCTGTGGAAGAAGACAGCTTTAATTTCATGATTATTTTTAGAGATATAGTGAAGGGAAGAAGAAGATTCATGCCAATAAAGAACACAACCAAGAGGATATCAGAGCACCCTCCACAGCTGAGTTCACAAGACTAGCAGAGGAGAAAACCCGCCAAGGCTTTATTAGCCAAACCTCAGACAAAGCACAAGATGGTATTGAAGTAGCTGCCAATAGTGACTCAGATGCCAAATCTGTCAAGGAAAGATTAGAGAAGCCTCTAGGAGATGGAAACCTCCACAAACTAGGCGAGGAAAGGCATCCTCGGGAGAAGAAATAGGCTCTCACTATCCTCTCCAAGAATCAAGATTCCTAAAAAGAGCAGATATTGTAATAACGGATATTAATAAAGTAAAACATTTGTGGATGTTTCTCCTTTGGAATGGACTCTGTCTTCAGTTGTTTTTTTTTTTTTTCTATGTGAAATTTTGGGTTGATTAATGCCATTAATGCTATTTGATTCAAGAACTCCTTATCCTTATCCTTTATCATCAATAACCATTGGCGAGAAGAGATAGATATATATATATATAAGTATTTGAACTTAGTATTTAATTAAAACTATATTTAATTTTTTAAGACGTAAGTATAATTTAAATTTTATATAAATTTTGCAGATTCAAATATTAATATTACAATTTTATTTAAAATAAATAATGAAAATTTTAATATTAAAAAAATTACATTGATTAGTATTTTTTAAAAAAATTATATATTTATTTGTATTTTTTAAAAATTATTAGTTAAAATAAATAATGGAAATTTTAATTTTCTAAAAAAATATTTACATTGATTAATATTTTAAAAAAAATTATATATTTATTTGTGATTTTTTAAAAATATTGTTCTACATTTTTAACAAAAAATATAATTAATATATCTTTTAATTTTTAAAATTTTTATAAAATATTTTTAAATATAATACTATCAATCCAATATAATTGATTTGGATAAGTCAATAATTTGGACGGGAATTCTAAAAATTAATCTGTTTTCCTTCCACATTTGAATAGAAATCAAATTAAAAAATTTTAATTAAACACAAGTCTTCATTTAATTCCTTTATGTTTTCCTTTCATTTGAGAAAAATCAATCTAAATATCTAAATTTGTTTCTTCTTATCTCTTTTGATTCTAAGTCTTTCAATCCAAAAATATTATTAAAATAATGTGCCCTCGAGCAAAGATTTTCTAAGTTGCTTTAGCAAAGTTGATAATAAAAAGGAATTGAAAATTCTTCCAAAACCTTTGAGATAATAAAAAAGATAAGAACAGCTCATTTTAAATAAGTAACAACAAACCAATTATGTATGCAATACAACTTCTATGATTATAATGGATAATCTAACCATTTAGTAGTTGCATATATTTATAAATTTAATACATACACTCCTACTATTTATTTATTATCATATTCAATTCTTAAGTAAACAATTTCTATTCATTCATGTAGTTTAATATTTAAACATGCATATTTAGTCCATTTAGATCATGACTTAATCATTTAGCCTAATTTGCGTTTCAGATTTTTTTTTATTTAAAATTAAGGTGAAATTTTGCCTTCGTTATTATAATTATTAAATTTTAATTAATTATTGTTTCTTAAAAAATTAATTCAGTTATTTAAATTTCACCTTAATTCATTATATTTAAATAAATTTATTTAAAACAATTAATATTTAAATATACCATAAATTTTCTATTACTACAAAGCAAGACTCCCAAAATCCAAAAATTTCCGTTTGCAATTTCACAAAGTTTGATTCAAAAAATGGAAAAAAAAAATTACCATAGCTCAGAACTATAAAAATATCGGGCACTCAAAAATAATATTCTATTTCTAATAATATTTCAATAAAAATTATTTTCACAATAATAAAAGATAATATGATCAACACTCCTGTGCAACGCATGGGCACCACCCTAGTGTAGCATAATAGAAACTCAATTAATTATCTTTTATTCTTTACGAAAAAATTTTATATCTAAATACAAAATAGTTTACCTTAGATAGAAAACTTAAAAAATAGTGGTACATAAATAGGTAAAATTTAAAAAGATATAAAAACTAATTTTTTTGTTATAAGAAAAACAAAAAATATCTCTTCCAATTATGCTTCTATTAATTATTGACTAATAAATATTTCATTGCATACTTATCTAAATAAAAAATTCAAATTCATCTTAATGATATTAAAATAAATATTTATTATTATAAAATTTATTTCATTGCATTTTTTTTGAAGAAAAAAGAAAGATTTATTAGATAGAAAAATCAGCCATGACTATCGAGATTATATTTGATTGCATATTTTTATTGTATAAAGTTTTTGTATTATTTTTATGTTAAAAGAAATTGTATTATTTGCTTTTGAATGTTATTTTTTAAAATAAATAAAAATATGTTTTTAATTCTAATTGAATAAAATAGACCTTTGTTTTAAAAAATAAAACATTGAAACACACATACACCTCTTTATTCTTCTCTATAGTTGTTAATGCCAAGATATTACTATTCATTGACGTAGTCAATAGACTATTTTTTTTTAATGGGAATAAGTAAAGGTTTCAGTCATTAGTTTTATATAGATTGAAGAAATAGGTTAGGGCACATACATAATTTTTGATGGAAAACGCGAAAACAGGGGAGCATGCTGTAAGTTAAAAAAATTTGCAGAAAAATAAAACGCGAGCCTTAAAGGCTATGCGGAAGTGTGAAGATTATACCTCTGCATTCCTTAACCCTCTTAGGTTGCGTAGGAACAGATTGAACGGTTGGAATCTCTTCGCTTTGCTCACTTGAAGGAGCTTTCGGTTGAACACCCGCTAGCCTTCTACTTCGCCTTGTTTGCATTAACGCTTAACTCTCCAACTCTCGGGATATTCCTCAACCTAACCTCTAATTGGTGAACACTATGGAGAAGAAGAATGGTCTCAAATCTCTTTGGTTCACTCGCTATTGATTAACAAAGTCCAAGAAGAAAATCAAAAGAAAGGAAAACGTGAGAGACCAGAGAGAGAGACGTGAGATCCCCTGAGAGACGTGAGACTCACTGAGATGTCTTGTGAATTTAGGGTTCACTAGTTTATCGGTTTGCCAAAAACAGGTCTCTCATTATCTGATAAACATATCCCCAGGATATCATATTTCAAACACCCAGATGTTATCCTGAGCATCTGTTTGGCCTAACCCTAAACTCCTCTTAACCGTATCTGGAAAAACCCTAAGGTCCAAGCTATTGGGCCAGAAAAATATTTATTATTTTCCTTGGACCCAAAAGGCCCAAAATAATAAACATTAATTATTTGTTTCCTGTGCTTATATAAACAACCCAATAAATAATTAAGAAGCCCAAATGAACCAAAATAACTAATCTTTAATTATTTATTTCTTGGGCCTATATAAATAACCTAATAAATAATTTAAACATTAATTATTTCCCCTAGTTTAAGCCCAGGTTAATTTCTTAATTATTCATACTGGACCTAGGCCCTGAATAATTAATTAACCAATTAAACTAGATAATTAATTTCTCTCAACTCCTATTTTATTTATTTATTTATTTTATTCCAGTCCAATAATAAATTAGACTTCCTGAATAAAATAAAATAAAATAAAATAAAATAAAATAAAATCCTCTTCAACTGAGACCAATTCCTCAATCCAAAAGTAGTTAGGACTTACGGGCTATCCCGAAGACCAAAAAGACACATCGCCTTGGCTGCTAAAATGACCAAAATACCCCTGCTATATAAATAGCTGTATTTTGCATTTTAAATATTTCCTAATATCACTATAAGGAAATATTGATCCCAAGGACAATGGTGCATTTGCAAAGTCCCCGACCTACAGGTGAAATGACTAAAATACCCTTCTACACATCGCCGTACATTTAGAGAGGAAGAAGTGTACTAACACCCCCTTAAATGACATCTACCATCCTTAGGCTTCTAGTCCAATGGTCCACGACTTCCTGGAGTGTTTCCGCTTTCTAAGGGAGCTACCCTAAAGTAAACATCCAAGTCATGTTTCCCAGGGCCCTGGATAATTTAAACCATTCGGACAACCACAAGGGGCGATATAGTGCAGAAACTATCTTGTATAAGTCTGTCTTAACTAACTAGTCACACATACCCAACATGCAAGTATATTGGCCCTACGATAGAACCTCAACTACAGCAAATCAAAGTATATGCTTCCAGCTTCGCTAGACCACCAACTCATACTCAAGTCGTAGAGTACTAGTCCACGCTGTAGCGGTAGTAGTTTAGGTTTCTACCATATAGTACTTTGAGAAACCACTACTACATGTCCTGTTCTACGTATTCGAAATACGCTTATGTCATGAAGTGCGTGGACTACCCACTGGCTAAAGGTAAGCCATTCCCCATTTGAAATTCATAACATAATAACCTAAACATGATGAGGTTCCCAGCCTCATCAATAGGTTAAGAACAAATGTTTATGTGTTAAATAACCCGTGATCCATACCTTACTGTGAAAGACCACCATTCACATGGATCACTTATTTAAACACAATGGGTCTGTTCCAAACGAAAATCGTGCACAAACAAATAGTAAATTCACAAACAATTTCTGAAAATAAATTCTTTTATTAAAATATTCGATTTTACATCAGAAACCTAGTCTAAGAGGGCATACAATCCAACAATTTTATCATCACAAAAATCCATATCCCCTTCTACTTGTTGTTTCAAAACAGTATCCATGGCAGCCGCATCTCTTCCTCTAAGGCCGCCGCAATCTCCTCTCACTATTTTCTTCCTCCAAGGCAGCCACAATCTCTCTTTCTTCTTTATTTCATTTCCTTCACTATATCTCCTCACGTCTTCTTGTTGTTCCAAAACATAGCCTTTATGTCCTTTGTTCCCCATGGCCGCTTGTCCTCTATTGCTCCCCATGGCCGCCACTTCTTTGTTCCTCATGGCCGTCGCATCTCCTCTCCCTCTTTTCTTTCTCCGAGGCCGCGGCCATCTCTCTTTCTTCTTTATTTTATTTCCTTCGCTAGTTTCTTCCATCCTGCTATTGGATGATTGGGTTCGCTTATCGCAGTGAACTAGAACGTGAATCCGAGCAAATTTCAACATCTCAGTACCACGAATCGGGACGTACGAATTGATTCACGATTCGACACTAAAAAGAGCGAATCTGGTAACTATGGCCGAGACTTGTCTACCTCCAACGGAAGAATTGGTTGTCGAACCAAAACTGGCCCCCAAAGAACTGACCGCCCAAGCAGAAGAAGAAGAGGAAACCCTAACGGTAGTCGCTCTGTCCGAGGAAGTTCCGAATTGGCTTTCCATAGTTCTTTTTGCCCAGCCGATTGAGACGCCTCACACTCCTTCTGATGTGGATTGACTTCTTTCTTTTATTTTATTTTTTTCAAATGTAGCAGCCATCTGATCGGCTCTTGTTCGTGATCAGCCGTTTCGTATGAATGCCAACATACTTCTTTTTTCCTTCTGTTGTTTTTCTATATATATATTTTTTTCCTTTTTTCTCTCTCTCTCTCTTTTTTTTTACTCTTCTCCTGCCAAGGTTCCCTTCCAGAATGTAGGATAAAACTTTTTCAAATACTTACCGTTTATGGCGTTATTTACTTCATTTCCGTTGGGTGTCATCAGCCGATAGGCACTTCCATCGAAAACCTGTGTAACAAGAAAATGCTCCTCCCATGAAGCAAACCACTTACTATAGCGTGGGTCTTTTGGTGCAACGGATGGTATGATTTTCCAAACCATGTCTCCTATTTGAAAACTCCTTCCCTGCACTTTCCGATAATAGGTTCTTGCTTCCTTCTCTTTATGCCTTCTGATATTTTCTAACGTTGTCCAACGGTCTTCTTCGGCTTAGTCCAAAATCATGGCCAGGGCCAATTTGTAATCTTCAACCGACAAGCAGTGTTGGTAAGCTACTCGGGCCGACCGCAGTGATAACTCAGCGGGTAGCATCGCATTCTATCCATATGTTAGTTGAAATTGATTGAATCCTGTAGTGGTTTTGTAAGCATTCCGATATGCCCACAGCACCTCTTGAAGGATTTTGTGCTACCTTCTGGGTTTATCTTCCAATGACTTACGGATCATACTGATCAGAGTCTTGTTTGTAGCTTCATCTTGACTATGGGCCTGTGCATAATACGAAGATGAATGCAGTAATTTAATTTTAAATTGAGTTAGAAAATCACGTACTTTGTCTCTCGTGAACATAGTTCCTTGGTCAGCCGTTATGGTTTCAGGAATGTCGAATTGGAAAAGGATATTCTACTGAAGAAAGGTGATAACGGTAGGTTGGGTTACTCTGGTCAGAGCTTGTGCCTCTACCCACTTAGTAAAATAATCAATCGCCACTAAAATGAAGGCGTGCCTTTCGGTTGATGGTGGGTGAATCTTGCCAATGACGTCTAGAGCCCAACCCCTTTATGATAGGATGCATGTCAGTGGTGGCTGTAGGAATCAAAGGGCCATGCTTTTGATATTGCTCACATCCGGTTGCATAGGTTAGCAGTCTATGGTCATAGAGGGCCAATAAAATCCACGTCGTTGCAGTGTCAATTTTCACTTAGGACCTACTTGATGAGCGCCACATAGGCCTTCTAACACCTCGGCTAACGCCTGTGCTGCTTCTTTCTTTGACAAGCATTTCAACAAAACTCCTGTATGGATTCTTCTGAATAGATCGTTCTCGATCAATACCATGTTCAATACCTTACGTTTTAACTCCCGTGAAACCTGACCCGTAGGCTTCCATAAGTATGAAACAATATCGGAATGCCAGTCTTTTTCATGTTTCTCTTCTGATATCTGCTGACACATTACCACCCCGACTATTTTCTTAAAACCTAAAGCCATTTGAGCTAAGTCGTTTGCTCCCTAGTTCTTAACTTGAGGAACATGAGTCAAGATAACTTTCGAGAAGTAATGCAACAATACTCTCACTTCCTGTAACTTGTCCGACAACACAGGGTTAGTGCATTTGTATTCACCCGAAATTTATCGGATGACAATTTGAGAATCTCCTATTATATTGACTATTCGTGCATCCAAAGACTTCAGGATTTGAAGTCCCAAAATGAGAGCATCATATTCTATCTGATTATTTGAGGTCCCTTTACTTAATTCAAACATAATTTTTCCTTGTCGTCTGCAAGGAGCTTCAACAACCAACTCGGCACCTGCCTTATACTGAGTGCTAGATCCATCAAATTCCAACTTATATGGTTTGTATGAAATGTACTCCTGTACCTTTTTCTTTTTAGGATTGGGCATTTCTAAGCATGGATGCTTGGCCAAGAAATCGGCTATGGCTTAACCTTTCATAGCTTTCAAAGGTAAGTGAGTTAGGAAAAAAGCATGTAACTTAATAGCCCACTTTATTAACCGTCCTTGCAACAGTGGGCGGTTTAGCAGATATTTGATGAGATCAATTTTATATAGAACTTGCACTTGCTTAGGTCGCAAATAGTGCTTTAGTTTCACACATGCATAATATAAAGATAAGCATAGTTTTTCAACAAGGAAATACTTAGTCTCGGTGTCCGTCAGGTTCCGACTAAGGTAATACACTGCCCTTTCAACCCATGTGCAATGTCCTGAGCTAGCAGGCAGCTGATAAACTCCGGAGCTGTCGAAATGTACAATTTCAAGAGTACTTTATCTCGCGGCGGCACCAAGATTAGTGGTTGTGACAAAGCTGCCTTGATTTGATCAAAGGCTGCTTGATGCTCCGGTTGCCTAATGAATTCTAGAGACGACTTTAACCGGAGCAAAGAAGAGAACACCTTTTGCTTACCTGTGGCGTTCGCCAAAAACATCGCAAGATATTAATCTTCCCTAAGAAACTTTGGAGTTCCTTTTTGGTTTGCGGTAGTCTTACCTGTAGAATATCCCTTTCTTTGTTCTGGTCCATTTCAATCCCTCTTTAATTCACCAGGAACCCGAGGAAGTTTTCGGCTGAAACCCCGAAGGCGCATTTGGTAGGGTTGATTTTTAACCAGTGCTGGCGCATTCGAAGAAAGGCCTACTCCAACCACTGTAGGTGTTGTGAAAAAGTGGGTGACTTAACCACTAAGTCATCAATGTAAACTTCCATGGTCTTGTCGATGAGATCATGAAAAATGAAGTTCATGGCTCTCTGAAAAGTAGCTCCAGTCTTCTTCAATTCGAAAGGCATAACTAACTATTCGAATAAACCGATTGATCCTGAACAATGAAAAGCTGTCTTCCTGGTGTCTTCTTCGCCTATGAATATCTAGTTGCACCTGGAGTATCTGTCCATAAAGCTTAGGAATTGTTTTCTCGCAGTTGAGTCCACCAACATGTCAGCCATCGGTATGGTGTATTCATCCTTTGGGTGGCCAAATTCAGATTTCTGAAGTTAATGCAAACCCGCAACTGGTTGTTCTTCTTAATAACGAGCACAATATTGGACACGCAGCCTACATACTAGCAGGTATGGATGAAACCACACCGAAGCAACCTCTCAATTTCTTCTTTGATCCTGGGTAAAAGAGTGGGATTAAAACGTTGGGCAGACTACTTATGAGGCCTGAAACCTTCTTTCATCAACAAGCAGTGCTCCACAATGTCTCTGTTCAGCCCTGATATTTCATGATAATCCCATGCAAAACAGTCTTTGTACTGATGTGTCCGGACTTGGGTGTAAAAAATCATACAAAAACTGAGTACATTCCCAATCAAGTTAAATTAAAACGTTCAACCCAAATCACACATATGAGCAAGCGTATTCATCATTTACCGAGCATAGGGTTTAAACGAGTGTCGATTCTCAAGGAACAAGTAGATATTAATTACATTTTTTTCATTATTTAACCGACTCAATAAAGTTAAAACAAATAAAACAAAACAAAACAAAGAAAAATAAAAATATACACATGTGAAGGATGGAGAATTATGTAACTCAAACCATTATCTAGACAACCATAACCTTAACATACCTAATTATTATCATAACTAATCATTCTCTTGGCATCATGAAGGATTAAAATAGACTCACTTCTTTCCTAATCCATGAACTCCTATCTTCTAGGTAACTTGGCATCACATACTCTGTCTCAACCAGTCTTACCCAAAGAGATGCATTAACCACAATCCTTAATTCAAGTCCTATTCTCAGGCAAACTTAAAACATGAAATTAACCACTGAATCCATACTCTGGCAGACATCAATTAACCTTTAATTACTCTGTCCTTAGTAATTAACCCCAGTAATTAAATACCAAGAGTAATAATCAATTAATCAAAAGATCAAATACCTCTAAAAATCATGAATATCTAAAACAATGTCAAATTATAATAAAACAAGTAACACACCATTATTCAAGAAAAAGAAAACAAAGTAAAAGAAAGCACTCATAGACAAGCCTCATTCTTCTTCCTTTGAAGACTTTCTTGTACAATCCTCCTTGAATTGAAGAATTTCTCCTTTGATTGAGTGATTTTCTATGATGATCAATGAATTTCCCATTTTTTCCTTGTGTTTTTCATCTATTTATAGGCTTAGGAAGTGTCTAAACTCATAGGTACAGTGTTCTTGGTCGAGTAGAAATTGGAAGATACTAAAACTCTTCAGATTGCCAAAAATCGCGTAGAAAAAATCAAGCACCGCCTTAGCTTCAGGGCACAGCCGGCGCTGCCATGGCTCTCGGAGCCGACGTCGGTTGTGTTCTGCTTCTCTACTTGTTCGTCGATTTTTCTATGAATTTCACATAATGAAGACTAGAATGCAGTTGGCACCGCCTTGACTCTTGGAGCCGGCGTCGGTTCCACTATGTTTCCCTCTATTTTGCTAATTTTTTTGTCATTTCGAAGTTCGTGCCAACAGTGTATGGCCGGCGCCGGTTATAGAGCCCTAGCTGGCGCCGCCTCTCTTCTGTTTTGTGAAGTTTTTGTTTCGTTTTACCCCAAAAACTTGAAATAATGAACAAAACACCTTTCCAAGGGTAAAATCTCAAATATGAAGGAATATGACTAGTTATTGAACAAAATGTATCACAAAAGAACCTCAACTAACTAAGAAAAATATGACTCATTTAGCCCCTATCATGTACCTACGAATTAGTACCGCTAGAGCATTTCGCTAATCGAAAGTTAAGTACAAGCTTACCTTTGTAGTTTGTTTTCCCCAGATTTCTCGATATCCACTTTCGTTAACGGGTCCTGAGCGATGAAACTAGGTGCATGCCGAATGTCAGGGTCCTCTGTTTTTGGACATTGATCTTCCAACCATTCCGTTGCGATTTGATTATGAGCCATGATGAGCTTGGAGTAATGGCTTGAGTAAAAGGTAGAGCGGTAGAACACAGCCTCATTCATATGTACTTCTGCAAAAAATGGATTGGAGTCGGCTGGTATCCTTTCTACTCATTCTTTATCCCAAATCAGCATCATTTGGTGAAGCGTTGACGGAACACAATAGTTCGCATGAATCCAATCCCTATCTAGTAAGACAGAATACGTCGGCTTTGTCGTGATTACAAAGAAAATAGTCTTACTAACGTTAGATCCGACGACCACCTCAAAAGTAATAACTCCTTCTGCTTTAGCTGCCTCCCCGGTAAAATTAAGCATTTGGATATCTATAGGAGATAGATAGCGTTGATCCTTACCCAAACGCCTTAAGGTTGCCAACGGTTTGAGATTACGTTCAGCATAGCTCCTCCATTGATGAAAACCTGAGAGAAAGGTCTTTCGTTGATATGTGCCTTGATGTACAATGGTTTGAGATGATTGGTATGTTTTGCCATGGGATAGGAAAAAACATCCTTTTCGATGGTATTTTAAACTCAATGAGCTCAACGGCCGTTTCTTCCATTGCATAGTAATCTTCTTCTACCGTTTCTTGCTTGGTCTTCACTCGAATTGTGATGGGAGAATGCTGAGCATGTTCTGACTTATGGAAGTACATACCTGTTTAACCGACCACTCCTCCAACGCTTGTTTTTGCTGAACCCATCTACTTTGTTCCCATCGTTTTTTAGTTTTTGAAAGCTGGGAACGATGGTCCGGGAAGAATGGCTCTTTACGAGGCACATATACTGTAAACTTCTCATCCTTCCCCTGAAAATGAGTCGTGAAGGTCGGAATTGTAAACCGAGTGAAAACTGACGGCTGATCGTCTAGCCTGTTGAACGTTGGTCTTTCCCTCTCCAAGATCTTGGACTGCTTCATGACTGAAGAATCTCCCGACTCATGCTCCATATATTCTTTACATGTCTGTACCATACTTGTATCCATCGATGGGAACATGTCTGTATCGACTAAGGTTTTCTCACGTTTATTAGTAAATCTTACCATTCCTTCTTGTAAAGCCTTCTGTATTGTGTTCCTGAAAATAATACAACTATTGGTATTATGAAAAAACGAGTTATGTCACTTACAATATTTCTTACTCTTCAACTCCTCTGGGCCCGGAGCCTTGTGGCCGAAAGATAGACGAATCTGTTTGTCTTTGACCATTTGATCAAAGATTTGCTTAGCCCTTGATACATTGAATATGTATGTGGATGGCCCTGCAGGAGAAGCTACATCCTTCCCATTGCCAGTTTTCAAAAAAGGACAAGTATAAGATGTACCTTTTACTAATTCTGCTACCATCACTTCCAGTAATTGTTCTTCCTCATTATCAGTAACGTCGTCCATCACTAATATCATGGTTTGCCCTTGAGAAAATTTAACTGACCGCCTTTTCTCTTTTTCCTTGATCATTTCTTCTATTCTAACGACTTGGGACAACAGGCGGGATAGGTCAGAGAAGTCCTGAAGGATAAGGCACTCTTTGAGCTGCAGATGCATTCTACTGATGGCTATCTTGGCACACTCTATTTTCGACAATTGGGTGGTGCATTTGGCTTTAATTTGCCAAAAACGCTCAATGAACTCTGCTACACCTTAAGATGATCTTTGCTTGACTGCCAAAAGATTAGCTATGGAGACTTCAGGTGCTGGTTTAAAGAAACGCACATGAAAAATTCGTTCCATATCTGCCCATGAGTACACGGAATTGGGTGTCATATTTGCATACTAAGTAAAAGCTGCCCCTGTCAAGGACAAAGAAAAAAATTGCAATTTATGCCAGTCACTATTCCCGAACTCTCCACATTGTGCTGTAAACCTCCATATATGTTCCATCGTGGACTTGTTGTCCTCTCCTGAGAATGTGAAAAACTCAGGCAACTTAAATCCTCGTGGTAGTACTACCATAGAGTCCACCCATTCTGGGTACGGCGTCTGATACACTAGTCGATTCCTGGCTTGTCGACGAAATGCCTCCGTCATTGAGTTGACATCGGTTGATAGTACTAGCTGTTGATTTTACGTGGGGGAACCTATCATAGTTGGTCGAGAACCTTGTCCTGAGAATAAAGCCATCTCAGGGTACCCTACTCCCTGCATTGGATAAGCTGTCGCCGTGATCGGATACGCAACAGGGACAGCTACAACGTAACTCTGGGGTTCTCCGTACGAGGAACAAACATTCCTGGTTGGAGCTGCATTCTGGTTTTAGAATACCTGTGCCCCCATCGGCACCTGGGTCCCTGTGACCGGATATAATGGAGTTCTTTCTAGGAAATGTTCCGCAGGAATCATGCTGGGTGCATTTAACCCCAGATTCCTTTAGTGCCCCCCGAGCATTGGCATTGGCTACTCTCGGCGCAACAATTGTACTGACCCATAAGATGGTGCAACAATGGATGAGGGGGGAGGATACACACCTACCTGAGGTGTCCTGTAAGCATTTTGCCTTTATTCGAAATCATGAAGCTCGTTCTAAAGCAGATGTGGGAACACTGTGGCGAACTGAGGAATAAGACTCTGAATGAGTTCCCCTGTACACTGCTCCATGGCTTGTCGTATAGCAGTTAAAGAAGTGGGTGTTAACTGGGACACCTGGGGAAGAGACGAAGACTGTACCCCCTGTTGCTCAAGGATGGTGACCTGAGTGTTGTCAGACGTCGTCATTGCAGGATCAAACGCTCCCCGTAAAGTTCGAACTGTAGGCCGATTGGAGGAATTCGATGAAAGCCTTGAGGATTGTTGCTGAGAATTAGCTATAATGCGTCTTGAACACAATTACATGCAATAACTACCTTTAGTCCTATTGGGCATGCTAATTTATGTTACGAAAAGGGGAGCTGATGGAACTGTCGATCAGCTACTCTTCTGATAAACGTAAACAGTCCGATGGAAAGATGAATAGATGAGTCGGACCTTTTAAAAGACGTGGATTCCTTAAATTTACTATAGAAAGGACCTAAGAAAGTAGAAATATTGCATGCGAAAACAAAGTAGGATTGAATACAGTATATTTTGATTGAGACAATGAACAAATACAAAAGTATTGAAATCAAAGCAACATAAAACGGAAAGTTGGTAATCAAAGGAGTAAGGAAAACTGTAAAGAAAATGTAAACAAAGTTGTATGAAAAGCTGTAAAAAATGCAGAAAATGGAATTGAAAACTAGAAGAAAATTTGATAATTTGGTTTGAGACGATTGTTGTTGGGTTCTTCACTCTGGAGCTCCTTGCTCATTTTATGCTAGCCGTGGCATGGTCATTGACTATCCGAATGTGGAGAGAATCCCGCTTCGTAGCTGGTCCTTAGCGGTTGAGAACGGTAGTGTTTTACCGATCGTGTCGTGATGTGGGAGTGACAGCTCATCGACTCCTGGTTCCGATGTTAACTGAGTACATCGACTGAAGATTTTCTTGACGTCATTATCCGTTTAGCATAATTCATATCGGTTTCGGCTCAAAATTACCGTTGTAACGGATCGACTAAATATGACGTTAACACATTCAGATTTAGATGAAGAGAATCAGATATTATGTCCACACTTCTACTTGTTGCATCAACTAATCTCAAAATTCGTTCTTTTTTTTTCTTTTAAATAAGCAATTAAAGATTGATGGCCTTTTCTCCCCCTAATATCCACAACAGTAATAAGCCAGCAAATCCTTGCTAGCTAGCTACGATTCTTGTTTAACAACACAACAATGGCAGCAAAGTTCCTTCTCTCCATCTTCTTCTATTGGCTCAAAACTTCTCCATCCATCTCCATTTGCAGAGGTATCAAAGACATGAACCTCTGTTCTCAGTCTTGAAATTTCTCCTGGAACCCTATAACCAGCCAAGAAATACAAATTTGTCCCTGTTGAAGCCATTGTTAAGTACAACCTTTGCATTGGTGACCAATTTGTTTCTGTACAAATTGGAGAAGACAAGGTATCCAATCTTGACCCTGGAACCATATCCCACATCTTCAATTTCCCATCGTAGGCTTCAACATGTCCCTTCCATGCATTTAAGCAATCTCCAGAGCTAAAAAGCCTTCCATTTATTGCTACTATTTGGTTTGGTGGCACATCCAACTCCCACATTCTTGCCACGAGATCCCACTTGTCATTTTCGTAGTCATACACCTCTGCCGAGCTTCGTTCCATGATATATGGTCCGGGAATACCGTTATCTCCCCGCTCGGCAAAGCCTCCGACGACGTAGATTCTCCCTTGCCAAGTCACGCCGACGCATTTGTACCTAAGGGTACTCATGTCTGGCAATGATTTCCATTCATCTAGGGCAAGGTCATAGACCTCGGCCGATGAAATGCCTTTAGCACTGCCTTTGGTAGATTGTCCTCCAGCTACGTAAATCTTGTTCTTGCTAACAGTGCATGCAAAATCACACCTTGGTGAGCTCATGGGGGCACACTTGTACCACACGTCATTACTAACATCGTAGCGAAGCACGGTGGGAATCACATCTAGATCGTTTTCATGAACAAAATCAGGATCATCATGGCTGATATCCTTGTGGTAGAGCCGGCCACCGATCACATAAATCGAGTTTCCGGCGGAGACCATCGCGAAGCCTTTCAAGACATGGTTTTCTATGAGTCCCGGAATGAAAGTTGACCTACGCCACGAGTTGTTTGAAGGGTTGTAACAGTCTATCCAATTGCATACGTTAGTCTTTGATGCCGGATCCTTACCACAAAACGACACATAAATTTCATAATTACTCAAAAAAATTTCCTCGGATTGCCCGGAAAGCGTCAAAAGTGAACCCATTGGCGGCCGAATTAATGTAGAAAAAGAATAAAGAGAAAAAAAAGGTTAGAGATTGAGGAGGGGGTTGGATCAAGGTGGCTCATATATTCGTCTTTGAAGTGGAAGGCCGGGGGAATTGCTTAGGGTGTTATGGGGTTCTATTTATGTCATTCTGCAAAAGAAAGTCCTAAGGTTTTTGGGAGGAGTAGCTTGTAAATATCGATGAAGAAGGAGACAAGTCTTGTTGGAATCACCAAGGTTGATCGTCAATGGCGTTCAATTCTATGTTTTCCTCGTTGCCGGTGATTTTGAGGTATGGTTAGGCTGAAGTTCTTTTCTCTTGTCTTTTAAGATGATAAATGGTGAATTACTAGTTGACACCTCCCGCTACGCGCAGAGATTTTGCCCGATGATTAAATAAAATTTATCAAATATGTACAAATAAATAAAATTTATAAATAAATTATTAATTAGAGAGTATAAAACAAAGATTAATGTACATATATTACAACTGCTATTGATAGAGGATATACATTTAAATATAAAAAAATCAACAATTGTCCCCCTATACTTTTATGAATTTTTCTATAATTATTGTCACTAATCTAGAGATATAATCCAAAAACGAATAAGTATAAGTTTCTTCGATTTAATAATCAATCTAAAAAATAATAAATCAATTGTCTTTTATATGTGTTTATTTGTATAGAGTGGAGAAAAGAAATTACATAAAATTCAAATTTGTGAGAAAAACTGTTCTTAAGTTATATTATTTTCGATTAAAAAATCAATATATAATTTTTGCGTTTGTATGAATTATGATTTTTTTTTATCAAATATCTCCTGCAACGATAAATATTAAACAAAAAAAAAAAGAGAGATTAATATAATATTGTACTAAAAAGTGATAAATAAATTAATTATCGAAATTACTCGTAAAATTAGATAAAAGTACTTAAAATTGTAGACTTACAGTTAAAATGAGAACTGCAATTACAGACAAACAGATAAAGCAGTATTATAAGTTAATTTTCTATACCTTTGTTCCTTCTCAAAATTTGTTTACGTGCAATCACAAATAAAACAATATTATAAGATAGAAATAATTAGTTTTAGTTTTTTTCTTTCTTTCTTACCTCCATCAAAATTGAAGTATAATGATAAGCAAAACCTATATTGTAAATGATTATTATTACTTGGTATCCAAACTTCCTCAAAAAATAAATAAATAAGTAAATAAAATTTACATAAATGTATCCCTGCAAAAAGAGGGAAAAAGCCAAAAAGAAAATAAAACATTACATTGGAATGGATCCTAATCATCAATCTTGTTGTATCCTAAATGAAAAGAACAAAGAGTTATCACATATATGGAAGAAGTTCTTCAAAATTATATTAGATAAAATAAAAAAGTTAATAACCCAAAATAAAAAGAGAATAAGTTGAATATGAATAGACAAATTAAATATTTATGTATGATATCTTGATACCTTGTATGTTAATCGTCAACTACTACAACTACATTTATAAATGTGCCCATTGCATTAGTAGCAGTAAGGTTATACTTCTTCTATGTTGCTTTTCAAAGATGAGTTAAGTGACCATGAACACCAGGAAAGATGCATTTGAGAGTTTCAATAGCTTGAAAAAATCTAGCATCCCTCTCATTTTCATGTCTATCAGCCTTCAGTTCATAGAGTTGGTTTTCTAAGTCATCAATTTTTGTCTTCTACCTATCATACTTGCATCCATAGACAAAAAATGTATCTTATCATCAATAATGAAAATTCAAAATTCTAGTTTCAATTAAATGAAGAATATATGCAAAAAAATAGTAAGCCAATGCATCTAGATGTCATTCCATAAATAAATCAAAGAATGAAAATTTTTACAAATAGTAATAATGTGTAATAAATTAAAAAATGAAACTTGTAGGTCTATATTATTATGAAATAATAATGTGTCTCTTCGTTTTTCTTATTGACTCTTAAATTATATTGAAGAGATTAACACCATCCATAAAAGAATACAAAAAGGTTTTACTAAATTTTACAATTAATTGGAGAATATGGGGGAAAAAACATTGCTTTGAAAATTTTCTTGAATAATTTAGTCCCCTCTTTGCTTTTAATTTTTTCAAAAATATTAATAATGTGTAATAAATTAAAAAATAAAACTTGTAAGCCTATATTATTACGAAATAATAATGTGTCTTTTTATTTTTCTTATATGACTCTTTAATTGTTTTTCATAAATTATCTTTCTCATTTATGTTATAGTAATACTCATATATCTTTTTATACAATATTGTTAAATGTCTAATTTATCCATGATGACCAAATTAATTTCAACCATGAAAAGAGTTAGGTGGAAGTATTGATTAGATTAACATCATTCATAATAGAATACAAAAATATTTTAATAGAACTATACCATTAATTAGAGAAAATAAAAATTGTTTTGAAAATTTACTTGGATAATTTAATTCCCTTTTCACTTAACTAGGAATAAAATGATAATAAAAAACAAGAAAAAAAAAACAAAACTGTAACAGACAGAAAAGAAACTTAGATAAAAAATGACAGAAATCCAAAACTTCTAAAGAAATAATAACAATCATCCAATATGAACTGATAGAATAGATAAATTAACTAATTAACAATAAAAAGATATACTCATAGACAAATTAAGAAATCAAAGAGTCACAATAACTCAAAAATAGTAGAAATATTTGTTACAACGGTTGTAGGTTGATAAATATTTATAAAATATTTTATATGATTACTGTCCTCTGTTTTTCCTTTTTCTGTTATCTCTTTTCTGGAGTTATTCTAATTATATTTATTCTAATTATGTTTTTGTCATAAAATTATATTAAACTGGAGCATTTGTCTTATTTGAGTATTGTTGACCTGTGAATTTATTGATGGTTTTTTTGCTTTTTTAATGTTATAAATATATTTGTGTATTTTTTACGTATTTGACTTCTTTTCTTGAGTTTTGTTGTTATTTTGCTTCTTCATCTGTTCTTGTTTTGTGGGCAATTCTTTTGGCTTTTAAGGTCATGATGGTACTTTATTTTTGAGTAATTTTTATAATTAATTTTTCTCATCAGAATATGTGTGTGCATATGTTCTGTAATCTTTGTCGAACTAAGTATGTCTATTTTTTTTTTTTGTTATGTGATATTTTATTTTTTATTTTTATATTTTATATATGTTAAAATGCTGATTTTTTTGCCACTTACTCAAAAGTAACCCATTGGTATTCTAATTACATTTATAATAGAATTTTTAGTTTATAAACTGTCCAAATTCTCTATGCATTTTGACAAATTCATTAATATGATTGGTTTTTTAGTATTATTGTCTATGAGTTATTAATATGGTTATTAATAGTTATAAATAATTTTCATAATTTTTGGTTAAAAATAATATTATACATGTTTAATAACTATTTTACCCATGACGATCAAACTAATCTCAACCATTGAAAAGTTTAGGTTGAAACATTTTAAAATCTATATCATTCATTAAGGAAATTGAAAAGATTTTTTTTTATAAAATTCTTAAAAAAATAATATGGTCAATTCAATCCCCTCTTGACATTCTATGAGTTATTAATAGTTAATAATATAATAAAGTGTATAGTTACTAATATAGTTATTAATAGTTATAAATATTTTTCATAATTTTTTGATTAAAAATAATATTATATATGTTCAATGATTATTTTATCCATAACGACTAAATTAATCTCAACCATTAAAAAGTTTAGGTGGAAGGATTCTAAAATCTATACCATTTATTAAAGAAGTTAAAAAGTTTTTTTTTAAAAAAAATCTTAAAAAAATAATATGGACAATTCAATCCTCTCTTGACATTTAGAATATACATTTAGACTAGGAAGAAACAATAGGATAAGAATATATAGGGGCGCAGGAGTTAAAACTTAGAGACGAAAGGAATTAAATATAGTAAAAATATATTAGAGAATAATATATTGTTATAATTTTAAAAAAAATAAAAGTGTGACAAAAAAATATAATTTAAAATAATTATTTTACAAATTTAAAAAATTTTAAAAATTTTGAGATGGACGCCACCCTACGCCCTAGTTCCGTCCTTGAATATGCAGAAGTGACGAAGATAAGGGCCGCCGCCATAATACTTTTTAAAAATTTTATTTTTATCTTAGTAAAATTACAAATTTTTATAAAAATCCTATTAAATTTTATCCTTTATCATTTCAAAAACTTTTCAAAAATTTTATAAATTTTATAACATAGTTTATCTTCTAACTCTACATTTCAAGTTGTGTCTCTAATAGGGAGGATAGATAGAAGTGAGCAAAGGGTTACAATCATTTTCAAGTTCAAGAATCTCTCTTAGTTTTTCCATCTTGGTTTTTCAGTTTGGTTGATTAAAATCCCTTTTGTTTTAGTGTTAGCACTGTTGGGATTCGTGGACTCCTAAACGCGGAAAACATCTACGAATCCCTCCCGAGGACCCAAGTAAACGATTAAGAAGATGTAAACGATTAAGAGTTACCTCTGGTTGCTGTAATCTAAATCCTTCGATTACGGTTTGCATTGTTGTACGTTCGACCAGAACAATCACCGAGACGTTGCGGTATGCGAACGTCCTCTACGGATACACACCGCGAACTCACTCGATACCCGGGGAGTGCTAGCGCCTAGGGTTTGAGAGGTTTTTTTTCTTTCTCTGGTAGAGAATGGCACGAATGTTCTCAACCGAAAAATTAGACTATCGAAAGACGGCTAGGGTTTTCTTAAAAAACCCTCGAACCTCTTAGAGTCCAACCCTAATCATATCTTATCATATTCTAATTTAAATTTAAATTAAATTAAAACTGATATGATAAGATTCTGCCATTATCTCGGTAATTTTAACTAATTATTTTACCGAGTCAGATTCTTATAATCTGGATATCATCCAGATTCATCGAACTTGGTCACTGAGAAAAATAACCTAACAAGTTCGCTTATTGTGTGACCCTATAGGTTTATTTAACACTGGCAGCGTGCCTAAATCGTATTTAAACGGCCCACAAGTTATAAGCGGTTTCTAGCAAAACATTATAACTATCCAGGTTAAATGAAGATCGGTGATCTCTTTGAACCAAACCATAATTTTATATTTAGTCCCTTTGTCACACGATATCCAGATTAAGCATAAGGCACGGAGCATGTCATCCTTATTAAGCTTAATCAATTATTTCTTGATTTCATAGTAGACTGTTCAAACAAGTGATATCAATATCTTAGATTGATATATTTGAGCACGACCATGCATTTTTAACAGTCTAACTTATCAAGGGGCCCATGGATATCTCTCCCATAATTGAGAGGGACAAATTCCTTCACAATCAATCATATTCCTCTCCTTGATTTATTTTATATCCAACGAGTAGTCTAATTTATTATCCGGTTAAAGACAACTTTAGACAATGTCAAAATATAGAATTTATCAAGTAAGAAACTATGATGAATTTAGGTCGAAGGACTTTCAATATTATTATGGCTAGAAAGTACTTATGACATATTCCATGAAGTACTCTCACAGTGGGTCATGTCCAATACAATGTTCTCTAACATTTATTTATGTCTTGACTCGATATCACAAATATCCATGGCCAGTAAAACATAGCCATCAAGTCACAAACATACTAATCTTAATTTATTATTATTCCAATAATAATAATCGATCAGGGACAGCTTTAGAATAGTCATTGTATTCATTGTAGGGTTTTATTATCAAGTCACGTACTTGATGACCAACAAAACAAAACTCACTATTCATGGAAAGGAAAGCCTCATATTATTATATAAAACATAATGACAATTGTATAAGTACAAATTGACTCTAGGGCATATCCCCAACAAGCACCTATCTGATTGGCTTGGTTATGACCTTAGTGTGGGCGTCGGCACGTTTAGCTTCACCTCGGTCTTGTGGGAAACGGTACGTGCCAAGAGGGGGACGATGGCTCGGTATGGCTCGGGCATGGCTCATGGTTCGGCCCCGCATGCACCTTAGCTCGTGGGCAGCTAAGGAAGACGGTTGGGTTAGTTGGTTCAATCACCAGACCGGACGGCGATTTTCAGCAGTTGCTGCCTGGACCCATGTTTGCGCCACTTATGGTAGTAGGGATATGGGTTAGTGGGAAGTTCCTATGTTGGTTGGGTTGTAACCAACTCAGTCCCTTGTCTATAAATACTTGTATTCTTTAGCTTGGGCAAACTAGTTAAGTGAGGGAGAGAACTAAGTCTACTAGCTGTGTTGTGTTGTTTCCTTGGCTTTCTATGGTGAATACAAGGTTGGGCTTTGCTTGTAAACTTCGGGTGCCTGCTTTACTTGTTTGCTGGTTTCGTTTTAATCTCGTTCTTTTGTAAGATCACTTAACCTACGCGGGAAAGGCTGACTAGCCTCGTTGGCTAGTGCCGGTGCAGAGTTGGGTGGGTTTGAGACTTACTCTGTGACAATTTTGATATCAAAGACCGGTTTGGTTCGGCAGTTGGCTTGTGTGGATGATGCCTCCCGAGACCCGTTCCACGGTGTCCGTCCCTGATCCTCGGTCGGTCCAAGAACGCTTGGCTAGTCTGGAAGATTTTGTTGGAGCTCCAAACTACGATGGGGCGTTATCTCTGTCGGTTCAAATAGGACGCCTCGCGGAATCTCTTGAAGGCATAAAGAAGAGATTCGAGGACGTGCAGAACGGCTTAGACGAAAGGAGTCACAACCTGGTAGAGGACTTGACATTACTCACTGACCAGGTAAACGAAATCAACTATGATGTTGTTCTCCTTAAAAAAATAACTGCGGGTGGTAGCTCCCAACAAAACGATAGCACGGCTAGTGCTGCAAGTGGCCCGATGGTGCAGAAAATTAAAGTCCCGGAACCTACTCCTTTTGCTGGTGCTCGAAGTGCAAAGGGGCTCGAAAACTTCATTTGGGACGTGGAACAGTACTTCAAGGCTGCCCATATCCCAGATGAAGAGAAGGTTGCCATAACCAGTATGTATTTGTCCGGTGATGCGAAACTGTGGTGGAGGACCCGTGTTTCAGAAATCTGCCTGGGGCAGCCGGTGATCGAAACGTGGGAACAACTGAAGGACGAATTAAATTAGCAATTCCTCCCCACCAACACATCTTGGTTGGTCCGTGAGTCCCTTCGGAAATTGAAACACTCAGGTACGATTCGTGACTATGTTAAAGAGTTTAGTGCCTTGTTGCTGGATGTAACTAAAATGTCTGATGAGGACAAGTTGTTCAATTTTATGGCTGGGCTTCAACCTTGGGCACAGACGGAGTTGAGACGGCAAGGTGTGAAGGACATCGCCTAAGCAATTGTTGTGGCAAATTCCTTGACTGACTATAAGGTCTCTGCAAGTGACCATGTTCGGGCAAACAAGAAGAAGTCCTTTAAGAAGAACCAGGCTAAGGCCAGGAACGAAAAGGGGAGGAAGAAAACAGAGTCCCAAGTGGGTGAGGGAACGTCCAAAGGTGAGTAGAAGAAAGCTGGCTCTGGCTGCTTTATCTATGACGGACCGCATATTGCACGAAATTACCCCAAACGTGAGAAAATGGTTAATGCCATGATGCTCAACAAGGCGGGTGCCGATGCTGCTAGTGACGAAGGCTCGACTAGGGAGCCCCAGGTTCGTGTGAATCCCTTGCAACTGTTGAATGCTCTTACCACACGATCTGAGCCCCCAAAATAGCGTGAGTTACTATATGTCGATGCCTTGGTGAATCAAGTTCCAGTGAAAGCTATGGTGGACAGTGGTGCTACCCATAACTTCGTGTCAGAGAGGGTGGTACCTAAACTGAAACTCGAATTGGCAGAAAGTCCCTTGAGAATGAAGGCAGTAAACTTAGAAGCTAGACCGGTGAAGGGCACAACGAACGTGTCCCTAACAGTTGGCTCGTGGGAAGGTAAATGTAATTTTACTGCTGTACCTTTAGATGACTTTGATGTAATTCTGGGGGTGGATTTTCTTATTTCTGCTAAAGTTTCTGTTATGCCTCACTTGGGTGGGATTTTAATATGTGAGGGGGAAAGTCCTTGTTTCGTATCGGGTATGTTTGTTAACCAATTTGACAGGGTTAACAAAGAGAAGGGAATGCTGTCGGCTATGCAGCTCAAAGACAGGCTAAGAAGGGGCGAAATGACCTACTTGGCTGTCCTGGTGGAAGTCAAGCCCAATGTGCACCAGGAAATGCCGGATGCTGTAGCCGAGGTGCTGGAGGAGTATGCGGACATCATGCCCTCCGAGTTGCCAAAGGAGTTGCCTCCCAGAAGGGTAACCGATCATAAGATTGACTTAGTGCTAGGAGCTGTACCCCCGGCTCAAGCTCCTTACCGTATGTCCCCTGCAGAACTGGAGGAATTAAGGAAACAACTTGGTGAGTTGTTGGAGTCGGGACTGATGAAGCCTTCAAAAGCTCCCTATGGTGCCCCAGCACTTTTTCAAAAGAAAGCTGATGGATCGCTGTGATTTTGTGTGGACTACAGAGCTTTAAACAAGCTGACGGTAAAGAATAAATACCCTATTCCTAATTCTGCTGACTTATTTGACTGTCTGTCTAAAGCTAGGTACTTCACTAAAATTGACCTTCGGTCGGGCTATTGGCAAGTCAGAATAGCCGAGGGAGACGAGGCAAAGACGACGGTTGTGACTTGGTATGGTTCCTATGAGTTCTTGGTGATGCCGTTTGGTCTTACAAATGCCCTTGTGACATTTTGTAATCTTATGAATGATGTACTGTATGATTACTTAGATAAATTCGTTGTTGTTTATCTAGATGACATTGTAATCTACAGTGATTCCTTAGAGGAACACTTGTTACATTTAAAACTTGTATTCAAGCGGCTTAGGAAACACAAGTTGTATGTAAAGAAAGAAAAATGTGAGTTCTGTAGGGAAACGATCACCTTTCTTGGCCATGTGATTAGCCAAGGGAGAATCCAGATGGACCGAAAAAAGGTAGCTGCAATCGTTGATTGGACTGCCCCAACGAATGTGACGGAACTGAGATCATTCCTTGGCTTGGCCAACTATTACCGTCGCTTCATTAAGGGATACTCGAAGTTGGTTGCCCCGTTGACGGATTTGCTAAAAAAGGACCAAAAATGGGCTTGGGATGACCATTGTGAAGCAACGTTCCAGAAGTTGAAGTAAGCTGTTGCATCTGAACCAGTCCTAGCATTTCCAGATTTCACACAAACTTTTGAGGTGCATACGGATGCCTCAGGGCGGGCTATTGGTGGGGTGATAGTGCAGAATAAACACCCCATTGCGTTTGAGAGTTGGAAGCTGAAGGACTGTGAGCACAGGTATAGTACCCATGAAAAAGAAATGACGGCAGTGATCCATTGTTTACAAGTTTGGAGGCACTACCTGTTGGGAACAAAGTTTGTTGTGGTGACGGACAATGTGGCTAATACCTACTTCAAGTCCCAGAAGAAGTTGTCCCCTAAACAGGCTCGATGGTAAGAGTTCTTGGCAGAATTCGACTTCGAGTGGGTATACAAGCCTGGAAGGGATAACTTGGTGGCGGATGCGCTTAGCCGAAAAGGAGTGGAGGAATATGTGACTACCATTTCCCTCATTGAGATGAACTTTTTGGCTAAGGTAAAAGAGGAGTCCCTCACTGATTCTCTTTATCAAAGGCTTGTGAGATAGGTTGGAGATGGTTTGGTTTGTCGGTACTGGCTTGATGATGGGCTGCTTTTAGCCAAAGGCAATCGAGTCTATGTGCCAACGGGAAACTTAAGGCGTCAGCTGATGAAGGAAACGCACGACAATCCATGGGCTGGTCATCCAGGAGTAGAATGTATGAATGCTTTACTATCCCGTCGGTTCTATTGGGCCTAGATGGTAGACGACATAGAAGTCTTTGTGAAGACATGTCTTGTGTGCCAACAGGATAAGCTGGAATGAAAAAAGGAAGGCGGTCTACTTCAGCCCTTGCCTATTCCTGACCGACCTTGGCAATCCGTTTCCATGGACTTCATTTCAGGGTTGCCCAAAGTGAACGGAATGGCTTCCATCTATGTTGTCATTGATTGGTTTTCCAAGTATGCAGTTTTCATGGCGGCACCTAAGGCGTGTACTGCAGATGTTGCTGCAGAGTTGTTTTTCAGAAACGTTGTGAAGCATTTTGGGCTGCCAGCAGATATTGTGCGTGATCGAGACACAAGGTTTATTGGTCGTTTCTGGACTACATTATTCGGATTCCTTGGGACGGAATTGAAATTCTCAACGGCTGCACATCCTCAAACAGATGGTCAAACTGAGAGGATCAACGGCTTGTTGGAAGATTTTCTTAGACATTATGTAAATGCTAGTAAAAAAAATTGGGTAGATTTACTTGATGTAGCCCAATTTAGCTATAATCTGCATAAGTCTTCTTCCACAGGTATGAGTCCGTTTGAGCTGGCAAACGGACAACAGCCAATGACGCCCAGTGACGTTGCTGCGGGTCAGACTTATACCAAGTGTCCTGCTGCTTATCTGTTTGCTCGTGCTAAGCAAGAATTGATAGACGAAGCCAGAGACAGCTTGACCCTCGCCTAGCAACGGATGAAGTACTATGCTGACTTGAAACGGAGGGATGTAGAATTCAAAGTAGGTGACATTGTGATGTTGAAATTCACTCCTCAGATTTGGAAGAAGATCAACAGTAAGACGGTGCATTGTGGGCTCATTCCGAAGTATGATGGTCCCTTCGAAGTTATGAAGAAGGTTGGACGGGTTGCTTATCGGTTGAAGTTGCCCAGTTGACTCAAAGTTCATCCAACCTTCCATGTGAGCTTCCTAAAGCCTTTCAACCAAGACGAGCTTGATGAAGGCAGAAGCAAGAGTAGACGTGCCCCTCCTGTGGTAAGGAAATAGTTTAAGAAGGATGTCCATCAGGTGCTCAATCACAAGACCGAAGGGCAAAGTAAAAAGAACCGACGAACTTCCTATCTAGTACATTGGAAGGGGGAGTCTGAAGTTGATGCTACTTGGGAGAAAGGTGTGACCTTGTGGCAGTTCGAAGATCAGATTAAGGCTTATTGGGAGGAACGACAAACCCCCAAGTCGACGAGGGCGTTGACGTCTTCGGGTGGGGGCGGTTTGTTAGCACCTATCTGATTAGCTTGGTTATGACCTTGGTGTGGGCATCGGCACGTTTAGCTTCACCTCGATCTTGTGGGAAACGGTACGTGCCAAGAGGGGGACGATGGCTCGATATGGCTCGGGCATGGCTCATGGTTCGGCCCCGCATGCACCTTAGCTCGTGGGCAGCTAAGGAAGACGGTTGGGTTAGTTGGTTCAATCACCAGACTGGACGACAGTTTTCAGCAGTTACTGCCTGGACTCATGTTTTGCACCACTTATGGTAGTGGGGATGTGGGTTAGTGGGAAGTTCCTATGTTGGTTGGGTTGTAACCAACCCAGTCCCTTGTCTATAAATACTTGTATTCTTTGGCTTGGGCAGACTAGTTGAGTGAGGGAGAGAACTAAGTCTACCAACTGTGTTGTATTGTTTCCTTGGCTTTCTATGGTGAATACAAGGTTGGGCTTTGCCTGTAAACTTCGGGTGCCTGCTTTACTTGTTTGCTGGTTTCGTTTTAATCTCGTTCTCTTGTAAGATCACTTAACCTATGCGGGAAAGGTTGACTAGCCTCGTTGGCCTCGTTGGCTAGTGCCGGTGCAGAGTTGGGTGGGTTTGAGACTTACTCTGTGACATTTAGCCATATGAGAATGGTTAGATCATGCAGAGAATCAATTACTAAGGTTATACTTAGGAAGAAACTTTTTTCAATTTAAATTTAAATTTTAATTTAAATAATTTTTATTTTTCGAAAATAGTCATATACTCACAATACATTAAATTTTTTCTCTCACATTAATAATTAAGCTCTACATTTACCTTACATCTAATAATATTTTATTAAACTTTAACAAATATGTCTCAATAAATATTTATTCAAGTACAACCAACTTGGATTATATTTTCTTGAAAAAACAATGAAGAGAAAACCATGGAAATACCAAGTCAGAGAAACTCTGGGCTTTGGGCTAACCGAAGGATCATTTGAACCAGCCAGTCTTACACTTGTTTTATTTTATCAATACTATTACTACTCTACTGCATTTGACTATTGGGAAAAAGGAAAATTCGAGACAATCTATTTGAATTCAAATTATATTAATTTTTTTTAAATATAAATATAATTTTTTGAATTTTTAAAAAATTTATAAAGTCAAAAATTAATACTACGATCTACTTGAAGTAAAAAATAATATTGTTAATATTTTATAAATAAAATTTATTTATATTAGTTTTTAAAAATTTACCCAAAATAGTTTTTTAATAATAAAAAAAACGAACTGATGAATCTAGGGCCATTTTTGTATCCCTGGCATCAAGGAGATGGTATTGAGGAAGGCGTACTGCAAAGTCAACTTGAGAGCAATGTTTTAAAATGCCGGCTTTAGTACCGCCTTAGGATGTGGCAAACTGTGTGTGTGTGTGTTTTTTCTTAAATTTAAATAATAAATAAAAATATTTTATCAAGAGGTTTTTTTTTTTTTACATCTTGTTTTTAGATGTATTAAAAATATTTTTTTGAAAAGAAAAATAGATAGGTCAAGGAGTGTTTTAGGTTAAGTTATATACAAGTTGAGCCTTTATTAAGCTATTCAAACTTAATTTGACTCTTTAAATTAAATTAGATACTCCCTTAATCCACAAATAATTGATCTAATTATAAAAACTATACATATTAAGAAATTATGAAATTCTATAATAAAAATGATTAAAATATCCATTATACTATTTGGAGTATTTTTATTATCTTTTTCACTTTATTAATTTGAATCTCACAATTTCTTTAATTACACCACTCTAATAATTTTTCTTTTCACCCATATCACCTAATGAAATTACACTTTTGACTATTTTTATAGGATAACGTGATTTTATTGTTGGTTAAAATAACTTTAGTATGTATAATTGTAATACTAATTAATTGATAGAAAATTATGCTAAAGGTAAAATTGAAAAAAAATAATTAAATACAACATACATTTAGAAAGTAAATAGTTATTTTTGGATAAACTAAAAAAGAAATTAGGCCAGGTATTTGTGGAAGGAGAGAGTATTTTTTACTTCAAATTTAAATTTGAATATTTTTATAATATTCAATTCGAAAGTTTACATGCATATTGGATTATATTTTTATAATAAATAAATAACTAAATAATATTATTTATATGTAATAAAATATTTGTATAAAATGCTCATTTTACTTTTTTTTTAAAAATTTGAATATTTCGAAATCGACTATGATTTTTATCAATCAAAATCTATTAATCAAACTTCAAGTCGAACTCGAATTGCAATATTTCTTTATCAAATTAAACTTGAGCTTACTTGAATTAAATTCGACCCTTACTTAAAGGCATCAAACTTAATTCTATTAACTCATCATTCAACTCAACTCGATTTAAATATAACTTTATATTTTCTCAGTCCCTCCTTGTGAAGATTACTCAAATGCACCAAGGCAATCGAGGGAGGCTTTTGGCTTCCTGAGACTATGTAAATATTTTTCAAATTTTAGAGTTTGAGTCTCATAATTGATATTTTTTATAATACTATTAGGTTGGAATATAATTAAATAATTTAAATTGTAAATTAGACATTCAAGTGTTAATTAATTATTGATTCAATAGTGGTTTCATAGGTAACTGTGCTTTAATACATGTTGGTAGACTTTTTGGTTTTTTGGTACAAATAAATATTAGACTTAATTGTTTCTTAAATCTTCTCATTTAGAAGTTAAATATAACTAGTAGATACCTCTATACTATGCGCAGAAATCTTGTCCAATAATTAAATAAAATTTGTCAAATATTTGTAAATATATAAATTTTATAAATAAATTATTAATTAGATTTCGAATAAAATTTATTGTTAACAAAATAATTTAAAACATCTTTTTTTTAATTATAAAATTACAAAATTTTTCTTCTATTATTAATATATAAAACTAACAATGGACCTTATGTTTTTATGAATTTTGCTATGTTTATTGTCACTAACCTAAAGATACAATCCAACCAAAATTAAATATAAATTTCTTCGATTTAACAATCAATCTTAAAAATAATAAAAAATAATAAATCAATTGTCTTCTAAATATGTCTATTTATATATTTATACAAGGTAGAGAAAAGATATTATACAAAATTCAATTTTGTGAGACAAATTCTTCCTAAATTATATTATCTTGATTCATGAGTAATCAATAAATATTTTTTGCATTTATATAGGTTGCTGAATGCTAGCTTCCCTCAATGCTTGCACAATGATCTATATCAGTAAAGAAACATACAAATGTATTAAAGGCATAATTTGTATTAATATATGAGCAACAAACTCAAATGTCTCTCTTAAGAACACCGAATGCACTTTTGATTGGGACAATGAACTTACCATTGGAGTATAAATTAGAGTTACGATACCATTCTTTAACAGTTTATTAATAAGTTCTTTGGCAATCCATACAATAAGTTTACGATACCTAATGAAAAAAAGAAAATAATTAGATTAATCTTGCCTTCATTAGCCTCGTTGATAGAGATATAATTTCCATATGCAATCTCTCCAAGGTTGACAAAAAAAACCTCCCCCACCGATAAAAAAAAGAAAAAGAAATAGAGGGAGGGAGGCTGTTAACCATAAAATTTTAAGAATTAAATAGAAAGGTCAGAAAAAAAAAGTTCAAAAGTAAAAATTTCAAGCTGCATAATACATACACCGAGATAAATACAACTTACCAAGAAAATTGCTCACCAACAACAATTTTCAATGCATCAACTCTTCACATATACTTAAAATGCTAAAAATAAGCAGGACAGACAAGATAATCTCAAAGGAACTACCATTGAATTGGTAACACTATGTTCCATGCATTATTAATCACATTTGGATTTGCTATGGTGTATCCTCAATAGTGTTACATAACTATAATCATAAAAAAAAAAAGTGCTTTACCAGAGTTTTTTCCTTGTGCTTGCAGTGGGAGTGAAGAGAATGAGGGATCGTCAAGAAATATGAGGAGAAGAGGAAGGCGAAAGAGCAAGGGTGACAATTGGTGTGGGTTTGGTGCCTGGCTCTACAAATTCCTACTAAGTTTAATAAAAATAATGTATTGATGACGTTAATAATTATAATAAAATAGATAATGTGATAATATTTTTTAAAAAATTATGTTAAATGTCTATTTTATCCATGAACGACTAAATGAATCTTAACTATTGAACATATTAGTTAGAAATATTGATGAAATTAACACAATTTATAATAGAATACAAAACGTTATAATAGATCTATACCATTAACTGTAGGAGATGAAAACTAAAAAAAATAAAAATTATTTACAAAATATGTTTGGACAATTCACTTATCTCCCCACAATTAGAATATATTTTTAGATAATCATTTCAGGAGAGAATTAAAGGAGAAAAAAGAAATCCGAAAATGATAGTAGAAGGAGTCGCCCATTGGCCCAATTGTTAGACAAAAATGAAAAGGGTTAGCCCAGCCTGAGAAATGTAAGGCCCCCAAATTATTTGATGATGGGCAACAAAGTATCAGGCTTAGGCCCCCTTGCTCTCCCTTTTGTGTGGGAACTAAAAGTTGAATTTAACTTCCTTACATAGCACAAAGAATCTTTTATGTTTATTTAATTGAATCCCTGATCTTTTTAAATTTAAAATTAAATATTTGACTATTAGATTATTTTCTCAATAATATAAGAAGTGTATGACTCTACTTCCTTCACAACTTGTGTTTTCCTCTTGAGCTTTGGCTCTTCACCTACTCGTTCGCCTTTCATATATATATATATATATATAGTAATTTTCTTTGGTTAAAAGTATCTCTTACAATCTTGGGTTGGATTAAAACGTGTCCCTTTTATGTACTTAAAAAAAAAAAACTGTAGAAATAAAAACAAAAGTTGGATTGTTGGATTTCGGCTAGTGCTCCATCCCAATAATTGATACGTCTATGTAAGTGTCTTAATGGTTTTCCCCAAAACTGTCTTGGTTACAAGTTTGTCGGGCGCCGGCAGGCATATTTGGGCTGAAAGATACTCTGCTTTTAAAACTATTCATTCTCTTTAGCCCGATTATAATCCAAACAAATCTTTGGAAGCTCAGTTACGTTCACTGTCTTTTTTAGGCTGATTTTTTTTTTTTAATTTTAATCCCGATACATCAAGATAATAAAAATATGAATCGAATTAGGATCTATCATTTGATAAAATGTTTTTAATTAATTGAACTATCAACTTATTACTATTTAGGGAGAACTTAACTCATATGTAATTTTTTTTATAGGGCAGGGAAAATGAGATGAAATGTTTTGAAGGATAATTATATGATAGTGCCTTTTGTGGTTTCATATACATTTTATGGTATTCATCTTTTAGATTTCCTTTTTTAATGTTTGAAACAAAACTTTTACATTGGTTGGGTAAGTTATATATGATTATATATTATTTACTTGGAAGATTGTAAATATGTACAAATGGAAAAAGAGGGATTTAGATTAAGTGGGTGCCGTTTTGTCATAGAAGAGAAGATTTTGAATTTAAAAAATTTAATTTTGTTAAAAATTATATTGGTCTAATTTTAAGACGTTTTATTAAAGAAAGATTGTTTATCATCCAATATTTCTAAGAAACAAAAAAGATTGAATATTTGTGATCGATGGTTCAATATCAGATTAGGTTTACTGTAATACCATATTAAAAAATATATAAGTTTAATTATACTCTAAAATATATTTTATAGAGAAAAAATTATTTAAAACTTATAAAAAACAATCCAAATAGCTAATCAAATATGAGAAAGTTTAATAAATATGTCGACTATGGAGAGTGACGTATACCAAAAAATTAAAATTTGTGCATAAGTCTGGTTCTTCTTTGCAAGAGGTCAAGTTCTTTTCCATCCCACATGGGAAGTAAAAAATCTGAGTCATTAATGGAGAGGACAACATTGAACAAGTATGGCCAAAAAAAATGCTACCAAAAGCTCTTCTGAATTGACAGATAAGGCTTGAATTGTGAATCTTTCAAGAGGTTCTTGATGGCAAAATTGATGACCGTATAGAGGAGGGTGGTGGGGGTGTTGCCGTAGTACATGTTCTACTGCTCACGTTTTTCCTCTCATTGATGTATACATATCATAAATGGTACTTCTTCATGGGGCCTCAGAACGAAGGAAGAATCTAACAGGTGTGCGGTTTAAAATTTTCTTTTGTGCTTCATCTCCTGTTACAATTTTTGATATTGATTTCTTGATTTATAATTATTTTGATGAAAAAAAAAGAGTAAGATATAGACATACTTGAGCTATTGACCACTAAAAAAAAAAAGTTATTTGTCTTCGTATCTAAAAAGGTATATTTTTTTTTCTTTTTTTCTCTTCATGATTTAGATCTTAAGTCTTGTCCATTACAATTCTTATCTGCTTGCATACAAAATTGATGGTTATTTTGGACTTTTTCTTTGTTCTTTTTTTTTTTCCATGTTTTAGAAGGGTAGAGGGGAAAAGAGATGGGGAAAAGAAAGAAATATAACTCGATATCAAACTCGAAATTCTCTCTCTCTCTTTTTTTTTGGGACTTATTACATGATGTTTTACCACAACATTTGTTTAAGAGGCTGCATAGTTGAGTGGTCAAGGCACCCTAATATCTTAAGCATTAAAACAATATTACTTCTCAAATAATTAATATTTTAAATTTTAATTATCAATTAAGTAACCGACACATAAAAAAGTTAATTTTATCGAAATTGATTAAATTTAAAGAGGAAATGTATAATTATATGAAATTTCATAAATTTCATTTTTTAAGACATGATTTTTTTTTTAAAAAGAGTTAACATGTTGTTTTTTAAAGCATAAAGGGCATTATAGAAATTTTATATACTCCATCTAACTTCTTTTAAATCAATTAGATATAAATACTAAATATGAGAAGCGTGGTCCAAATTAATTATTTAGATGGGTGTTTGATAATTAATTAAAAGTTTCAAATTATTAATATTTTTTGTTTTTATACTTATCCCTCCTTACCCTCACTTCGTTATTATCACTACCAAATGCCAGGAAAATAACCATGCAATTAATGGACAAATTATCAACTCTGGCTACACCAAACTTCTCATGAAGAGCAAAAATCACCCTTCATAAGAATCTTGTTTTTGTCCCCACCAAAAAATAAAAAAAACTATATGGATATAAAAAAGAAAATGTAGACTTTTAGATTTGTACGGAGAATTAATAATTATCTTTACAAATGTTCGATTATAAGTTGAAGTCATTTGAAATCAAATTAGGATTAGGTGTGGTTGTGATTTTGGTCCTTTTGCAACCACCTTCCATATTGATACCATTTGCGGTCTCATCAAATAATGTTGCATCGAGTCATATTTATTTCTTCTTGTTACAACATATCGCATGCATTAATTGACTTTCTAAATTATTCAGTAGTGAAGTGTCAAACCCCCCACACACATTATACACATAATAATAATAATAATAATAATAATAATAATAATAATAATAATAATAATAATAATAATAATAATAATAATAATAATAATAATAATATATAACATTAATACCTTAAATTGTAATTTTTTTTCAAATTTCAATTATCTAAATTTATTAAATTTTTTGAGTGTATTTTTTTGAATAAAGTAACACAAGCTTAACAACCCATATAATACGCGAATATCAAACTAGTTCTTTTAAAATTTAAAAATAGATAGAGTATTATACTAAAAACAAAACCATTGGAAGTTTTCTATAAAAAAAAGGCTTAAATTGCTGCTTTTAGACAGGGCCTATTTCGCTGATTTTGTTTCATGAAAAAATGTCTTCGTCTCCAAGCTTTGCATGGCCATATTATGGCTTCCAGGTGGACCATATTCCTTTCCATTCAAATGATTCTTGGTAGTCATTCACTCATTGTCTTCTAGTGTCGGATCTTTTTGGCCATTTCAAAGGGTTGTGTCCAAAAAGCAAGCATTTTGTTCTTCATTTTGATTTTAGTCATTAGTAAGATCCTCAAGTACTGTCTATGCTATCTGTTAAAGAAAGAGTCAAAGAAAAGAAAAAGAAAAATAGAGATAAAAAAAATTGACTTGCTAGAAGCTAGGATTGTTCCTTCCCACCCTGAACTTGGCAAGCATTGCCGGCAATGGTAACTTCCAAAGCCAAATATCACTATGTCTATGTAATAGTTCCAACATCCAATATTGTCCATATTGATGGGATTTTGTAAAATAGCAATCTCCAAACCTTAAAAGATGTTGAAATCAAAATGTGAAGAGAACCACAATGATACGTACCATTCTTATACCTTTAAAGATCGAAATTTTCTATATTGTTGCCGCCTTATGCTTGCCCAATGTTGTCCAAATCCCGCCCACACAACATTAAGTTGGTTGAGTTCCACCAACCCAATCAATAATTTTGGCTCTTGTGGTCCAAACTTGAGTGCTTTTCAAGGTCTTGTCAGTCTCAGCTGGACCAGCAGAAAATGCATGGCCTCATCAAGAGACCACACCTTAATATGGCTGTCGTACACTGTATACAAAAAGAGAACGTTGCCCAGTTTTCATTTATCATTTCTTATGTTACCTTTGCAAGATTTAAGTTAATTTAGAAGCCTTTTGGTTAATGTTATGTGAGTTTTGAAAAAAGTTCCAATGCCAAAATAGGTTTCTATGTATTTTTATATCCTGGGACTTTCTTGGGATCTCTTCTTGGTTGGCGGTTTCTTCTTCTTGCTTTCCTAAATGTGGTAATACTAGCCCTTTATGTAGTTAAGCTTATAGCAGGGCAAGTGAATACTATTGTATGAA
This sequence comes from Voacanga thouarsii, assembly GCA_026120185.1. Lineage (NCBI taxonomy): Eukaryota > Viridiplantae > Streptophyta > Magnoliopsida > Gentianales > Apocynaceae > Voacanga > Voacanga thouarsii. The sequence continues at coordinate 1,715,165 of JANUWF010001569.1, forward strand.
GAAAAAAGTTTCGCTTCATTCTCATTCTTTCCCAAGAAACCATATTAACGGAATGAATTATACTATTTTATATCCAACAAGCTTATCAGTCAAAGTTGAAAATGACAATTTTGAGAGTTTATAATTTTTAACTTGTGATTATTTAGCTTAAAACGATTAATGAAAATTATTCTTAACATATTATAAATTATTTTGATTATGGTAGAAACCATTTTCATGGTGAAAATCTATAATTAAATGTCATTAAAGTTGGGTGTTTAACCATTTAGAAATTTATGTTATACATGAATCCCACATAGAAAAAGTTGAGGAGTGTTAAAACCCTTATATACTAAAAGGCTTTTTTATAGATTTGATAGAAAGCCCAAGGTAGTGGGACTGCTACAAGCGCACACCGCTCGCCCTGCACAGGCTTAGGCTTGGCCATGTTTTTGAAGGCATAGAAAACAGAAAACACAAGGCACGCAGCAAAAGCGAAGATAAAAAAATTGAAGAATAGGGGAATCCCAATCAGAGCCGGCGGCGGTAAAATTTTTTTACCTCTTTTCCTCGTTCTAAAAGTTGGCTAGATTGGAATGTGTACTACCGGGGTAGGTACGCTGGTGGAAGCCTCTGGTGCGATTCCTGCAAGTCTCCTACTCCGTCTTTGCATGTAGGTGAACGCCAATCTCTCGATCTTCCAGTATATAGCGTGCCTAAATCCGTTTGGTGAACAACTACAGACTAACGAACCTTTTTTTTTTTTTTTCGGAGAGAGAGACGTCTGGCTTTTCACAGAGAAGAAGCCGTCCCAGAGAGTGTGTGTTCTGACGACAACGTTGTTTCCAATTCTCCTGTTTAACTTAAATAAAACCCTAGGTTAAACTGGACTGGGCCATTGGACTCTTAATTTAATCTTTTGGGCTTAATTAATTATTCTAATTAGAACCACATAAATGGCCCAATTAATAATTAATTTCCCAACCCAAATAAACTAGTTCAATAAATAAGCCTATATAAGTTTAGTCCCAGGTTAATCTTTAATTATTCAAATTGGTCCAAAGCCCTGAATAATTAATTAACCCACCAAACTAATTTAATTAATTCTCTCTCCATGGACTTTTATTTTATTCTAGCCCAACAATTAAATTTGGCTATTTAAATAAAATAAATTTAATTTAATTCCTTAGCTAGTATTTAATTAGGACTCACAGTCTATACTGGGGACCAAAAGACACACCGCCTTGGCTACTAAAATGACCAAAATACCCTTGTCATATAAATAGTTGTATTTTGCATTTTAAATATTTTCTAATATCACCGTAAGGAAATATTGACCCAAGAACAATGCTGCATTAGCAAAGTCTCCGACCTACAGGTGTAATGACTAAAATACTCCTCCATATATCGCCGTGCATTTAGAGAGGAAGAAGTGTACTAACACCTCTCTAAATGACATCTACCATCCTTAGGCCTCTAGTCTAATGACTCACGACCTCCTGGATTGTTTCCGCTTTCCAAGGGAGCTACGCTAAAGTAAACATCCAAGTCATGTTTCTCAGGGCCCTGGATATTTAGATCATTCAGACAACCATAAAGGGCGATATAATATAGAAACTATCTTGTATAAATCTATCTTAGCTAACTAGTCATACATACCCAACATGCAAGTATATTGGTCCTACGATAGAACCTCAACTATAGCATATCAAAGTATATGATTCTAGCTTCGTCAGACTACCAACTCATACTCAAGTCGTAGAGTACTAGTCTACGCTGTAGTGGTAGTAGTCTAGGTTTCTATCATATAGTACTTTTAGAAACCACTACTACAGGTCCTATTCTACGTATTCGAAATACGCTTATGTCATGAAGTGAGTGGACTATTCACTAGCTAAAGGTAAGCTATTCCCTATTTAGAATTCACAACATAATAACCTAGACATGATGAGATTCCCATTCTTATCAATCGGTTAAGAACAAAAGTTTATGTATTAAGTAACTCGTAACCATACTTTATTGTGAAAGACCTCCAATCACATGGACCACTTACTTAAACACAATGGGTCTTTTCCAAACGTAATTGTGTACAAATAAAATTGTAAATTCACAAACAATTTCTGAAAATAGATTCTTTTATTAAAACATTCGATATTTATATCAGAAACCTAATCTAAGAGGGTATATTTCCAACAATCTCTTACTTGCACTTTAAGACTAAGTAAGTCCGTAGGTGCCCACCCATATGGCGTCTAAGTGTCTCTTGAAGACTCTCTCAGCCAAAGGCTTGGTGAATGGATCAGCTAGATTGTTCTCGGAGAATTTGTTCCACCACGACTTCCCGTCTCTGGATAAAATTCTGGATCAGGTGGTACTTCCTCTCGATATGCTTCCCCTTTTTTGTGATTCCTGGGTTCTTTGGATTGTGATACTGCTCTAGTATTGTCGCAATACATCACAATCGGCCTGTCCATGTATGGCACGACTCCAAGTTTTGAAAAGAACTTCTGGAGCCAGATTACTTCCTTGGATGACTCTGAAGCTACCACATACTTAACTTCCATAGTCGAGTCAGCAATATAAGATTGCTTGATACTCCTCCATGAAATAGCTTCTCCAGATAAGGTGTCTGGTGAAGATATATCCACTAGTGAATTTTCTCTCATCCTTATCTGCCTGGAAGTCTGAGTCTGTATATCTTGTAGGACTAAGTCATCAGCCCTGTAAACCAGCATATAATTTCTCGTTCCCTTGAGGTACTTGAGAATATGCTTTACAACTTGCCAATGAACCTCCCCAGGGTTTGACTGATATCTGCTAACCAAGCCTACGGCAAAGCAGATATCTAGTCTAGTACATAGCATGGCGTACATGAGACTTCCCACAACCGAAGTATAAGGAATCCTACTTATTGTATCATTTTCTTCTTAAGATTTAGGACAGTCCCTTGAAGAAAATGACAACCCATGTCTGCAAGGGATTAGAGCTCCCTTGCATGAGTCCATGCTGTACCTGGCCAGTATTTTGTCAATGTATGCCGCTTAGGATAATCCTAACATTCTCTGCTTCCTATTTCTAAGAAGTCTAATCCCGAGAATGTAGCTGGCTTCTCCTAAGTCCTTCATACTAAATTGACTAAACAGCCAAACCTTTGTACATGACAATGATCCTACATCATTTCCAATGAGTAGAATGTCATGAACATACAAGACAAGAAAAAACACATTAATACCTTCAAGTTTCCTGTACACACATGATTCATCCTCGTTTTGAACAAAACCATAAGACTTTACAGTCTCATCAAAACGAATGTTCCATGACCTTATGCCTGCTTTAAGTCCACAAATGGACTTCTTAAGCTTGCAAACTATATGTTCTTAGCCTTTAGTAACAAAACCTTCCGGTTGGGACATATAGATGTCTTCATTAAGATGGTCATTTAAAAATGACGTCTTGACATCCATTTGCCATATCTCGTAGTCATAATGATATGCGATGGAAAGGAGGATGCGAATGGACTTAAGCATGGTTATCGGGAAAATGTTTCCTCATAATTGATTCCCTCTTTCTGAGTATACCCTTTCGCCACAAGCCTAACTTTGAAGGTTTCCATCTTTCCATCTACTCCCTTCTTTCTCTTGTATATCCATTTACACCCTATAGGTTTTATCCCTTCAAGTGAAGCTACAAGATCCTATATCTGATTGAGATACATAGACTCAATCTCGATATTGCTTCACGCCACAGATTTGCATCGACATCAGCAATAGCCCTTTGTATCTAGTGGAGTTTTGTTTCTGATGGTCGGAAACAAGCTCGAAAGCTTCTCCAATCCACATTTCTGGAACTCTAGACACTCTTCCACTCTGACGAGGCTCCATATGTATAAGCTCTTGAGATTGTGCCTCTTCTTGTTTCACAATCGGGTTAGAAGAAGTTGCTTGCGAAGATAATTTCTCCTCGAGTTTCAACCTAGTTGAACCTTTTGTAGAAGTACTCTGATCATCTTCTGAGTATCTAGCATTGGTCCTAACTTGTACTTTCTGCTCCTTAGGATGATAAAAGTAACCACTCTTTGTCCTTTTTGGATATCCAACAAAATAGCATAATTTTGATTTTGGTTCCAACTTGTCTCTCTTGACCAGTACAAAAGTTGAACAATCCCATATCCTGAGATGATTTAGACTTGGCTTACGCCCAATCCACATCTCATAGGGAGTCCTAGGTACTGACTTGGAAGGTACCAAGTTCAGAATATATGCCGCTATTTCTAGGGTATATCCCCAAAAAGACACTGGAAGAGTAGCATGAGACATCATGTTTCGGACCATTTCCATCAATGTCCTATTCCTTATCTCAGCTACTATGTTCTGCTGGGGCATCCCCGGCGCAGAGAGTTGGGATACTATCTTATGATGTACCATGTAGTCGTTGAATTCACCAAGGAGGTACTCTCCATCAAGATCTGATCGTAAGGTCTTAATCAATTTACCTGTCCGACGCTCTACTTTAGCCTTAAACTCTTTGAACTTGTCAAAAGAGTCAGACTTGCGTCTCATCAGGTAAACGTAACCAAACCTTGTACAATCATCCGTGAAAGTGATGAAGTACTCAAAACCTCTTCTAGCTGGTGTAGACAAAGGATCACACACATCAGTATGAACAAGACTCAATACCTCATTGGTTCTATGCACCTTAGGGGTAAATGACATTTTGGTCATCTTTCCCATCAGGTAGGACTCATACTGAGGCTAATTTTTCAATCTCAATGAGTCTAAGGGCCCATCATGGATCAACCTCTGAATCCTGGTTAAGTTGATATGACCTAATCTTAGATGCCAAAGATAAGAGTCATTGGCATTAGTCTTCCTCTTCTTTATAAAGGTTCAAATTGAGCGTTATTTAATTGATTGTTAATAGGGTTTAGGAAAAATAGATTCCCATACATATGTCCAGTACATAAAATTTCTCTATCTCTACTGATAGAAATACCAGAATGGAAAGACACAGAATATCATTGATTTATTAGTTCCGCAACCGAAATCAAATTCTGTCGAAATCCAGGTACATATAAAATATCTTTCAAAACCATTATTCTATTATAATAAAAAACAAGATCCAGCTCTTCCACTGCAAGGGCCCAAACTTATGCTCTATTTTCCATACGTAATCCATGTTCGCCCTTCTAAATACTTCTAATCTTTCTAAACCCCTGCAAGGAGTTACAGATGTGATCAGTGGCCCCTGAATTAACAATCCAAGTGGAAGTTGATCCAACCATTGATATAGACTCTAGATAGAGAACATTACCTGCGGGGTTTTTCTTAGTTTGAAAATCCGGACACTCCTTTTTTCAATGTCCCTTCAGTACAAACTTGAAGCACTTGCCCTTGGATTTGTCTTTGGGCTGGGTCTTGGGCTGGCCCGCTGCGTTCCCCTTCTTCTTCTTGAACTTTCTGGGCTTGGGCGTAGTTCTAGAAGATGAAGCCACAATCTAAGGCTATGATTGCTTAGGCTTTTTCCATGCCTTAGCAATCATAGCCTTAGATTGTGGCTTCATGACCTTCTCCGCCATCTGGAACTCTTTCATCAACTTAGTTAAACCCATGTTCAACTTGTTCATGTTATAGTTCAACTTGAATTGAGTAAAAGAACCCGGTAGAGATTCGAGAACCATGTTCACTTGGCTCTCGGGGTCAATGACAACCCCTAAGATTTCTGCCTCCTCAAAAGCAGCAATCATTTTGAGCATATGCCCTTTGACTGATGCTCCCTCAGCCATCTTAGTGTTAATGATGGTTCGAAGAGCCTCCTGCCTTGCGGGCCGACTCTTATCCGCGAATATCATGGCTAATGATTGAGTTATATCATACACAGTGGTCATGTGCTCATGTTTGGATTGGAGTACATTAGACATGGAGGCTAACATATAACAACGAGCCATTTTGTCGGCCTTCTTCCATGTCTTTTCAGCCTCACGCTCCTCGGCGGTGGAACCCTCCTCGATAACAGGGCAGGTTTCGAAAATGACATACCTATACTCTTCTGCTGTTAGTATTATGTCCAGGTTCCTCTTCCAGTCTACATAGTTTGGTCCCGTTAGCTTATTCTCTCGGAGAATAATGACCAATGGACTAAAAGAACCTCCCACCATTTCTGAAAAGTCAAAAAAATAAAAGAAAAAGATTTAGTTTGTGAAAACAAAACAAATATGTGCACTTTATTCTTATTATCAAAACTGATAATAATCAATTTGGCTCTTAGGAAAACTGACATAGCTTCTTGGGAAAATTAACAGTTTCCTAAACTAAGTGTGTTACCACCATAAATTAATTTTCTTTCTAGGTAATGATTTAGAAGATAACTCCATCGAGGGGATGGCTGTTTCCTCTCATTTCCTATGGGCATTCCTCGTACTATGACTTCCAACGAGGGGCTGGCCGATCATAGTACGTGCCTCGGGTTATTAATTATATCCCTCCATTAGATCTAAATCATTGCCATCCTATACGGGTTCACTCCCAAGGTGATGTGAAAGGACTCACGATCTCTAATGAGGATCGTAGTGGAAGTCATGGGACCGTTGGAATCCCTCTCCCAATTAGTCTTTTAAAACAAGGGTTTTCTGAAAAATATTATTTTGAAAATTTTCATTAAGTTTTCTCTTAAAATAAAATGTTCAAGTCCATAAAAATCTCTATGTTAAGGTTTATATCATTTGAGAGTTTTTTCCACGGACTAATTTTATTTAAGTTAAAAACTTAATGATTTCAAAATTTTCCAATTAAAACTTTCTAAAGACTTTGGTCTCAAGTGTATTTGATAAAATAATTTTTCTTGTGCCAAATTAAAACAAAAATGGTTTTCTATTTTAACCTTACAAAAATATCTAAATCCAATGTATTTTCTATGTCAATGATTAAATCCTTTGAGAAAATATCTAAGAATTAATTTTTGTTCAAGCTAAAATAACCATTTAATTTGTAGAAAAATGTTTTCCTTGTCAAAAACATTCCCAAAGACTTTGGTCTTTGAGAAAACGTGCACATAGGTACAAAAATAAATAGCATGCTAGAAAACAGTAGACGTTTTCATGCTCTTCTATTTTTAAACTTAAGTGTCCAGATAATAGAATTAAACACATTAATTAATTAATGATCTTGTTAATCTTAAAATCCCTTACTAATATTTTTTATGCAAAAATATACCTTGAATATTAACTATTGCAAAATATTAATTTCGCCTGGTATGGACCCCAAAACAAAAAAAAAAAAAAACGCAAGAAAAATTATAAGGAAAAAAATAAAAAATTTCTCCTTGGTCCACTGCACCCACTACACTAGATCATGCACCTATCTGCATTGTGGTCTACTACACCTGCCGCATAGAACCAGGACCCACGAGAAACCAGCGCGCGGACCAGCCTTCCAGACCCAAGTCGGCGTCAGTTCCAGCACCCCAAGCTGGCGCCGGTTGCGATCTGACGGCTTGATCCTTCAGTTTTTTTTTTTCTGCGAATTTCCTTCGTGAATTTTCCCTATTTTTCTGCACAACTTCTGGCTTCGATGGCTTTTCGATTTCAAACCAAATACAGTGAAATTAATCAAAACCAACAATCGCCTATACCCATAAACATTGAGCTTACACGATTTGTTAAGAAAAACAATAAATTACAAATCTCCTATATCTCCACCTGCGAGGTTTAACAGAGAATCTATCCATACCATAAACAACGAAGGATCACAATTTTAATCACACATATGTGTCCAGTTTTATTCATTTAGATATATGCTCCCTATATTTTCACAACCTTCATTCTCTAATACCAATTGAAGGCATAGAAAACGGAAAATATAGGACACGCAGCGGAAGTGAAGATAAAAAACTAGAAAAACTGAAGAATAGTGGAATCCCGATCAGAGCCAGCACCGGTTGTGCTTTGGCGGGACTTCGAGGTTAAATTTTTTTTTACTATTTTTCCTTGTTCTAAGAATTGGCTGGACCGAAATGTGTACTACCGGGGTAGGTACGCTGGTGGAAGCCTCTGGTGCGATTCCTGCAAGTCTCCTACTCCGTCTTTGCATATAGGTGAATGCCAATCTCTCGATCTTTCAGTATATGGCCTGCCTAAATCCGTTTGGTGAACAACTACAGACTAAGGAACATTTTTTTTCTGGAGAGAGAGAGAGAGAGAGAGAGAGAGAGAGAGAGAGAGAGAGAGAGAGAGAGAGAGAGAGAGAGACGTCTGGCTTTTCACAGAGAAGAAGCCGTCTCAGAGAGTGTGTGTTCTGACAATAACGTTGTTTCCAATTCTCCTGTTTAACCTAAATAAAATCCTAAGTTAAACTAGACTGGGCCATTGGACTCTTAGTTTAACCTTTTGGGCTTAATTAATTATTCTAATTAGAACCACATAAATGACCCAATTAATAATTAATTTCTCAGCCCAAATAAACTAGTCCAATAAATAAGCCTATATTAATTTAGTTCTAGGTTAATCTTTAATTATTCAAACTGGACCAAAGCCCTGAATAATTAATTAACCTACCAAACTAATTTAATTAATTCTCTCTCTATGGACCTTTATTTTATTCTAGCCTAACAATTAAATCAGGCTACTTAAATCAAATAAATTCTATTTAATTTAATTCTTTAGCCCGTATTTAATTAGAACTCACGGTCTATATTGGGGACCAAAAGACACACGCCTTACCTACTAAAATGACCAAAATAGCATTGCCATATAAATAGCTATATTTTGCATTTTAGATATTTTCTAATATCACCATAAGGAAATATTGACCCCAAGGACAGTGCTGCATTAGTAAAGTCTCCGACCTACAGGTGTAATGACTAAAATACCCCTCTATACATCGTCGTACATTCAGAGAGGAAGAAGTGTACTAACACCTCTCTAAATGACATCTACCATCCTTAGGCTTCTAGTCCAATGATCCACGACCTCCTAGATTGTTTCTGCTTTCCAAAGGAGCTACCCTAAAGCAAACATCCAAGTTATGTTTCTCAGGGCCCTGGATATTTAAATCATTCAGACAACCACAAGGGGTGATATAGTATAGAAATTATATTGTACAAGTCTGTCTTAACTAACTAGTCACACATACCCAACATGCAAGTATATTGGCCCTACGATAGAACCTCAACTATAGCATATCAAAGTATATCCTTCCAACTTCGTCAGACCACCAACTCATACTCAAGTCGTAGAGTACTGGTCCATGCTATAGCGGTAGTAGTCCAGGTTTTTACCATATAGTACTTTTAGAAACCATTACTATAGGCCATGTTCTATGTATTCGAAATACGCTTATATCATGAAGTGAGTGGACTACTCACTAGTTAAAGGTAAGCCATTCCCCATTTAGAATTCACAACATAATAACCTAGACATGATGAGATTCTCATTTTCATCAATTGGTTAAGAACAAAAGTTTATGTGTTAAGTAACCCGTGATCCATACCTTACTGTGAAAGACCTCCGATCACATGGACCACTTCCTTAAACACAATGGGTCTTTTTCAAACATAATTGTGCACAAATAAAATTTTAAATTCACAAACAATTTCTGAAAATAGATTCTTTTATTAAAACATTCGATATTTACATCAGAAACCTAGTCTAAGAGGGCATATTCCCAATAGTTTTCACGTTTCTCTCTTTTTATTTTGCCTAATTAACTCTAACTTGTACAGGAAAAAGAAAGATTAAAATTAATAAGAATTAGGTCTCTTGATTTGGATTGGTATAGGGTTTTTCCTGAGGCTATAGTAAAAGAGGAAAAAAAATCGCTTCTTATGTTCTCTCCTTGCGATTCATAATTTTCTGACTTAACGAGACCGGCGAATTGAAGAGATTTTCGAGATGATCACAGTTGGTGTGCATCAACGGCGATATGAGACTGTCTTATCTTGCAAGGAGAGTCCCTGTATCCATCGCACCGGTAAGTGGGGTAAATAACTTCTTGAAGGTAAACCAATATTGAATTGGTGATTCAGTCTGCGCTTCTATTAAATAAGTTATTGGTGTTTCGGTCTGTTACTGACTTACTTTTCTGTTTTGAATTCTGTCTGGTTACTTTGTATTTGGACTATTTGACCTTGCCAACTTTGTTGATAATTGATTGTTGCGCTTTTGTTAGAGTCCTGGTTGGGTATAGGCAGTGCTTGTTCAGTACAATTGAGTTGCTTATCTGTGCTTATCGGTACCAATTTTCTAATAGTCTTCAAGAAGTTATTTTGTAATTATTTGTTTGTGTGTAATGGCCAATTCGTCAAGTACTGCCTCTGTTGCGTATAAGCCTTTGGTTGACCTGAATGGTTTACCGGACAAATTTGGTCTGGGGCAGAATTTCAAGCGTTGGTAACAACGCATGAAAATTTAGTTGACCACGAGGGACTTATTGTTAACAGTGTAGGTAGATAGACCCGTACCAACTAAAAGGTATCCTAAAGTAGCTGAGATTACTGCATGGGATGAATGGAACAATGTAGGTAGAGGGGTAATACTGTCAGCCTTAACAAATGCTTTCTTTGATATCTGCTGTTCTGAGTCCTACATAGCAAAGATGCTATGGGATGAGTTGGATAGGAAATATAATACCGAAGATCAAGGTCTTGAGAGGTATTATATCTCTAAATTCCTGAAATTTCAGATGGTTGAGGGCAAGTCTGTGACTAAATAGATTCAAGAGCTACAATTAATTATTCACTTTATTCATGAAGCGGATGTAGAACTTGTAATACCCCGTTTAAAACTACCTTTATTATATGGGGAAAGTCATGCATGGTATAACATTTTATATAATATTTGATAACTTGAACTATTTTCATGGGTATATGTGATCTATGAGTTGGTTAGTTAATGAATTTATTTACTTTGATATAATTGTTGGAGGACTATTTAAATAAGAGTGGTTGCAGTCTAGCGGTTAAAGCTTGGTGGTTATTTCTTGATGGACTTGAGCTTTTGTTTTATGAGTATTATTAAAAGGGAAATTGAGTAAGTGAGTAGGAGTTAAGAAAATTTGCTAGTTTCTTGGTGGACTTGAGCTTTTGTTTTATGAATTGATTCATTTAGATGCTATGGGATCATGGGAATTCATGTCGCATGAAATAATAGTGGCTAGGCCATGTGCACTATTTCGATTCTAACCATAGAAACATTGATTCTAGATAAGGAAGAAAAGTAAAAAAGAGATCAAGCATTGCCTTGGTTGATTATTGAGAATATCCAAGTAAGTTTCAACATAGCTATTTTGCTAAATATTACATGTTTGCAAGTATTTTTATACCATGATATTTGAAATGGTGTCAATATGATAATTGACGTGATGATTGGAACGTTGGTTGAATATAATGAATTGTACTGTGGTATTTTGATATTTGGTTTGAGAATGTGGTCATTTTATTCTCAAAATGAGTTCGTCAAATCTCAATTTTTAAACTGAAAACGATTTCTTTTCTTTATCACTAAACATTTTGGCAAATTTATTGTGAAAAGCCATGTTTTACAAAGACAAGACGATTGTGAAAAGAAGGAAAATGATTCTGCCCCTAAATGGGGAGCGTTGAATGCTTAGCGGGGGTAGGCTAGTGATGCTAGTCTTGAAGAGTTAGAATGAGTTTTCTGGAAGGAGGCCATCTCCAGAAGATGAACTTAACTTGGAAAGGCAACAGTACTACTTAGTCAGGCCGGTCTGAGCTAGTATATTAGTCTATGTGAACTTTATTTATCTGGGTTAGACAACCGGTGTATTGGATGTAGAGATGAAGGAGTATCTCACCTTAGTGGAAGGATCCCCCACTGCCTAGTGTTGAAAGGTTACATTGGGATGCTATCATGGTGGTAACTATGATATAGATTGTGATACTATTGTTTGAATCATTACTAATCCCTACATAATGAACTTATGATTATCATGAGATGATGATTTATTAAGAACTACTTTGGATATGATGAGTAATGCTCATTTGAATAATTATTTTTTGACGAAAAGTCTTGCAAATATGATTTTGTAGTTTTGATAAACCTGCATGCACAAAATGTTTATATATGACATTCATACACACGAGACTTATTAAGATGCCAATCTCACACTATTTTACATCATATTTTCAAGGGGGTGCTTTTATTAAGAAGGTTGAAGCGATAAAAGATGACCTTCAATTTATTTATTTCTGCTTTGTATTTCTTTCGAGAGATGATTGTTAGTTTTAGATTCTCAGACTTGTATAATTTTTAACTTTGGTTGTAATAAGATTATCACATAATTTTATTTAGTCATTTTCGTTCCATTTGTACCTCGTTATAAAGACCCTTGATCCTTTGGATGGAGCGACATTCCGCCTATTTGGGTATGTAGGTAGTGGGGTGTTACAAAACTTCCTGAGAAGTTCCAAGTGATGTAAGAGATAGAAAAATTTTCTAAGTCTTTGGAGGACTTTGGTATGTCTCTCAAATACAAGACAGTGTAAAAATTTCTTTAAACAATCTAATGAAATCAATATCCATTGAAAAACAACATAGGAAGAATAGTCATATTGTACCTGTGGAGTCTAATGTCCATGTGGTGACTACTGGAAATAAGAGCAATAATCAGAGGAATGTGGGGGTTAATTTAAACTCTAAAAATATAAACAAGACAAAAGGTAAGGTAAAAAAGAAACCAAAAGCAAACAAACATTACTGGAATTGTAGTCAAGTTGGGCATTGGGCTAAGAACTGTCTGTCTAAGAAGTCTAAAGTCAAACAAAGATCAAATTCTGAAGCACAAGTTAATGTGGTGGTAGAGGATACTAGTCAAATGGAAGTTGATTTGAGTACACACCTCGCTAAGGTTTATACCATTGAGGTTGGGACTGACATCACTACTTCTAATGATGGGGAAAGGTATATTTATGTTAACCCAATACTATTTATGAGCAATTTGAATAGCTGGTTGATATTGGAGCAAATGTGCATGTTTGTGCTGATAAATTATTTTTTGTATTTTACCAGTCAATTAAAGGAAAAACTGAGGATGGGGAACTCAATTGTAGTCAGTATGTTGGAGATTGGACGCATGGACTTGAAGTATCCTTTAAGGTTTATTCTTTCTCTTCATAGGGTACAGTATGTTCTAACAGTTCGTAGAAATATTCTTAGTGGTTCATGTTTAGTTAGACAGGGTTATGAGTTTACTTTTAAATGTAATAAAGTAGTGATTATGCACTATAATACTTTTGTTGGCAAAGGTTATTTGTCAGATGGTTTATTTAAATTGAGAGTTGAACCATTTACTTCTGATTTGAATAAAGCTTTTTCTGTTGAGAATTCTGTTTATCCTATGGTGCACATTATTGAATCCATTGATATTTGGCATAGTAGACTTGGACATTTAAATTTAGATTCTGTTAAAAGAATGACGAATTTAGATTTGATCCCTAAATATGCAATTGATAAGAAGAACAAATGTCAAGTGTGTGTGGAAGCTAAAACAACCAGGAAACCCTATCATTCAATTGAAAGGGATTCAGAAATACTTGATTTAGTTCACACAAACATTTGTGAATTTAATAGTTTGTTGACTAGGGATCATAAGAAATACTTCATTACTTTTATTGATGATTGCAGTAGATATTTCCATGTTTATTTATTTGAACATAAAGATGAAGCACTTGAAAAATTTCTCATATTTAAAAATGAAGCTAAAACTCAAACTGGAAAGAAACGTAAAAGGTTAAGATCTATAGAGATGGAGAGTATGGGTTTAATCCATTTGCTGAATATTGCTAAAGTAATGACATAATTCATGAAGAGACACCCCTTTATTCTTCCCAGTCTAATGGGATTGCTAAACGAAAAAATAGAATATTTAAAGATATGATCAATAGTTTACTTTTGAATTCTGGATTGCCTACGTATATGTGGGGTGAGGCTTTGAATACAACTTGCCATATTCTGAATATAGTCCATCATAAACATAAAGAGGTAACTCCGTTTGAAGTCTGAAAAGGTAGAAAACGTAACTTAAAATACTTTCGTGTGTGGGGTTGTTTTGTAAAAGTTCTAATCCCTGAACACAAGAGGAAAAAATTAGGACAGAAAACTGTTGATGCCAACTTTATTAGTTATGTGGAAACAAGCTATGCTATGAGGTTTTTGATAATTAAGTCTGAAATACTTGGCATAGATGTTAACACAATTATTTAATACTGTGATGCTATATTCTTTGAGGATGTGTTTCCTATGAAAACTGGTTTGCCTCAAGATGTTTCTGATACTTCGAAAACATACAGAAGCCATGCATGCAGTGAATAAAACTAGGAAAAAAATGACACTGCACAACGGAAGAGTTTAATTGATACTTTTGCATCGTAAATTTTCCTTTGGCTGTGAAGAAGCTGACTGAATCATATGAGTTGCCCTTTGCCCGTGAGATGAAGTTTTTGGCTCTTTACCCGCGATCCTTCTGCTCCTTCGTGGCATGAACGCCAAAATCCTCTTGACGACTTAGAATATTCCATCGTCTATTGCTCGTTGGTGAAACAACTTAGGCGAGGATAAGCTTGTCCCAAAACAATTCTTGAACCTTTGCTATTGATTAGTAAAATCAAGAAAAACAAAAAGAAAAGGAATTTGAACCAGAGAAAAAGAGAAGAAGGCTTTTGGTATATTTTTTCTAATTGTGACGTGTGTTTTGTAGGAAAAAAATCTCAATCCCTAATATACGACTATTCCCTTATCATCAAATAACCAAAACATCAGGGTTTTGATATTTCCAAACTCTTGGAGGCTATCAACAGAAGAGGTTCGGCTAAGCCTTAACTCTTCTATTCCGTGAATAAAAATTCCTTTAGTCAAGCCTATTGGGCAAAAAATAATTTATTATTTTTCTTGGACCCAATGAGCCTAAAAAATAATAACAATTAATTATTTATTTCTTGGGCCTATTAAAATAACCTAATAAATAATTAATGAGTCCAAATAAACTAAAATAATTATTTAAGCCTTTTATTAACTAGTTTAAGCCCATGATAATTTTTCTAATTATCCAATCTGGGCTTAGGCCTTAAATAATTAATTAACCAATTAAATTAGATAATAAAATTAATTTCTCTCGTTTATTTATTTTATTCCAATTAAAAAATAAATTAGATTTTTAGAATAAAATAAAATTCTTTTTAACTGAGACCATTTCCTCGACCTAAAATTAATTAGGACTTATGGGCTATTTCGAGGACTAAAAAGACACATCACCTTAGCTACTAAAATGACCAAAATACCATTGTTATGTAAATAGTTGTATTTCATATTTTAAATATTTTGTAATATCACCATAAGAAAATATTAACCCAAAGGACAATACTACGTTAGCTATGTCTTCGACCTACAGGTGAAATGACTAAAATACCCCTCTACACACCGCCGTGCATTTAGAGAGAAAAGAGTGTACTAACACCTCTCTAAAAGATATCTACCATTCTTAGGCTTATAGTCCAATGATTTACGACTTCTTGGAATATTTTCATTTTCCAAATGAGCTAACCTAAAACTAATATCTAAGTTATGTTCCCCAGGGCCCTGAATAATTAGGTTATTCAGACAACCACAAGGGGCGATATAGTGTAGGCACTATCTCGTATAAGTCTGTCTTGACTAACTAGTTACATATACCCAACATACAAGTATATTGGTCCATCTAAGGAATCTCAACTATAACATATCAAAGCATATGCTTCCAGCTTCGTCAGACCATCAACTTATACTCAAACTGTAGAGTACAAGTCCACACTGCAGCAGTGGTAGTTTAGATTTCTATCACATAGTACTTTTAGAAACCACTACTACAGGTCTTGTTTTACGTATTCAAAATACGCTTGTGTTATGAAATGAGAAGACTACTTATTAATTAAAGGTAAGTCATTCCCTATTTAGAATTCATAGTATAATAACCTTGTCATGATGAGATTCCTATTCTCATCATCCGATTAAGAATAGTAGTTTATGTGTTAAGTATCCCATGGTTCATACCTTATTGTGAAATACCTCCATTCATATGAACCATTTACTGAAACACAATGGGTATTTTCTAATAAAATCGTGCACAAATATAAAAAAGATTTCACAAGTAAATTCTAAGAAAAATACCTTTATTAATACAAGTCAAAATTACATCAGAAACCTAGTCTAAGAGGACATGCATTCCAACAATTTTTGACTTGCACTTTAAGACTAAGTAAGTCCATAGGTGCCCACATCTATGGCGTCTAAATGCCTTCTAAAGACTCTCTCCACCAAAGGTTTGGTGAAAGGATCTGCTAAATTATTTTTCCAAGTAATCTGTTCTACCACCATTTCCCGTCTCTGGATGAAATCCCGGATTAGGTGGTACTTTCTCTCTATGTGCTTTCCCTTTTTATGGTTCCTTGGTTCTTTGGATTATGAGATTGCACCAGTGTGTCGCAATACATCACAACCGATTTGTCTATTTGTGGCACGACTTCAAGTTCCAAAAGGAACTTCCGGAGCTAAACTGCTTCCTTGGATGCCTCTGAAGTTGCCACATACTCAACTTCTATGGTTGACTTAGTAATGTAAGATTACTTGATACTCCTCCATGAAATAGCTCTTCCAGACAAGGTGAAGACATATCTACTAGTAGATTTTCTCTCATCTTTATTCGCCTGAAAGTTTGAGTTCGTGTATCCTGTAGGAACTAAGTCATCAGCTTTGTAAATCAACATATAATCTCGTGTACCTTTAAGATACTTGAGAATATGTTTTACAGCCTGCCAATGAATCTCTCCAGGGTTTGACTGATATCTGCTAACTAAGTTTACGACAAGGCAGATATCTGGCCTAGTACACATCATGGCATACATGAGACTTCCCACAGCTGAAGCATAGGGAATCCTACTTATTCTATCATTTTCTTCTTAAGACTTTAGATAGTCATTTGAAGAAAAAAATAACCCATGTTTACAAGGGATCAACGTCTCCTTGCATGAGTTCATGCTAAACTTGGCCAACATCTTGTCAATGTATGTAGCTTGAGATAAATCTAGTATTCTCTACTTCCTATTTCTTAGAAGCTTTATTCTGAGAATGTAACTGGCTTCACCCAAGCCATTCATACTGAATTGACTAGATATCCAAACCTTAGTAGATGACAATATCCCTACATTATTTCCAATGAGTAGAATGTCATCTACATACAGTATAAGAAAAATCATGTTTATGCCTTTCAATTTCCTATACACACATGGTTCATCTTCATTTTGAATGAGACCGTAAGACTTTACAGTCTTATTGAAATGAATGTTCCATACTCTGGATGCCTACTTAAGTTTATAAATGGATTTGTTAAGCTTATAAACTATATGTTCTTGGCCTTCAGCAATAAAACCTTTTGATTGGGACATATAGTTGTCTTCACTAAGATGGCCATTTAAAAATGCTGTCTTGACATCCATTTGCTATATCTCGTAGTAATAATGACATGCAATGGCAAGTAGGATACGGATGGATTTAAGCATGGCTATCGAGAAAAAGTTTCCTTATAGTTAATCCCTTCTTTCTGTATATCCTTTTGCCACAAGCTTAGTTTTGAATGTTCCATTTTTTCCATTCAATCCTCTCTTCCTCTTGTACACCTACTTGCACTTAATGGGTTTTATACCTTCAGGTAAAGTTACAAGATTCTAAACCCGATTGAAGTATATAGACTTTATCTCGACTTTCATTACTTCATGCCATAGGTCTGCGTTAGCATCAGCTATAGCCTCCTTGTATCCAGTGAGATCTTGTTCCTTATGATCGAAGACTAGGTAAAAAACCTCTCCAGTCTATCTTTCTGAAACTCTAGATATCCTCCCACTACGACTAGGCTCCATTTGTACAGGTTCCTAAGGCTGTGCCTCTTCTTGTTTTATAATTGGATTAGAAGAAGTTGATTTAGAAGATAACTTCTTTTCAAGTTCCAACCTTATTAATCCTTTAGTGGATGTATTTTGTTCATCCTCCAAGTATCTAGCATTAGTACTCACAAGTACTTTTTGCTCTTTGAGATGAGAAAAGTAACCGCCCTCTGTACTTTTTGGATACCCAACAAAATAGCATAATTCTAATATTGGTTCTAACTCGTCTCCCTTAATCAATTCATAAGTTGGACAACCCCATATCTTGAGATGATTTAGACTTGTCTTATGTCCAGTCCTTCTACGAATATATCGGAGAGCTGTGTCTCTTTTGAGACAGGGACGTTTTATCATGACCTCTGCCTGTTGCATCTAAGGCTGTCAATGGGTCGGGTATACCTAGACCCGGATCCGTACCGGACCCATTTATAACGGGTCTGGTACATTTATTTTTTTACCCGACCCGGACCCGGACCCGTTTACCCGTTTACTCTATATAATTGGGTCCGGATATGGAACTATAGTACCCGTACCCGATTACCCGATTATCTGATTAATAAATTATATTATATATAATATATTATATATTATATAAAATATATATTATATTATATATAAAATATATTATGTTATGAATTTTTTGAGAGTCAAATAATCTATATTATTATCATGAACTATAATAAAAACTTATAAAGCTTATATTTAGAAAATATTGCTAGTACTAGATAAATTTGTGAAAATTGATCTATATTTTGTTGGAAAGCAATTGATTCTTGTAACATGCTGTGCCTTTTTAAGGTTGTAATTTGGAAACATATATTTTGTATGGTTTTGTTTTCAAATCCCATATTGTATCTAAAAGATCTCTAGCCCCATCAACCATATTATACAACCCAAGCTGTTCCATATTCTCATCAATTGTCCATAAATTTTCTACGCCACTGCCTACAAAATAAATGTTGTTGCCTCTGCAATTGGCAATTATTGGTTTAGAAATTTGCTACAGAGTTGGAATTATAGTTATTATTGATACTAAGGCTATTATTCACATTTTTAGTTTAAATGTGAATAAAATTTTTTAAATTTTAAATAAAGAAATATGTTTTATAATTCTCGGGTTGGGTATACCCGACCCGGACCCGATACCCGCATATGCGGGTATGGGTCTCTTAATTTTATACCCGGCGGGTAATCGGGTCGGGTCCGGGTCCTATTTCTTTAATCGGGTCCGGGTCCGGGACAAGGTGTCCCGGACTCGATTGGACCCGTTTACAGCCCTAGTTGCATCTCATAGGGTGTCCTAAGTACTGACTTAGAAGGTACCAAGTTCAGAATATATGCCGTTGTTTTTAGGGCATATCCCCAAAAAGACACTAGAAGAGTAGTATGAGACATCATGCTTCGGATTATTTCTATCAATGTCTTATTCCTTCTCTCAGCTACTCCATTCTGTTAGGGTGTCCCCGGCGCAGAGAGTTAGAATACTATCCCATGATGTACTATATAGTTCTTGAATTCACCAAGAAAGTATTTTCCACCACGATTCTATCGTAAGGTCTTGATTAGTTTATCTGTCCGACATTTCACTTCAATCTTAAACTCTTTGAACTTGTCAAAAGAGTTAGACTTGTATTTCATCAGATAAACATGACAATACCTTGTACAATCATCTGTGAAAGTGATGAAGTACTCAAACCCTCTCTTGCTGGTAGAGACAAAGGACCACACACATCAGTGTGAACAAACTCAATGCTTCTTCAACTCTTTTCGCTTTTTGGGTAAATGATATTTTGGTTATTTTTTCCATAAGATAAGATTCACACTGAAGCCAACTTTCTAATCTCAATGAGCCTAAAGGCCCATCATGGATTAATCTTTGAATCCTAATTGAGTTAATGTGACTCAACCTTAGATACCAAAGATATGAGTCATTAACATTGGTCTTTCTCTTCCTATTTAAATGTTCTAATTGAACGTTATTCAATTGATTGTTAATAGGATTAATAAAGAATAAATTTTCATACATGTGCTTAGTACATATAACTTCTCAATTTCTACTGATAGTAATACCAGAATGGAAAGAAACAGAATATCATTGATTTATAAGTTTTTCAACTGAAACTAAATTCTATCTAAAATCAAGAACAAATAAAATATCCTTCAAAACTGTTAGCTCTAAGAGCATTCTCCTGTATTTTAACTTATGATAAATATTGATGAGAACTACTTGTGTGATTTACATGTGATATGACATGTTTGACCTCAATTCTTTCAAGGCATACAAATAAGATTGTTAAGTAACTCCTGAGCAATAGAATCCAAGAATGGGTGACCAAGTAGAAGACCAAGTTTAAGAGATTGCATACCAAGAAGTCTTTGTGGAAGAACCTTAGACTAGGAATCGTCATTAAGGTATTATCTGTGTAAATTCCTATGTCTTTTTTATCTTATAATTCAGTTTATTTCTACCTTGAAGCACACAAACAAAAAAATTTCAAAGTTTTTAAGTCTTCAGAATTTTGGATTGAGCAATTTGGATAACTCTGTATCCAAAAATTTCGTCCAAAACTCTATGAACAGTGTCAAATCGATTCTGCTTGAAAAAGTGCCATTTTAGACTTACCTTTTGGATGCACCATTGTCCGATTCTTGAGTTCAAAACTTTAGCAAATCTGACAGTGAAAAATTAGCCGTTGGAGCTTTAATTTTTGCTTCTATGAAAGCTATTTAAACTCAATTTTCTGTAAGATTTTTGTACTATCTTTCTAAGAAACATCCTTACACTTTAGAATGCAAAAATGTTTCTTTTCATTGTACTTCAAAGTGAAAACAAATTGCTTCAAAGGTAAAAATGTGTTAGTGCTCATCTGTTTATATCTGCTCAAACTTGTGAGCTATTTGTGTAAGTTTTTCTTTCATTCTATCTTGTCTTAAGATTGTGGTATAAAACTCAATTGGGGTGAGTCTTGAACTCTTGTGTATCAAGGTTGTGATATAAAACTCAATTGGGGTGAGCCTTGATTGTGTGTTTAAAGAGGTTGTGTGTAAAACTAAGTGTGGTAATCCTCTTGTATAAGATTAGTATTGCCTACCACCATTGATTTGGAAAAAAAGTTTTAGTAGTTGTGTTAAAATCTTTAAATGTATACTTAAGATAGTGGATGTAGATCATTTGAGGATCGAACCACTATACATCATTAAGCCTTTTCTTTTGCATTTTACTCGTTCTTTATATCTGTGTTTTTTATTGTTCATCTGACTTGAGAGCTTTATACTCTTCCTTGCATTCATTGATTTGATCAAAGATTATGCAATTGGGTAAAACTGTTATTATTACTTCATCTATCCATCTTAATTATAGATCTTCTTTCCATCATTTAGAAGAGTTTTGAAAGTTCTTACGCAGCACACAAGTCTGCA
Organism: Voacanga thouarsii; assembly: GCA_026120185.1. NCBI lineage: Eukaryota > Viridiplantae > Streptophyta > Magnoliopsida > Gentianales > Apocynaceae > Voacanga > Voacanga thouarsii. The sequence continues at coordinate 1,736,483 of JANUWF010001569.1, forward strand.
TTTTTGAACTCTCACCTTGTTCGGCCTTTATCAAAAAGGCATCAAAGATTTTTTAAATCGCATTTGTTTACCATAAACCTTATTCACCCCTTTCTAAAGTTTATCAATTGGTATCAGAGTGTTGGTCTGCACTATTATCGATTTAACAACCTTACAGGAAAAGATTCGAATGATAAATATCTCATCCTTACTATACATTGAAGGATCTTCAACAAGTAGACTACCTTTGTTCAGTAGAAGCAATTATACATTTTGAAAAAAATAGAATGAAGATTTATGTATGCTCAATTAATTTTGAGCTATGGAAGTTGATTGAAAGAGGACCATATGTTTCATAAAAAATTGTTGAAAGCAGAACTGTGCCTAAACAGAGCAATATGTATGATGCTGATGACAATGCTAAAATAACACTGAATTCTCAAGCTATGAATATTCTATGTTGTGCTCTTAATACTACTGAATATAACAGAGTGAGTGGTTGTGATTCAACTCACAAAATATGGAGACTACTTGATATCACCTATGAGGGGACCAATCAAGTAAAAAAATTGAAGTTAGGACTTCTTTTCCGAGATTATGAATTGTTCTCCATGAAGCCTTATGAGAACATAACAGATATGTTTATTCGGTTCACAAATATTATGAATGGTCAAAAAGCGTATGAGAAAACTTATTCACTTAGAGAATAAAACAGAAAACTGCTTGATGCAGTGCCAAAGAGTTTGTAGCCAAAAACCTTGGCTATAGAGGAATCAAAAAATCTGAACAGCTTACCCACTAAAAAGCTAATTGGCTCCCTATTAATTCATGAAATAAAACTAAAAAAGTTTCAAGAGCATGATGAAGATTATGGAGGCAAAATAGGAACCGCCTTGAAAGTAGTTAATGAAGAGCCTAACAATGATCAAACTGATTATGATGGTGGTATTGATCTGAACAATAAAGAAATGGCCATGGTCTCTAGAAAATTCAAGAAGATGTTCAGAAAAGACAACTCCAGTAAAGGTAAAAAATTTATTAAAAAGAAAGGACAAACTTCATTCTTTAAACCTGAATACTATGAATGTAAGGGTACGGAGTATTTTATTTTTGATTGCCCAATAACAAAAGAAAGAGAAGCCGAGTACAACAAGAAGATAAGAAAAGGATTGACTAGAGCTCGGGATCAAGCTAAATCCGAGACAGAAGAAAGCTATAATTCTAAAAATGAAAAAGAAAACATTTGTTTCATCGCCATGGAAGATAAGGTAAATCCTATTTCTTCTAATTCCATATCTGAATTACATGATTCTGATTGTGAAAAGCTTGATGATCCTAATGAATTGCTTTTTGACATGTTTTATGAACTTAAAAAGCTATCTAGAAGAAACAAGGAAATGAAAATAAAAATTGATTCCTTGTTAGATGATAATGCTAAGCTGTTGAATGAGAACAAAGCATTACTTGATTCCATTATGTGCTCAAATGTTGAAAATGATGTTATTCTAACTTCTTTGCATTGTATGACACTTAAGAACAAATACTTGTATGACAAAGTTCATTCTCTCGAAATTATGGTCAGTAATTTTGATGACATGAAAAATAGAGTTGGTGATCTCACTATATGTATTAAAAAATTTACAAATGACAAAAACAATTTGAAAAAATTACTTGGTGCACAACACATGGCTGGAAACTGAAATGGTCTAGGCTATAGGCATGAGATCAAAGCTAGAAATTACAAATCTTACATTTATGACACATATATAACAAATTACAAATCTTGTAAAAGCTGCTTCATCATATATGACACATGTTGTGAAAAATTTGGACACAAAGTATCTAAGTGTCATGTTAAGAAGAAAGTGGAATTTGGTGCAAAAAGCAGTTTGAAAAATTAGAGAAACTATTACTAATCCCCGTGGACCCAAAAAAATATGGGTACCAAAAGGCATTGTGTCATCTCATGAATAGGTACATTAGCTGCAAAAATTAAGTTCCACAAAATGATTCTTGGGTAGTGGATGCTCAAGATACATAATGGAAAATGCTGCACTAATGGATAACATTCAAGCTGCAAATGATGAATGTGTCACATTTGAAGCTAAGAAATAGGAAAAATACTCCGTATAGGTAATGTGGGTAAGGGATCCTCTATCATTATCAAGCAAATATTATTAAGTGGTGTATTGAAGTGCAACTTGCTTAATATTAGTCTTTTGTGTGAAAAATATTGCAAGGTTAATTTTGAAAAAGATTCATGAATTATCATTGATAATTCTAGTGATAAAATCATTTTTGCTGCCAACTACATTGGTAATGTCTATGTATTATATCTTGATGATCCTACTACTCATGAAGAAAAATGCTTTTTCATATATGATATTGATGGCTACCTTTGTCATAGAAAGTTAGGCCATGTCTCTATTGATTTGTTAAATAGATTGTCCTTTAAAAAGGCTTGAGAGAGGACTGTCCAAAATTATATTTGACAAAAATCAATTGTGTGATGCTTGCCATTTTGAAAAACAAACCGAAACATATTTCAAATCCAAGAAAATGATTTTAACCTTAAATCTTCTTGAAGTAATACATATAGATTTGTCTGGACCAGTAAAGACCACTAGCCTAAGTGGTAAGAAGTATACTTATGTATTAGTAGATGATATTTTTGATTTACTTGGACTTTATCTCTTGCACGAAAAGATGATAATGATATAGGTAGTTTAAAAAAAAATGGCATTAAACATCATGAAGATCCATCACTTGATAACTATGCCAAAGAAGAAGAACTAGAAGAACAACAAGTTGAATAAAGTGAGTAAGAAGATGTTGAGCACACTGATTAGAATCTGTCAAAAGATTGGAAGTTTAAAATTATCCATTCTAAAGAACATATCATTGGTGATCCTAGCTGCGAAGTTAAAATCAGACAGTATTTTGTTGATAATTATACTTTACTTTCTAGCACTAAACCTAATTGAATTGATGTAGCCGTACATGGTGATTTTTTTTTATTATGGCCATGCAAGAAAAGTTGAACCAATTTGAAAAGAATCAAGTTTGGAAGCTTGTCCCTAGACCACTTGACCATCTCGTTATTGATACCATGTGGGTTTTCCAAAACAAACTTGATGAGCATGTCATTATTATTAGAAATAAAGCCAAATTAGTTGTCTAAGGATTCAATCAAGACGAGAATATTGATTATAATGAAACTTTTGCTCCCAATTACTCAATTTAAATCTATTAGAATGCTACTTGTCGTTGTATCATTCAAAAACTTTATGCTTTACCAAACAGTTGTTAAGAGTTTTTTTTAAATGATTTTATTGAAAATGAAGTGTATATAGAACAACCTTCTGATTTTATTCATGAATATATGTTTCAAACTATGTCTTTAAACTTTTCAAAACTCTTTATGGTTTAAAACAAGCTCTTCGTGCTTAATATGTAAGACTTAATGGATTTCTACTCTCAAAAGGTTTTTCAAGAGAATTAATTGATACAACACTATTCTTTAAAATTTGAAAATTCTGAAGACCTTCTTACTGTTGAAATCTATGTTGATGATACTATCCTTGGAGTTACTAATGATTCTCTATGCAATAAATTTATCAAGACAATGCAGTGAGAGATTGAGATTAGTATGATGGGAGAACTTAATTTTTTCCTTGAATTACAAACCAAGTAAACCATCGATGATATCTTCCTAAATCAAGCCAAGTTTGCTAAGGAACTGCTCAAAAGATATATTCACAAACCACCAGTTGAAAAAAGATTCAATCATCTGAGGAGAGGTTTAGGAATTACCAGAATCATGTGACTGACAATTTGCCAAAGATTTGTTTGTTTATTTTTACAGAACTACTGAAGATACAACTTTTGGACAGAGTTTTTAGACTCAATATCTGGAAAATATGAATCCAAAATCTCCTCAACATAACTTATTTTATTCCACCTTTTGGATAGGGAAATCAGATGGACAATCTGTGTCCAAATGTTCAAATTTTTTAAGCTCTAAATGTTCCCGCTTTTTTTTTTTCCGTAACACTCTCTTTCTTCTTATTAGAATATCATTACTTATTTTCAAAAATCACCTTTCTCAAATATACTAAATTGTACTTATACTCTTCAATATCTCGTAAACTCCAAAAAGAATTTAAATCTATTTGAATCTTCTTCTCATTTCAAACATTAAAAGAAAAGCTGTCATTTGCCTTAGAACTTTTCTCTTTCCTCTGGCTTTTATTCTTTCGCCAAAACCAGAAAAATCAAACGTTTCAATCCTGCTCGTTGCCAGACTGATATCTGTGAAGAAGAAGGAAAAATGAGTTGTCATTAATGAACTAACTCCTTAAAGTGCATTATCAAAACAACCTCCAGAAGAGGAAAACATGGACACTCAAGTACCTCAATTTCTCAACTCAAAATAGGTGAATTTGAGTATAAAGATTGGTTGTTTAGAAATAGAACGATTATTGTGGGCTATTGGGTTGATTCTAAGGTCTTTCATTGCTGAAGTGTTTATGAACTTTTCTGTCATTCTGAATATGTTGAAAATTTTGGATAAGAGGCTTTGTTGTCAAATTGATGAGAATCTGTACACCCCACTGGTTTGAGAATTCTATGTGAATATGAAAAAGGGTTGACATGAGGAAATAGTAAACGAGTTTATTGAGCAGTGGTAAATATCTATTGGGTATCTCTCGCGTATCGTATCCTATACGGCGCAGTGGAAGAATAAACGAGATACCATCTCAGGATCTACATATGTGTGAAAAACAAGACATAAAGATAATAAAGGTAGCAGCTTTTTACCTTTGTTTGATCGTCCGAAGAACAAAATTTCTTCTTCAAGTCGAGGTGCGATCCAGCAATCCTCTTGTGCAAACTCCATGAGGGTTGGACGTCTAACCACTATAATCACAGTGTGTGATTATCTCTAATAGTAATCTACACAGAGGAATACTCAAGCATGAAGTTTTTTGTGCTAGCAGAAAATCTAAGTGGTGGTTAGAGTTGTTTCTCAAGAATAATTGAGAGAGAGAGAGAGAAGAAAGAAGGTTGTGTGTTGCCTTGAGTGTCCGTTGATCCAACCTCAGCAAGGGTTTTGATTTTATCATATATATAACCGAAAAATCTTGCTAAAACTGAGAATTTCAATCCTATTAGAATTTTCTAATTGTAATTGGAAACATCAAGTTCTCACAATTACAATTTAGACCATAAATTATAACTAATTATAATTTGTCCACAACAACTTCTCTTTCTCCCAATTAACCCCACTATGTTATCAAATAATATCTTGAGTATATAATCCTCTATTGTGTGTGACCTATTAGGTTTCCCAGTCAATTGGTAGAGAACATGAATTAATCCAAACATCTTTGAGATTAATAATCCATAATTAATTAGAATTAATCCTATTAATTCTAATCGGGATTGGTTTATTAATTCATCAATTAATAAACCCATATTCCCATATCATGAGCGGTATCTAGCAACACATCATGACCACCCAAGAGTCCAGGAAGTCAAGTGGCTTGACATGAACCCTTCAATAACAAATTTCAATGCAATTAACTCATTTCACCATACAATATCTCATTTGATTTGGAGTACGGAATTAGTGCCAATTCCCTCTAGAATTAATTCTGGCCCGAATACAATAGTACATGTATCAGGTACCCACTACTCTAGATGTGTATCAATTGAAACTATTTCTAATACACATACGCCTTGGCCAAGGACTTCTTGAGTAGTAATTCCTACAAGTTGCCGTGAGATATTCGCCCCTACTATTAAAAGTGGTGAATCCTTTATTGACCATCTCAACTACTTTCATTTACCTTACAATGTACCCAATATCCATCTTATAGGTGGCTCTCGATTGAGTTTCGGAGATTGGAATCAAAGTACAATGCTCAGCAAACAAAGTACCTTGGAGATCTCAAGTCTAAGGATACTTGCACGTTTGCTATATTGAGATTATATCACTGGCACTAAATAGTTATCCATATGATTATCTCAAATCTAGGTCATTCAATAAATTTGTTCCATTAACAAGCATCCATGTGTTAACTTTGAGTATCTCAATACTCACGGATATAAGAACCATCGCCTGATCAAATCAGGAAGTATAACGCATGCTAGTCTTAACGCATTAATGATGTCCTGTCTTATTAATACTACGACTAGGGACTATTTAAGTACTAACACTATACAGTGTAGTAGGAATCTCATATCATGATCTCCATCATGATTTCTTTAACATAGTGTTGTACTAGGGACTTTATTGAACAGTTATATTACTTAAAAGTAAACAAAAAAAACTGCATGATAAATAATGCCTATTATTAAAATAAAATGTGCCATATACAATCTACAAGTGATTGCCTCTAGGGCATAATACTAACAAACTCACACTTGCACTAGAGCCAATCATTCATGTATTTAATACCGAATGACTCAACATGACAATCATATTTCTTTTGGGATAGTGTTTTTGTAAGCGGGTCAGCTATGTTTTCATCCATGGGAACTCTTTCTATCTTTATTTCCTTATGTGAAACCCCAGCTAAAACCAACCTTAGAGTAAGGGGTCGGGATGCATATCATATTTTCTTACATGAATAAATATATTTTTATATGATTTTATGTGCTTTGGATATGTGATTTGTAGTCTAGATGGAATATTTGTGTTTATTGAGTAGGAATGGCAAAATGGTAATTTTGCTTGAGGAGGAAATAGGGAGATAACTTGAGGATTAAATAGGAAAAAAATATTTGGGAGAGAAAATAAGAACAAAAGTTGTTGTGGTTTAGTGGTTAGAGCTTTGGAATAAATCCTTGAGGTCTTGAATTCGAATTCCATCATTAGAGTTTTAGCATGATTAAATTTTATTTTTGTTTAGGAAGGCTATATTTCGGCCCTTGCATGCCTTAGGGAAGAGTAGGAGTATTGTCCTTGGGGAGACATAATAGGAATGTCCTAATCCTACTCTTGTGCCCTACAAAAATTTCTAAGGGATTCATACCCTTCTTGATCTCTATCTTTCCTTACTTCTTAATCTATTAGGTTGTTCAATTTATCTAAGCCAACTTTGTTTCCAAAAAATTCCAATAATGTTCTGTGATATTGAGGTTTCAAAAATGTCTATGTGAGGTATCTTTTTGACCGAAAATAAGGAGGAGTTGTGGAAGGTTCCCAAGAAAATTAATTTACATGATTGAACCTTCAAACTCCAACCTATGTGTGCTCATCTTCTCCATGTAGTAAACTGGAAATTTTCCAGCTTCTTGATCAGTCCAATTGTCGAAATTTTCAGCCATCTTCCCCTCTCAAATGCTGCCAGAAAAATGACTATTTCACTTAGCTTGAGGACTAAAAATTCCAACCAAAATCGAGCTGCACAAAAGCTGTGCAAACCAGGAAAATTTCCTGGACAGTTTCGCAACTTGGTGAGCCAAAAACCAAGCTGTTTCTTCCAGCAATTCAACCTTATCCTTCCTCCATAAAGAATGCTGGAAACTAAGCTTGAAGGACATAATTTTGAAGGACCAAGCTATTTCAGGGATCTATTGTGTGTACCCGGAGAGCATCAATTGAAGGACAGAATTTTGGAAGAGGCGCACAAGAGCAAGTATGCCATTCATCTGGGAGAAGTCAAAATGTACCAGGATCTGAAGAGGGCCTATTGGTGGCCCAAAATGAAGCGGGATGTAGTTAAATATGTCTTGACATGTCTCACCTGTCAGAAGGTCAAAGCGGAGCACAAGAAGTTAGCGGGACTGTTACAACCATTGCCAGTACCTGAATGGAAGTGGGAGGAGGTGACCATGGATTTTGTCATCGGACTTCCTATGTCAAGGACCCAGAAGGACGCCATATGGGTAGTAGTGGATCGACTGACCAAGTCGGCACATTTCATACCAGTGAATGTACGAGATTCCATAGAGAAGTTGGCTCAGACCTATGTGCGCGAAATAGTCCGTCTGCATGGAATACCTTCAAGTTTCGTGTCTGACCGAGACCCGAGATTTATGTCTCATTTTTTGGGTAAGTTTCAAGAATCAATGGGGTCGAGTCTGAAGTTCAGTACGACGGCGCATCCACAGACTGATGGACAGTAAAAAAGGGTTATACATATATTAGAAGATATGCTGAGAGTCTGTGTTTTGGATTTCGGGGATAAGTGGATCGAATGTGTGCCGTATGTAGAGCTGTCATTTAATAATAGTTATCAAGCTTCAATTGGGATGGCTCCGTATGAGGCCCTCTATGGACGCAAGTGTTAGGTACCGCTATACAGGAGTTGGTCAGAAGATGGTCACATAAGCAAAATCGGAGAAGTTTGTGTCCAGGAAATGTTAGACAAAATACAGTTAATTAGGGAAAGGTTGAAGGTAGCTCAGAGCCGACAAAAGAGCTATGCAGACAATAGGCAGAGAGAATTGGAGTTTCAAGTAGGAGACAGTGTATTTCTGAGATTGACGCCGAATAGGAGAATCTTGAAGCATCCGAATGGTGGAAAGTTGAATCTGAGGTATTTGGGACCGTTCCCGATAAAAGAAAAGATTGGACTGGTAGCATACCGATTGGACTTGCCAGATGGGTTGTCAGGAATTCATGATGTGTTTCATGTGTCACAACTGAAGAAGTACAATGTCAATCCCGGTCATGTTTTGAATGATGAGCCGTTAATGTTGCAACCCAATCTGAGTTATGTGGAGAAACCCGTGCGAATATTGGACTGCAGTATCAAGAACCTCTGGAACAAGCAGATACCGATGGTAAAAGTTTAGTGGGAGCATCATGACACGCGAGATGCCACATGGGAATCAGAAGAGTGGGTAAAGCGGAAGTATCCTGATTTGAAATAGAGGTATGCCTAAATTTCAGGACGAAATTCTTCTAAGGAGGGGAGGATGTGAAACCCCAGCTAAAACCAACCTTAGAGTAAGGGGTTGGGATGCATATCATATTTTCTTGCATACATAAATATATTTTTATATAATTTTATGTGCTTTGGATATATGATTTGTAGTCTAGATGGCTTAGTTGTGTTTATTGAGTAGGAAGGGCAAAATGAGAATTTTACTTGAGGAGGAAATAGGGAGATAGCTTGAGGATTAAATAGGAAAAAAATATTTGGGAGAGAAAATAAGAATAAGAATAGGAAAAAAATATTTGGGAGAGAAAATAAGAATAAGCTTGCGAAAAGTTAATCAGAATTTCCAGCTTTGTTCTTTCTTCACCCTTGTCCGAAACTTCCTCCATTTTTCTGTACAAACTCACCTTGGACAGCCATGAACTGAGCTTCATCATCTTCTCCAGTATTCTGCACGAAAAAGAGCTCCATGGCTACTCCTAAAATCTCTCCATCAATCACTCCAATCAAGCCATTAATTGAAGTCCAAAATTCTAGCAAAATATTCAGCAAACTACCATAGATTACCCCTCAAACAACCAAAAAATTCCTTCACCATTGCACACTATTTCGGCCACCCTTAAGCTCATTCGAACAACATTCATCTCAGCAAAAATTCCAGCAATTCAGTCGGCCATTGAAGCTTTCGAAGAACCTCCAACAACAAAGATCTACTTACCATATTTGCTACCACAAAAATATTCCCTAAATTATGCTTTTTGAATTTCAAACAACCAGCTTTCCTTTTCCTCCCAAATCTGTATATTCAATTACCAAAAATCTCCAACTAGTCGGCCATCCTTTCCCCACAGAATTTCGACCAGCCTTTATCCAATCTCTCTATTCTCTCTAAACCTCCAAGAACACCTACTACCATTCTCACGCCTAAGGCCATTCAAAACCACTTCAATCTTCTCCAAAAATTCCAGATTATACCTACTCATTCTCGTGAATTCATTCCTGCAATTTTTAACATCAAACACTAAAATAAAAGTCTCACATTTGGATAAAAAATCAGAATTTTCTTGAAGGCTCAAGAATACCTTCAAGGTAAGCATGAGCGATCATCTCCATCTTCATTCATCTTTAACTCTTAATGAATATATGTATATACTAATAGACTTCCTCTTTCCCTTTCTCTCTCTCTCTCTCTCAGCCGAATGGTCATTCCCACCATGGCCATTTTTCTTCTTCCTCCTTGGACGAATCAAGTTGTCCACGCGTGAGGATTCTTTCGAAACTTCTTCAAGGTAGTCATCATTCAAGTAAGCCTCTTCAATCTCCTCTTTAAATTCTAGATTCATATCTCTAGGATGTAGTTGGATGAGGATGGAATATATTTGGAGATTGATCATGTGTTTTTTGATGGAGTTGGGATTGAAGAATGAGAATGAATGTGTTTGTATGATGGAGATGAGATTGATGCATGAGATGATTTGTTTTGGTTGAATGTATGGCGTTTTAGGGTTTGTTACATGTCTTCATGTCGTGAGTAGTATGAATGATCAAGCATGTTAGAGATTATGTCACCTTTGGTGAATAGAGTTTTATGTTCATGTATTCTTGTTAAGGCCATGATTATGATTATGTTAGTGGAATTTAGATCATGTGTTGGTAGATTTGGATTTATGTTTTTATTCATGACTTGGATGTTTTGTTGATTGGTGTAGAGTGTATGTTCATGATTATGGTTAGCAATAGGAATTATGATCATGACCTTGTTGTCCCTAAGCTAATTTTATTTCATCAATAAAATGATTAATACTATAATTTCTTCTAGTGATTTCGAAAACCCTAGGAAAATGTGGATTTGGACTTTTATATAAAATAATGATATTTTAGTCAAATAAATGATAGCTTTTATTAAAGAAATAAAATATATAGATATTATATAAAATAATATTATCAAATAAAGCATTTTATATAAATAATCATAATAGGTAAAATATTAATTTTGTAAGTCATATATTCATAAATAATATTAAAATTTATTATCTTTTAGTCAAGACATATTAAAATTTACTTATTATTAATTTTATTTACCAATTAATTTCTAACAATTAGTTATTATAAATCATTATTTTAAATAAAATCATCTAGGACCTAGGACCCTTCATCGAATAAACCCTAATTTATTTATAGTAAGATTTAAACATTCAACTTATTAGTATCTAATTCACAAACCCTAGTTATTTTAATATCAAGCTAGATTTATTTTATAAACCCTTTAATTATTATCTAGCCTTAATGCTTGGGACACTAGCGTCATAATTGTAGTAAGTTGAGTTAGGATTATTTGTGAAAGTAAATTTTAGCTTGAGTTTAATTATGGTTTATATTTATCCCAGGCGGGGTTAGGTCAGCTTTTGGGGATCTTTATTCTATCTCGAGCAAAGGATCAGGTAAGCTCCTGCATAAAACTTGTTTGTTGTAAAAAGTTATTATGGCAAGCTAATCACGAAGTTTGTGAACACTGATTTGGTAAAGGCAATTAGGGACTGTTTCCTTTCTTGTTTCAGTCAAACCAATTATTTGAAAAACAACAACCAGTTTTATTCAAACACTAAACTGTTTCTAAAACTAATTTTGACAAAGACTTTGGAAACCCTTAATTGTCATTTTCAAGTAAAGCTATGTTTTATCAGTTTTCTCCCAAGTGGGATGAACTACGTTGAGTACTCAATAAGGGTAGGCTAGTAGTACTAGTTTTGAAGGGTAAGAGTGAGTCTTTTGGCAGGAGGCCACCTCTAGAAGATGAACTCAACTTAGAGAAACGTCAGTACTACTTAGTCATACTGGTCCGAGCTAGCAGGTTTCAGTCATGTGGACTGTGTGTTGCCGGAGTGGACAACCGGTTTTGTTTAGGTGTAGAGAAGGAGGAGAATCTTACCCGGTAGGCCGATCACTTACCTTTTTTGTCAGTCTGCATAAAGTGTGGCATTCTAACCATTGTATGATTATGGGGCTCAACGTGTGGTAACCCATAGCCGCCCTTTTGAGTGGTTGATTTTATTGTATATGAATGGTTGGAAAAGCCAAAACGCCATTCTTGATTTTGAACATTGTTTATTGCTTGCCAGTATTTTTCTTATGAAGTTCTTACACTTTGCATTCATGAACTTTTTTCACTGGACACTCAAAGCACACATGGACTTACTGAGATTTTTATCTCATCACCCTTTCTACCATGATTTCAGGTTGATCCTGCTGTGGGAATGAGTAGCCAGTTGTTGCCTGTTTGGAAGATATTCTGTTATTTAATTTGTGTAATATTTTGGGAGTTGAGAGTGAACAATTTTTATTTTTGGATTTGTCTTGAATTTTTGGATTGTAATAAGTTTTAAATTTTGAAGTATTGTTTTATTTTAATTGTGTGACCTAGTTATAAAGACCCCTTGTCCTTTGGATGGAGCGACATCCTCGGCCCTGTTGGGCCTAGGTAGTGGGGTGTTACACCTTAGCTGCTTCAAAAGCAACTATGTACTCAACTTCTATCATAGAGTCGGCAATAGTCTTTTGTTTGAAACTTTTCCAACTTATTACCCCTCTGCACAACGTAAACATAGAGCCAGATTGTGATTTGAAATCATCTTTGTCAAATTGAAAACTGGTATCAGTATACCCGTTTATTTTCAAATCACATTTTCCATATACTAAGAACACATCTTTAGTCCTTCGTAAGTACTTAAGGATGTTCTTTACAGCCGTTCAATGACCCTCACCAGGGTCAAATTGGTATCTGCTCATCAAACTGAGAGCACAATATATATCAGGCCTAATACATATCATGGCCTACATGATAAATCCAACTGCCGAAGCATATGGAATCTTACTCATGTGATTCCTTTCAACTTGTATCTTAGGAGACATCGACTTTGAAAGGCTTACACCATGTGACATGGGTTAGAATCCCTTTTTGGATTGATTCATACTAAACATTTTTAGCACTTTATCTATGTATATAGACTGTGAAAGACCTAGCAACCTTTTGGATCTATCTCTATAGATTCTTATTTCGAGAATATAGGTTGCTTCTCCAAGGTCTTTTATGGAGAATTGTTTGGACAACCAAACTTTAACCGTTTACAAGACAAGTATATCATTTTCTATTAGCAATATGTCATCTGTATAGAGCAATAAGAAAATGATTGCACTCCCATTAACCTTCTTGTATACATAAGGCTTATCCATGTTTTGAATGAAACCAAACTCTTTGATTGTTTCATTAAAACAGATTGTTTCATCAAAACGGATGTTCCAACTCCTAGAAGCTTGCTTAAGTCCATAAATGGACCTTTGCAACTTGCACACCTTTGTACTATCATTGGATGTGAAACCCTCAGGTTGTTCATATACACTTCCTCAGTCAAATTTCTGTTTAGGAAAGCTGTTTTCACATCCATTTGCTAAATCTCATAATCATGATGAGCAGCAATGGCTAGGAGTATTCTGATGGATTTTAACATGGCTACTGGCGAGAAGGTTTCATCATAGTCAATACCATGTTGTTGACAATAACACTTTGCCACTAGACGTACTTTATAGGCAACTAAGTTACCATCCATGTCTGTTTTCTTCTTAAAAATCCATTGGCACCCAATAGATTTAATTCTTTTGGGTGGATCAACCAAAGTCCATACTTGGTTTTCGTACATGGAATCTATCTCTAACTTCATGGCCTCAAGCCATTTGCTAGATTCTGAACTGTTTAGAACATCCTTGTATGTAGTAGGTTCATCTTCATCTATGAGCAATACATTATTGTGGTCACTAATGAGAAATCTATATCTCTTAGGTGCCACACATATCCTACTAGATCTATGAAGTTCTTGTGTATTAGAAGGTTCATCTATTCTCTCAATAGATGTGGGGTTAGATGGTTGATCCTCATTTGTTTGATCTTCATGAACTTCACTAAGTTCAATTTTACTCTCATTGTCCCCTCTGAGCATGTGCTCCTTCTCTAAGAAGACGGTATGCTTCGAAACAAATAATTTGTTTTCGATTGGTAGGTAAAAGTAATATTCGAAAGATTCTTTTGGATATCCCACAAACAAACACTTGTCAGACTTACTATCAAGTTTGTCTGACTATGGCCTTTTGACAAAAGCAGGACAACCCCATACTCACAAGTGAGATAACTTTGGTTTCTTACCAAAGAATATCTCAAATGGGGTACTATCAACCGATTTTGTCGGAACTCTGTTTAGTATATAAACAGAAGTCTCTAGTGCATGCCCCCAAAACGATTTTGGTAGGTTTGCAGAAGCCATCATGGTCCGTACCATATCTAGAAGAGTTCGATTCCTTCTCTCAGATACACTGTTATATTGAGGTGTATGTGGTGAAGTCCATTGAGATAATATCCCATTATTTATAAGATAACTCAGAAACTCTTGGCTCAAGTATTCTCCTCCTCGATCAGATCTTAGAGTCTTAATACTTTTGCCAAGTTGTTTTTCTATTTCATTCTTGAAGTCTTTGAACCTTTCAAATGCCTCAGATTTGTATTTCATTAAATACAAATACCCGTATCGTGAGAAATTATCGATAAAGGTTATGAAATAGTTATAACATCCTCTTGTTTGTATTGATATTGGGCCACATACATTAGAATGTATGAGTTCTAATAACTCCTTGGCCCATTCTCCTTTTCCTAGAAAAGTACTCTTAGTCATTTTGCCTAGTAAACAAGATTCGCATGTGCCATATGATTCATAATCAAATGACCCTAAGTCACCAAGCTTGTGTAACTTAGATACACGATTTTCGTTTACATAGCCCAAACGACAATGCCATAAGTAAAAGGTGTTAGAGTTATCCATTTTAGGTTTCTTATTGTTTATATTAAGAACTGGATTATCTAAGTCTAGAACATATAAACCATTAACCAGAGTTGCTAAACCATAATGAATATCATTCAATGAAAAAGAACAATATTTATTCTTAAATATCAAATAAAATCTATATAAGTCTAAACACGCAACTGAGATAATGTTTTTCATTAAAAGTGGTACAAAATAACAGTTTTGCAGTTCTAGAATTAATCCCGAAGGCATTTTCAGCTCGTATGTACCCACAACAAGTGCAATAACCTTTGCCTCATTTGCAGTACGTAGGTCCACATCGCCTTTCTTTAGCCTTCTACTGCTCTTTAGTCCCTGTAAGTTATTACACAAATGTGATCCACATCCCGTATCACCCATATCTCATTTCTAAAGGCAGTATTTATCTCAATCATAAACATACCTGGAGAAGAAGTAGAAGTGCTTGTAAGCTTCTTCTTCTACTTCTTGTCCTTAATGGTCTCCAAGTAGGCTTTACAGTTGCGCCTCCAATGGCCCATCTTCCCACAATGATGGCATGGGTCCTTGGGAGCTGCGTCCTTCTTGTTCACACCACATTTGGACTTCATGGGAACCTTCTTCTTCTTCTTTTGAACTTTCTTCTTAAAAGAGGAAGATTCTACCATTAAAACTGCATTGGAATCCTTCTTCATGGAAGACTCCACAGTTTTGAGAAGATTGATCAACTCAGGAATGGTGGACTCAATCTTGTTCATCTAATAGTTAATCACAAATTATGAGAAACTATTAGGCAAAGATTGTAGAATTAAGTCAACACTTAAATCATGATCCATTGCAAACCTAAAAGATCCACGTTTCTCTATCAAGCCCAACATCTTCAGCCCATAAGTGGCCATAGAAGAACTCTCTGCCATTTTACAACGAAATAGTTGCTTTGAGATCTCATATCTCTTAGTTCTGGCTTGGGCATCAAACAGCTCTCGAAGATGTAGTATAATCGATTGAGCATTCATATGCTCGTGCTGTTTTTGCAACTCGGGAGTTATGGATGCCAGCATAATACATGATGCTATATCACTATTCTTATTGTGCTTTTTGTGGACAGCATGCTCATTAGCATGAGTATCTTGGGCTGTTGGTGGTAGAATAGGAGCATCTAGCACGTAGAGTAACTTTTCCGATTTGAGAACGATTCTCAAATTTCTATACCAGTCGAGATAGTTTGATTCAGTTAATTTGTTGGTTTCCAAGATGTTACATAAGTTCAAGTTTGTTGACATGAGGCAAGTGACTTAGATGTAAAGATAGAGAGCATTAGCTATTTGTATATGCACATGATGTGCAAATAATTAGGACTTTAATTAAACGCATTTTTACTCCACTATTTTACTCAAACCAATAGCCCCCACTACTAATTCGGGAAAGCCCGTTGGAAGCTTTCCTAGTGGACCGGTATCCAAATTCCTCAAAAATAACATTGGGTTTGCCCAACAAGCTACCTTTAAGTTCATTGGTAGGCATCCAATACCAATTACATCGTATATAACTACCGGATCATTGGGTGACTAACAACTTTCAATCTTAAAGCCTTTTGGGCTACCCCAACTTTTCTCTAAATTTCTTTATGCTTGAGTTTGCCCAACCAGGATAAAGAATTTAATTAAACCCGACCCATTAATCAGAAATTTAATTCTAAAGAAATTTAACTCCATAGCTTGAACATGCTCGATGTCAAGTAGGCTTAGGTTTGCCCAACAACCTGGTCTCAAAAAAGGACTCTCATTCTTACTATATTAACGGAAGGAATTAGGTTTAATATTAATTGAGAGATTTGTTCCTTTTAGTGATTTCATTGAATGACATGCATAAAAATCAATAAATCACATAATTGATAATCATGGTAATAAAGTGATTACGCAGTATAGTTATGGACTTTACCCTAAATTAATTTCTTTGAGTCATAAAAGAAATTAATATAGTTAACCATATGTGTTCATACATGATTTATGTAGAATGTCTTATCTTCTCGCCTTGTTTTGGTTGCCATCTCCAAAATAGAATAATTCTACTCCTATCTAACCTATGTAAACTAATTACATAATTTCCTAAAGCGAGAAAACCTTGAGTTACATTCGAGGGGAGTTAGATGAAAAGAAAATTACACAAGAATTCTAGAGAAGGTAGGACACGCAGGCCCTATTTCATAAAAAACCAAAACTGTAAAATGCATGAACAGATATAATTGGTTTTAGTCCATAACCATCCACCATGCCATTGACTATGCTTAAACAAAATAAACATATAATTTTTATTATTCCAAAATTAGTATTTTATTCCAAAATCACTATTTTAGAAAAATAAAACAAATTCTAAAATCAATATTTTAGAAAAATACATTAGTTTTAAATTTTCAAAATCACTATTTTGAAAAATAAAATTGTTTGTCTCAAACTAATTTTGAGAAAATACTTTTGGTTCCCGTCTCCGGCAACGAAAACGGCGGTCCCGCTGGCCGGTCAACAGGCGAGGGCCAGGGGGGTAGTGCCCCCTTGGAAAATTTTTTATTTTACTGCCTCTCATCAAATGAGATTTTCCTTTTCAAAATTCTATTCTATAATTTTTTTTAAATAGCTGGATCGTGCAAAATAGACCAGAACCGGCGCTGGTTTGGAAGCTAGAGCCGGCACCGGCTCTTTTCTGGTTTTTAAAAATTTTTCTCTTCCAAAAACGATTTCTGGACATCGCGAATAGAACGGAACTAGCGCCGGTTTGGAGGCCAAAGCCGGCACCAGCTGTAGTCGGGAAGTGGCGGCGAGTTTTAGAAAATTTTTTCAGAAACAGTTTCTAGTGCCCTAATTTGTTAGTTTAAACAAAACAAAACAAAACAGAAAATCAAATTCACAAGATGAAACGGAGGGCAACAACCATGTTCAAGAAAACGTTTTTCTGCAGAAAATTTTCAGCACATAAAGAAAGCACATTTCGAAATATGCTATAACTTTTACACAATTATATTGTGCTACAGACCCAACCCACAAAGCTCTAAATGATTTCAACTCGAGTAAAAGCAATTTTCACAGCGAACAAAGACAAACACAAATATATGAAAACAGTTTTTCATGCCAAAATAATGTTCGTAGACCACACGTAGCATGTCTCTGATACCACTGTTGGGTATCTCTCGCGTATCGTATCCTATACGGCGCAGCGGAAAAATAAACAAGATACCATCCCAGGATCTGCATATGTGTGGAAAATAAGATATAAAGATAGTAAAGGTAGTAGCTTTTTACCTTTGTTTGATCGTCCGAAGAACAAAATTTCTTCTTCAAGTCGAGGCGCGATCCAGCAATTCTCTTGTGTAAACTCTACGAGGGTTGGACGTCTAACCACTATAATCATAGTGTGTGATTATCTCTAATAGTAATCTACACAGAGGAATACTCAAGCATGAAGTTTTTTGTGCTAGCAGAAAATCTAAGTGGTGGCTAGAGTTGTTTCTCAAGAATAATTGAGAGAGAGAGAAAAGAAAGAAGGTTGTGTGTTGCCTAGAGTGTCTGTTGATCCAACCTCAGCAAGGGTTTTGATTTTATCATATATATAACCGAAAAATCTTGCTAAAACTGAGAATTTCAATCCTATTAGAATTTTCTAATTGTAATTGGAAACATCAAGTTCTCACAATTATAATTTAGACCATAAATTCTAACTAATTATAATTTGTCCACAACAACTTCTCTTTCTCCCAATTAACCCTACTATGTTATCAAATAACATCTTGAGTATATAATCCTCTATTGTGTGTGACCTATTAGGTTTCCCAGTCAATTGGTAGAGAACATGAATTAATCCAAACGTCTTTGAGATTGATAATCCATAATTAATTAGAATTAATTCTATTAATTCTAATCAGGATTGGTTTATTAATTCATTAATTAATAAACCCATATTCCCAGATCATGAGCAGTATCTAGCAACATATCATGACCTCCCAAGAGTTTAGGAAGTCAAGTGGCTTGACATGAACCCTTCAATAACAAACTTCAGTACAATTAACTCATTTCACCATACAATATCTCATTCTATTTGGAGTACGGAATTAATGCCAACTCCCTTTAGAATTAATTTTGGCCCGAATATAATAGTACTTGTCCCAAAAACCCACTACACTAAATGTGTATCAATTGGAACTATTTCCAATACACATATGCCTTGGCCCAGAATTTCTCGAGTAGTAATTTCTACAAGTAGCCGTGAGATATTCGTCCCTACTATTAGGAGTGGTGAATCCTTTATTGACCTTCTCAACTACTTTCATTTACCTCACAATGTATCCAATATCCATCTTATAGTTGGCCCTCGATCGAGCTTCGAAGATTGGAATCAAAGTACAATGCTCAGCAAACAAAGTACCTTGGAGATCTCAAGTCTAAGAATACTTGCACGTTTGTTATAATGAGATTATATCACTAGCACTAAATAGTTATCCATGTGATTATCTCAAAGCTATGTCATCCAATAAACTTGTTCCATTAACAAGCATCCATGTGTTAATTTTGAGTATCTCAATACTCACGGATATGAGAACCACCACCTGATCAAATCAGGAAGTATAACACATGCTAGTTTTAACGCATTAATGATGTCTTGTCTCATTAATACTACGACTATGGACTATTTAAGTACTAACACTATACAATGTAGTAGAAATCTCATATCATGATTTTCTTAACACAGTGTTGTACTAGGGATTTTATCGAACAGTTATATTACTTAAAAGCAAATAAAAGAAACTGTAAGATAAATAATGTCTTTTATTAAAATAAAATGTATCATATACAATGTACAAGCGATTGCCTCTTAGGCATAACACTAACAATAGCTAGAGTTGGAGAAGTGAACTTTGAGTTTGACCATCGCATATTAAACCGATTTTTTTTTTTTTTTTTTGTCAGAGACAGTGGAGTACAATTTTTTGAAATAATCAAACTACTTGAAAAAGTCAGATTTTTTTTTTTTTTTTTGTGAATTGAGTCAATTTGAGATGAAATTTATTGGTGCCAAGAGTTTTAGAAATTCAAGTGATTGAAATGCCAAATGGTTAAATAGAATGGGGAGATTGCTACATCACATGGGCTCAATCGTGGTGATACCGAGTTTTGGCCATAAAACATTTAAAAGTTTTCTACAAATAGTATTTATGCTGGCTCTGTCAAAAGGAAAATAAATTAGGTTTGGTTTTTGGTTGTAAAATTGTTGACTCAATCTCGAAACACATCAAACAAAGCATTATTCTTTGGAAACCTTCTCACTAAGCTATTCAAGTACTTCAATGTTGATTTGAGTATGGTTACCCTTGAGCACTACAAGGTGATCAACTACAGTAGAAATTCATTTGAGAAAATGGGAGCTATTCGAGTGGATAATCAATGGATATTACTTAGAGAGGCCATTGAAGAAGAGGAAGAAAAATTGGTGAAGGCTAAAGAAAATCTGCTACATCAAAACGAACAAAAAGAAAGGTTAAGACTGAAATTTAAGAGGAAACATCAAGCAAAGGGAAATAGAAAACACAAAAAAGTGGAAAAATGCAGAGCATTTTAAATGCTCTAAATTTGCTATCTACCAAGCTAAAATAGTCTGAGTGCAGAAGTCAAAGGTGAACTGAAAATTTTGGAAAATAGACTGACAAATGTGAAAGGAAAGTAATATAAAACTGAAGGCCATTCAACTGAATAAGTTCCTCCACTTGTGCTTAAGCTTGAACCTATCATTCTTTCAACACGAAAAGAAACTGATGTTTAGCTAGAGAAAGAGACTGCGAAAGAGAATGAGAAAAAGACTGATATTACTAATGTCCCATCTTTGCACACCAAGGAACCCACAACTGTTGTATCCACTATTGATATGGAAGTTCTCAAGCAAGACAAGCCAGCTGCATTTGGCAACCCATCTGGCCGAAAGCTGAAGCATGTTGTGGTAAAACAAAAGTCCAGTAGAATTGTTGGACAATATTTAAAGAAGGGTGCCAATGCTAAGCCTATGACTATCCTTATTTCATGAAATATAGCACATAACAGCCACTGAATGATGACCTCTTCTGCTAACTTTTATTCTTGATGACACAATTTTATTCTTGCAAAATTTCCTACTTTTTGCACTATATTTTTCTATGAACTCCTTTATCTTAGTCTTGGATTGATATTACTGCTAGTTTACTACTTCTTCTTATTGACTGATATTGCTTACTACTCATTGCTATCCCTGTTTTGGGCATTCTTCGGATATTACTACTTATTGTTATTTTTTTTTATTGATGACAAAAGGGGAGAAAATATATTATTGGGGGATTGTGAATTTGATGATTTGATGCGATTATGGAGACTGTGCTACGAACTAAAAGGAGATTGTGATGTGGGAAGAGATTGTGGTTTAGAAACTAAAAATTTCTTAAGAAGCTTGTGATTTTGTGAAATACATTTTTAGAATTTGGGTTGATTAAACATTGTATTGTGTAAATTTTTATTTGCTTTCATGATATCTCTTTCACTGGTTTTTGCCCTTATAAATATTGATTGTGAATTGTGAATGTATGGTGGTTGTATGTTGGTTTATAAGGGTTATGATTTGAAATCTATGGATTATGATTGTGATTGCTTATAGGGATCTTAAGATGA
The DNA here is from genome assembly GCA_026120185.1 of Voacanga thouarsii. Lineage (NCBI taxonomy): Eukaryota > Viridiplantae > Streptophyta > Magnoliopsida > Gentianales > Apocynaceae > Voacanga > Voacanga thouarsii. The sequence goes on from JANUWF010001569.1 coordinate 1,757,879, forward strand.
ATTATGTTTGTTTATGGCTGTAGTTTGAGAATGCAGACTGTAAAAAAATTAGGTAATTTGATAGAGATTATGTTGAGTTGTTGTTATGGACTAAGGAGATTGAAGTGTGTGTATGAGTTCATTATGCGTTCTAACTAATTTTGAATAAGCTGGATGATTTGTTTTTTGCTATGGATGTGATATGCACTTTGTTTAAATATTTGAATGATGAGGATATTTATACTTATGAATTTCTTATGTTAAAATACCTTGAGAAAATTTGGTTGGATTGAAAATCTCTGATCTATCTTTGTGAATTTTTTTTTACCCTGCACATACATAGGGGGAGTTTTGGACTCATGTTTCTTAAATCCAAAATAGCAATCCAAAAATGACTTTTTGAAAGGTTAGCGTCTGCCTCATTTTACCTTATTTTGGATGCATGTTTTGGAAGTCTAAAACCTTGGAATCCGTCTTAATATTAAAACGCACCTCATAGCTCTATATCCTATGATTCATATATGTACATACTAAGGGAGAGTATTACATCTTATGATTTATCGTCTATACCTCATTATGTACATATCTATAAATTTTTTTGTGACTATTATTTGTGGCTATTTCCTTGTCAAATAGTCCTTTGATGGAAGGAAGGAGGATATGGAGGTTGGTTGGGCTATAGGCTCATTGAGTCATGTTTATAAGTACATGCTTTAATTTTCTATCTTAATCTCATAAGTAATTTTTGAGTCCTATGATGAAAGATTGCATTTTAATGAAAAATATTCATATTTCTCTCAGTCTAACATGTCCATACTATACATATCATTATTTTTTATATCATTATCCCATCAAGTTTGTCATCATTCAAAAAGGGGGAGAATGTTAGCCCTAAGGGAATTCTCCTATGTTTTGACTTATGACAAATATTGATGAGGACTAACTTGTGTGATTTACATGTGATAGAACATGTTTGACCTCAGTTCTTTCAAGGCATGCAAATAAGATTGCTAAGCAACTCTTGAGCAATAGAATCCAAGAATGGGTGATCAAGTAGAAGACCAAGTTTAAGAGATTGCATACCAGGAAGTCCTTGTGGAAGAACCCTAAATTAGGAATCATTATTAAGGTATTGTCTATGTAAATTTCTATATCTTCTTTACCTTATGATTCAATTTATTTCTACCTTAAAGCACACAAACAAAAAGATTTTAAAGTTTTAAGTTTTCAGAATTTTGGATTGAGTAATTTGGATGAATCTGCATCCAAAAGCTTTGTCCAAAACTTTGTGAATAGTGTCAAATTGATTCTGCCTGAAAAAGTGCCATTTTGGACTTATTTTTTGGATGCACCATCGTCTGATTCTTGAGTCCAAAATTCTGGCAAATTGGACAGTGAAAAACTAGTCATTAACTAGCTGTTGGAGCTTTAATTTTTGCTTCTACAAAAGCCATTTAAACTCGATTTTCTGTAAGATTTTTGTGCTATCTTTCTAAGAAACATCCTTACACTTCAGAATACAAAAATCTTCCTTTTCATTGTGCTTTAAAGTGAAATCAAATTGCTTCAAAGGTAAAAAGGTGTTGGTGCTTATCCGTTCATATTTACTCAAACTTATGAGTTATTTCTGTAAGTTTTTCCTTCATTCTATCTTGTATCAAGGTTGTAGTGTAAAGCCCTGTTGGGGTGAGCCTTGAACTCTTGTGTATCAAGGTTTTGGTGTAAAACCCAGTTGGAGTGAGCCTTGATTGTGTGTTTAAAGAGGTTGGGTGTACAATCAAGTGTGGTGATCCTCTTGTATAAGATTGGTATTACCTACCACCATTGATTTGGGAAAAAAGTTTTAGTGGTTGTGTTGAAATCCTTAAGTGTGTGCTTAAGGTAGTAGATATAGATTATTTGAGGATCGAACCACTATACATCATTGAGCCTTTTCTTCTGCATTTTACTTGTTCTTTATACCTATGTTTTTTACTGTTCATCCAACTTGAGAGCTTTATACTCTTCCTTGCATTCATTGATTTGATCAAAGAATTTTATGCAGTTGGGTAAAACTGTTATTATTGCTTCATCTACCCATCTTAAGTATAGATCTTCTTTCCATCATTTAGAAAAGTTTTGAAAGTTCCTACGCAGCACAAAAGTCTGCGTTTTTGAACTCTCACCTTGTTCAGCCTTTATCAAAAAGGCATCAAAGATTTTTTAAGTTGCATTTGTTTGCCATAAACCTTGTTTACTCCACTCTAAGTTTTATAAAAAATAACTATTCTATTACAATTAAAAGTAAGTTCCAGTTCTCCCACAGTAAGGACCTAAACTTGTACTCTATTTCCCACACGTAGTCTATGTTCACCCTTCTGGAGTCTTCTAATCTTCCCAATCCCCTGTAAGGAGTTATAGATATGATCAATGGCTCCTGAATCAGTAATTCAAGTAGAAGGTGATCCAACTATTGATATAGACTCTGGATAAAAAATATTACCTGTGGGATTTTTCTTGGCTTGAAGATTTGGACACTCATTTTTCTAGTGTCCCTTCTTCCTACATTTGAAGTATTTGCTTTTGGGTTTGTCTTTGGATTGAGACTTAGGCTGGTGCACTGCATTTCTCTTCTTCTTCTTGAACTTTCTGGGCTTGGGCCCAGTTCTTGAAAAAGAAGCCATCGTAGCCCTAGCTTGTGGCTTCATGACTTTCTTTGCCATCTGGAGCTCCTTCATCAATTTCGTTAAACTCATGTTTAACTTGTTCATGTTGTAATTCAACTTGAACTGATTGAAGGAACCCGATAAAGATTTAAGAACCATGTCCACTTGGCTCTCGGGGTCAATGACAGCCCTAAGACTTTTGCCTCCTCGAAAGCAGCAATCATCTTGAGTCTATGCTCTCTGACTGATGCTCCCTCAGCCATCTTGGTGTGTATAATTATTTGAAGAGCCTCTTGCCTTGCAGATCGGCTTTTATCCGCAAATATTGTGGCTAGTGATGTGCTTATGTCATATGCAGTTGCCATGTGCTCATGTTTGGATTGGAGCACATTTGACATGGAGACTAACATATAGCATCGGGGCATCGGGGCATCTTGTCATCCTTCTTCCATACTTTTTCAGCCTCACGCTCCTTAGTGGTAGAACCTTCCCCGATTACTGGGCAGGCCTCGTAAAGGACATACTTATACTTCTCAACTGTGAGTATTATGTCCAAGTTCCTTTTTCAGTCCACATGGTTTAGACCCATTAGCTTATTCTCGTGGAGAATAATGGCTAAGGGACTGAAAGAACCTCTACCAAATATTTTTTAAATTTTAGAAAAATAAAAGAAATTCTCAGATTGTAAAACAAAATAATTTTGTGCATTTTATCCTCATATTAAACTGATAATAGCTAACTCAATTACTATTATCTTTAACATGATTAATTTGGCTTTTAGGTAAATTGACATAACTTCTTAGGAAGATTAACAGTTACTTAAGTTAAGTGTATTAACCACCACAAATTAATTTCTCTTTTAGGTAATGATCTAGAAGATAATTCCATTGAGGGGATGGCTATTTTTTCTTATTTTCTATGGACATATCTCGCACTATAACCTCCAACGTGGGCTTGCCGATTATATTACGTATCCTAGGTTATTAATTACATTATTCCATTAGTTCTATATCCTTGTTGTATCTTCATCCTATACGGGTTCACTCCCAGGGTGACGCGAGGAGACTCACGATCTCTAATGAGGATCATGATGGAAGCCGTGGTGCCATTGGAACCCCTCTCCAACTTAAATTTTTAAGTAAGGGTTTTCTAGGAAAAATATCATTTGAAAATTTTCAATTAAGTTCTCCTTTAAAATAAAATATCTAAACTCATAAAAATTTTTATGTCAACATTTATATCCTTTGAGAAATTTTCCTTCATGGATTAATTTATTTAAGTTAAAAACCTAATAATTTCAAAATTTTTTCTTTTAAAATTCCTAGAGATTTTGATCTCAATGTTTTATTTGACAAAAATAAATTTTCTTTTGCTAAAATGAATTAAAATGGCTTTTGATTTTAACTTACAAAAATTTCTAAATCCAAAATATTTTCTATGTCAAGGATAAAAAACCTTTAGGAAAATAACTAAGGATTAATTTTTCTTTAAGTTAAAATAACAAAAAAATAAAAGTTTCCAAAGACTTTGGCCTTTGAGAAAATGTGCAGATAGGATTTAAAATAATTAGCATGCTGGAAAATTGTAAACGTTTTCATACTTTTCTATTTTTAATCCTAAGCGCCCAAATAATAAAATTAAATACATTAATTAAATTAATTAATGATCCTATTTAATCCTAAAATCCTTTACTATTATTTTTATACAAAATATTCAAAGAATATTAAATATTGGAAAAATAACAACTTCACCTGGTATTGGACAAAAAAAAAAAAACTTCTTAGTCCAGTGCACTCACCACACTGGATCATGGCCCATAGGACCTATGGGCCATGGTCTGCGGGCAGGTGCTCGTGACCCCTACCTGCCTACGTCCTGACCCAGGAAGCATCCTTGCATCCTGGCAAGGATGTTCTCTGCATCCCGGTCTAGTGCAGCCGAGCTAAGGTGCGCCTGTGCCCAGCTGCGGTTGACTCGGCTCCAGGCAGATTGAGCCGCAGCTCAGCTTGGCGGCTTGGCTCATCTTCTCTGCGAGTCTTTTTTTTTTTTTTTCCTGTTTCGTTTACAATTTTTCTCCAAGCTTCTCTGCAACGCTTTGCGATCGTCCAAGGTAGTTTGTTGTTACATTTTTTCAATAAAAAACATCACATCCACCTATACCCTTTCAAATCGGGTTTACACAAAAACTAAACAAAGCATTAAAACAAAAATTTACAGAGCCTCCTATACTTAAAAGGTGAGGTGTACAAATAATCTACCCATATCAAAACAGCGAAGGATCTCATTATATTCATCAAATTAGTCTTGCTAATTTTGTTATCTAGCATGCTTAATCCTACGCCATTCATAGGATCTTGCTCTAATACCACTTGATGCTTCGAAAATACACAGAAGCCATACATGCAGTGAATAAAACCAGGAAAAAAAATGACACTGCACAATGGAAGATTTTAATTGATACCTTTGCGGCATAAATTTTCCTTTAGCTGTGAAGAAGCCGATTGGATCACAGGAGTTACCTCTCGCCCATGAGATGATGTTTCTGGCTCTTTACTCGCGATCCTTCTGCTCTTACGTGGCATGAACGCCAAAATCCTCTTGAGAACTCAGAATATTTCATCGTCTATTACTCGTTGGTGAAACAACTTAGGCGAGGATAATCTTGTCCCAAAACAATTCTTGAACCTTTGCTATTGATTAGCAAAATCAAGAAAAAAAAAAGGAATATGAACAAGAGAAAAAGAGAAGAAGGCTTTTGGTATATTTTTGTTGATTGTGTCGTGTGTTCTGTAGGAAAAAAATTTCAATCCTTAATACACGACTATTCCTTTATCATCAAATAACCAAAACACTGGGGGTTTGATATTTCAAAACTCCCGGAGGCTATTGACAGAAGAGGTTCGGCTAAGTCTTAACTCTTCTGTTCCGTGAATAAAAAATCCTTTAGTCCAGCGTCTTGGGCCAAAAATAATTTATTATTTTCTTTAGACCAAATGAGCCCAAAAAAATAATAACCATTAATTATTTATTTCTTGGGTCTATTAAAATAACTCAATAAGTAATTAATGAATCCAAATGAACTAAAATAATTATTTAAACCTTTTATTAACTAGTTTAAGCCCAGGATAATTTTTCTAATTATTCAATCTGGGCTTAGACCGTGAATAATTAATTAACCAATTAAACTAGATAACAAATTAATTTCTCTTGTTCCTTTATTATATTCCAGTCTAAAAATAAATTAGCCTTTCTGAATAAAATAAAATCTTTTTTAATTGAGACCATTTCCTCAACCTAAAATTAATTAGGACTTACGAGCTATTTTGAGGACCAAAAAGACACATCGCCTTGGCTACTAAAATAACTGAAATACCCTCGCTATAAAATAGTTGTATTTTATATTTTAAATATTTTTTAATATTACCATAAGAAAATATTGACCCCAAAGACAATGATGCGTTAGCTATGTCTTCGACCTACAGGTGAAATGATTAAAATACCCCTCTACACACCGCCATGCATTTAGAGAGGAAAGAGTATACTAACAGCTCTCTAAAAGACATCTACTATCATTAGACTTCTAGTCTAATGATCCACGACTTCTTAAAATATTTTTGCTTTCCAAGGGAGTTACCCTAAAACTAATATCCAAGTCATGTTTCCTAGGGCCTTAGATAATTAGATTATTTGGACAACTACAAGGGGCGATATAGTGTAGACACTATGTCATGTAAGTCTATCTTGACTCACTAGTTATAAATACCCAACATACAAGTATACTGATCCTTATAAAGAACCTCAACTATAATATATCAAAACATATACTTCCAGTTTCGTCAGACCACCAACTTATACTCAAGCTATAGAGTATAAGTCCACGCTTTAGCAGTAATAGTCTAGATTTCTATCATATAGTACTTTTAAAAACCACTACTATAGGTCATGTTCTACGTATTCGAAATACGCTTGTGTTATGAAATAAGAACATTTCTCATTGGCTAAAGATAACATATTCCCTATTTAGAATTCATAACACAATAACTTTGTCATGATGAGATTCTCATTCTCATCATCCGGTTAAGAACAGTACTTTATGTGTCAAGTATCTCATGGTCCATACCTTACTGTGAAAGAACTCCATTCATATGAACCATTTACTTAAACATAATGGGTCTTTTCCAATAAAATCATGCACAAATATGAATAAGATTTCAAAAATAAATTCTGAAAAAAATACTTTTATTAATACAAGTCAATAATTCATTAGAAGCCTAGTCTAAGAGGGCATACATTCCAACAGTTTCTATTTTAGATTCAGCCTTAACATCTGATTCCATTCCTGATCACGTGAAAAGGGTGAAAGATGTGAGGGCAGGTCCAGATAGTTCAAACACTCAAATTGAGGAATTGGAAGAATCTAGAATGAGTAAGAGAGTTAAGGTAGTCAAGAACTTTGGAAGTGACTTTGTCACTTACAATGTTAAGAATGAACCTTTAACCTTTCAAGCAGCCATGGCTTCCTCAGAAGCAGGGCATTGGAAATGAGCTATCAAAAGTGAGATGGATTCCATTGTCTCCAATGGGATATGGGAACTGGTAGATCTCCCTCCTGGGTGCACTACAATTGGATGCAAATGAATTTTTAAGAAGAAACTCAAACCAGATGAGACTATAGATAAGTATAAAGCCAGATTAGTTGCCAAAGGGTTTAGACAGCAAGAGGGAATAGACTATTTTGATACCTAATCTCCTGTTGCTTGTCTAACTACAATTCAAGTGCTAATTGCATTGGCTTCTATAAATGGTTTTACTATCCACCAAATGGATGTGAAGACAACTTTTCTTTATGGTGATCTTGAAGAAGAGATATATATGAATCAGTCTGAAAGATTTGTAGCCAAAGAAAATGAGCAAAAGGTCTGTAAACTTATTAAATCTTTATATGGTCTAAAATAAGCACCCAAATAATGACATAAAAAGTTTGATAAAACTATTTTATCATTTGGCTTCATCATAAATGAGAACGACAAATGCGTCTACTATAAGGTTAAGGGTAATGCATTATTATACTATATCTGTATGTGGATGATATTTTGCTATTTGGGTCTAATGTTGAGATAATTAATGGGACTAAATCATTGTTGAAAAGTAAGTTTGAAATGAAGGATATAGGAGTAGAAAATGTGATTTTTGGCCTAAAGTTGATTCATTCAACTGAGGAGATAATTATTTCTCAATCTTACTATGTTGAGAGTATACTTGAGAAATATGGTTACCAAAATTGTAGAATTGCTAAAACTCCAAATAACCATTCTGTAGCTCTGTTCAAGAATGAAAGTGATATTTATGTGTTTCAATTAAAAAATTCTCAAATTATTAGTAGTTTGCAATATCTTGCAAATAGCTCAAGACCAGATATTTTATTTTCAGTATCTAAGCTCGAAAGATATAGAAGTTGTCCAAATCAGACTCTTTGGGAGGCCTTGGATAGAGTACTAAGGTACTTAAAGGGAATAGTTTTCCTTGGGTTGTATTATGAAAAATTCCTTACTGTACTTGAAAGGTATAATAATGCAAGTTGGATTACCAAGAACTCTGGTAGCAATAGTTGCACTCGGTATGTTTTTACATTAGGTGACGGAACAGTCGTCTAGAAGTCTTGTAAACAGACTTTGATAACTCGGTCAACTTTTGAGGTTGAGTTATGTGCCTTGGATACTACTAGAACAGAAGTTGAATGGCTGTATGGACTATTGTCCTTTTTGCCAATGATTAGCAAGCCCATTACTGTTATATCTGTTGCATATCTCAGGCTCGTATCATATATGGTGCAGTGAAAAATATAACGAGATACCATCTCAAGACCCGCCTATATATGGAAAATAAGACATAAAGATAATAAAGGTAACAGCTTTTACCTTTGTTTGATCTCCAAAGAACAAAATTTTCTTCTTCAAGTCGAGGCGGGATCCAGCAATCCTCTTGATCCAACTTTACGAGAGTCAAACGTCTAACCACTATAATCACAGTGTGTGATTATCTCTAACAGTAATCCACACAGAGGAATACTCAAGCATAAAAAATTTCTGTGCTAGCAGAAAAATATGGCGGCTAGGATTCTTCACAAAAACAATTGAGAGAGAGAGAAGAAGAAGAAGAGAATTTTTAGGTGGCTGCTATTTTCGTGTCTTACACAATCAAGTAGGGTTACGAGTATATCACCCATATAACCGAAAAACTCTACCAAAAATTGAGAATTCTAATCTTATTAGAATTTTCTAATTATAATTGAAAACATCAAGTTCTCACAATTATAATTTGGACTATAAATTATAACTAATTATAATTTGTCCACAACAACCTTTCTTTCTCGCAATAAACCCTACTATGTTATCAAATAACATCTTGAGTATATAATCCTCTATTGTGTGTGACCTATTAGGTTTCCCGGTTAATTAGTAGAGAACATGAATTAATCCAAACGTCTTTGAGATTAATAATCCATAATTAATTAGAATTAATCATAGTAATTCTAATCAGGATTAGTTTATTAATTCATCAATTAATAAATCCATATTCCCAGATCATACGCGGTATTTAGCAACACATCATAACCACCCAAGAGTTCAGGAAGCCAAGTGGCTTGACATGAACCCTTTAATAACAAACTTCAGTGCAATTAACTCATTTCACTATACAATATCTCATTCGGTTTGGAGTACGGAATTAGTGCCAATTCCCTCCAGAATTAATTCTAACCCGAATATAATAGTACTTGTACCAAAAACCCACTACTCTAGATGCGTATCAATTGGAACTGTTTTCAATACACAATCACCTTGTTTCCAATATCCATTCCATAGGCGGCCCTCGATCGAGCTCCGGAGATTGTAATCAAAGTACAATGCTCAGCAAACAAAGTATCTTAGAGATCTCAAGTCTAAGGATATTTGCATGTTTGCTATATTGAGATTATATCACTGGATAGTTATCTATGTGATTATCTCAAAGCTAGGTCATCCAATGAACTTGTTCCATTAACAAGCATCCATGTGTTAACTTTGAGTATCTCAACACTCACGGATATGAGAACTACAGCCTAATTAAATCAGGAAGTCTAACACATGCTAGTCTTAACGCATTAATGATGTCCTGTCTCATTAATACTACGACTAGGGACTATTTAAGTACTAACACTATATAGTGTAGTAGGAATCTCATATCATGATCTCTATCATGATTTCCTTAACACAGTGTTGTACTAGAGACTTTATCGAACAGTTATATTACTTAAAAGTAAACAAAAGAAACTGTAAGATAAATAATGCATTTTATTAGAATAAAATGTGTCATATACAATGTACAAGTGATTGTCTCTAAGGTACAACACTAACAATATATGTGCATTGTGATAGTCAAACCACAATCGCAAAAATAAAGAGTACCAAGTATAATCAAAAGACTAAGAGAAATATCTAAGTTAGACTTAAGTCTATAAGGGAGTTAGTGTCTGAAAAAGGTGGTATCTATTGACTTTTTTAAATCTAAAGATAACATTACAGACTCTCTAACTAAGAGATTGGAAACATCCTTGTTCATTAAATCTATGTTGGAAATAGGACTGATAACCCAACAATGATTCACCTACAGTGGCAACCCAACTAATTAAGTGGAGATCTCATAAGGCAGTTCAATGTAGTATAAACAAGCTGTCTGAATGAATCTGGCACCTATTCTGATACCTTTATATCTAGATCCTATCCCTAAAAGCTATGGTGCGTTTACTGCAATTAGTAAGAGTTTTGACTCTGAATGAGATCAAGTCTTTTAGACAGGATGCTAGCAGTATATCCTTAGAGATCGCCAACTATGTGAGTTGTGCTATTGTTGGGATTTCATCATGCTTATCAAATAAGAACGCAACGAAAATAACCATGAAATCGATGCCCAAAGATCACGTGTTTGCAATTAAAATAGGAATAGAGGAAGGAAACAGAGATTACCTTCTATGGCAGAAAATAAAATATTTATTTGCTCCTACCAAGGAACTAATTCCTTTGTTTTGGTCTTCCAATCGCCCTACTACAATCCAAGAGTACCATTGTCTCTAGTAGTAATCCACACAAGGTTGAATTACTCACAAAGCCTGCTCAAAACTATACTAATAGAAGAGGAGCAGCTAGGTTTAATTGGAGAAGAATAAGGTCCGAAAATACTCTATTTTCCAACATCTGCACAAGGGAATAATTCCCATATTTATAGTTTTATAATTTGTGTTAATTATAATTAAGTCCTCCATGATCTAATGTCTACAATTGAGCTCTTGAAATTTATATAATTGCACTCAAGTCCCATGAATTATAACAAATTTATAATTCATTTATAAATATATTTTCTTCTCTCAATTAACCCCACATATTATTAAATAATATATATTGAGTATTCAAACATTTATTATGTGTGACATATTAGGTTTCCTGGTCTTATTGGTAGCCTAATATGAATTAATTCTAACAACTTTAGAATTAATAATTCTAAGTAAAATATAAGATTAATTTATTAATTCTATAATTAATAAATTCATATTTAACAGATCAAGAGCGACATCTAGCAATGACTCTTAATCACTTAAAAGTCCAGAAAGTTAAGTGGCTTGACATAAACCTTTCAATAGCAAATAACCAGTGCAATAAACTCCTTTCACCGTACTATATCTCATTCAGTCTAGAGTATGGAATTAGTGCCAATTCCATCCAGAATATTATTAATTTTGGCGCGAATATTTTAGTACTTGTTCAAGAAATCTATTACTCGATATGTGTATCATATTTGAAACTATTTCCAACACATAGTCGCCTTGGCCAAGGACTTTATGAGTAATGATTTCTACAAGTGGCCCTAAGATATACTCTCCTACTATTAGAAATGGTGAATCCTTTATTGACCCTTTCAGCTATTTTTGTTTACTTCACATTGTATTAATATCCATCCCATAGGCGGTTCTTGTAAGACTCCAAATATTAGAATCAAAGTACAATGATCGATAAACAAAATAACTTGGAGATCTCAAGTCTAAGGATACTTACACACTTACTATAATGAGATTCTATCACTGACACTCAATAGCTTATCCAAGTGATTATCTTATAGTTAGGTCATCCAATGAACTTGTTCATATAACAAGCATCCACATATTAATCTTGAGTATTACAATGCTCACGGTTATAGACTACTACTTGATCCAATTAAGGGATATAACATGTTTTAGTGTTGGCGTATTAATAATGTCCCATATTATTAAAACTATGATTAGGAATTATTTAAGCACAAATACTACATAGTGTAATAGGAATCTCATATCATGATCTCTATCCTGATTTCCTTAACACTGTGTTGTACTAGGGACTTTATCAAACAGTTTATACGCATATTCAAATATAACAATCAAATTGAAAGATAAAGAATGCCTCTTTTATGAATTACTATACAATATACATAGTACAAGTGATTGCCTCTATGGCACAACACTAACAGTTGTGTGGTCGCAACTAAAGGAAATTGGATTTTCTCTGAATACACTCATGAGACAGGATCAGAACACATGGCCATAACGTGTCAACCCTAAAGATTGTCTCCATAGCTGATAGTCTGTTGTTATCAATGGACACCATCACATTCAAGGTTCAGATTCAAGGCTCAAGTCCATCTATTCCTATGGGGGCATAAGTTGGATAACTTAAGTAGTAGTTCAAATCGGAAGGTACCATTATCGAAAATAGATTATATAAATCCTAGATAGTCTTTAACTATGGATTTGTGGGGGATTGTTAAAAGTGGCAACTTTGAAAGTTAATAATTTTTAACTCATGATCAGTTAGCTTAAAACAATTAATGGCAATTGTTCTTGACATATTAGAGATTGTTTTGAGTACAGTATAAGCCATTTTCATGGAGAAAATCTATAATTAAATGTCATTAAAGTTGAGTGTTTAACCATTTGAGAACTCATGTTATACATGAGTCCTATATGGGAAAAGTTGAAGAGTATTGAAGCCTTTATATATTAAAAGGCTTTTCTATGAATTTGATGGAAAGCCCAAGGTAGTAGGACTGCCATACGCATGCACCGCTGACTCGGCCCTACTCGGGCTTGGGCTTGGCCATGTTTTCATGTTCCTCTCTTTTTATTTTACCCAATTAACTCTAACTTACACAGGAAAATGAAAGATTAAAACTAATATGAATTAGGTCTTCTAATTCGGATTGGTGTAAGGTTTTTCCTGAAGCTATAGTAAAGGAGGAAAAAAAAATAGAACAGAGCTGTCACTCTGGTTTTTTTTTTCTTGAGAAAAATTGCCTCTTATGTTCTCTCCCCGCGATTCATAATTTTCTGACTTAATGGGACAGGCGAACTAAGGAGATTTTCGAGATGATCGCAGTTGGTGTATGTCGACAGCGATATGAGACTATCTTATCCTGCAAGAAGAGTCGCTGTACCCATCGCACTGATAAGTGGGGCAAATAACTTCCTAAAGGTAAACTAGTATCGAACTGGTGATTTGGTCTGCGCTTCTATCAGATAAGTTATTCTTCGGTTCTATGGTTTAGGTCCGTTACTAACTTACTTTTCTATTTTGAATATTGCCTGGTTGCTTTGCGTTTGGACTATTTAGCCTTACCGACTTTGTTGATAATTGATAGTTGCATTTTTGTTAGAGCCCTGGTCGGGTATAGGTAGTGCTTGTTCAATTCAGTTGAGTTGCCTATTTATGCTCATCGGTACCAATTTTCTAACAATATCCTGGGACTTTCTTGGGATCTCTACTTGGTTGGCGATTTTTTCTTCTTGCTTTCCTAAATGTGGTAATACTAGCCCTTTATGTAGTTAAGCTTATAGTAGGGCAAGTGAATACTATTGTATGAAGAAAAAAGTTTAGCTTCATTCTCATTATTTCCCTAGAAACCTTATTAACACAATGAATTATACTCTTTTATATCCAATAAGCTTATCAGTCAAATGCTTAATGAGATGGCACTCCCAATTTAGGAATTAACTAGAATTCAAAACTTGATACAACAATACTCCCAGAATTTTCTTTAAGAATGCAAAACCTTCTTACATAGAGAAATCTAAGAACTCCACAATAGTAATCGAGAAACCATCATAATCCTGTTGCAAAATTTTAACTAAACAACTACATATCGTATTCTGCCTAAGAATTGTGAAATGGCTCTCTGGGCTGGGGATGGTGACGCGTTTAGTTATATTCCTAGTTCCCTTATTCCCCATACTGTATTTTGTGACAAGGAAGAATTGCTTCTACACCTTTTTCTAGTTCTATGATAAGGGAGTTGATTTTGCTTCCTTTTCTACCTCTTTTGAAATACAAGACTGATCCATTACCTGATTGAAAAAAATAATAATAATTTAACACAAGCAAGTGATAGTGATACTTTTCTTAGAATCAAGTATAAACACACACACATCACACACACAAGGTAAAAAATTTACTTTGTTTGTCTTTGAACTTTAAAAAATTTTGATTTTTTCCTTTCAATTATAAATTTTAGTACTTTTGCTTTTGTAGTATTCAAATTAGCAAAATGTGCGCTGTTGTTCATTCTTGTTATTAGAATGTCAACAAAGTTAGAGTTTAAAAGTATTTTTCAAATTTATTTTTTCTTATTTTTGTAAAAAGTGTGTTATAAAATTGAGGTGGTCTAATATTTTTTAACATTATTTGAACTCAATTACAAACAGGTTAAATATTAGTGTTTAATATTTTTTTTTTTCTAAAATTAGCTAACAAGCCATATGGCTTGCTTATCTGGCTCGATCCCAAACTACCAATCACCCATACACTGTAGTATGAGTCGATCTATGTCGGGTTAGGATATAAAAATGCTTAGTAATGGGCTGCTAGGTTAGCTTACCTCTCCCACCAAAATATTTTTCACTGGCCAACGACTATTTTGTCCCCAATTTCCCCAAAAGAAGTGGTAGAGAGAGAAAGCTAGGGAGAGATGCTACCAACTTTTGGACTTTCCTATTAAGTATGGCTTCCATCTACTACTCAACCGTTGCCGGTAAGTGTTCATTAGGCTCTCTTCTAACTTTCTAAACATCTATCACGATGCTACCTACTTTCTGCTAGTCTTCTAGTTGCTAGTTTTGTTGGGGTTCTTAGTTTGTTCGGTGCTATCGAAACTGCTAGATGTTAGGTAGTTAAGTTTTTGTGTTCCAATTAGGTTTCTAAACTTTAATCTTGTTTCTACGTGATCTAATAATCAGTTTATGATAACATTTTGTGTCTCTTATGTTTTGTTTTATGTGCTATTAGTGCCCAACGTTGCATGCTATGTCTCTTACATATCAAATAAGTGTTGTCTATTTCAGTTGAAAGCTAGTTTTTTATGTTTGGAAGCTCTCTTTTCTTTGAAATATGTTTTTGTGTGTGAAGTTGGGTAAATGCCCAACCCGAGAACTTAGTCTTCATGGTTTTCTCCAAATTCTCCACTAATAACTTAGTTTCTAGAATTTCAAAAATATCTACTTAATGTTGATAAACGAAGTCTTTTACATTGTGATATTTGAGGGTTTTGTGGCGAACCTTTTTATATTCCAACTTCCGACTCTCATACTTCTCTGAGATTTTAACATTTACAAACAATAGGATGAGAAATTGAATGGGACATCTTCTACTTCCTATGAGATGAAGGACTTTGTGAATTTTTGTCTCTCATGAGACTTTTAAGATCTACCTTTTTTTAGTCCCCGATACACTGGGACTAATAATTGAGTATGGTCTAAACTAGATCTTATTATGGGGAATGCTCTTTAGTTTCATTCAACACTCATAGCCATGGCAGAATTCTTCCTTATGGGCTGTATCTCAGACCACTTTCCTGCCCTATGCTCACTCCACCAGCTAGTAGAGGTAAGGCTAAAAGCTTTAAGTTCCTTAACATTTGGACCGACCATTCTTCGTTTCAGGATATTGTTTAAATTTCTTAGGCTTCTGAGATACAGGGATTTATGCAGTTTATGTTGTGTAAGAAACTAAAGGCTCTCAAGAAGGATCTCAAACAACTATATTATGCTAAATTCTTTCATCTCTCTACTCAGGTGAAGGAAGCTAAAAGTAGGGTAAAAACCATCCAGGTATACTCATGGCCACACTCAGTGATGAGACTTTGATCGACAGTTTTAAGGATGCCAAGAAAAAAGCTTGGGGGATAGTGGAGGCGGAACTTAATGTGTATAACCAATTTGCCAAAAACACACATATTGCTGATGCAGACAGGGGAACACGCTACTTCTATGATTTGGTGAACTGAAAGAAAAAGAAGAACTTTATAGCTGCAGTTGCCCAAGATGATGGGAAAATGACTACAAGCCCAACAAAAGTGGTTCAAGAGTTTGTGAATTATTATAAGAAGCTATTGGGTAGCTCGAGCCGTTGCTTGGTTTCTACCCAGAAATTGTTCGGGTAGGTCCACTTGTGCTTCAACAATGTCTAGTGGAACTTAAGGCCGATATCACGCACTAGGAGATTAAGAGGGCGATGTGGGATATCATGGATTGTAAGACTCCTAGACCAGATAGGGTCGGATTCTTTTTCTTTAAAAAAGCCTGGCCAACTATAGGAGATGATGTGATAGCAGCGTGTAAAGAGTTCTTCAGCTTGGGTACACTGTTGAGGCAGATCAACCATTCTATTTTCTCTCTTACACCAAAAACTGATAGAGTCCATAGTGTGAGGGACTACTACCTTATATCATGCTATAATGTGATATGTAAGGTTATCTTTAAAATGCTAGTTGACTAACTGAACGGGGTTTTAGAGGACATTATTAATGATGCACATGTTGCCTTTGTCCAGGATAGGTAGATGCTTGATAATATTTTCCTGGTCTAGGAGCTATTGCACTCATACAGTAGAAAACGGTATACCCCTCGTTGCACAATTAAGGTCGATCTCAAGAAGGCGTATAACTCGGTGGACTGGGGCTTTCTCATGGAACTACTAGTTAAACTTAGCTTCCTTACCAAATTTGTCCAGTGGATAAAGCAGTGTGTGACAACTACTTCATTCTCTCTGGCTATTAATGAGGATACCCATGGCTTCTTTAAGGTGGGGAAAGGTCTACGATAAGGGGACCCTATTTTCCTACTCTTATTTATTCTGTGCATGGAGTACCTTTCCAGACTACTCATTGTGGCTATTGTGAAATCGAATTTCGCTATCATCCTAAGTGTGATCGATTAGCTATTACCCACCTTATTTTTTCTGAATAACCTTATGTTGTTCTCAGATGGTCAATTGGAATCGATACAAGTCCTCATGTCCTACTCGGAGGAGTTTTCATTAGTTTCTAGAATGTCCCTTAACAGGGCCAAGTCTTATATAATCCTAGCTGGGCTACCACCCTCCGATGCGATCTTATTTTGACATCGACTGGCATCAGCTTGGGTACCTTTCCCTTTCAATATCTAGGTATCCCCGTTACTGTTGATTGAGTCCGAGTTGCTTTCTATAAACTGCTAGTGGATAAAATTGTAGGGTACATCGATAAATGGATACTAACTTCTTATCCTATGCTGAGAGATTGGAACTAATAAAATCTATATTGTAAGGGGTTGAATGCTTCTGGCTGAGTATCCGATTGTAATCATTGACCATATTAATAAGCTAGCTTTTCAATTCTTATAGAACTCTAAGTAATCTCTTGTCGCCTAGAAGCATTTCTGCTAGCCTAAGAAGGATGGCGGTCTGGGCATCAAGGACCCGTTTGTATAGAACCTAGCCCTGCTGGCCTAAGTCCTATAGCACATTCAGTTAGAGAAGGAGATAATATAGGTAAGATGGCTCCGTCACTATTATATCGATAGCTCCTCGATATGGATGGTGCAAGCCCAATGCCAGCACTCTCCATTCTTCAAGAAACTACTGATCATTTGGGACACAATTCTAAGCAAGGAAGGGACAGTGAATACTGCAGAGGCTTATTTGCAATCTTGGTCACAAGGACCGATACCGATTACCAAAGCTGCCTATTAGTATTTTAGAACTAAATAGCCAGTGGTGCTATGGTATAAGATAGTGTGGAAATAGTACCTTAAACTAAATCACTCTTTTGTCTTGTGGTTGTGCATTACAGGGAAGTTTCGAACGAAGGATAACTTGCCATTTGAAATTGAGAATCCAGCCTTTGTTTTTAGTAAGCAAGTCGAGAAAATGACGCACCATCTTTTTTTTTAGTGCCAGGCTACAGACAATGTCAAGCAATAGATCGGCTTATGGATCTGCAGGCTAAGGCTAAGGTCACGGCTCTAGCCAGCACTAACTAGTTGGAACCAATCGATTTGGTTAAAGATTTTACTTTTTCTGATCATATTACTGGTTATTTTGGTTGAACCTTCGAGTGAAATCACAAACAAGACTTCACAAATATCTTTATGGTATCCACTCGAACCAATCCATATTGTTACCTCAAATTGTAGTGCTAATTGAATTTTGAGATTTCTTACTCAAAAAAAGATTATTTTTGTCTAAGTTTTTCTTTGAACTGAAAAAGAGATAGATAAATTTTTAATATTTAGGATAGTTTATAATATCTTATAAAGACTTTTAAAGACTTATCCTTGATATCTTAGACCAAATCCTAAATAATATTTGATATAAAATCAGATCTAGATTTTATTTCTGAATCAAGATTTTAACCGAATTGGAATTCTACTCTATTTCAAAAATCTCTATTTTATTCAACCTAATTCAACTCCGAACCAAATTTAATTAATTGGATAGTCCAAACTAATTTGGTCAAATTTATCAAAGCGCTTACATCAATTTGAAAAATACTTTCAAAGCCCAATGTAAATTGGTCTTAGAGTGCGAACCAATAGATACTTGTAATGTTAGTTGTGATAATTTTTTGTCACAAATAATGAGCGGTGTCTTACAACACATCATATTCCCAAATTTAAAGGTAAATTATTATTTGATATAATCACTATAATGATCGAGCAATTAATTCCTTGGTCCTTAATATCTAGATTGAATACAAGTTATGAAACGTATCACACTTACATTTATATTTCTTGATTCCCAAATGGATTAATTAAAATGATATCGATATTCCCATATTGATTTATTTATTTATGGCCATATAAATTAGCCTCACTCAATCACGAGGCCCAAGATATCACTCTTGTTACATAGGAGAGACAAGTCCCATCTTGATCACACTTATCATTTTTCATAGTCCGTAACATATATAATTAGTACTTTTATTACCTATCCTATTACGAATAGTGTTTGATAGTATTAAAGTATATTATTTACCATCTAGGAAATCTTATGTGATCTCAAGTCAAAAGATTATATATACCATGATCACTAGAAGAATCATTTATGACACTCATATAATGATTTATGTGGTGTTCTCATAGTGGATCAGTCTAGCACATTGGTTCTCTAATCATGTGCCTATGTATTAATTTGATGTTTTGTATCAATTTCAACTTCAGTAATAATAAAAAACAACATATATTAGCTTTAATGCATTAATATTATCCTAATCGATAATAATATATGGTTGACCAGAGACATTCTAAGAGTAGTGTGATAACTATTCTAGTGACATTATTATGCACAATTTTGTTACACAAATAAAGATAAAACATAATAATGAGTACATTTTATTAAATATAATAATAATAATAATAATAATAATAATAATAATAATAATAATAATAATAATAATAATAATAATAATACAAGTATACTCTAACATAAAAGAGTATCCATTTCTATATAAAAAAAAAAATTATATGTGATCTTTTGACACCTCTTTTCTCTACAGTGTCATAGGAAATTGCTTTTAGTAATTAGAAGGGTTAAACAATTAATGGGAGATGAGTTCATTTGGTTCTTTATACTTTTGAGATATTAATGTGTAACAAAAATTAGTTCAAAATCGAGAAGAGAATGGTTAATTTATGAATTCTTAATAAAGACTCGGATGAAGAATGGGTTGAGTCGAGTTAGTATTTAGAATATATTAGAATAGTATAATCTTTATTTTTCCCATATAATTGTTTAATTTTATTAATATTTTAGGATATTATTATTACATTTAAATTTTAGTCATTGTATTACTTTTTAAGAGATTAAGATATCAAGTTCTCCTTTTATGTAATTGTTATTTTGTTATTAATAATACTAGTAAGGGTCCAAGTAGGACTCTCCACTACTTTAAGGTGACTTTTTTATATAAACAATCTTGTTGGTTAAATTATACAATATAAGCAAAATTTTTGTAAAAATTCCCAATTTATGTATTTCAAATAGATGCTCTTTATAATGTAGGCTATTATAATTAATTGGAAAAAACTAATTAAAATTTAAAAAAAAAAAGAGGAGACTTAAGGACCAGCCTGCAGTCCTATGTTGTTCTCATGGTTAGTCCGTGCTAGGCCTAGCTCAACTAGCCCTAGGATGAGCACAGGACCGGCCTACATGACTTAAAGGCCAATCGAAGGACTAAACTAGTTTGACACAAAACAATGTAGGCTGGCCTGATGGACATGGCTAAGATTTCCTTTTCATTTTCCTCCCTCCCTAAATGAACTTAAGCCAAGTCACCTATGTCAACAACCGCCCACTGCTCTATTTTCCTATTTTCCACTTTTTTTTTTCTTGTTCCCCTTTTCTTTTGTGTTCCCATCTTCTTCATCATTTCCATTTCTCTAGTCAGTGGCAAGCTAATTATTAGGTCACCTATCACTAACAATCAATTGGCTTTTCTTTATCAAATACAAATTATAATTCTAAGTATTTTGATCTAAAATAAACTATGGTATCAAGCAATTGGCATTGGGTTAGTTGCTTTTGAGAGGAAGCAAGGAAAAAAAAAGTAGTAGTATATTTGGGAGAGAGGAGAATAATAGCCTAGTTGATGCTATAGCTCCTCCCCGGCCCCTACTTTTTTCTTGCCTCACTCTACTCCTCTTTCTCGTAGCTATGCTTAGCCCTTTTTTCTTCTTTTCTTTCTGTCCCTTGGCCAGATCCACTTACACAAATACACAAATTCAACTATCTACAATCTTTTCTCCTGATACTTTTTGCTAACCCTTTCATTTCCCCCACATTTGCTCTTCATAATAAGGGTAGCTTTAGTAACTATTCAACCTCTACCATCAACAACACACCATTGCCATTGCCATTGTCCTTCAAGATCTTCTTACCTTGTTACTGCTTGTCTCTCTCCCTTTTCATCCCTCCTCACTTGGCTATTGGTCAGCATTGCTAGGAGAGAAAGTTAGGGAGAAGAAAGAAAAAATGTAAAGAAAAAAACAGAAAAGAGAAAAAATGTTTTGGACCCTACACAATTTTATAAGTATTCAATAAAGAATGAAAAAAAGAGAAATTTTAAACTGACTAAAATACCTTTAAAAAATTAATTTCATTAGTCTTTCAATGGTTGAAATGGATGAAAGGACACATTTTGCTATTTTAAATGATATAAAAGTACTAAAATTTCTAATTAAAGGCCAAAACTAAAATTTTAAAAAGTTTAGAGGCAGTTGACACCTGGTGCCCTGTATAATATAATCTTACAAAAATAGGACATTTGAGTAAACTGTAAACATTACAAATAATACACCTTGATTGGTACAATTTAAACAATAAAAACATTGAGGCATATTTTTAATTAAATTCATGCTAGCTTGATTTAATTTAAGTTGTCCTTGTCAACTCGAGTAAGACTGATCCTGGAGTAGGCATCAAACCATTGCCAAATTAGTTGGTCACTGGTGCACGATTTTCGAGTGTAGAAAATATTATAAATAAATCCACACAAATCAAGTTTTAAATTAAAATGCCAAACACATACTCAAATCACACAATTGAGCAAGTATATCTATCACGTAATATAGTGTCACAGTAGCAAGTATCGAAAATCCTCAGGAAAGGGATAAAAGTACTATTATTAACTCTTTTTCTATTGTTTAGTCTAAATAATTAATGAAATAAGATATCTACAATGGACAAACCTAGAGAATAAGCACAACTTCACACAAGATTTGCCATGAGAAAATCAAGGGTGAGAAAGAAAAGTATAAGACATGCACTTGTCAAGAATCTCCCAAAATTAGCCTAAGTACCAAACACAAACTCAAGATAATCAAATCCTAATTCTAATACCGGAAAAGGTCACGAATGTGAAACCCACTCTCTCTCGAGTTATGAATTTCCTATTCTTAGGCTAATTTGAAGGGTATCTCTACATCCCAATTAAACCCAAGAAGCATTAAGAACAAAACCTCTAAATTTTCAGAAGAAACCAATACCCTTATCTCTAGGCAGTATCAACTCCCGATGATTATCAAGTTCTAATCCCTCAACCCCTATCTTGAGGCGATCTAACGAAAACCCACATTGAATCCATTCATTTGGAACTCACTCTCTAATCCCATCTCTCGAATTTATTAGAGAAGAGCAACACAAATAATAGATCCAACACAATAAATCCAAATAATCATTCAATAGAAATTAAAATCCAACAAATCATGAGTAGATTTAATACAAAAACTAGTTAGGGTTCATCCATTCAAGAACAATAAAAGCTAATCAATACATATTGACAAAGAAAAATTAAAGAAAATGGACAAAAAGAACTTGTACAAGGGCTCTTCATCTTCAATCCTTTTTCTTTGGTGTGTGGGTGTTTCTCTCAAATGTTGGCCGCTCGTTTTTGTCCCAAAACGTTATATTTATAGGCCCCATTTTGCCATAAAAATCGTGTCTAAATCTAAATGCAAATCTGATTCGCGACATCAACTGGCACTTGTTAAGTGTGAAAATAGGCACTTATTGTTTACTTTTTTTAGCTTTTAATACGTATCTAGCGCCCGTTAGGGGCTTGAACTAATGCAAGTTCATTCCAGTAAATTTTCTATTTTTCTCGGCATTTGTTCAAGCAAAATTCCACAACCTGTTCAATGAGAGAACCGGCGCTTGTTGAGACTCCTAGCTGGCACTGATTTCTTCTTCAAGCAGTAGCCAGTCCATGACTTGAAAAGCCATGGACCAGTTATTCATTTTACAGAAAAGCCGGTCCATGGCTTGAAAAGCTATAAATCGGTTATTTTTTGTGCAAGCTTCTATTTTTCTGTATTTTTATTCTTGTTCTTTCTCAAGCCTCTTTTTTTCTGTCCTACACAAAATAATATATAAATGTGGAAATTAGTAATCATTTATGCATTATTTTACAACAAATAAATTACAATTTATATAGAAATTTTGTGTATAATGAGCACTTATTAGTCACTGGACTGTGTACAATTTCTTTATTATTTTCTAGAATGAAAAGCCCTAGATTTCACCCAAAATGTGTATAAGTTTAATATATAGATTGACAATAACTTAAAAATATTAAGACATGGTAATTTAACTCCATATGTGTGTGTGTGTGTGTGTGTGTGTAACAGAAATTTTCAATTAAAATATCACATCATTAGACATTATGTTAGAGAAAAATTAGATCTAAACACATAAAATAGCAATAGAATTAAAAACAAATTTATCTCTATTAAGAATCCTAACGAGTTGGAATCAATTGATTTGGTTAAAGATGTACTTTTTTCGATTATTTTGTTGATTGTTCCAGTTGAACCTAGCATTGGCAAATGGGTTGATTCGGCTCACCAATCCGATGAGCCAATCTAGGATCAGCTGGCCAAATCGACTAACAGTAGCTAGCTAGTCCACGGCCAGCTTGCCTGGGACTATGGGCCACTCGCAGATCTGTAACGCGACCCGCTATAGAGTCAGTGGATTTTTTTTTTTTTTTCACTTTGCCTCCAAAACGATTGTTTAAGTTTTTTTTTTTTTTTTGGGTGCAATTTTAGCCCCCCAATGACTATTTCCCCCCCCAACCCTTAAAACTCTATAAATACCCTTCAATTTGCCCCAAATCTTTTCAAATACTTTCAATTCTTTCCATTTCTCTCCACCTCTCTATTTTCATTCTTCTTACTCTTATAATCCTCAATTCTCTTAATTTTATCTACAAAAAGTGTTAGAACATTAAGTGCGTGTTAGAATAGTGGAAATTTCAAGTTTTGAAGAGGGCAAAAAGTAAAGCTCAACAAAACGTTCTTGTTTCTTGGATATTAACTAGTTAGAGTCTCTTCATTCTATATTCTTATATTTTAGTTTTATTAATTGTTTATTTATTTTAGTTATTAATTTAATTTATAAGTTATTTATATTTTTTAACTCTCTTATTTTATTATTTGTTAATATTTTATTTCATTTTTTTACTATTATTATTTGCTTGAATTTTTATTTGAATTTTAATTGATTGTTCTTGTTTAGTTTACACAATAAATATTTGAAAAATAGATCCACATCATCATCGTCATTTTCTTCACAATCATCTACATATTTTGAGTTCAAAATAGAACCAATATTAAATTTAATAAATAATGAAATAGATGATGAAGGTGAAGGCCATAGAGTATAATAATCAAGTATGAATCCTAAATCTAGTATGAGTAGTATGCCTCAACCTGATAATAAATCTTCGAAGACTATAACTAAAGTAAAAACATCTATGGTTTGGATTAGAGTCTTTTTAAAAAGGATAATGATAATGATAGGACAATATATAAAATTTGTAAGGCGGTATATGCATATAAGAAGAGATGAGGGACGTGAACATTAGTTAAATACATGAAAATGTCACATAATTTGGTTAGAAAATTTATTTAAATAATAACAAATCCAAACTACGGAAGGTAGAGTTATAGGTAATTTTCAATATGATAAAAAAAAAGAATTAGAAATGAATTTATTAAAATGATTGTTAAAACTAGATTTTCTTTTAATTTTTCTGAAAATCCACATTATGAGAATTCATGCAATACAATTGCCAACCTGCAGTTGAAGAATTCATAGAATAATATTAAAAAGTGATATAATAAAGATATATAGAGAGATGAAAGAGTGTCTTATTGCCATATTTGATTCTTGTAATTGAAAATTTTGCTCTTACTTGTGATAGTTGAAATGCAATTATTAAAGAGACTTATTTGTACATTATATGTCATTGGATCGATCATGATTGGTTAGTACTAGAAAGAACTATTTGTTTTAAATTATTTGAATATCCTCATTCATGTAGTAGTGTTGCTAGAATGATTACATAACTATGTCGTGAATATAGGATATTAAATAAAATTATTTATATTTCCTTAGATAATGCTACAAAAAATGATTCTACTATAACAATTTTGAAAAATAATATGAATCCTATGTTAGATGATATTTTATTTCATACTAGGTGTGCTTGTTATATACTTAATTTGTGTGTTAAGGAAGGATATAAATATATTGATAATTCTGTTAATATAATTAGAAATGTTATTTTATTTATTAAAATTTCACCAACTAGACTTCAAAATTTTAAAGCATTATGTCGAGAATAAGTTCTTTCTTTTAAAAAATTTAAATTAGATTGTCAAATTAGATGGAATTTAACTTTGATATATTTGAAAGTGTTATACTTTTCCAAAATCAACTTATTAAATTTTGTAACAATAACAATTTTTAACCTCAACTCACTGATGCTCATTTTCAAAATTATATTGCACTTTCATCATTTTTAATTACTTTTAAAGAAGTAACCAAACTTTTATCAGGATCTTATTATCCTACTACTTATTATAATCTTCCTACACTTGTTGATGGAGCATATATTTTTAGTGAGTATATAGAGCATCCCCAATATGGTTCTTTTATGGAAAATATATTTGAAAAATATAAGAAATATTATCAAGATATTCTTATTTTATATTGCATGGGCATTATGTTCAGATCATCGAGTAAAAACTCTTGAATTTCATAGTATTATTGAATTTCTTTATGAAATTTAGATTTTGATGAATCTACAATATTTAAGTAACTTCTGATAAAAGGCATAAAAGAAAAAATGACTAAAGCTCTATCCGATATGTATAATTTGTATGAGTTTGAATCTTCTTATTTTATTTTTGCTATTATAAGTAGGGAAGATTCATCATCATTATCTAACAATCAATTTCAACTACCACAAATATTCATATTTTCAATTTCATCAAGATTTAATCCATAGAGTATCATAAAGTATTAAAAAAGATCAACTACCATCAATAATGAGATGGTAATTTATGAGATGCAATTTCTAGTAACAAATGAGGATCAATTTTTTTATATTTGTGGTTAGTGGAAGGATCATGTAAACGAATATTTAATTTTATCCAAAATGACACATGATCTTTTGACACTACTTGTCTCCACAATGCTATCGGAATGTGCCTTTAGTGAAAGCCCCCGAATAATTGATGAAATAAGAGTTCGATTGGTTTCTCATACTTTGGAAATGTTAATGTGTAGCATAAGTTAGGTTGCAGTTGAGGATAAGATGACAAATTCATCGATTATTAATCATCATTCAAATGAAAAATGAAGTAAGCCAAATAGTTAATATTTCGAATAATTAGAAGAATAAGGTGAGCCAAGTAATTAGTTTTTCGAATAATTAGGTTAAGTAATATTATGTAATTATTTAATTTTATTATTATTTTATTTTCAAGATATTTCTTCTATATTTAAATTTTAATCATTGTAATACTTTTTAAGATATTTTTTCTTCAAGTCCCCCTCTTATGTAATTTTTATTTTATTAATTAATAAAACTAGTAGGATTCGAAATCAAACTCCCACCATTTTAGGGTGACTTTTTTTATAATTCTAAACAATTACATTATTTAAGTAATAAAAAAACCAAAAACACATTACAATTTAGAATTAGGAAAAAAAAAAAAGGAAGGCCCACAAGACCGGCCCACTAAGACCGCAAGCCTTGTGGTTCTTGGGGCCGGTTCGTGCCAGGCCCAAGATTTCTAGCCCTGGGCCCGGAGCAACACAACCCGCAAATGAATGAGACTATCCAACATGGCCAAAGGGCTGGCACGGCCTGAAACCCTGCGGTTCAGCCCATTTGCCAATACTAGTTGAACCTTCGAGCCGAATCTCTAGTAGGACTTCACGAACCCTATCTCTGTGGTATCTACTTGAACCAATTCAGATTAATACCTCAAATTATAGTGCTAACTAAATTTTAAAGTTTCTTACTCAAAAAGATAAGTTTTTGTTTCGATCTAGGTTCTTTTTTTAACTAAAAAAGAGAGAGATAAATTCTCAATGTTTGGGATGGTTTATAATATCTATTGAAGACTTCTAAAGATTTATCCATGATATCTTCAACCAAGTTCTAGATATTATTTGATTTAAAATAAGATTTCAAATTAGATTTGAATTTTATTTTTGAATAAAATTTTAATCGAATTGGAATCCTATTCTCACTTGGAAATCTCTCTTTTATTTATCCTAATTGGACGACACAAAATAATTTTGTCCATTTAATCAACATACTTACACTAATTCGAAAAATACTTTTGAAATCCAATCTAAATAGATCTTAGAGTGTGACCCAGTATGTACTTGAAATGTTGGTTGTGATAATTTTTTGTCACAAATAATGAGTAGTGAAGGATCACAGGAAAAATAAATACACAGCGGAAGATAGCAAATTAAAATTTTTCTGAGTCAAAGTCTAGGAATACTTACTTGTAGGGCAATTAAATTTAATAACCAGAGTTAGATTCGAGTTCAACGGTGCTTGTTGAATAGGAATGTTTACTTGTTCCCCAAGGACACCAACTAACCATTGGCTCATTCGCATTAAACACTAACCACGTTTGCAAGGTCTTGACCTTCCAGAGTATTCTCTAATCACTATAGACCTCTAGCGGTGAAAGTAGATTTAGGGTGAATAAAATTTGAACAAAAACGGAAGAGCTAAACGCTAAGAAAAAATGAAGGAAAAATTAAAATCCAAGAATATATGGTAGCTTCTTTTTCCTCCAGGAAAAACAAAAAGAAAACTTTTCTAGAAGCTAATGAAAAATCAATTCTTGTGGAATTTCGGTCAACTATATAAAACCCACATAATTGCTATATTTTATTTAGCAACAATAGAAGTCCTCCTTTCTTCTTTTTTTTTTTCCCCCAAAATATCCACCAAATTTCCTTTTTCTTTTAATTTCCTATTTCCATTTTTCTTTCTTTTGCACATGATGGCTACATCAAAACCACGATAGACCATGTGATATTAATTAGTCAAATGACTAATTAAATAGCTCCCTTATTAATCAATTAATCCACTTATGTCTAATTAAAAAATTATCCAAGATAATTAATTAATAAACTAATTAATTAAATTAGCTCTTTTATTAATTAATTAAACTACTTGGGCCCAATATAAAATTATTCAAGATAATTAATAAACTAATTAATTAAATTAGACCAATTAATTATTCTAGCCCAAATAAATAAATAATTGAACTCCTATAATAATTCTTCCAATAATAAATTCACCTAATAAGCCCATATAATAAATAAATTTACTAAGGTTATTTGAGCTACTTTGGGAATCAAAAGACATATTATTCTTGACTACTAAAATGACCAAAATACCATTGCTAACAAATAGCTGTATTTTGATAAATTTAAATATTAGATTTATCATCATATAGAAATATTGACTACGAGAATAATATTGCAAGTGCAGTGTCTCCGACTTACAGGTGTAATGACAAAAATACCCCTCTCTATAACACCTATCATTGAGATAGGAAAATAATACTAACACCATTCTCAATGACATCTACCATCCTTTGATAACTAGTCCAATAATCCATGACTTTCAGTATGTATCCACTTATCACAAGGAGTTATCTAAAAATGTACATATTTAGTCATGTTTCCCAAAGCCTTAGATTGCTAGATTATCTAGGACAATCACAAGGGTGTGATTTCTTCACGTAATGAAGCATAGAAACTCTCGTAATAATTTTTTTGCTCATATGTTAGTAGCCTATAATCTACATCTTACTGTGAAAGTACGACTCAATCACGTAGATTACTTACTAACACACCTAGACCTTTAATGTGCGAATATATATAAATAAACAACCATTAATGAATGAAACTTTTATTAATTTTCAAAATAAAGAAATAAATAGTACATTTTGGGCATATATTCCAACAAGTAGTATCTTGCAACACATCAAATTCTCAAATTACAAATAAATGGTGATTCAACGTAATCACTATAATGGTCGAGTAATTGATACCTTAGTTCTTGATATCTAGATTGAACACAAGTCATGAAATGTGTCACACTTACAGTATATTTCTTGGTTCTTGAGTGGATTAATAATTTCGATATCCCCATATCGATCTATTTGTTCATGGCCATATGAATTAGTCTTACTAAATTAAGGGGCCTAAAATGTTACTTATGTTGTATAGGAGGGACAAATCTTATTTTTATCACACGTATCCTTTCTCGTAGTCTATAACATACTCAATTAGAACCTTTATTGCCTATCCCATTATAGACAGCATTTGGCACCATTAAAGTACATTACTCACCATGTAGGAATCTTGTGTGGTCTCAAGTCAAAGGATTATATATACTATGATCACTATAAGAATCACTTATGACACTCTTATAATAATCTATAAAGTGTTCTCAGGATGAGTCAGTTCTTTTATCATATACTCATGTGTTAATTTGATACCATATATCCATGACAACTCCAATCATAAAAAACAATACATGCTATTCTTAACATATTATTATTATCCTAATCCATAATGATGCTTGACTAGGGACATTTTAAGAATAGTATTATAACTATTTTAGGGACATTGTTATGTATGATCTTGTTATGCAGATAAAAATAAAACATAATAATGAGAATGTATTTTATTAAATTACAATAATACAAGTATACTCCAACAAATTCATCATAACAATTCATGAACAGCGAAGGTCACATATTGAAAAATTGGATATTAATCATATGTATTCATCTCTCAACTACAAGCAGGCTAGAATAGAAATTTTAATTGTAGAGCAAAATAGAGTTACTAATCATTTTTCCTACTAGGTAAGTCAAAATAGAGATATTGGAACATATTCCCAAATTAAATTTGCTATCAATACATGACTTTGGGAACCCATTTCCTTATGCATATCTCCCCATTTCATTATACCTCATATATAATTTCACAAACTTTTGGAATCTAAGGGCTTTAGAATTAGTAGAAGTAAAATAGAAATATGGAATACAAATTTAGTATTAACAAAAATATAGATTAGAGTGTGAATTTGGATCACAGGAATATACCGGTAGATGACTACTTCTGAATAGTGTTAACATGTGGGCCGGCTCGCATGGTCTCAAGCTGTGCCAGGCCTGGTCCATGGGTCGTGCGGGCCGATCCCACGATTATGCGGGCCGGTCTGTGTCGGGCCCTTGACCGGGCCTAGGCCTTCTTCTCTCATTCTTTATTTTTTTTCCCACTTCATTCTATCACAAATTTTAATGTTTAATTGTTTTATAATTTTTATTATTACTTAAATAACACGATTATTTAAAATTATAAAAAAGCCGCATTGAAGTGGTAGGGGGTTTAACTTGGACCCATACCTGTTTTATTAATTAATAAAATAAAGATTACATAAGAAGAGGACTTGATATCTAAACCTCTTAAAAATATTACAATGATCAAATTTTAAAAATAGAATAAATATCTTAAAAATAAAATTAAACAATTACATTATATTACTTATTCTAAATTCCTAATTATTCGAATACTAAACTAACTATTTGACTCGCCTCATTCATCATTTGAGTCATCATCAACAATCCATGAATTGGCTACCCTATATTCGGCTATGAACCAACTATTGCAATACATTGACATCTCCAAAGTATGAGGAACCAATCGAGATCTTCTTTCATCAATTGTTTGAGTGCTCTTACTAAAGATGCTTTCCGATGGCACTATGGAGACAAGTGGTGTCAAAAGATCATGTGCCATTTTAGATAAAATGGTGTATTGACTTACATGAGTCTTCCACCAACCACAAATGTCAAAATGTTGATCCTTATTTTCTACCAAAGGCTACATTTCGTAAATTGTCATCTCATTATAGGTGATAGATGATCTTTTTTTACGTTTTATGATACCCCATGGATTAAATACTGATGAAATTGAAGAGATAGATCCATTGTTTTCAGAACTAGATCCGACATCGAACTGAAAAATTTATTGGTTCACGGTTCAATAGTCTAACCGTAATTGAACCGTAATTCAGTTAGTAATATTATAATTTAAAATTTTAAAATATAATTATTTTTAAGAATAAAATTGATCAATAATACAGTGTAATTCAAGTCCATAAATGCATAAATAATAAAATTATAAAAAATGTGATTTTTCTCTATTACTATAGACTATTTATTCCATTTGTGTAGCTTATTTCTTTTCTATGAATATATTATCTTATTTAGAAGAAAAAAAAGAGAGAGAACGGTTCAATTTGATTGGACCAGTTCCCTGATTCACCGATTAGACCGGCCGGTCCAAATCGGTTTGCACAAAAGAGGGCGGTTTTTGAGATTTTCGATTCAAATGGGAGGATTGGACCAATTTAGGGACCGGTTCATGGTCCAACCGGCCAGTTCGGTACTATCCAAAAAACAGTGGGTAGATCTTCGTGGTGATTGAAATTGATTGTTAGATGATGATGAAGCTTGCCTACTTAAAGTAGCAAAACCAGAATAAGAAGATTCAAA
Source organism: Voacanga thouarsii (assembly GCA_026120185.1). NCBI lineage: Eukaryota > Viridiplantae > Streptophyta > Magnoliopsida > Gentianales > Apocynaceae > Voacanga > Voacanga thouarsii. Next base: position 1,789,268 of record JANUWF010001569.1, read on the forward strand.
CTCATACAAATTATAAATGTCAGATAAAGCTTTAGTCGTTTTATCATTTATATCTTTTATCATACATTGTCTGTTTTTCAGATCCATCAAAATCTAATGTTTCATATAGATATTCAATAATACTATGAAATCTAACCGTTATTACTCGAGGATCCATACACAATGCCATACAATATAAAATAGAAATATCTTCATATTATTTTTTATATTTTTTAAACATCATTTTTCATAAAATAACCATATTGGGGATGGTCCATATATTCACCAAAAATATGTGCTACCTTAGCAAGTGTTGGAAGAATATGATGAGTAGTGAGATAATAAAATCCCGATAAAAGTTCAGTTGCTTCTTTGAAAGCAAATAAAAATGTTGAAAGTGCAATACAATTTTCAAAATGAGTTTCAGTTAGTTGAGGTTGAAAATTGTTACTATTACAAAATTCAATAAGTTGATTTTGAAAAGGTAAAACACTTTCAAACATATCTAAAGTTGAGTTCCATCTAGTTTTACAATCTAATCTAATTTTTTTAAAAGCTACACCTTATTCTCGGCATAAAATCTTAAAATTTTGTTGTCTAATTGGAGAAATTTTAATAAATAAAATAACAGTTTTAATTATATTAACAATATCATCAATATATTTATATTCTTCTTTAACACACAAATTAAGTATATGACAAGCACACCTAGTATGAAATAAAATACCATATAACATAGGATTCATAGTATTTTTCAGAATTTCTATAGCAGAATCATTATTTAAAGCATTATTTAAAGAAATAGAAATAATTTTATTTAAAATCCTATATTCATGACATATTTGAGTAATCATTCTAGCAATACTAGTACCTACATGAGGATTCAAATAATTTAAAATAAATAGTTCTTTTTTGTACTAATTAATCATGATCTATTCAATGACATATAATGCACAAATAATACCCATTAGTAATTGCAGTTTAACCATCACAAGTAAGAGCAAATTTTCAATTACAAGAATTAAACATAGCAGTTAGATACTCTTTCATTTCTTTATATATCTTTATTATATCATTTTTTTAATATTGTTCTTGGAATCCTTTTCCATGCAGGTTGACAATTGTTTTCTATGTATTGTTCATAATGTGAATTTTTTGCAAAATTAAAAGGTAATTTAGTTTGAATAATCATTTTAGCAAATCAACTTTTATTTTATTTTTTTTATGATTATATTGAAAATTACCAATAATTTGACCTCCTGTAGTATGAAATTGTTATTGTTTAAGTAGGTTTTTTAACCAATTATTATGTGATATTTTTATATGTCTAACTAATGTTCATATCCTTCCTCCCTTTTTATGTGCATATACTATCCTACAAAATTTACATGTTACCCTATCATTATCATTATCCTTTTCAAAAAGATTCCAAACAATAGATGTTTTGCTTTAACTACAACTTTCGAAGTTTCACTATCATCCTGACCTATATAAAATTCATTAGGATTAATAGTTGGAGTTAGTTGTGATTGTGAAACACTAATGCTAGGTCTACTAGGGCCTTCATTTTCATTACCTATTTCATTATTTATTAAATTCAAGACTAGATCTATATTGAAATCAAAATGTGCAGATGATTGTGATGAAGAAAAATAATGATATTGATTTGGATCCATTATTTCTAAACAAAAATAATCAATCAAAATTCAAATAAAAGTTAAAAAATAAAATAAAGTATTAACAAATAATGAAATAAGAGGATTGAAAAATATAAATAACAAATTACCTAAAAATTAAACAAATAACTAAAATAAATAAACAATTAATAAAGCTAAAAAAATAAGAATGTAAGATTAAGAAATACTAACTAGTTGATAGCCAAGAACAACAACACATTGTGGAGCTTTACTTCTTACATCCACTATTCCACCACTCAATAATCTTCCAAAATATGAAGATTTTCTTGAAGAATTAAAAAAGTATATAAAAAAATAAATTCTATTATAACACTTTTTGTAGAGGAAATGAAGAGATTTGAGGATTATAAGGGACAGAGGAATAAAAATAAGAGAATTGGAAAGAGTTAGAAAGTTTTTTGTGAGTTTTGGGGTAAATTGGAGAGGGGATTTATAGAGTTTTGGGGTTAGGGGGAGAATATAGCCATTATGGGTCTAAAAAAAAAATGACCGTTAAAGGATCAAATTGCCAAAAAAAAAAAAAAAATGGAGAGTCGTTGGTACAACGATTCTCCAATGCGGGCCAACCAGCCCAGACTGGCCCTCCCCACAGTGGCCGGTTCAGCTAGCAACATGTTGGCCCGACGGGCCGAACCAACCCAGTTGCCAATGCTATTTCTGATATCTATGATCTATTATACAGAAAGACGAATAGCTTGATAGTGACGTGGCACACCGGCGGGTTTGTTAAAATGGAATAGTACAACTAATATTTTGTGTAATCATAGCCGTAAGACCTACTTTACTATTTAGTACGGAATTTTGAACAGTTAAAATGTGTCATATTCACAAAATGAAAGTAATTGAAATGTGTATGTTACGGTAGATGTGCAGGCATACTACAAAAGATAAAGCAAGGAACGAGGCAATTCGAGAAAAAGTAGGAGTCACATACATTGAAGACAAGATGAGAGAAAATCGCTTGCTTTATTTTTTACATATACAGAGAAGATTGATCAAGGAATGCTCCTATTAGGAGAATTGAGAAATGGATGCAGGATACGTTGGATAGAAGTAGAAGCAGGCCTAATACAATATGGAGAGAAGTGATTAGAAGAGATATGTCTCTGGTGAATTTGGATGAAAGTCTAACGGTGGATAAAAAAAATGGAGGGAGAGAATTTATATGAATGACCACACATAATCTTAGATTGGTTTATGTAACTGTCCCTAAATTTTTTAAGATTAAGGCTTATTTTAGTTTAGTTTAGTTTTTGTTATATATATATATATATATATATATATATATATATATATATATATATATATATATACTTAAACTGTACATACATATGCTCATTCTATGTGTTCATATAAAAATACAATCTTTAAAACCAATGCGCTTTTAGAAAAAATGTTTAAAAAAATAAGAAAATATCATAGTTACTTACTTCAAAGTGTGAGACACTGAACTATACCTCAATTATTTCGTATTGTTTTTCTCTTTATTTCGTATGAAACAACATTGGATCCTTGAACTACTCCATAGAATTAATCTTCATAAGAACCCTAATCCTACAAATTCCCTAGAACAAACACCTTTTCGGGTAACTTTTTTTTTTCTTTCCTTCATTCTTCTCACTACAAGAGACAGTGGGATTTGCGATGGCCAAAATCGTCACAATGCCGTTGCTAATACAATTAGCGATGGCATAGCAACGATGATTACCGTAGCTGAAACGCTAATCACTAAATACAAATTTGCGATGACATGAAAAAACTATATCTGTTAGCGACGGCATTGCGAGGGTACGCTATGCTGAAAAAGTAGTCAACGAATTTAATTTTGGCAAATTTGCTACGCATTAGCAACGGCATAAAATAAATATTTTAAGTTATTTCTGAGGGAATAGCGACAGCTATATGTAATTGTTTAGTTTTAGGAATGATCTAGCCGTAGCAAAACCATAGCAAATTTGCGACAGTTTAACAAGTCGTTGTAAACTGTAGCAATTTTTGTGAGGGTTTAGTGACGACATTTTCTATTTAGTAAAAATTATTTTTCATTCTGTCACAAAACCGTAGCAAATTTGAGAGGGTTTAGTGACGACCTATTCAGTTTAATAAAAATTAATTTTCTTGTTGTTGCAAAATCGTACCTAATTTGCGAGAGTTTAGCTACGGTATTTAGCGATGGATATTTTAATTTTTAATTAATTTTTTAAAATTTTTTCCCAAAATCCAGCCCATTTTATGTTTGTTTTCAAAAATCCCATGCAATCAACAACACAAAATAATAAGTCCAAACAAAACATATTAAAAATATATAAATACGAAATGTATTTATTATTACAAATATATAATGAAATATAAATATAATATGTATTGTTACATATAAAAAATATATCAACTAGCTACAAGAGCAGTAACGCTAGCTGAAGGAGGTGGGGGTGGAGAACAAGAATGAGACGGGAACAGATGAGGATCTAGAGGCATAACAAAGGTGTCATCAGGCTGGTCCTCGGCCTCCTCCTCGTCAAGCGGTGGCACTAGTGGTGGCGGTAATCCCATCTTCTCTGACATTATCGCCATCCATCCAGCATAAATACCGTCTCACTGTGACATCCTATCTCTCAGCCAGTCCACTCTCCTATTAATCTATAGTTGTAGCCGTTCTATAACCTCCTGGACCCTCTCCTGCACTCTGTCCTCTACAATCTGATCAATATCCGAAGGAAGGGAGGGCTACGAGGTTGCCAGGAAACCCTGCTAGAGCTCCTGCCTAGCTCGTACTGCCTTGGATCCCAGGCCATATACACAACCTCTATTGTACCCGCTTGATGCCTGGATGAATAGCGCTCGGTCGTCAGGTAGGGCAGGAGAGGTAGCACTGGTAGATCCACTGGAAGAAGTCTGAGACTGGCGCTCCTTGGCAGTCATCATGTGCTCCTAAAATTATTTGAGAAGTATGAAATTTAATTAAATCAAATAAAAACAAGAAGAAAAATATTTTATAAATAAAAAAATTGTAATTTAGTTACCAATGTCTTGCGAGAATACTCGCTGACGTATTGCCCTTGTCTTTCCCCACTCTGGAACATATGCAGTCTCTTAAACATCTTAATATGACTAAAGGCATTGCCCATCTGCTGTCGTTGCATTTACAATAATAACTTATAAAAATATAGACCAAAAATGGATTAAAATAAAACAAGTATACGAAATGTCTTAATAACTGAAGGAAATTACCATATGGTCCTCATGAACTCTAAAGAAGACGAACCTACTAGTATGCGTAGTTGTGGACTGACCCCTATTCTTCCTGGCAGTGGCCGAGATCTGCTGGAACTCCTCTCTGCCTTGGCGCTCCCTCATCGCCTCCCAATGACGAGGGTCAATCTAGGAAGGGCACTGACTAGCAGGGGTTGTCTTTTGGACCCTCGGTAAGGTGTCTGAAAGGTGTGTCTGACACTTGTGCTCTCAGTTGAATCGGATCTGGGCACTATGATCCTCGGTCCAATAAAATAATTTTTGCAAAAAGCAGAATATATTTCAAGTTTTTAGTATATATTAAATAACTAAAAAGATATATATAAAGTACAAACTGATTATTTTTTAATGAATTATACAAAATTTTTTAACTTATCGCAAACTTCTCAAACCAGAGGTTCCTCACATAAATCGGGACATCAGTCTAACACGCGTAAGGACCATCGAAATATCGCTAAAATATCGATGTCATCTCCCGTACACATCGATGGGAACTAGCAAATCTATTTTTATTTTTTTAATAAACATAAAAAAGAAATGAAAATGATATGTATTAAAAAAAAATATGTAAAATATGTTACAAAAAATAACTACATAATAAAAAAGTTGACATAGAAATTTAAATATGTTCTAACATTATGCAAAACTATTGCACATGAAAATAATATATATATATATATATATATGCAATTTTAATCGTACCCGTCTGCACGTGGCACAATCAACTGTCGTAGAGCGTGGTCCCGAAGTGTGGTCTGACTTGAACCGGCAGACGATGGAACTGTAGGTGACGGCGTCACCTACCCAAATGGAGTATCACCCAACTGTGGATCCAGGCCGGATGGAGTACGATGTGTAGGTGAAGGCATACGGTCCCATGACCCAGTACGATGTGAACCCGCACTAGAAGACATATCTGAAAATAAAATAAAACAGTTAAAAATAACAAAGAATAAATATATATTAACATCCTGAAATTGTAGTACATTTCATGTCTATTCGTTCGAGTCATCATCCAAAACGAACTCCTCGGACTCAACTTCTGAATTAATATCTGTTTCCCAATCACTTTCATCATCATCTTCATTGTTGTTCGAATCCTGATCCCTATCAAATGCTTCCTCCCGAACATCTAACAACTCAATTATGCCTTGTTCATGTGTTAAGGGACCAAGATCAACTACTAACAATATACTCATTGCTGTATTATCTTTAACTTCTCCTTGGTAAGGCCTATCAACAATCAATGCATCAATCACATGTCGGGCTTTTATTTTGCGAACTATCATCCAATCTGACTTGGGTCTTTTAGTTCTTGGATACGTTGCAAAGTATACTTGCTGGGCTAATACGAATGGATCATATTTAGGGTAACTCCTCTTACTGTTAATATCAACCAACGTATATTGAGGGTGTACTCTAATGCCTCGATTTAGGGTAGGGTCAAACCAATCATACTTAAATAACACAATTTTCATCATCGAATGGCCCGAAAATTAAACCTCAATAACCTCCTTTAACACCCCATAATAGCCAACACTACCATGTTCATTCTCACCACCTTTGATGCACACTCCATAGTGTACATTTTTTTTTACCATCTGTGTGCTCAACTGTGTGAAATCGATACCCATTTATGAAATACTCCTGGAATAATTTGACTTGCCTCGATAGCCCCCACGAAAGATTTTGCAAGCATGTATTTGTTACCCCACTGATGTCACTATGAACCTACAAGAAATAATCGAGGTACAAATTGACATAAGTGAACGTATGCAAACAACTTATACCAACAAATATTAATTAGACAACTTACGTATTCTTTTAACCATCCTACAAATTCATTCTCTATCCTTCTCTCAACCTCCATCTCAGTGATATCGGGATTTTGGTTGCGTGAATTATTGGAGAAATCCCTTATATATGGTTGCATCTCTTCATAGTTCAGAAAGATATAGTTCGTGGCAGCTTTGAATTCCTTAGATGTCAGAAATCGAGTTTAGACTTTTCCCAATGTCCTTCCTCGAACATTACAAATTAACAACAAATGCTCTTCCTGTATTTAATTAGTAGGATGTCTGTTTTACGAGGAACATGTGTTTGCCTCGTTTGAACATGATCCTCAAAACAGTAAGAAAAAAATGTTGATACTTCTTCAACTAGATATGCATTACAAATTGATCATTCCACTCTTGTCTTATTTTTCACTTTGATCTTCAAACGATGCAAGAACCTTTCGAAAGGACATATCCATCTGTATTGAGCTGGACCACAAACACAGGCTTCATAAGGTAGGTGAAGTATTAGATGCTCTATCACATTGAAGAAACCCAAGGGAAATATTTTTTCCAACTTGCAAATAAGCACGGGAATTTCAAACTCCAATTCTTTCATATGAACAATGCTCAATTTAGGTGAGCATAGATCCCTATAAGAAAGGCTCAATTCCGTCAGAACGCTCCATACATTTGGTGGAAGAAATTCTCTTAAAGCAATTAGAAGTAATCGTTCCATAAACATATGGCAGTCGTGACTTTTCATTCTAGACATCTTCAACTCATTTATATCAACATATCTTGATAAGTTCGAAGCATATCCATCTGGGAGTTGCAATTCCTTCACCCAGTCAAGTAACGCTTTCTTAGCCTTAATAGACAACGAGTAGCATACTTTTGGCACGAATACCTTTCCTTCACCTGCTCCACGGACATGTAATTCAGGCCTATTACAATACACCTCTACATCACGTTGGGCCTTCAAATTGTCTTTCGTTTTCCCGTTCACATCCATTACAGTGTTGAAAGCATTATCAAATACGGTCTTTTCATTATGCATTTTGTCTATGTTATGTGGCACCAACAAAGTACACCAGTAAGGCAAGTCCCAAAAAATGCTTCTTTTTGTCCAGTTGTGCTCCACACCTCTCCCGTCGCTCCTCTCCAGTTCACACCCTGAATCAGTAATTTTTGGAAAATGGCAAATCCGGGCAAATACTTGGTCTCCTGTTAGCCGCTCCACAGGTGGTGAAGATTCATGTCCTCTATCCCGTTTGAATGACCGTGTGTCCCTTCTGAACGGATGATCAAATGGCAAGAACCAGCAATGACAATCGAACCAAGATGTTTTGCCCCTAAATTGTAGCTGAAAAGACTTTGTACGTTCCATGCAATATGGACACGCTAATCTGCCTGCAATGCTCCACCCACTAAGCATTGTATAAGCTAAGAAGTCATTAATTGTCCTCAATAATGCCGCTCACAATTGAAAATTTTGTTTCTTGGATATGTCATATGTGGGGACACCCTCATACCATAACATACTCAATTCATCTGTCAATGGTTGTAAATAAACATCCACTCTATGCTTAGGATTCTTTGGCCTCGGAATAATTACAGTAAAAAATAATACGGGATCATTCATGCACATTCACAGAGGGAGATTATAGGGTGTGAGAATAACTAGCCAACATAAATACTGTTTTTCAGACATGCCGAAAGGAGCAAATCCATCTGTGTACAAACCAAGCCTTACATTTCTAACCTCATTCGCAAATTCAGGATGACTATTATCAAATTGTTGCCAAGCCTTGCCATCGCAAGGATAACTCATGTAGCCATACTCTGTTATGCTCTTCGCATGCCATCTCATATGTGTAGCGATAGTTTTGGATGCACACAACCGCTGCAGTCTCGGTGTTATTGAAAAATAATACATCTTCTTAAATGGTATTTCCATTTACCTGTTTTTCTTCCGACTTCTCTTCTGCATGTGCCGAGAATGACCATAAAACTTACAATCTCCTTTTGTCTCATCATCGTTCCAATACAGTATACATCCATTCATGCATACATCAATTTTTTGTGCAGGTAATCCGAGTCCAGATACCAATTTTTTCATGTCATAAAAGTCATCGAGAATCTTATTTTTGTCGGGGGCTATTTCCTGCATTAGTTGCACTACTTGGTTAAAATATTTCTCAAACATGTTATTTTCTGACTTTATATTCAATAATTGAGACACAAGTGAAAGTTGTGAATGGCTCGTGCACCCTTCCCATATCGAGGTATCAGCAGCCCACAGCATATCGTAGAACTTATGTGCTTCTCTATTTAGAGGCTCATCTAAAAAATCGTTAGATGTCCTATAATTATCAAACTTTGGCCCTGAGCATCTAAAACCATTTCACGAAACTGGTTGCTTAATTCGTTTTCATTGATCACAACCCTTGATGTCGAGGTCTACTGTCCCGAAACTGTATTATACGGTTCACCGTGACATATCCACTAAAAGTAGTTACTAACAAATCCAAACTTAAGGACATGAATTTCCACATCGGGTGGGGACTGGTACTTCCTGTTTTGACACTTTGAACATGGACATCGATTCGTAAATGATACAATATTCGAAATAGCAAAAGCCAGAAATTCTTTTACTTCTCGCTCAAATTCAACAGTAATACCCCTTACACCCTGGACATGCCTTTTATATATCAAACTTCGATCGTCCATCTAAAATCAACAACACAAACAAGGGAAACAACTGCCATGAAAAATATACATATGTTTTATTATCAATTTGTTTAGTACACTAAAAACTTAATAACATTATTAATAGAAAATTTAATAGAATTAATAACTTTTTAATACTATTAATTCATTCATTAAAGTAACAACTTTTTAATATTTTAGTAGAAAAGTTTATTAAACTAAAGACTCTTTAATATTGTTAAATAGCTTATTAATAGGAAAATTTATTAAACTACAAACTAATTAATACTATTAATTAGTTTATTAAAATAAAATCTTTTTAATATTGTTAATACACAAATTTATTAAATAAAGACTATTTAATACTATTAATTAGTTTATTAAAATAAATAAATTTGAATTTATTAATAGAAAAGTTTAGTAAACTAAAAACTTTTTAATACCATTAAAAAGTTTATTAAAATAAAAACTTTTATTTATTATTAATAGAAAGGTTTATTAAATAAAAACTTTTTAATATTATTAAGTAGTGTATTACAACAAAAATCTTGGAATATTATTAATCGAAAAGTTTATTAAACTTAAAACTAATTAATACTATTAATTACTTTATTAAAATAAAATCTTTTTAATATTATTAATATAAAATTTTATTAACTAAAAACTATTTAATACTAATAATTAGTTTATTAAAATAAATAACTTTGAATTTATTAATAGAAAAGTTTAGTAAACTAAAAAAAATTAATACCACTAAAAAGTTTATTAAAATAAAAACTTTTAATTATCATTAATAGAAAGGTTTATTAAATAAATTTTTTTAATATTATTAAGTACTTATTACAACAAAAACCTTTGAATATTATTAATTGAAAAGTGTATTAAATTTAAAACTTTTTAATACTATTCATTAGTTTATTATTAATAAATTTTATTAATATTATTAATAGAAAAGTTTATTACCTAAATTTTTTTAAATATTATTAAGTAGTTTATCAAAAATTAAATTTCAAAAAAATTTCGGTAGAGTCTCCCCTTAAAAATGGACGTTTTCCAGGCACTAAGCCACTACAAGACACATCAAACAAATCCAACGATAATCCACAATATATCCCTAACACTAAACACCAGCTTCTACTTAATTCATCTCCAACAAATCCAACCAATCCAAACATCACTATAATTCAAAGCATAACACCAATCCAAACAACACTATAACTCAAAGTATAACTATAATCCATCTAATTCATTGGAAACAAATCATGTAATTAATTTATATGCATTATATATACAATATTCATATAATTAATTTCTATGAATTTATATACCTTACAATGCCATTGTATACAATATATACAATAATAATTTAGAAATCTAAAAAAAATAAACTTCTATTGAAACAAACATTAATTCACCCCTAAAATACAAAAATTAAACCATTGGAATAACATAATCAATTTTGTAGATGCTATTGGAATGGAAAAAAAACAAAAAATAAAAAATAAAAACCTATAATTTGAGGAAATGGCGGAGCGGCGGCGACACTTGGGTAGCGACCGGCAACTGACACCACTTGGGCAGCTAGCGGCACGTAAGCGGTGAGGGGATGAATCACTGGCGTGCAGAAGAGAAAAGGAAGAGAAGAGAAAATGAAGAATAATGTCCCAATTCTAACTATGTATTTAATTTAGCGACGGCCACGATGCCTTCGCTAAGCCATCGCAAATAGCAATGGTATAGTGATGGCAAATGAACCCTAGCAACATTTAGCGTTTGTCGCTAAATCCTCGCTGATTCAAAGGGTTTAGCGAGAATTTAGCGATGGGAATTAAAAGCCGTCGCTACACCCTCGCTAATAGATGGGTTTAGAGGCAGTTTTTTAAACTTTTTTTGAAATTCTTAGAGGTAAATTTTTTATGGAATAATGTGAAAATGCCGTAGCAAAGTCGTTGAAAATTGCTATGATATTGCTACGGCTTTTTGAAGACCATAGCTACGCCGTAGCAAATTGCTAGGGCATAGCTACGGCACATGCTCTATTTTCTAAATTGAAATTTCTTTTACCGCCAAATATGTGTCTAATTATATATTTAACAATATCCTTCAATTTTTTCCGTTAAATGTCTATCTTAACATTTAATTGTGATATGTAATAACATATATAATAGTTAATATATTAAATTTAGTGGTATAGTATATCAATATATTGATATATTAGAACTTATAATTTTATGTGCATACATGTGTATAAGTAATACATATTGATATGTTATACATTAATTATCAACACATTCAAATTTATCTTCGTGTGTCTATTTCAATGCCTAGTTAAGATTTCTAATGTTGTAGTTATATAGTATATGAATTTATTGATACATTATATTGTACATATACATATATGTATATTTGCTATATGCATATATATATATATATATATATATATAGATTTTTTGTATTAGCTATTATATACATTAGATAACATATATACAATCATATATACATTATATGTGCATATATATACATTATATATTTATACATTACATGGAATGTATATACATTAAATAACATATATACAATCATATACATTATATGTGTATATATATACATTATATATTTATGCATTTCAAATATATACAATCATATATGTAACATAAATTATATGGAATGTATATACATTATATATTTCATTATAGAACATATATATGTTATATATGTCATTATATAACATATGTTGTATATGTATACATTATACAACATATATAATGTGTGTGTATATAAATATATATATATATATATATATATATATAATCACTAATGTACAACATATATAACGAATATACATATATGTGTATGCAACTATAACTATTCTTGTATCAATATATCTACATATTATATACTATATGGATAGATTAAATCTCTATATATTTTAATCAGTTAGAAACAACCATATTGACATATATATTATTATTCAATATTTCAATCAAACACTCAGATAGATACATGATGACTAAATTGAACGCTATTTTCAAATACGTAATTAGATACAAATTTGAAAGTAAAATTTAATTGAAAAAAAATATTATTTTTATTTTTTTAGTAAAATTTATTAAAAAAATTTATAAAGTCGTAGCTAAACCCTCGCAATTGGCTAGGGTTTAGCTAAGACTTATATTCGATGGGTGAAAAATTATTAACTCCGTCACTAAACCCTAGTTATTAGAGGGCTTAGTGACGGAAGATTTATTTTCATTTTTCACCAAATTTTATTGTAAAAATTTATACAGCTATAGCTAAACTCTCTCAAATTGCTAGGGTTTAGCTACGACATTTTGACATTTAATTCGGTGATGGAAAATTTACAAATCCATAGCTAAATCCTGGATAGTTGCGAGGGCTTTGAGACGGCATATTTGTTTTCATTTTCACTAAAAATTTATAAATCCGTAGCTAAACCCTAGCAATTTGTTATGGTTTAACTACGGCACATGGACATTTATTATGGAAATATTTATAATTCCGTAGCTAAGCAACAGCAATTTATTTTCATTTTTAACTAAAATTTTTTGAAAAAATATTTATAAACATAGCTAAATTAACCCTAGTAATTAGAGAGGATTTTCTTTTTGTAGCTAAATTCTTTCTCTCAAAAAAGGTTTAGCTATGGATCCTTTATTCTATATTTAAACAAAAAATTGATAAGAACAATTTATAGGGCCTTAACTAAATCCTAACAATCCGCAACGATATAGCTACGAACTTTAACAACGGAGTCATCTGCCCTCTTCAAACCGTTGCAGAATTATTATCCTCGCAATGACGTCGCTAATCAAAGGGTATTGCTACGGATGGTCAACTCATCGGTAAATTATCCCTCCATTTACTTACCCTTGCAAAACATTCGTAAATTAGCAATGGTATACTGACCGTCACTAAATGTCGTTACTAAATGATTGTTTTCTTATAGTGTCTAGAACTTAAGGTATCATTTAGACCAAGGACATCAATAACTTAGTCTAATTACCTTATATTGGACTGTGGACTCAGCCTTTTTTTCCTTTGGCTGTATAAACTGTTATATATACAAGACTAAAGAAGAGTTATCTATAACAAAAGTGCCACCCCTATCGTAAAAAATAGCATGGGGAGAACTAAAATTGCAAAAATTGCCATACTTAACCGAAACAGCTAATTCATAAACTGCACTATATTACAATTTTTGAGAATATAATATGCATCCTTCTATTCGTCAGGAGAACTAAATCACAATGCATGAATTGTAGTTTTTCCCACGCCTTCTACAAGCTGATAGATATCTTGAGGACCTATATCCCATTAAGCGAGTCGCCTTCAATGTAGGGAAGATTGAAAGCAGCAGCCAATCTCAATACATTACACCTCGCCACAGCTTCTGCCACAAAAACTGTGGACCTAACTACTTATTGACCTAGCTAGTCATAAGCTTAGTAAATACTAGGCCAACTTGGTTGACTTGAGCTGACCAATCATTTGTGAGGTGCTTGTGCTCCCCCACCCCCCGCCCCCCCCCTCGCTCTTCCACCTTTTTTTTAATAATTACTCTTTCCATCTACAAATAATTAATTTAATTTTCTTTTTATTTGTCTAAAATTAATTATCTATTTTTCAAATGTAAGTTGTATTTAATTATTTTTTTTTCAATTTTACCCTTAGCACAATTTTTCATCAATTAATTAGTATTACAATTACCCAAATTGAAATTATTTTAACTAATAATAAAATCACGTTGTCTTATAAAAATAGTTAAAAGTGTAATTTAATGAGGTGATATGAGTGAAAAGAAGATTCTAAAACAAAGAGTGAGAAGAGAGAGACAAAGAACATAGATGAAAAGAGAGAGACATGTAATTATTAGAATGATGTAATTAAAGAAGTGGTAGAATTCAAATTAATGAGATGAGAAAGATAATAAAAATACTTCAAAATGTATAGTGAACATTTTAATCATTTTTACTATAAAATTTCACAATTCCGTAATTTTTATAATTAGATCAGTATTTGTGGATGGAGGGAGAAGTATGATTGACATATGATTGGATCACAAAATATTCGGCAGCAAAGCATACATGCAACTTGAAAATCGCCTTATAGTGCACGAGAGTGGACTAATTGGATCATCTGTGTGTTTGGAATTATATTGGATATACCTATTTCAGAAATATTAGTTAAACTTTTTAGATAATCTCAGTTCATTAATAACAAAAAAAATTCAGTATTTTTGGATAATTAAAATCATCAAAGCTGGTACAACATATTCCTTATATATATGTGCATTTTCAATTGTCTCTCAAATTCTTCCATCTAAACTGTTACGAATTGGTAGCCTTTGAAAATAGCAAAGGGAAAAGGGAGGATATGGAGTACTTTTTCTCTTTTGCAGGTGAAATGTTTGGTTTCTGCCATGTTAATCAAGCAAAGATTGAACACTTGATCAGCATACTTCTTTTTGCAGTCAATTATGTATAGTTCTATCAAGCATATGCTGTACTTCTAAACCTTTTAACAGTGCAAACATCAAGAATTTTCAGCAAAACTTGATTGCTAGTGCATCTAGGAGTCTTGAACTGGCTCAAAGCTGCTCCATTCCCTATGAAATGCTCCAAAATCTTCTTAAAAGTTCCTTTCTCCACAATGCAAAGCTCAAGAGGGCCAATAGAATTAGCCTTTCTTGAAACAACGTAGCCATGGTCAACAAAAGAAGCATCCATTTCACAGCAACATTCTCCCAAGACTCTTTCTTCAACTTCCCCATTGATTTCCCAGTAGATTACATAGTGTCCTGGCTGCATTTTTACATCTGCATGGCTTGTGAAGTCAACTAGCTCGGCTTTTGATTTGCTTAGTATTTGAGAACCCCTTTCCACCACTTTTTGGAGGTCTTTTTCAGTGTTCTTGTCTATGTTCACTGTTAGGATTAGCTTTCTCCGGCAAATGAAGTTCAGTTTTGGTGTCTTTTTGTAAAATCCAGCCACTTCTACCACGTCACCCAATCTGTACCTGTAAAGCCCTGCAAGATATATAGGATAGAGTAAGTTGCCAGTTCAGAGAAAATGTACCAATCATGTCTAGATTTATGTCCATTATTTTTCCTAATACAAATCAAATGGTGATGAAATCTTTTAGCTTTTGTAATAAGAAGGTGAAAATGATGTAGTATTAGAAGGCTTGTAAGAAACCCTACCCTTAATTAAAGTGAACTTAAAACTTTTCCAAGTAATCTAGTGGCACAAATTCTATATGTGGAAAATGTACTGGGCATGCAAATGATAGATCTTTTAGATTATTATTTTTTAAATGAATGATAAAAGAAATGGATCAGAAAATAATTAAAGGGCCATGGAAAGCTGTAACACGATTGGTCACAAGATTCCCACATGATCAACCTTCCTCACCTTATAACTTTGCCTTCGTCAAATAACGAAACGCTCCACCAAACTTTTTCATTTCAGAAATTAATGGTTTAAGATACTTCCAAGATCTACTGTATTTGAAGTTATAAAAAGTCAAATTTTGGGGCCAACTTTAACTTCATATGGCCTCTATGTGCTTGCCATTCAAAATTTTAAATAAAATTTAAAGATATTTTATTGGAAGGGATCATGAATCTTGAAAAAATATCAATCCATGATGAAGGAGGGCTATCAAGACAGGTCTAATTTGTGGTCCTCAAACAATACTAGTACTAGTTTTTTGTCTCAAAAGTGAATATTCTACTTTAGTTTAAAGCAGTGTTGAATAATTAAGATCAGTTAGAAATATTTTGAAGAGAAAGAAGCAGACATGTGGAGTCATATGTTAATTAGCTAATTTGAATATAAAGAATAAAGTAGAGAATGAATATTATGTTAGGAAAAAAAAAATTGAATTCAAGAAAGAAAATTACTTTGGAATCATTTGAAGGAAAGGAAGGCATATTCATTTTGCAAGGATTGTAAATACTCAGCTTTACGCGTTTCCTAGGGTTTGATAAATATTTCCGGTGCAACAATAAAGCATTCTAGATTGAGTATCTGAGTATCTTGTGTTAAAGTATTTAAGTATCCAATACATGCACCTAAAAATGATATACACTGCGTCCTCTTATTCTTCTCATTCTTTGGGAAGACAGACTGACTATTGTTCTTTAGACTACTGGTTTTTTCCCCTCTTTTTTCCCTTCCAACAAAGAATAAAAAACAATTTCATATGAGTGAAAAGAGTTGAATATTTGACTTGTAACTTAGAAATATTATAGCTTGATCCCTAGAATATCAAAAAGGGAAAAGAAAGCCATGCGCTAAACTTTAGGGCAGGGAGGAATTACGGATGTTGTACTAACCTGTGAAAGTTGTTAGAACAATCTCATATTCTTGACCAACCTTTACTTGAGAAAGTGGCACTGGATCATCTTCTGTAAAGTCATCACTGTTAGAATTTGAATCTTGATTCTTGTGTCTGTGAAGCGGTATAAACTCAAAGTAAGAAAAAGTTGGCATAACTGCAAAAGTCACTTTCTCCGGGGGAGAAGCCGGATCTATATTTACTCCAATCCAACTCTCCGTGGACCCATAATCTGCACTCACTAACGGCAACTCTCCAGCATAATGTCTCAATTTCTTCAAGTATGGCTCCATTGATCCTGTCATTATCGAATAGACATACTTTGCATTTGGCCATAGATTTGGGATCAAGCACAACCAGTCCTTGCCCTCTAATTCCTCACAAATTGATTTGATTCTTGAAGCCAAACATGGGTTCGGAGATATGATATTTAGAACTGCTTTTCGAGTTTCAGTTATGGTGACTCTTGAACTTAGAGACCCTTCTTTTATGTCAATGCAAATATCTTTCCATAGCTCTTCAAATGATCTGAATGCTTGCACTATGCTGTATGCAAATGTTGAGGTTATGAATTCCACTTGGTCGCGGAAGTAGAGGCCGAGAAGGAGATGACAGTATGTCGATTCTTTGTAGTCTCCACTTGAAATTACTTCTTCTGGACTGCAAGTGAATGATTTTGTTTGTTCTTGTTTGATCTTGAATTCTTCACTGTTATAGTAGTGCGTTGTGGCTGTTCCTGATATTAATCCTCCCTTTGTTTTGAACTGTTTACTGCTATATATGAACTCTAGAATTCTTCCGCCTTCTCTTGTTGGATAGATCCTAGTACCACCATTTCAAGCCAAGAAAATTCTCTTGAGTCTGAGAACACGGAAGAGAAAGAGAAATAAAAAACACACTATCTGTCTCTATAGTGAGCAATAGCTCAACAGTCTGAGAACCTGATGCCTGACTCCTAATCCGGGATTCCCCATTCCCTTTCCCTCCCAAAGGATAAATCAAAATCTTTATATATACTTCTTCAGATGTTGGAAATTAATAAAGACGTTAAAAGTAGTTATGAATAATAATGATTCTCCACATTTTTCTAAAATAAAATAATGTATATATCCCATACCATATAGGATTCGTTTATCTTGTGGTGGGAGATTTTGGAATAACCATAGGAATATCAAATGGATAACTAAAGGAGAGAATGTGAGAGAGACCTTGATCTATAAGCTGCTGCCAACTTGAAAGTCTGCAGAGTTGTTCTGGCGCTGTGACGAGTAAAGGGCACATACTTCTGTCTTCCTTCCGTTGTTCCAGAGCTGGTTTTAACATGTTTGGATTCATAACCAATGAAATAATCATTAGTCGAAACAGAAACAAATGACAACTTTGTCATATGTTAATTTCTAAATCCATAGGGGGGTAGGTGGTGATTTTCTTTCCATTCAGTTAGGAAGATACTTCAGTTTCTTGTCACTGAAAATGGATATGAAGATCTACTTTCTCCACGAGTAGCGTAGTTTTTGACCAAACAAATGATACACAAATAATCAAACTAATTCCTAGGATCAAGAAAGGAGGAAGAGATATGTATGGAGGTCCTATATATACCTCAAGGAGAGAAGCTTGATTGTCTCTTGGGTGATCAAAGGAGCAGTGTTTCCATCAGCAATTCTCTGAATATAAGGCTCCAAATCTGCATGGGAGGCAAGAGGCACCAAAGAAGTGAAAAGGGTTTCAAGTGCAGTGGCCTCCATTTCCCGAACATCTATTTCCCCCAACCATTTCTTTAGATACTCAACTCCGTGATTGAGTTCAAGAATTCGCACTAGTGTTTGTGTCTGCACCATGTCGGCCTTCTCAGCCACCTGCTCGAACCAGCTGATAATGTCATAGCAGTAGTCACCATTGCTGTTCTCAGCAGCAGCAGCAGCAGCAGCTGGTTCCATAAGCCTATTGACACAAAAAAAATTTGCACACAAAAACAAACTCAACTAGTACCAAAAACAATGTCGTAATTAGTTGCTACTTGCCAGATAGGTAGCTAGCATGAGGCAGTATTTATCTCTTTCTTGGAAATTATACAGAAGAAACAAAAGGTGCCCACATGCACATTGAAAGATCCTCTTGCTTCCTTATCCTTGATGTATATTACCCTCTCATTTATCAAAAAGATCAAGACTCCTCACACCGTCCGAAATAATGTTGACGAGTACGAATGTTTATAGACCACAAGGCCCATTGTATGAGATTGATTGTCTGGGAGAGAGAGAGATTCTTTGGCATTGGATGGAGACGACTGAGGGCAGGGGCCAAACCAAACCATTATTTTTGACAGCTAGCCTAGCTAGCCATCGTCCATTTGATTTCACACTCATATATACCTACGTTAAATGCAATTGTATTATAGTGAGAAAATTCTTCAGTGGTCTTGAACCAAGTGGACTATCTGTTTTAAGGGTGTATTTTTTAAAATTATATAATTTTTACTATACATTATACAATATTTAAAACAGTTAATCTACGATGAATCGAGTTCATCTTACAATTTGCGTTTGAAAATATGTTATTTAGTCGTTGCAAAGCTTGAAAATGAAAGTTCAATGTTGACAAATTCACTTAGCTATAAGCTCACAAGAGCAAATTAGGACCAAATTGTGTGTTATATATGATCTCTTTGAAAAGTGATCAGATAGTTCAATACATTTGTTAATTATGATTATTAAACTTTTATATGTTAAAAATATATATCTCGTGTTGTTATTAAATTTAAATATAATATATGTACTTATTCTATTTAAAAATTTAAAAATACTTCCACCATCCTCCAATCTTATTGGGAGAACAATCATAATATGAACAAATAAGATTGTAACATCTTTATTAGTAGGCGAGATAGTTTTGTGAACAATATCTTGAAATGTATGTGTGAATTTTGTGCATTAAACAATATTTTGGTTCTTGTAAATGCCATCTAGTCTTAAAAACCTGGATTATATGTTAAAAACTTTTTAAAAATAGATATTACTACGACACCATCCATATTATCATTTTCAGACAGATGAGGTTCTATGAGTATTTCCAAAATTAAACAGTAAAATTAGGAAGTTGCTAGCAATAAGTGTGAAACTGTAATATAGTCGAGTAATAATTGCTTGACAAATGAGAGAAAATTCAATTACAACCCAAATATCATTTGTCAAAGTTTTATCATATCAAAAGTTTTTTTTTCCATTTTTTGGGGCCGCGGTGCGCCGGGGGGCGGCGGGAGGGGGGTAGGTATATGGAACAGAAAAAGGTCAAGGACAAACATTAACAAATAATTTTGTACCAAAATCCCAACTCATCTGTTTATATCAAAGTGGTAGGGTTGCAATTTAAGTTCAAAGTACAATAATATGGTTTTGTACTACTCTTTTTAACTTTTGACTAGGGGCACTTAGCTATATTTTCATTAAAAAAAAAAATCAAGACATTCATATTCCTATTAAAATATCTCCTTGATATGTGGTCATTTTATTTTGTAAAAATACAAAAAACATAATATGAAATCGGTGAAATATAACAGTGTAATACTTGAAATCGCTGTAATATAACAGGAAGGGGGGAAAAATCGTCCTTTAGTTCTCGACTTCCATTTAACTTTTGTGTTACAATGTTTTTTGGTACTTCTGGCAAACCTAAATTAGGGTATCTCCGATGATTAGGGCCTTCAATGACTAAAGAGCGGTTAGATGACTTATAATTTATCCAAGTACAATTTGAACAACATTTAAGATTAACTTATAATTTAAGAAGTTAACCATATAAAAAAGAAAAGCAATATTCAAAATTGAAAGTCCCAAGTAATGGTGAATGAATTAAAGAAGTGTAGCTTAAAAGAAATCCATTAAATACATATTTTTAAAGAAAGCTAACACAGTTTTTTCTTTTCCTCACTCAAGCTTTACTTCTAGTTTATCCATTCCTTCTCTAGGTTCTCATTTTTTGAAACAGAAAAGTTTTCTTATTATCCTGCAATCAATATGGTTTGGCATCTATAACATAAAAAGATTTTCTGTTTCTTTTCTAAAGATAACTATTCCGAGGACCATTAGCTGTTTCCATCATTTACCATAAGCTCATCAAGAGAAGCAAGATCATAACATTAATGGACGCAAGCATCAACTTGAAAAGGAAATGCACCAACAAATCAGTGCACTTGTGAGCAGATGGGAACATTCACTGTACAACAAATACAACTCTTGATAAAGATTTAATTTGCCAAATATAGGCTTTCAGGAGCCACAAAACTGTCTAAAATATCTAGATATTGCCAAAACTCAACTGCTATTAGCTACAAAACCTTGAAGCATCTGAATCACGATGACAGAGAAGCTTTGGTCCCCTAGGGTCAGCTTCCATTTGGTTCCATGCAGTTGTAAGTTCAATCCTTTGCCATCCAAAAAGATGAATAACTGTTGTGTGAATGGAACCAATATTGAACTGTATTCTGCAAATCTTTCTTTGTTGTGCCCAAGGTAGTAAATCACAAAGGAAATCTATCCACAAGAAAGCACTAGTTCATCCACTAACTCGATACTGACTCTGCATAATATTTGCCAATTTTTAATGGGAACACATGCAAGACAACATTATAAGAATCCATTTTACATGAATCTAATTACACAATAGGGATCAAGTTCTAAGAAAGCTACTCATGAATCATCACTTCCAGAGAGTACATGGTTGAAATTTTCCCATTTTTGCTCTTCAAATTCAGTCAAGAAGTGTGGTGAGTATCAGTTCCAACAAAGTCCACACAATATATCCAGCAAGCATTGAAACTCTAGCATTTACCTGGCCTTACTCCTACAAATTTGGCGCATTTGGTGAAGCCAGAAAGAGGCACTATATTGTGATGTCACTTTCGCATATTGCACAAGCTCAAATATTTGAAGAACCTGCTGCTTTGTGGCTCCCACTTCATTGGTCTTCATCTATAAATGGTCCTTGCACAGTCCCAGAAAAGCAGGCATAACTACTAAATAAGCCACATGTTTTATGAGTGAATCTGGTGAGTATTTCCCCAATACATTTGTTTACTAGACCACAGATGAGATGACCTTAATAAGCCACAATGACAAAATAATTTACACTGGCCCTAGCGATTCGTGATTAAAATCATATAGCCATAGGACTTGAAGAGTTTATGCACCCAAGAACTTATAGATATGGTTGTGGAGATACCATGTTAAACAGTTTACAGGAACTTAAACCAATTTCTCTAAAATATCATGTGGCCTTCCGGTTAGATATGAAAGAAACAGGCTTCACCTTGGATAGATATCATTGAGAGGACTAAGGGAAACAAAAGTGACATATTTGAGAAAATACAAGTATAAGGCGGCAAGCACGTCAATTTATCATCATGATAAGGTAATGAAGTAGAAAGATAACAGCTGAAGCCGGTTAAAAAAATTTATTATACAGATGAGAAACATCACAATCAAAAAGAACCAAGAGAAGAAATTTTTGAGAATCTTTCAAACATTTTCCAGGATATGTTCCAATTAAATAGCATCAAGAGTGGTCCCATTTCAGAAAGGCAAATGTGGCTTGCATGCATGTACACTATTAGTGTGGGAAAATATGGCTAAAGGGTGTATTTTAAAAAAGTAAGGCTGTAAATATTGTAACACTAGAATTAGGGAAATTTGACCCTTAAATTAAGGGATTTTTTAATCAGTGATTAGGAGATTTTGTGGGTAGTAATCAGGGGATTGATTAAGAGATTTTGTGAATCAATTTATTAGGGTAGTTGCTATATTTGTGCCTTAGGCAGATTGTATATAATTAGCTTATTGTAATCTTTGAGAAATATATGAAAAGAAATTATTCTCTCTCAATTTCGTTCATGGTATCAGAGTTGTTCATCCTGATCTACTTTTGATTTTTCTGCTTGTGCCTATTCTTTGCTTCTTCTTCTTCTGTCGGCCGGCCTTAATTGCTGGTGGTGTTTCGTTTATTCTAATTCCTACGACCAGCCAGCCTTGATTGCTGGTATTTCTCCTCTATTTTTCTTCCTCGTAGGTGCTATATAGCCGGCCTTTATTGCTGGTGTTGTTTCCAATGGTTTTGATACTGATTTGTACCGAGCAGCCTTCATTGCTGTTATTCTCTCTTCGCTTTCAAGCAGTTTTCTCTTTCGAGCAGCCTTCATTGCTGTCGTTTTCTCTTTATTTTTCCTATTCAGGCAGCCTTAATTGCTGCACAATATTTTTTTTTTCCATGTCAACCTCCCAAACACGAGTTTGAAGCGCAAAATGCTGGACGCTTCATGGGAAACCACCCAGTCGAGAATGGGAACAAAACGGGAGACAATCCAAAAGTGGACAAGCCAATGTAGCAGCTGGCCAAATTGCTAAGCCACCACAGTCAAACATTGCTAGTCTCAACCAAGATGACTTGGACAGGGTGAGTGCACTCATCAGCCGTTTAGAAGAGCCCTCATGTACTTATTTTGTGGCATATTCAGGTAAGTTTCCACTTTCCATTGGATTAAATGCTTTGGATACACCCCTTTCCACCTCTTGGATCATGGATTCAGGAACTACCGACTATATGACCTCTTCACCAAATATCTGCACCACCTATTCCCCATGCCTGAGCAGTAGGAAAATAGCCATTGCAGATGGTTATTTGACCACTGTGGCAGGAATTGGAAGTGTCCAAATTAACCCATTGTTAACTTTGAAAAATGTTCTCCATGTCCCTAAACTAGCTACCAATCTGATATCCATCTAAAAACTTGCCCATGACTTACAATGTATGGTGGTTTTTTATCATAATGGTTGTATATTTCAGGACAAGAGTTCGGGGATGATAATTGGACATGCTAGAGAACCGGGTGGCCTCTACTTCTTTGAAGCAAGTCAACCTACTATCCCCAAGGGTAAACCGTTAGTGTCATTTGTTTCCGAGTCTTTGTCATCTAATACGGAGAAAATTTGGCTCCATCATCGTCAACTTGTACATCCATCATTTCGAGTTATAAAACTCGTTTCCATCTTTGTTTCAACATTTAGATATTGAGTCTTTTCATTGTGAAAAATGTGAACTTGCCAAACACAAACGTGTACCATTTTCAGTAAGCAATAGCAGAAGTTCCATTCCCTTTCATTTAATCCATAGTGATGTCTGGGGTCCATCTACTATTGCTAATATTTCTGGGGCACAATAGTTTGTTTCCTTTATTGATGATTGCACTCGTATTTGCTGGGTCTTTCTTCTTAAACAAAAATATGATGTCAGTATTATTTTTCCAAATTTCTGCTCCATGATTAAAAATCAGTTTGGAGTGACCATCAAGAGAGTTAGGTCTGACAATGCACGAGACTATTTCAATCAAACTCTAAGTCCATATTTTCAAAAGGAAGGGATAATCCATGAGTCATTTTGTGTGAATACCTCGCAGCAAAATGAAGTTGCAGAAAGGAAAAATGATGATCTCCTTGAAAAAACTCGAGCATTGTTATTTGAACATCATATACCTAAAAACCTTTTGGGGGAAGGCTGTTCTTACAGCAACACATCTCATAAACCGATTGCCATCTAGAGTCATAGGATTTCAAAGTCCAATGGATGTATTGTCCACTTTATATCCTAACTTCCACCCCATAAATAATCTTGTTCCTAGAGTGTTTGGATGTACATCATTTGTACATGTTCACAGTCACAACCGAGGAAAATTGAATCCAATGGCTCTAAAATGTGTATTTGTGGGATATTCCTCAACCCAAAAAGGATACAAGTGCTATCATCCACCCTCCCGAAAATTCTTTGTTTCTATGGATGTTACTTTTAATGAATGTGAATCTTACTTTCCAAACTCTTTATCTTCAGGGGGAGAAGTTTGTGGGAGAAGATGGGAATTTGGGTTTTGACTTGTTATTGGATCTTTCAACTTCAAATCATTCTACTTCCTCATCCACTAGTGATCCTGTCCCAGTTCACTCTGAACTATCTGAGTCTATCAGAGTCTCATTTGAACCTGTATTTACTCAATCTGACACCACTAAGTCTGTTCCCAAAGATGTTAGATATGGCAAAAGAAAGATGTATACAAGCAAGAAGACGGCTGCCCCCAACCCTACGCAAGTCCAAGAGTCTGATCAGGTAATAACTTCTGAACTCACATTACAGATTGAAACAGAACCAGAGGTGGAGAGTGAGATCCATAGGGGTAGTAGTAGTGACATAGACTTACCCAGAAAAAGCGTGAGAGAGTGCACTAAAAGACCTTTATACCCCCTTGCACACTTCCTGTCCTTTCAGCATTTTTTCTCCATCACACAGAGTCTTCCTCAGTAACCTAGAAACCATTGTCATTCCTTCCAATCTATCCGAAGCTTTGTCTAATGAAAAATGGAAACAAACTATGAATGTAGAAATGGAGGCACTGGAAAAGAACAAAACATGGGAGCTTGTGGAGTTACCAACAGGGAAAAAACCAGTGGGGTGTAAATGAGTGTACACAGTTAAATATAGAGCTGATGGTTCAGTGGAAAGATACAAGGTAAGGCTGGTTGCCAAGGATTATACTCAGACGTATGGAGTGGACTATCTAGAGACTTTTGCCCCAGTTGAAAAATTGAATACTGTTAGGGTCCTATTGTCTTTGGCAGCCAACTTTGGATGGGATTTACAGCAATTTGATGTCAAAAATGCTTTCTTGCATGGAGATCTCCAGAAGGAGATATATATATGGAGATACCTCCAGGTTATGGGAAAAGAGTTGCTGATCATACAGTCTGTAGGTTAAGGAAGGCATTGTATGGGCTTAAACAATCACCTCGAGCATGGTTCGGCAGGTTTGCCAAGGTTATGGTGATGTTAGGATACAAGCAAAGTCAAGGAGATCATACTTTGTTCATCAAGCATTCGTCTTCAAGAGGAGTCACGGTCCTCTTAGTTTATGTTGATGACATAATTGTTACAGGGAGTTATGATGAAGAGAGACATTCTTTGAGTGAGTGCTTAGCAAAAGAATTCGAGATTAAGACACTTGAGAAGCTAAAATATTTTCTCAGAATTGAAGTGGCACATTCAGAGAACAGTATTTTTCTCTCTCAACAGAAGTATGTAACTGATCTACTCAAGGAGACAGGAAAAACAGCATGCAAACTAGTGAGTACTCCGATAGATCCAAATATAAAGCTTGGACTAGTAGAAAGATGCTATGGTGGACAAAGGGATATCAACGTTTGGTGGGAAGGCTCATTTATTTATCCCACACACGACCAGATATAGCTTATGTTGTGGGTGTGATTAGTCAATTTATGCACAGTCCAAAAGAGGTTCACATTCGAGTAGCACACAAGGTGTTGCAGTATCTTAAAGTTACACCAGGAAGAGGACTTCTTTTTAGGAGAGGTGGGGGCCTAATGCTTGAAGCCAATACAGATGCGGATTATACTAGATCATTGACTGATAGAAGATCGACCACTGGATATTGTACGTTCCTTGGTGGAAATATTGTGACATGGAGGAGTAAAAAATAAAATGTAGTAGCACAGTCTAGTGCAGAGGTTGAGTTTTGAGCGATGGCTCAAGGAGTATATGAGTTACTTTGGTTAAAAATTATTCAACAAGACATAAGGATCAAGTTGGAGGGTCCAATGAGACTTTACTGCAATAATAAGTCTGCAATTAGCATAGCTCACAATCCTGTGCAGCATGATCGGACAAAGCATATTGAAATTGACAGACATTTTATCAAGGAGAAATTGGAGACTGGATTGATCTGCACACCTTATGTGTCTACAAATGATCAGCTTGCTGATGTGTTAACCAAGGGGTTAAGTGGTCCAGTGTTTGAAAATATTGTATCCAAGCTGGGAATGGAGAATATCTATTCACCAGCTTGAGGGGGAGTGTGGGAAAATATGGCTAAAGGGTGTATTTTAAGAAAGCAAGGCGGTAAATATTGTAACACTAGAATTAGGGAAGTTTAACCCTTAAATTAGGGGATTTTGTAATAAGTAATTAGGAGATTTTGTGGGCAGTAATTAGGAGATTAATTAAGAGATTTTGTGAATCAATTTATTAGGGTAGTTGCTATATTTGTGCCTTAGGCAACTTGTATATAATTAGCTCATTATAATCTTTAAGAAATATATGAAAAGATATTATTCTCTCTCAATTTCTTTCAATTAGACATCAAACAATATAGACAAATTACAACTAAACCTGAAAACT
This sequence comes from Voacanga thouarsii, assembly GCA_026120185.1. Lineage (NCBI taxonomy): Eukaryota > Viridiplantae > Streptophyta > Magnoliopsida > Gentianales > Apocynaceae > Voacanga > Voacanga thouarsii. The sequence continues at coordinate 1,816,266 of JANUWF010001569.1, forward strand.
AATATATTTTATCATGTTGATGTCCCCACCAAGGCAAATTGATGCACAAGGTGGAGTATTGAAGCAAAAGGCATATACCATAAGGAACAATGATTTTTCTAAAAAGTTTGAAAGGGAAGACAAACTATGTAATTTGCAGCTATGACTCAGAAAATTTGCTTCCACACTCCACCCCCACCACACACCCCCCCCCCACCCCCCAAAACACAAAAGCAAACAAAGAAAAAGAACAATAAGAAAAGAACGATATGATTAATGATGTTAAATATGTGGAATTTACAAATGACAAATTTAAACCTTCATGCAGAGTCATATTACATACAAATTTGAGCAAATCCATTTTAACACTTGATTGTACTCTGTGACGGGCTTTTGCAATCACCCCCTCCAGCTCCTTAACCACTGACATTTTGCCCAAATGAAGTTCTTCATATAGAAATTATTTACGTATCTCCAAAAAGGAGAAAACTGAAAATTATGTGAAAGGATCTTCCAAGGATTGGAGGATTGAAACTTAACGACATCTACAGTATACCTAGAGCCATAGAAAAAATGTATGAAAATGGCTTGTTCAATATCTTTAACAAATGACAACCATATTTAGTTTGCAACGGCAATCATCCAGTTATAGCAGCATTTTGTCAACTATGTTTAACTTTCCTCTCTTCCTCACCACATTTTCTCATCTGAAAGGGCAACTGGCACTGAAGTTATGATGCAGCATTATTACATTCTGAAATATCTCTCTCTCCGTGTCCCCCACCCCTTCCTCTGCACATGCACATGTAAGCACACACGCAAGCACTGCCCATCACCTAGTGCACATGTAAACACAGATTCCTTGAAATTAAATTTTACTGTAGCCTTAAAAATGGAATAGAGCATCTCTGCCTAGCAAACACAGATTGAATTAACAACCATTTTCTTTACCCTTTTTTCACAAGGGGAGATGTGATGCAATGTAAACTTGGCTACCATGATAGGAAGGGGAGGCAGTGGTTGGTGGAATGGTGAGAGTTGATCAGTGTGAGAAGGAGTGGAGAAGGGCCACAACCTCTGCCTTCTGCTGGCTTTTTTACTATTGAACCATGTAGTGGCTTGTCAAAAATATTTATTCTGCATGGACTAACAGTTAAGTGAAACTGCATGTTACTGATATGCAGGTAAAGAGGTTGCAAGAGAAAACTCTCTTCAACACATGAGTACTTCTTCAGTTGTACAGGCAAAGCAAATGGAACATTAAGGGTTTAACTTAAAAAGACCTAACTTCTTTTGTCAGAAAAAGTACCAAGAACTAGTTTTCATTAAACATCTGGTAAGAATGGAAAAACTGCTACAATAATCTAGTTAAAAAATCTTCACAGCTACATCAATCTTTGAGTTTATAATCTTTAGACATAGAAGTTCACTTTTTGCAACACTACCAACTTAACACTTGGGAGTCCCACTTTGACCTTAAACAACATGCTCTATAGACATGGAACATCAAAATATGCAATTAGGGAATTAACCATAAACTTTTCACAGATAAACTTAACACCTATGGTAAATAAAGCGCACCCTTCTTCTCCACCACCTTATGAATTTTAGCAACCTAACATCATTCCAACTACCCAAGATTCTTTGAGTCCTGAAGGCCTTGGTAACTCTGCTTGAGACATGAAACTGTCTCCCCTTTCTTGCCTGGAACAAGTGGAAAACAAAAGAAAAAGCAGGAAAAATAAATAGCATGATCGCACCCATAGGCCTTGCTTCCATATTCGTTGGCCAAGCTCCAATCAGCTCTTTGTTTTCAGTAGACAAAGCAATCATCTGAAGTATTTGTTTATATCATTCACACCTTGAGTGCAATTAATCACCCAAGAACTCTGAATTGTGCTAGGATATTCAGAATGACAAGGTATCGATCACTGCTGTCTCTTCACTCTTTGTTTTTTAGTTTTTCCTTTATTTCTTTTTTTTTTTGGGGGGGGGGGGGAGGTGGGATGAGGAGAATAATATGGGGATAAACGGGATGAACTTATGGTGGGTCACTGAAACTTTTGTGATGTGCAGTTGGGATTTAGGGTATGACAAGTGAAATTTTTCTGGGGAAAGGGGAAGGTAGGGAGAGCAGAGGGGAATGTTATTTGGTGTCTATTCAAATTTGTTGGCAGCTGGAGTTTCTAGGTTCTTGTGAAGTTGAAGTTGACAACTTGAGTTGACATGTGTTCCAAATTAAGAATTTTCATGATTACTTCTGGTAAGATTTTGAATTTCTGTTTTAATCTTTGAATTCCTAAACATGAGGAAGTATGCTTTTAGTTGAAAACTGGACCTTGGTCAGGGTTTAGAATTTTGTGGAACAAAAAGTAACATTTCTGGGATTAGAAAGGATAAACTTCCAGTTATATCTTGAAGGAAATTGCAACAACATGTTCAGTAGAAGATACAGAACAATGACAATCTGAAATTTTAGAAGGATACCCCTGAAACTATAGTTATCAAACTTGGAACCCTCATTTTTCACACGTACTGGGAGAAGCTTATAAAATAGTACAACTTTCGTCAATGGAAATAACCCAATCTTGGCCATCATTTTAGATAAATCCCAAGTACTGGTTGACCCAAAAATAGAAATCATAGAAGGCTAATTTATTTATTTTCCAGACAAAAAATCAGTTATTCAAATATTGAACATACACAATATGTGGCAGTGATTGAAGAATAGGATAAAGTACATGGCAACTTATATTAACTCTTTCAGGAATCAACAGAGTTACACCATGCCCATTCAAGAAGTATGTTAAAAGAGTGTTACTGCTAATAGGGTAGCAGAATGTTTGTGTCAGTAACAACTTCTGTCTATAACTTAAACCTGCAAATTTGCTTAAGATTATTTGATGCATTTGCTTATGTATCTAACATAACAGGAGCTAAGATAAATAGAAGAGGCAAAAGTGCAATATCAAAGACTTTACCAGGAACTTGTTGACCAATGGAGACTTAAAACTCATGCATCCTTCCATAAGGTTCTACAAATTTAGCCTCAGCAGAACCCCAAAATTTCCAAAAGTGAGGGGGGGGGCTCTGTACGTCAATTTTCCAAACTTTCAGTGGGTATTGACTAGCATTAATAGTTGATGTTAAGGCATGAAGCTAAGAAGCTGATGAAATCTGGTGGTTAGAAGAACGCCATCACCTGAGCTGTTGGCACTAAAGTGATGAAAGAAGCATATTACAACAACGCAGAGGATGCCAGGAAGTCACAGCCAGCCTTAGCCTATAAGTAGAGTATGGCCATCCCTCCCAACTTTAGACCACAATATGACCCTAGGAAGTAACAGCAGCATTGTGCAATTGGAGTTTCATGAAATCATACCAAGCTTTCCACTGTAATGGTCACACAAGGACCTTAAGATTTACTTCCAGCAATGCTTAGCCCAAGAATCAATTGCCAACAAGAGTCCGAAACTTTACTCGTCTTTTAACACTACCTGTTCGTTCATACCCAATGCCAATCTTACTATGCATCAACTTTATCGCCAGATCCGCATTTCCGGCTTTTCTCAAGGCATTGATTAATATACTACGAACTTTACCGGGAATTTCCCTACCACGATCACAAATTCCATCAGCTAACTTGCAAGCTTGTTCTATACGTCCTGCTTTGCACAGAACATTAATCATATCCTCGAAAGCTGTTTCCAGGACAATACCCATTGGTGCAAGCTCATCCAGTATCTTACATGCTCTGGCCACTTTGCCTGAAAGACACAATCCAATTGAAAGAGCTCGAAAAGAAGCAGCAGTTGGAGTTATGCCCCTATCAATCATTGCGTCCCACATTTTTAGTGCCTCTTCATTTCGATGCTCATTGAATAATGCAGTAATCAATATTGTGTATGTATAGACAGTTTGATCACAACCTTCACCTTCCATTTTCTTAAAAAGAACCAAAGCTTCATCAATTTTTCCACTTTTGGCTACAGCATCAATAAGCACATTAAAACAATATGAATCCCGAGGGCATCCCTGTTCAACCATATCACAGAAGAGTTTTTCAGCCTCATCTACTCTCCCTGCCTTTCCAAGACCATCAATGAGACTTGAATAAAATATGCTATTAATAGGCACATTGTTAACTTGACAATAATCAAACCATTGCATTGCCTCCTCTAATCTTCCGTTCTTGCATAAACCATTAATAATTACCCCATACGTAACCTCATCCGGTGCAAATCCATCATGCTGCATTCTGTCAAAAATTCTCATTGCCTCGTCAAGGTTCCCATTTTTAACATATGAATCTATTAAAGCCGTATAAATTGCCACATTAGGTTTGCAACCTTTCCTTATCATGTTTTCAAAAATGGTAAGCCCTTCCAAAGACTTTCCTTCTTTACAAAGCCCTCCAATCACTAAGCTATAAGCATGTGATTGAATCTCCAGTTCTTTCTCCTCCATTTCATGATAAAGTCCCAAACAAGTGCTGAAATCACTTCCCACATAGCATGCTTGAATCAGGGTCATATAAGTAATCTTATCTGGTTCAACATTCCTGACCTCCATCTCCCTAAGTTTCTCCTTAGCTTTTTGAACATTGCCCAATTTACAATATCCTTTAATCATTATGTTATAAGTGACCACATCCGGCTTAATTTTCCCCCCCTCCATAACCTCAAAAACCCGTTCAGCTGACTCAATATACATTGAGTTCACCAACCCATTCATCAAGAAGTTATAGGTATATAAACTAGGCTCAATTCCATTCTCTTTCATTTGCCGCCAAACCCATAACAACTCTTCAACCATTCCAGTACTCCCAAAACTCCTAATCAAAGAGTTAGTAGCATTCACATTGATTAAAAATCTCCTATTTTTAAATTCTCCAAAAACAGACCTAATTCTATCCAAATCATTTGCAACAGACAAAACTTCAATTAGAGAAACATAGCATTCAAGAACATGTGCATAACCCTTTTGCTTACCAGCCCAGAGAAAAAACCGAAATGCGACATCCGGCTGCCCAGATATCTTATCTGATTCCAACAAAAATGCAACAAAATCTGGAGACAATTTGATCAAGAACTTGCAGCAAAAAGTGGATAAATTTTGCTCCATTTCGGGTGAATTATCTAAAACATTGAGAATTTGAGATACCCATGGAGAAGGTTGTAGGTTTTGGGGGTTTTTGACGAGGTCTGACAGGTCATTGAAGGGATGAACCCATTCTGGGGGTGGCAGTTGAGAGGTAGAAGAGAAAACCCATCTGGCACTTGAGGCAAAATATGATCTTGGGCATGGGTTTGTGATTCTTGGTAATAAAAAACTGGCCTTTGCATTGCTAAGAAGGTGATGGGGTTTAAGGGTTGCTGTGGTAACGGTGGAGAGGGGTTTTATAAGGGCTTTTCTCATCAGGAAATTTTGCGTTTGATCGCAGAGGTCAGGCGGAAGAAGTAAGGACCGAAAGTAGGGCTGTTCAGGGAAAACGAAAACTGAACCAACGCGACTGAACCAACCCAACCCAAATCGAATTTTGCTTTTTTGGATTGATTTGGGTTAAAAAAATTATAAATAGATAATTTAGTTCAAAATTTTAAAATCCTATAACCCAACTCAAATCAACATATATATTAAGTAATTTTATTTTAATTTTAAAACATAAAAAAATATTTTAAAACAATTTATTTTACGAACTATTTACTTTATTAATTTCTCTTCACAATTTGCCACACCCCTCATTTTTCTTTCTTCTTCTCGAGTCTCGATAATGTCACTCTCTATGATTTACTAGTCAATAGTCACTACTCACACCATTATTCCTCTGGATACTTGAAAGGAATAATTAAGGAAAACAATTTTAGCACATGATATGAAGTTAATTGGTGCTATTTAGTTTATTGGTAAAGTATTTTATATATTTAATTTTATTTAGTTTGTGTTTTCAATATTGGACAATATTTTGATATTATATGGAATTTGTTATAAAATTAGGGTAGTGTTAGAATAAAATCTTCACACTACACACTAATAAAACTCTAACTATTTTGCACAAGAATTTCTCTCTTTCTCTTCTCTCACAATTTTCTCTAATCTTTCTTTTACTAATCTTTTTTTCACAAAATGATGGTGTATTATAAGTTTAGAGAATAACTCTATTTATAGAGCTCTAATTAGTGGAATACATCATGGCATACATCATCTTCCACTAATCTCAATTAGTGGTGTCTCTACTAAATGGTGGAGATCCATAAAAATCTTCTATAACAATTCACATAAATCCATAATTAGTGGAGCCTCCACTAATTAATAAAGATTCTAATAATTCATAACACTCCCCCTTGGATGTCCATCCATTACATAAAGAATATGCCTCGTTAAAACCTTACTAGATAAAAACTCAGTGGGAAAAAAAATCTAGTGAAGAAAAAAGAGTACACTATTCTATATGTCTGTTTATTACTCCCCCTGATGAGATGATTCCTTTAAATCTTTAAACCGACTCATAACGATTTTATATCTCAACTTCTCAAATGTTGCAGTCGGTAAAGTTTTCGTGAAAATATCTGCGAGGTTATCACATGACTGAATTTGTAACACATCAATTTCACCTTTCTTCTGGAGTTCATGAGTAAAGAAGAATTGTGGTGAAATATGTTTTGTCCGATCTCCTTTAATATATCCTCCTCGTAATTGAGCTATACAAGCTGCATTGTCTTTATAAAGAGGAGTTGGAATATCTTTGATTGATGATAATCCACAACTTTCTCGGATATAATGAATCATGGATCTTAGCCATACACATTCTCGACTTACTTCATGAATGGCTATAATTTCAGCATGATTTGAAGAAGTAGCTGCTATAGATTGTTTCGTAGAACGCCATGATATAGCAGTATTTTCACATGTAAATAGATAGCCCGTTTGAGAACGTACTTTATGTGGATCAGATAAATAACCAGCATCTTCGTAACCTATCAATGTTGGACTGGTTTTATTTGAATAAAATAATTCGAGATCAATTGTACCTTAGAGATATCGAATGACTTGTTTAATTCCATTCCAATGTCGTCATGTTGGTGAAGAACTAAATTTTGCTAATAAATTGACAACAAAAGCAATATCAAGTCCTGTATTATTAGCAAAATACATCAATGCACCAATTGCACTGAGATATAGTACTTCAGGACCAAGGAGTTCTTCATCATTTTCTTGAGATCGGAAAGGATCTTTATCCACATTTAATAATCGGACGATCATTGGAATACTCAATGGATGTGCTTTGTCCATGTAAAATCTTTTTAGCATTTTGGTTGTATATGTTGATTGATGAATAAATGTTCCACTCTCCAAATGTTCAATTTGTAAACCAAAGCAAAATTTGGTTTTACCAAAATCCTTGATTTTAAATTCTCTTTTTAAATAATCAATTGTTTCTTGGAACTCTTCAGGAGTTCCAATAAGATTAATATCATCAACATATATAACTAATATCACAAATTTAGAACCAGATTTCTTAATAAAAATACATGGACATACCTGGTCATTTTTAAATCCCGCTTTCAATAAATATTCACTAAGACGTGTGAACCACATGCGCCCAAATTGCTTCAGGCCATATAATGATTTTTGCAACTTGATGGAGTAATTTTCACGAGGATAATGTTTATATGTTTTAGGCATATGAAATCCTTCGAGGATTTTCATGTAAACATCATTTTCTAAATTTCCATACAAGTAAGCAGTGACAACATCCAATAGGCGCATATTTATCTTTTCATATACTGCCAAACTGATAAGATATTGGAGTATAATAGCATCAACAACAAGAGAATAAGTTTCATCATAATCAATACCTGGTCTTTGTGAAAAACCTTGGGCTACTAATCGCGCTTTATATCGAACGATTTCACTCTTTTCATTGCGCTTTCGCACAAATATCCATTTGTAGCCAACAGGTTTTACACCTTCTGGTGTTCGGACTGCAGGTCCGAAAACTTCACGTTTTGTCAGTGCATTTAACTCCGATTGAATCGTATCTTTCCATTGCAACCAATCTTTTCTATGCCGATATTCATCAACTGATATTGGTTCAGGATCATCATTATCCTGTGTAACATCAAGAGATATATTATATGCAAATATATTATCAATAACAGTTTCTATCCGATTCCAACTTCTACCGGAAGTGGTATAATTAATAGAAATTTCAGTGTTACTTTCATCAACTTCTGGTTCTTTATCATCAGTTCTCTCTTGGTCTTTATCATTCTTTTCTTCAATATGATCTTCTGGATCATTTAATTCTCTTTTCTTTCGAGGATTTTTATCTTTAGAACCAAGAAGTCGGCCACGCTTCTGGTGTGTTTTTGACTCAACAGCTATAGGTATAATATTTTGTTCTGTTGGAACTTCAATTCGAATAGGAGCATTTATAGTTGGAATATGCGATTTTGTAACTCTTTTGGAGTCAACAAAAGCGTCTGGTATTTGATTTGCAATGCTTTGCAAATGAATTATCTTTTGAACTTCAAGTTCACATGCGCTTGTGCGCGGATCAAGATAATTTAATGATGTTGTCCAAGTAATATCCTTTTTATGCTGTTTTGGTTCTCCCCCTAATTTAGGGAATAATGATTCATCAAAATGACAATCAGCAAATCTTGCTGTGAATACATCTCCTGTCAGGGGTTCAACATACCTGATAATAGAGAGAGAATCATATCCAACGTAGATCCCCTTTCTTCTTTAAGGACCCATCTTTGTACGTTGGTTTGGTGCAATTAGAACATATACAACACACCCAAAAATTCTTAAATGAGCAATATTTGGTTCTGACCCAAAAGCCAATTGCAAAGGAGAGAATTTATGATAACTAGCTGGTCTTATGTGTACAAGTGTTGCAGCATGTAAAATAGCATGTCCCCAAGTAGATGTTGGGAGAATTGTTTTTATTAATAATGGTCTAGCAATTAATTGTAATCGTTTAATCAAAGATTCAGCAAGACCATTTTGTGTGTGAACATGAGCTACAAAATGTTCAATATTAATCCCAATTGACATGCAATATGCATCAAAAGCATGTGATGAAAATTCACCAACATTATCCAAACGGATATTTTTAATGTGATGGTCCGGAAATTGTGCTCGTAATTTAATTATTTGAGTAAGTAATCTCGCAAACGCCAGGTTGCGAGTAGATAATAAACATACATGTGACCATCGGGATGATGCATCAATTAAGACCATAAAATATTTGACCGGTCCACATGGTGGATCAATAGGTCCATAAATATCTCTGTGAATCCGTTCGAGAAATGTAGGACTTTCAGCTCCTACTTTTACTGGTGATGGTTTAATAATTAATTTTCCTAGGGAACATGCAGTACATGCGTATTTTTCTGATGTTAATATCCTTTTTATTTTTTAAAGGATGACCATGTGTATTCTCAATGATTATTCTCATCATGGTAAATCCCGAATGACCCAACCGGTTATGCCAAATGCTAAAAGTAATAGGATCAGTAAACTTCTGATTTACTAGATGATGAATTTCAATTGTACGTATTTTTACAAAATATAGGCCAGTAGAAAAAGACGGCAGTTTTTCTAATACAAATTTCTTACCCAAATGCATTTGAGTAATATAAAGATGCTCAATTCCATTTTCCTCATTTGTTTCAACATGATACCCATTTCTGCAGATATCTTTAAAACTCAATAAATTTCTTTTGGATTTTGAGGAAAATAGTGCCTTATCAATAATAATTGTTGTTCCTTTAGGCAACAATATACTAGCTCTTCCGGAGCCCTCAATCACATTTGCACTACCGTTTATCGTATAAATATTTATTTCTCCCATTTTGAGATCAGAAAAATATTTCTCATTTTTTAGTATGGTGTGTGTAGTTCCACTATCAATAATGCATACATCATCATTAACAACAGCCATTTGAACACAAATATATATATGCAAACGTAAATATTATTAGAATAGAATGACAATGAAAATACAAAAATATCAGGGTGAGACTTTAGTTCTTCTGGACACTGCCATCACTAATTAAATGGTCTATCCTACCGTTTGGGTGTTCAAAAAAATCCGATACATCCATATGGGTAATATTGATATTAAGATCTTCAAGATCAATATCATCATCATCAGCATCATTTATTGGATGTTGAAAAAAAATTTGCTTCCACATTTTTATTTTTCAATGAAGCTTGATATAATTCAACTAAATGCTTAGCCGTACGACAGTTTCGTGACCAATGACCTTTCATGCCACATCTATAACATATATCCTTATGCTTTTCTTTAATTTTTTTTTCTTTTACCTTATGATCTTTTCTGTTCTACTTTAGATGGCCAGTATTTCTCACGGTTTGATTATGATTGTGATAAGGAAAATATCGAGCGTGTCTACGACCATAACCACGACCACGACTATAATGATGGCTTCTGCTGGAGCCAACATCATTCACTTCTTGGAGTGCTGTTGAGCCAGTTGGTCTGGCTTCATGATTTCTCAATAATAACTCATTATTTTTCTCTGCAATGAGGATGACAGTAATTAAATCTGTAAATTTTGTATACCCATTTTCTCGATATTGTTGTTGCAGGACAATATTCGAGGCATGAAAGGTGGAGAATGTCTTCTCCAACATATCTTCATCAGTCACTTTTTCTCTGCATAATTTTAACTGAGATGTAATTTTATATATTGCGGAGCTATATTCATTCACGGTTTTAAAATCTTGCAACCTCAGGTGCAATCATTCATACCGTGCAATGGATAGTAAGACCATCTTCAGGTGGTCAAATCTTTCTTTTAAATTTACCTACAGGACATATGGATCTTTTTCGGTAAGATATTCCATTTTCAAATTTTTATCGAGATGACGACGAATAAAAATCAAAGCTTTAGCCTTGTGTTGTGCAGATGCACTATTATTTGCTTGAATAGTTTCACTAAGGCCTTCAGCATTTAGATGCATTTCTGCATCGAGAACCCATGACATATAATTTTTTCCAGAAATATCAAGGGCTACAAATTCGAGTTTAGCGAGATTAGCCATAGAGATCAATAAGTGCGTACCTGTCTTCTGGTTTTGGTAACGGCAGAAACTCGTGCTTAGTCTTCTGACTTTTGTACCGGTAGAGATTCGTGCTGATAACGCGTTATAAAATTAGGGTAGTGTTAGAATAAAATCTTCACACTACACACTAATAAAACTCTAACTATTTTGCACAAGAATTTCTCTCTTTCTCTTCTCTCACAATTTTCTCTAATCTTTCTTTCACTAATCTTTCTTTCACAAAATGATTGTGTGTTATAAGCTTCGAAAATAGTTATATTTATAGAGTTCTAATTAGTGGAATACATCATGACATACATCATCTTCCACTAATCTCAATTAGTGGTGTCTCCACTAAATGGTGGACATCCATAAAAATCTTTTATAATAATTCACATAAATCCATAATTAGTGGAGCCTCCACTAATTAAAAAAGATTCCAATAATTCATAACAGAATTATGGATTTAATTTTGATTATTTGTATTATTGAAAAATGATTACCTTTTTGTAATATTTAATTAATACTTCGATATGTAATATTTTTATCAAATATTAGGAAATAATTTATTTATATAGTAACTTATATATAAACTGACTGATCCAAATTGAACACAATCTAAATCGAAAATTTAAAATTTTAAATAGTTTGATTTAAATTTAAAATTTTTAAATCAAAATATTTATATTAGGTTAAAAAATAGATAAAATCGAACCAATCAAATCCATACACAACCTAGCCGTAAGGTTGCAGTCCGTCTAGGAATCACCAGATTCAGCCCGGAAATCCATAGATCCGACCCTTTATGTTGGACAAATATTTGCGCTTTTAGTCCCTCATGTTTGCACACTTGTAAATTTCTGCCAATGCATTTCATGACAAGTCCCACATTTGCATAAAATATATTCAAGATACATCCCACTTTTATGCATTATTGATAAATTAAAAAAATGTTTATACATTTATTTAATACTCGTAATATTTTCTTAGGTCGTATTTAATTAAATGAAAATCGTATAAAGAATGCTAAGTTAATTATAATAAAAAAAAACTCTTAAAACTCATAAATGATACTTAATCCAAAAAAGAAAAATAAAAGAATTCAAAAACTCTTTTTTTTTAGGTAAACTCTTTTCTATTTATGCCCCTATAAGTTTACCTGCATTTGATAATAAATTTTTAATATTATTTAACTATTTAAGATATATTAAAATTTATTATAAATTTTAAGTAAAATAAAAGTTTATACTAAATATTTATATAATTATTTTTATTATTTATATTTATCTAAATTATAACAAAATATAGTATATAAATAAATTATAATTAATTTAATTTTTAAGTTTTAATTTTAATTTTTAAAATTTAATACTTAAATATTTAAATTTTTAATTTTTAAATTTCAATTTTATTAAATAAGATCTAAGTGAGTAAAAAAAATAAGAAGAAGACTCTTAATAAATTAAGAAACTTAAAAGTTATTTGAGAAAGAGATGAAAAACCAAAACAAGAGTCCAATCATCATGTCTAAATAGGGAAAAGAAAAATAAGTATTAGGGACTAAAATGTAATTAAACCAAGTATGAAAGCTAGAAAGAGTGCTAATTCAAGTTATTCAACCAATACTTTCTAAAAAAAAAAAAAAAGACTAGTTAGTTCATTCAGGCTGTTAGCCCCAAAAAAAAAATGGAGCGGGCGTTTTACACCCGAATTTAACCAGGTGTAATCCCACGCGCGGGCCCCATGCTGCATCCCGAGTGTCCGAACTACACCCCCACTTTACACCCAGCCTAGCATGTACAATGACACCCACTGCTCTTCTTCTTCGTCAGCTAAATCTATCTCCTACTGCTTCAATTCTTTCGTTTTGACCCTTTGGAACTGTGATTGAAGGCGAGAGGCTTACCGGATCAGAAAGTTTCTCCATTTGCACAATTTGAACTGCTCAGGTGCTTTTTTCTCCCTCCTTTTTGGGCCATTTTGAGTTTTATGCTTAGTGAAATGGAGAATTTTTGTAGGAATGTGTGTTCATGGTTTACATTGTTGGTGGGAAAAGAAATGGGTCTGTGAATTTAAATTTTTTCTTGCAATTCTTTTCTCGGCATGTTAACTTTCTTTAGTTTCCTCTTAGCTGTATATGGTAACAATTGTCTTGTTCTTTTATTGAGAGGAATGCAAGAACTGTGCTTAAATATATTGTTTCTTAAAAAAAAAAATTGACAGAAATGTCAACCTCGGACAATGTCGAAGAAAGTTGGGGAGATGGCATTTCTCTTGGAAGTGGTGAGAATGAAGGGGTAGAACCTGAACCTGAAAATGGAGCAAGGGGAGTTGATCAGAACTGGTTATTTGATGATGGCATCCTCGATTTTGAAAATAAACTTGTGAAGCAGGTTGTGAGTAATGAGTTTGAAGCTTATAGATTGTATTGTGATTATGCTCATGCCAAAGGCTTCAGTGTGCGGAAAGGTAAGCAATATTATTTTGAAGGAACCAATCAACTAAGGGCAAAAGTTTTTCATTGCTCTAAAGAAGGGGTGAAAGATGATAAACGGAGCAAAGATAAAGCAGTATATACGAGACGAGATGAAAGAACCGGATGCCCTGCCTTGATATGGTTCTCTTGTGATCGTGATAATAATTGGAAGGTAAAGAAATTTGTAAAGCATCACAATCATGAGATGGCTCAACCAGATCAAAGGCATTTACTTAGATCAGTTCGGGCAGTTTGTTCAGCAAGGGGGGGTTCAATAGAGTCACATTTAAATGCTGGCTTAGGACCTATAAATACATGGCCGGCTGGGACTAGTGGAGATGTACAACATGTGGATAACACAGGAACAGATCTTTCTAATTCTACAAATTTGTTGAGAAGGTCCAAAATTGAGGCAGGGGATTCACAAACAGTTGTTAATCATCTTAAGGGTAAAGCAAATGAGGAAGGGTTGTTGTATTGGGATGTTCAACTTGATGTTGATGGTAGGATAGCTAACATCTTCTGGAGGGATGGCAGATGTAGACTTGATTATGAGCTATTTGGAGATGTTGTCACATTTGATACTACTTACCAAACTAATAGGTATAATTTAGTTTGTGCACCATTTGTTGGTGTGAACCACCATGGACAGAATGTGATATTTGGGTGTGGATTCTTGTCAGATGAGACAAGCACATCATTTAATTGGTTGTTTGAAACTTTCTTGGAGTCTATGGGTGGTAAACAACCGAAGACAATCTTTTCTGATCAAAATCAAGAAATAATGGCTGCTATTCCTCATGTTTTCTCTGAATCTCAGCATCAACTTTGTCAATGGCACATCTCCAAGAATGCCCCTTCTCACTTAGGTAGTCTTAATGGAAATCGTGGATTTTGGGCTTTGTTTCAAAAACGCATGTCCGGTTGTCAATCAGAAGAAGAGTTTGAAGAAACATGGGTTAAGATGATGAACAACTTCTGTGCCATGGAAAATAATTGGCTGAAAGATCTTTATGAACTCCGCCACATGTGGAGCACTGTTTTTGCTTCTGATGCATTTTATGCTGGCTTAAAACCAACATCCAGGAGCGAGAGTGCAAATCGTGCATTGAATAAGATTGCTGACAGAACATCTTCTTTATACCAGTTTGTTATTTCTTTTGACAATATGGTAAAAACCTGGCGTATGAGTGAAGGGGAACAGGATTTTCGATGCATTCAAGGTGCACCTACCTTGGCAATTAGGACCAGCCAAATTCTCAAGCAAGTGGCTAAGTGCTACACTAATAAGATCTACAAGTTGTTTGAGGATGAATTCACACAAGGTGTAGGCGCTGCTGACTTGAAGAGAGAGACCAGGTGCAGTGAATCAGTTTATCAGTATGAGGTTGTTTTGCATGAAAGTGGAAAAATTGGCATCGTTGACTTTGATATGACAAGGATGGATATCAAGTGCAGTTGTAAGAAGTTTGAAAATCTAGGAATTCTTTGCTCTCACGCTTTGAGGATTTTTAGTTTGAAAAATGTGCATAAAATTCCTGATAAGTACATCTTGAAGAGATGGAGAAAGGATGCTAGGAGAAGAACGGAGCTGCCAGATCATGCTAAGATGCCAAAGCAGGGGGGTCATGAGTCTGAGATGATATATTCAAATTGGATCATGAGACTTGCTTATGACCTTGTCATGCAAAGCAAAGCACGTGTTGATGCAAGAGTAATTGTTGAACAAGCATTTCAAGATGCAGCAGTTAAATTGCATGAGTATCTTTCAAGTCAAACTTTTGAAGTTCAGTCATCGGATAGTTGTATTATCTCATACCCAGTGGACGCAAATAGTGAAAATCTCTGAGGAGAAAGTCGTAGAACTTATGCATATTAATTTCTCATGGATGACATCTTTTGATTTTCTGCACACTCTCTTATGAAATCTGTTGGCTGTATTTTTGTTAGCATGTGTGGACATAATTGTGATAGAAATCCTCTTTGGTTGTGTAATATGATTGACTAACTCTACTTCAGCTTAAATGATATTTGTAGATTTATTGAAACTTTTTTATTCATTGTCAGATGAGAAATTTCCCTTATTTTCTTCACTCTTTCGGTTGATAAATCTTTGTGCAAAAAAATTAGAGTTTTATTGACCTAATGTGGCAAATTTGCTGTCTTGCATATTATTTATGGCTTTTAGAATCTTTGTTTTGTCCTTTGGACTTTGTCATTCACTTGGTTATTGTTTTGTAATTTCTAATTGGTGATGGTGGTAGTTATCCTTGTCCAGCTGCTGCAAATCTTCTTGGCATTCACACATAGTTGCCCATCTGTCTCTAGTAACTAGCCTTACATGTGCCCTCTCATCCCTCCCCTTCTTTCTCCTCTTCCCCCCTGCCCTCTAAATCTCACAGTTTGCCTTCCTGTTTGGGGGGAGGTTAATTTTGATTATGCATACTAAAAAGAGAAATATTTTCACACTAACGGTATCTTTCCTGCTTTATTTTTTTCACATATTGTCCTTCATCTATTAATTTTTTTTCAAAAAATCCATTTTTAATGCTGAAGCTGGAATTTAGTATTTGAGCAACAGTTTAGGTCAACACTGACTATGGCTGCTTTTATTTGTGATATTGTATCTCTGCTTGTTGCTGTGTTTGGGGCTGATCTGAGGTACAGAGACGGTGTGTTTATGTATTTAATTTTATTTTGCATAAGTATGGCTTTGGCCAACTTAATTTGGTTCATCTATTATTTATCTCCCGAGTCCTGACACTAGTTTTCTTTTACTTGTTTTGTTTCTGCAGCATTTTGGATTGTCCATCTCAGGTATACCTTCTTCCTCCAATTCAGGTGATTATGTTCATCTATTTCTTTAGTCCAACTCTTTTGTTGTATAATCCTAAGTTGCTCATGCTTATTGTTAAAACAATAGTAACTAGGACTAGAAACCAGAACAGTACTCAAAACTTCCATAGTTGCGCTGCATTCGCAGAAGGTCAACTTGTATACATAGGCCTTCCTGATTGTAGTACCAATGAGTTGCAAGAAGAGAGAGCATATGGAAACACCATGACAGATGACAGTTTCTTGGATTAAAAACTTGTGCTCATTGCATTTGTATGAACAAACTTTGAAAGCTCTACCACCCTTTACATACTTTTCAAACATGAAAACAACTTCAAAGCAGAAATAAATCTGTACAGAATTGCCTTAAAAGAATATAATTATGATGGAGGAATATGCAAGATAAAATTTTGTTATTCATTTTCTTTGAAAATATGTATTCATTGCCTTAAATGCAAAAAATCAAAGAGGTTTATTTTCCCCTGGCAACATAATCTACCTGTTTTCCCCTAGGCCTAGGTTAATGTCAATTGAATAGCATTTGAATTCAGCTCCCTCAATATCTTCCTCAGCAAAAGGATAAAAGCAGGAAGGGAGGAAAAAATTTATAGCTTTTACTTTCCTCTGTGAATTATACAAGTTTATTTGATTAAGTTTGTGAGATTCTCTAGCTGCAGTAGTTGTTTCTTCAACTCTCTTGCTATACTTGTGGCTAATGCTATCTGAAGCGGTATGATGATTTGTTTCTCTTAGGTTTGTACATGGTTTCCAAGTGACAGCAGCGGCAAGCGGGCAGATGAAAATTTTAAGCCTTTATCTTAAGGCTGTTCGATAACTTATTAAGTACTAATTAATTAAATACTTATTTTATTAAATATATTTTCAAATAAATAATATTAAGTATTTAATTAATTAAGTGGTTTGGTTTGGTAATATATTTTTGTTATCACTTAATTAATTAAAATATATTAAAAATATTGTTAGAAATTTTAAGTGAAATAAAAATTATTTAAATTTAAAATTTAAATATAATAAATACTCATTTAATTATTAATATTTTTTATATTTAATTTAAATTGTAATAAAATATAGTATAAAATAAATTATAATTAATTTAAACTTCAAATTTTAATTTTAAAATTTATTATTATATTTTAATTTTATAATTCACTACTTAAATATTTAAATATTAGTTTTATCAAATGAATCTTTAGGTTTGTAAACTCTGCTGGTCGAGTAACACATGTGAACAATAAGAAATGATATGAGATCTTATACTTGTAACTTTTAGTCTTCCTTTTCTCATAATATTGTTTTGGGAATTAATAATGAATTAGATTTAGACACACGATTATTAAATTAAAAATTATAAATTTACAATAGTAACGGCAATTGTTTTCCCTCGTAATACTTAGAAGTTTTTTTTTAAAAAAGAAATAATTATAGAGGTTTAAATGTAAATGTCAATATTGTACTTAAATATGGTGAAAATGGAAGTTTGTGTATCTTTGACTGAATGTTTTTATTCGTGGCTAAAAATACACAAATTATTAACATCTAGAGTTGTATTTGAATACGAATGAATTGAATATCACATTTTTTAGCTCAAATTCGAACATAAACGAACACTGTTCAAGTTCGTTTATTTATTATTCGAGTTTGTGTTCGAATTTATTCAATTATTATTTAAAAATATTCTAGTTCATTTAAATTTGAGTTTAAAAAAATTGATTAACATTCGAGTTCGAATTGTTCAAATTCGTTTATCTCATATTTTTATTTTAAAATTTATAAAAATAATAATTTAAAAAATAATTAAATATTATAATATTAAATAAATAAATATAACAATATAATTAATTTTAATACTATAATATAAGCTTTATTAAGAATAAATTTTAATATTATAAAATATAAATAAATATAATATAATTAATTTTTAAAAATATATAATATGTTCACAAACATACGAATATGTTAGTTAATACGTACGAATTCGTTCATTTATAAATCGAACTTTTTATTTCACTCGAATTTATTCGATTATTAAACAAATGAGTTTTATTCAAATACGAACAAGTTCAAATGAACTTTCCTTCCCTAACATTTGATTTATTTACAACTTTATTAACACCAACTATTTTTCTTCAAAAATTCTCAACTATATCAATAACGTGCCTTTTTTAAATAAATACTATATCATTAATATAGGAACGAATTGATTCCACAAGAAGTTAATGACTTAAAGAAAATAAAAAATAGCATTATCCCGAACTGGTCCTGCCATTCTCAAAAGTTGTGAGTGAGGAAAGTTTAGTTTTATCAATTTTTTTTAAATAAAAGAACTTAAAGTTTATGTCTCATAACAAATTTGAACTCAAGGTATCAATAAAAAAATTTTATCACTAATTATCTCGACCAATTTAATAAAGAAAAAAAACATAAATGACAAGTTTCATCAGTTAAGCAACAATGGGAAAGACTTCACCTGCCTTGAATATGACCCGAATAGGAGATGGAACAACAAAGAAAGGTCCAAATCTATTTTGGATTGAAAAATACTGAACAGTAAAAGATACCGACATGGGAAGATTAGAAGAGTATCACTTTTGTTCACATCTCTCTTGTTAACAAACGAAAGGCCATGGACATATGATGAATCTTGAAGTGCTAAATTCATATATGGGTGAAATTACTTAAGATTAGCCTATAAATGAGTTAAAAGCAAGGTTGAGAGAATTTCTTTTGAGCTTGAAATCAAAATGTAAATAATAATGAAAATTATAATAGGAAATAATCTCTATATATTAGTTGTATAATCTTGTAGGGTAAGAAAAATATTCTCTTAATTAGGTAGAGATTTTCTTTCTTTTATGATATGAAATAATCTATGTATATTAGCTGCATAATCTTATAGAGTAAGAAAAAATATTCTCTTAATTAGATAGAGATTTTCTTTCTTTTATAGAGGCTAAATTTATTCCTGATTCACAGGATTGTAATCCTATATATATGTAAGCCTTCTTCATGAATAAAACACACTTACCTTCCCCATCAAATTCTGTCTTGTTCTGAAACTTTTCATGGTATCAGAGCTATGAGTGGGGATAGGAATGGTGATAAAAAGGGAGGCAGTGATGTCTCAACCAGAAAGATGATGTCTCCATATTTTCTTTCAACAAATGATAACCCAGAAAATATCATTACACAGGTTCAGCTGAAAGGAGAGAACTATGACGAATGGGCAAGAGCGATAAGAACGGCGCTCAGAGCCAAAAAGAAATATGGATTCATTGATGGTGCTATAAAACAGCCTACAGAAGACTCTTCAGAGATGGAAGATTGGTGGACTGTTAACTCCATGTTGGTTTCATGGATGTTAAACACAATAGAACCAAGTTTGTGATCAACCATCTCATATATGGAAATCGCAAAAGATCTTTGGGATGACATTGAAGAACGATTTTCTGTGGCGAATGGACCACATATTCATCAGCTCAAAACCGAGTTGGTAGAATGCAAACAGCAAGGAATGGCAATAGTGAACTATTATGGAAGATTGAAGATGATATGAGAAGAATTGGCAAACTACGAGCAGAATCCAGTGTGCAATGTGGGAACTGCAATTGTAATATTGCTGCAGAATTGGATAAGAAACGAGAGGAAGAAAGGCTGCATCAATTCTTAATGCGATTAGATGACTCAATTTATGGAACAATACGTTCTAACATTTTGAGTACTGAACCATTGCCAAATCTGAATCAAGCATATGCTATGGTGATTCAAGAAGAACGAGTTCGCAATATAACTCGTGGAAAGGAACAACGAAGTGAGCACATGGCCTTCGCAGAACAAACAGGTTCGACATCAAAAGGACGAACTGAAAATAAAGATAAGTCCATAGTTTGCACCAACTGTAACAAAACGGGCCACAATGTTGTGTCATGTTTCCAACTTGTTGGTTATCCAGACTGGTGGGGAGATAGGCCAAAAGGCAGCGGACGTCATGGACAGGGAAGATCAAAATAGACCGTTAACCCAACTGGTAGGGGACGTGGTGGATCAATTCAAGCTAATGCGACATGTACACCAGGATAGGGTAATGATGCAATTGATACAGAAAAAGGAGGATTGAGTGGACTAAGTGGTGAGCAATGGAACACGTTGATCAATCTTTTGAATGCACAAAAAAATGGAAATCAAGGAAGATTGAATGGTACGTATAACACCATGAGATGGATAATTGATAGCGGAGCTTCTCACCATATGACTGGAAGTCTTGAATTGATGAATAATGTGAAAGATACTCATTCCGTCCCGGTTAGATTGCCAGATGGAAAGGAGATTATGGCGAAGAAAGAAGGAGCTGTGATGTTGAATAAACATTTAAAATTGAACAAAGTTTTATATGTTCCTGATTTGAAGTGTAACTTGATTTCTATATCACAGTTGACTAAGGAAATGAATTGCACAGTTCTATTCACTAATACATTTTGTGTAATGCAGGACCACAATTCGAGGATGCTGATTGGTGTGGGTGAGAAGCATGAGGGGCTCTATTACTTCAAGCAAATCGGAGGAATGAAGAGTGCTATGGCTTTGAAAAAGGTGCGAAATGACAGCCTTGAAATTTGGCATCAAAGGTTGGGTCATCATTCCAATAAGATTGTTAGTTTGTTACCTGTTGTTGATGTTAGTAGTGATAAGTGTGGTAGTTGTGAAATTTGTTTTCGAGCAAAATAGATTAGAGGAGAGTTTTTATCTAGTAACAGCAAAGCTTCTAGCATTTTTGAAATGATACATTGTGATTTATGGGGTCCTTATAGAACTCCAACTCTTTGTGGTGCACATTATTTCTTGACGATAGTTGATGATTTTTTAAGAAGTGTGTGGGTTTATTTGTTACGAAATAAATCTGAGGTGGGACAGTCTTTTCGCAATTTTTTTACATTAATACGAAGACAATTCAATGGAAATGTGAAAATAGTGCGTAGTGATAATGGAATTGAATTCACTTGTCTACATGAGTACTTGAAGAGAATGGTATAATGCACCAAACAAGTTGTGTTGGGATGCCTCAACAAAATGGAAGAGTAGAACGAAAACACCAACACATACTGAATGTAGCTCGTGCTCTTCGTTTTCAGGCAAACTTGCCTATCGAATTTTGGGGAGAATGTGTGTTAACTGCAACCTATTTAATTAATAGGACTCCATCGATGTTGTTAAAAGGAAAAACGCCTTATGAATTATTGTATGGTCAAGCTCCATCATATGGAAATATTCGAGTATTTGGTTGCTTGGCTTATGCTCATAATCAATGACGAGAAGGAGATAAATTTGCCAGTAGAAGCCGCAAATATGTATTTGTTGGATATCCTTTTGGAAAGAAAGGATGGACTTTGTATGATGTTGAAACAGGTGACTTGTTTGTCTCTCGAGATGTGATTTTTGTAGAGAATCAGTTCCCCTATATACAAAAATCTGACGATGAACCAAGAATAGCTAACAATACACATGATGATCTTTTGACTGAAGAAGAATTGGATTTCTTCGATAAAATGCTTGAACAGAAGAATAATGATAGAGCAGATCAAGCAGTCATTAAGTCTAACAATGAGCAAGATCAAGGTATGACTACAGCCAGGGGGGTACAACTGAAACTGAAACAAGTCAAGAATTGCAACCCGAAGAGTTGCTTGGCCGTGGTCACAGGGAAAAACGTGACAATGTTTTGTTAAGGGATTTTGTCTTACATACTGCGAAAGTAATGAGCCCCTCTGCAACATCACTTGATCATCAGCATTCCTCAGGTAATCCTTATCCTTTTACACATTATGTGAACTGTGATAAATTTTCTTTGTGTCACCGTGCTTTCTTGGCAGCAATTACTACAGGAGTTGAACCCAATTCTTTTGCTGAAGTTATGAAAGATAAATAGTGGAGAGATGCTATGGCAAAGGAAATATATACAAGCCTTGGAAGACAATGAAACGTGGACAGTAAAGAAATTACCACTGGGAAAGCAAGCAATAGGATGCAAATGGGTGTATCACATAAAGTATAATGCAGATGGAACAATTGAACGTTACAAGGCTTGATTAGTTGTTCTGGGAAATAGGCAAGTTGAAGGAATAGATTACAATGAGACGTTTGCACCTGTGGCAAAAATGACTACTATCCGCACTTTTCTTATAGTTGCTGCAGCTAAAAATTGGGAACTTCATCAGATGGATGTGCAAAATGCATTTTTACATGGGGACTTGCAAGAAGAGGTGTACATGTGCATGCCTCTTGGTTTTTATGCTCACAAACCAGGAATGGTGTGTCATTTGAAGAAATCTTTGTACGGGCTATGACACGCTCCTCGATGTTGGTTTGCGAAATTAGCTTCTGCGTTAAAGAAATATGGTTTCAAGCAATCTTATTCTGACTCATTTCTCTTCAGTTTGCACCATTGCACCGAAACCAAGTGCAAATCTATGTTCTTGTTTATGTTGACGACATTATTGTGTCCGGTAACGACTACTCAGCTATACAAATATTTAAACAGTATTTAAGTAGTTGTTTTCATATGAAGGATTTGGGAGTCTTGAAGTATTTTTTTGGCATTGAAGTTGCACGTAGTTCTGAAGGAATTTATTTGTGTCAACGGAAATATGCCTTGGATATTGTTTTCGAAGCCGGTTTACTTGGTGCTAGACCAATTTCTTTCCCTATGGAACAACATCATAATTTGGCAATGGAAAAAGGTGATTTTTTGCCTCATCCAGAAAGTTATAGGCGGTTGGTGGGTCGACTTATTTATCTTTCGGTCACCTGACCTGAATTATCCTATTGTGTGCATGTGTTGGCTCAGTTCATGCAGCAACCCCGCAAAGAACATTAGGAGGCAATCTTGAGAGTAGTTCGTTACTTGAAAGGGAAACCTGGTCAAGGTATATTGCTACGGTCATAGAATAATCTGCATCTTTCTGCTTGGTGTGACCTGATTGGGCGAGTTGTCCTCTCACTCGTCGTTCTTTAACAAGCTGGTATATTCACCTTGGTGGTTCTCCCATTTCCTGGAAGACAAAGAAGCAACAACTGTTTCTCGGTCATCGGCTGAAGCAGAATATCGTTCTATGGCTATGACTACTTGTGAATTCAAGTGGTTGTACAGTTTGTTACTTGATCTTGGTGTCCATCATTCAACACCTGTACAGTTATATTGTGACAGTCAGGCAGCCTTGCATATTGCCTCAAATCCAGTATTCTATGAACGCACCAAACACATTAGATTGACTGTCATTTTGTTCGTGATGCAGTTCATCGTGGGGTTATTCGACCAATGTATATTCCCCCTGGTTCTCAGTTAGCTGATATATTCACAAAAGCATTGGGTGGTTGTCAATTTGAACATCTCCTTTGCAAGTTGGGCATTCTTAATCTTCATGCTCCAACTTGAGGGGGGTAATAAGAAATAATCTCTATATATTAGTTGTATAATCTTGTAGAGTAAGAAAAATATTCTCTTAATTAGATAGAGATTTTTTTTCTTTTATAATAGGAAATAATCTCTGTATATTAGTTGTATAATCTTGTAGAGTAAGAAAAAATATTATCTTAATTAGGTAGAGATTTTCTTTCTTTTATAGGAGCTAAATTTATTCCTGATTCACTGTAATCCTATATATATGTAAGCATTCTTCATGAATAAAACACACTTACATTCCTCATCAAATTCGGTCTTGTTTTGAAACTTTTCAAATTAAATGTGCTATAATATAATTTATTTATGACATAAAAAATTATATTTAAAATTTTATAAACCTATATTTAAATTTGTGCGATGATCATGATCAAATTGTTAAAATTAAATTTGAATAAAATTAGACAGCTTGAACTAAATTAATAGTTAAACAAAATAATATAAATATTATGAATTATTGGAATCTTTATTAATTAGTGGAGGCTCCACTAATTATGGATTTATGTGAATTATTAGAAGATTTTTATGGGTGTCCACCATTTAGTGGAGACACCACTAATTAAGATTAGTGGAAGATGATGTATGCCATGATGTAATCCACTAATTAGAGCTCTATAAATAGAGCTATTCTCTAAGCTTGTAACACACCATTATTTTGTGAAAGAAAGATTAGTGAAAGAAAGATTAGAGAAAATTGTGAGAGAAAAGAAAGAGAGAAATTCTTGTGCAAAATAATTAGAGTTTTATTAGTGTGTAGTGTGAAGATTTTATTCTAACACTACCCTAATTTTATAACACGTTATCAGCACGAGTCTCTACCGGTACAAAAGCCAGAAGCGTGACCGACCTCTTGGTTCTAAAGATAAAAATCCTCGAAAGAAAAGATGATTAAATGATCCAGAAGATCATATTGAAGAAAAGAATGATAAAGACCAAGAGAGAACTGATGACAAAGAATCAGAAGTTGATGAAAGTAACACTGAAATTTCTATCAATTATATCACTTCCGGTAGAAGTTGGAATCGGATAGAAACTGTTATTGATAATATATTTGCATACAATATATCTCTTGATGTTACACAGGATAATGATGATCCTGAACCAATATCGATTGATGAATATCGACATAGAAAAGATTGGTTGCAATGGAAAGATGCGATTCAATCGGAGTTAAATGCATCGGCAAAACGTGAAGTCTTCGGACTGCAGTCCGAACACCGAAGGTATAAAACCTGTTGGCTACAAATGGATATTTGTGCGAAAGCGCAATGAAAAGAGTGAAATCGTTCGATATAAAGCGCGATTAGTAGCCCAAGGTTTTTCACAAAGACCAGGTATTGATTATGATGAAACTTATTCTCCTGTTGTTGATGCTATTACACTCAGATATCTTATCGGTTTGGCGAGTACATGAAAAGATAGATATGCGCCTATTAGATGTTGTCACTTGCTTACTTGTATGGAAATTTAGAAAATGATGTTTACATGAAAATCCCGAAGGATTTCATATGCCGAAGCATATAAACATTATCCTCGTGAAAATTACTCCATCAAGTTGAAGAAATCATTATATGGCTCGAAGCAATCAGGCGCATGTGGTTTACACGTCTTAGTGAATATTTATTGAAAGCGGGATTTAAAAATGACCAGGTATGTCCATGCGTTTTTATTAAGAAATCTGGTTCTAAATTTGTGATATTAGCTATATATGTTGATGATATTAATCTTATTGGAACTCCTGAAGAGTTCCAAGAAACAATTGATTATTTAAAAAGAGAATTCGAAATCAAGGATTTTGGTAAAACCAAATTTTGCCTTGGTTTACAAATTGAACATTTGGAGAGTGGAACATTTATTCATCAATCAACATATACAGCAAAAGTGCTAAAAAGATTTTACATGGACAAAGCACATCCATTGAGTATTCCAATAATCGTGCGATCATTAAATGTGGATAAAGATCCTTTCCGACCTCAAGAAAATGATGAAGAACTCCTTGGTCCTGAAGTACCATATCTCAGTGCAATTGGTGCATTGATATATCTTGCTAATAATACACGACTCGATATTGCTTTTCTTTGTCAATTTATTAGCAAGATTTAGTTCTTCACCAACACGACGACATTGGAATGGAATTAAACAAGTCCTTCGATATCTCCAAGGTACAATTGATCTCGGATTATTTTATTCAAATAAAACCGAGTCCAACATTGATAGGTTATGCGAGATCTTTGGTTATTTATCGATCCACATAAAGCACGTTCTCAAACGGGCTATCTATTTACATGTGGAAATACTTGCTATATCATGGCGTTCTACGAAACAATCTATAGCGACTACTTCTTCAAATCATCTTTGAAATTATAGCCATTCATGAAGCAAGTCGAGAATGTGTATGGCTAAGATCCATGATTCATTATATTCGAGAAAGTTGTGGATTATCATCAATCAAAGGTATTCCAACTCCTCTTTATGAAGACAATGCAGCTTGCATAGCTCAATTACGAGGAGGATATATTAAAGGAGATCGGACAAAACATATTTCACCAAATTTCTTCTTTACTCATGAACTCCGGAAGAAAGGTGAAATTGATGTGCTACAAATTCGATCATGTGATAACCTCGCAGATATTTTCACGAAGACTTTACCGACTGCAACATTTGAAAAGTTGAGATATAAAATCGGTATGCGTCGGTTTAAAGATTTAAAGGAATCATCTCATTAGGGGGAGTAATAAATGGACATATAGAATAGTGTATTCTTTTTCCTTCACTAGATTTTTTTTCCACTGGGTTTTTATCTAGTAAGGTTTTAACGAGGCATATTCTTTATGTAATGGATGGACATCCAAGGGGGAGTATTATGAATTATTGAAATCTTTATTAATTAGTGGAGGCTCCACTAATTATGGATTTATGTGAATTATTAGAAGATTTTTATGGATGTCCACCATTTAGTGGAGACACCACTAATTAAGATTAGTGGAAGATGATGTATGCCATGATGTAATCCACTAATTAGAGCTCTATAAATAGAGCTATTCTCTAAGCTTGTAACACACCATTATTTTGTGAAAGAAAGATTAGTGAAAGAAAGATTAGAGAAAATTGTGAGAAAAAAGAAAGAGAGAAATTCTTGTGCAAAATAGTTAGAGTTTTATTAGTGTGTAGTGTGAAGATTTTATTCTAACACTACCCTAATTTTATAACAATAAACTAATTGTTGTTTATTAAGTTATAATCGCTCCGAAGGACAAATTGGATTCTTGATGAATAATAGTTGGGAAGCTTAATCCCCCAGTAACTCCATTACTGGTGCTAACTTGATTATATCAATCCAATGCACTGTTATAGATAGAGCTTCCTGAAAATATGCAGTCAATGAAGCATGTGGCTGCATGATTAAATCGTATTACAAATTGGACACTGGCGGTGAAGCCATAGAATTTCAACCATGGAGGTCGAGGGCTACACGTTTCCTTCAAATCCCACTTCTTCTTCACCTCTCGTTTCTGATCATTTCAGTCCATAACGAATTCAACGGACAATGGCTGCTTTCAAGAACATCATCCACGTTCGTTTTTCATCTCTGCCCATCAAACCCATGAACACAGAGCCCAAGAAAATTGGCTTCTTTTCATCATCATCATTATCTTGTTATTCTTCTCAATTGTTTGCTAATCAGAAGTTTAGTTTAGATGCAAATCTTTTAGCTAAAAGTGGCAGCAGGCATGTTTGGCACATCAAGGCTTGGACGGAAGAAGATAGGGACTTGGTTGGAGTAGAAAGCAGTGATAAAGATGATGAAAAGAAGGGAACTAATGGAGGAAAAGTGAAGGATAATAATGAAAGGTTGCTTAATGCTGCTATTGTTCTTGGTGCTGGTACTCTTGCCATCACGAGGTTACTTACAGTTGATCATGATTATTGGCATGTGAGTCCTCCTCTTTCAGTAATTCTTGTGCTTTTTTTTCCTTGTTTGACGAATATGTGTATATGTAATTGTTGGAACTGCACGAATGATTGTTATCAGTATGGATAAATTTGGGTATAAAAGAGAGTTTTTATAATTTTTTCTCAATTTTTCCGATTTCATAACTTAATCTTCTTTATATTTCTAATTTGAAGTCTTGAAGGGTATCGTTACTGCTGAATTTCCCTACTTTTGTAGGAATTTGTTGAAGTAGAAAAGGAAAGATGAAAAATAAATAACTGAAAATGCAAAAGTTATATCTTTTTCAATTTGAAATTCTCTAATGGCAGTTTGAATTACCTTGAATATTTGGTCAGGGATGGACGCTTTTTGAGGTGTTGAGATATGCTCCTGAGCACAATTGGATTGCTTATGAAGAAGCTCTTAAATCCAACCCAATTTTAGCTAAAATGGTGATAAGTGGGATTGTCTACTCTTTAGGAGATTGGATTGCACAAGTCAGTATATTCTAACCCTAAAAATCATGCTTTTAGTTTATTTATTTATTAGTTATGGTTGTCTTGAAATTTTTCTTCATGTTAATTCATTTGCTAATGTGGTTCTGAATTCCAGTGTTATGAAGGGAAACCACTCTTTGAGTTTGATCGCACACGAATGTTCAGATCTGGTCTTGTTGGATTTTCACTTCATGGATCTCTTTCTCACTACTATTACCAATTTTGTGAGGTGAGATTTATGTTCTGTGTTGTCTAATTACCACTGATTTTTTAAGGTATTCTGCATAGCTTAAGTTTGTGAAATTTTGTTTGCAGGCTCTGTTTCCTTTCAATGATTGGTGGGTGGTCCCTGCCAAAGTTGTTTTTGATCAAACCATGTGGGCAGCAGTTTGGAATAGCATTTATTATGCTTGTCTGGGTTTCTTGCGTCGTGAATCTCCATCTAGTATAGCTGATGAACTGAAAGCTACATTCTGGCGCATGTTAACGGTGAGAAACACCCTCCATGATCCTATCTGCTAATTAACTGCTTTCTGCCAAATTTTCTTGATCTGTTTGTGTAGTCAGGTAAGTGCATTCTTCAACAGTTAAAAGTATATCTAATTATTGTGAAGTATTGACATCCTCATACCTCTCCCTTTTCCTCCTTATCCAGCCTCGCACTGGCAGTGTTGGAAAGGAAACAACCTGTTACTCGTTCTAATTAGTCGTCCAGTACAAGTTCAAAAACTTTTCCACCCACTTATATTCTATTCATATGCAACGATGAAAATTTTTACATTGGTTATGAGGCTGCTAAAGATAATTGGACCGAGGCTTAGCCTTTGTTGTGCATTACTTCCTTGTGATACTCAAAAGTACTGTGCTGCAACAGTAAAATTTTAATTATGCTCTTCTGGTAAAAATTTTCAGTCTATTCACACCTGACAAATGAACGGAGAATAAGTAATAAGATGGAATGCAGCAGTATAACTGAAATGGTATTGAAGTACATCCAAGTAATGTGATTGATCAACTAGGCTGCATTTTCTGGCCCTCTGCAACTGAATGTCATACCAACTAGAAGATGAAGTATGCAGCATGCAAGAATACCAATTTGTTTATTTCTTATTCCCTTAAATTTTGGTAAATTAATGTTCCCAAATGACCAAACTCTCTCTGTGTTCACCTTGCGTTTTGGGACTTTAAAATGTTAAATAATTGGTTGAGATACCAAATTTGATTCTTCCAAGTTTCCAACTGTGTGATTGACAGTTGATGTACAGATAACATCAGAAAGAATATGAGAGATTGAGTTCACAGTTCATCCCAGTATATGCTAGTACTTTTAACTGCAGTAATCTTCAATAGATTTTTGTGATCAATTATCATCTAAATCTCTGAAGAAAACATTATCTGGGTGAATTAGATGATGATCCTGTAGCTTTGTGCATCCTAATGAGACCTGCAGTGAAATTGGTAGCTCTTGGTGCCCTTTGACCAATATAAGTTTGAGCTCAAATTAGTTGATAGTCATACAGAAACGGATCTAGGTGCCCGCCCCCCAAAATTTTTAAAATTTTTTATTTTACTTTAAGAAAATTAAAATTTTTTAGAAAAGTCCCTTTAAATTTTACCTTTCACCCCTCCAAAATTTTTTAAAAATTATATTATTATCCTTTAATATATTATTTCATATAATTTGCCCCCCAACCCCAAATCTCTGGTTCCGTCTCTGTATTCATAGGTGACTTTTGTGCAGTATAAAACTTAATTCCTACACTTCTAGCTAGTACCTCTATCTTGTATCAACTAAGTGACATAAAAAAAATTTGGCCCTGACTTTTGTCAACATAAATCATTAGCTCGAAAATGCCTAAAGTTAAAGTTGTTGATAGTACAGCATCCAATGTCTTAGAGAACATAGAACACACTCCAGATATTCAGTTAGATAACTGTAGGCTTTGCATCAATAATTTTGTTCATGTAGATCTAATCTAATGAGAAAGGAAGTAATTTTGATTGTCATTCTTATGACAGGCAGGATGGAGGCTTTGGCCGTTTGCCCATCTAATCACCTATGGTGTGATTCCTGTAGAGCAAAGACTTCTGTGGGTGGACTGTGTAGAACTCATTTGGGTCACCATACTCTCAAGGTACTTAATTATACAACCACTTTTTTTGAGAAAGAACATGCGTATGGATATTCTCAAATCTGCAACCCATATTGTGAGGTTGAAAATACAAAATGCTTGGCTTTTGCCATTGATGACATTCTCTCTTTGGCTTGATTCACACATGGACACATTCTCTCTTTTGGGGTAATTGGCTAGATTATGGTACCATTTTGCAAGCCATTTTTCAACTTCCATACATTTTCTGTAGAGATACTCACATGGGCTTTGCATGTTGTTGATGAGAAATTTTGAACCGTATTTTAGTTTCCCCCTGATTTCCCTTATTGGAGATGTGATTCCTAACACAGAATACAGTCGTAGAATAACAAAATTAGTCATGCTTATAAATTTGTGCTGCTGTGTTATTTGTGTT
Source organism: Voacanga thouarsii (assembly GCA_026120185.1). NCBI lineage: Eukaryota > Viridiplantae > Streptophyta > Magnoliopsida > Gentianales > Apocynaceae > Voacanga > Voacanga thouarsii. The sequence continues at coordinate 1,847,069 of JANUWF010001569.1, forward strand.
TCTTGGCATATCCCTTGGCAAATCCTTCCTCGGAAAAATGCTTAGCAGGAATGTTTTAAGTGATAAGCCTCACTTACTACTTAAACAAACTTTCCAGGTATTCAAATGAGAAATCAGAAGCCCGGATCTCTGAAGCCTCAGCCGAAGCTAAATCCAGTAATTCTTCAAGCAAATCCAAGGTGAAGTGTTAAAACCTGAATTTGAGTACAATCAGAAATCGGGGATTCAACTTCACCGTGTAGATTACATGTTGCCTGAGACTTGTATTTATACATTGTGGGAAGTAGACATAAAAAATCCACATGAATATTTTGAGCCACATTAGTAAAAGGTTGCTGCTCATATTATTTACTGTGACGTGTTCTCATCCAACACTAATATTCTTCTCTTCCTCTGTGTGCAGGATTGAGAGGCAAATGACTGAATTCTCGAGTCTTGTACTAGTAGAGCAAAAACCTTTTTCTTAGCCTAAAATAGGACATAATCATACTTGCATAATGCCAGACTTGCCAATCTTCAGCCTAGAGCGACTGCCTTGTATTTACCAAGTTTTTGCTGGGAAACAATACTTGAAAGATGCAGTAACTGAATCCTTCTCGTCGCATGCTGTAATGAGCTTGAACGTGATTCATATTTCTTATCAGAAAAGTAGCATATTTCTTAGCAGCCAAATATCTGATTCATAGTAAATCCAGAACGATATGTTTTCTGGAATTTTGTCCAAGGAACTTGAAATCAGCCCAAAATTTCACTTTTTAAGCGTAAACCCAAGAGTTAGACTCGTTTATGAGTCAGCTCCAAGTTGTGTCGTAGATAAATTTCTGCAGGCTGTAATTCCTATTTTTAATTTATCCCGTGATCTCATAAGCACAGAACGGTAAATCAAATGCTTCAGAAAAGAAGTAACTCAAGATTCTACCTTTGCTACCTCATACTCAAGTTTGATACAGGTTTCTATAAGGTGACGAGAATCTTTTTGCAATTTCTATAATATTGCTTTAGAGAACGCTAGTCTTATTAAATTTTAAGTCACAAAATCTGGTACAACAATTTGTGTAGCAAAGTTAACAACCCAGCTCTAAGAATCCCCCAGTCCTTGTAGTCTGTCGTCAGTTTCTTTGATAGACTATCACCTACTCTACTTTCTTGCTTGATTTTTCATCGCCATCTTTGGAATCGGCAGATTTAGACTCGTCAAACTCCAACAACTGCAGAAGAGAATTACAATGTCAGCAAAAGTTCAAAGCAACCACATACGAACCAAATTAAGAAACCGCGACAATACTGCCAAATCAGTATAAACAGTAAAACCAATCTAGAGAAGTTCAAAGCAACAAGGCAATTTTCTTTCTCGGTCATTATTCAAAACCTATGAAACCACGAACTGTTGCAAAATATAATAGAGCAACCACCCCATGTTTCTTTTACACAGAACTAATCTTCAAAGCTCACATAAATTCAGTTGCAATGCATCCTTGAGGTGAACCAGCATAGGAACAGATTGCAGATCAAAGCTTGACCTTAATCTTCAAATTCCACCCCAGCCAGTGAGATTGGCAAGAGCTTAATCACCATTCAAACTTGTCGATAGTTCCCAAACCCAAACTCAGGATACCAGACAACGTAGTTGAAGCTGTATTTGTGTTATTTGTGTTAAGTTGACCTTCAGAACAGACTCATGTTGCTTCTTTTGTCCAAAAGCCTATGTGCTGCATGCGGCGAATAACACAGCCTATGTGCTTCTTTCATAATAGAATATATTGAAACAAATACCGCTGGTAATGTTGTGTGTGCCTACATGCGGCAAATAGCCAAATATGAGCTTTTGGCTCTAAAAAGCAACGTGAGGTGGGTCACCTTTAAGCCATTGTGGTAAAATTTGTAAGGCAGAGAGTTATTTTCATTTTTAAGTCCTCCAAAGGACACACTGGATATTTTCTAAAAACTTAAGGAACACAGAAGCACATTGGCCTAGAATAATACATTAATATAATCACAATATGGTGATTGTGACAGATTGTATAGCCAAACTTTGATAAATAATATACCAAACTCAAGGCTTCAAGCATTAACATCTTTCAATGTTCACATATATCAAATTTTTTATAGGAAATTGAGTCTGCAAATAGTTATCATGGCTCCAGATAGGATTATATACTGACCATCAATTATAGAATTAGATTTGATTGAACACAATTTAAGGATTTCAGACCAAAATCCCTTTTGTATTGAGAATTTGAGAAAAAATGAAACAAAGAAAGAACAGACTTTATTGCAAGTCCACTACTGCATGTTTGACCGGCAATGTGTCAGTTTCATTCAGTAGATACCCCAATTAGCTTTATTGTTGGTAAAGTTTTACTGAAAACTCAAAATAGAACTTCACCAAATTTAAAACACCACTTCATTTATTATCACACATCAAGGGAACCAAAAAAAAAAAAAAAAAAAACCAAGTCAAACACAACAAAAGATACGTACTGGTTTGATGTCCCCATTCCATATGACATGGACAGCCAAAAATCCAATTACAGCCGGAACAATATATAGCAGTGCAGGCTGAAATAAGATACAATTGATGTAGCAAAAACCAAAAAGTTAGATGCGTGAACATAGAAAAAGAAGAATATTCTGCTTGATGGATACATTAAGATAGCTATTATTTGGTAACCAAAGAGGTATTCATTCACTCTCGAAACATCAAGAAAATACACATAAAGGACCAACCTGTGCAGCTTGAAACCAGTTCATGACGACAATTGTTAAGATTACGCCAACAGTGTATCCTAGAAAAGCACTCTTGAAGTATTGGCTCCCCTTCCCTCTGGACACATCAAATCGCAATGCCAGTGCAACAAAAATGCCTGACAGATTGCAACAATCCATTAAGAGTTTCATTTACTTCAATTAAAGTACTTCATATCTTAAGAAAACAGGGACTCAGTTCATGTATTACCAGGAATCCAAACACCATAAGAAAATCCAAACACATTTTAAAAAATAGATAGATAAATAGTACAAATTAAATCTCAAATTTATCCAGTCATACCAGGAATTACAATATCCCCAAGTCCCAGCATTGAAAATGGTCGCGCTTTGTCAGCAGTTGGGAACAAAAGCTGAAGGAATTTTAGGTACTAAGCTCAAAATCTATGAAGCAAAAAGAGCACATGTACATAGATTTTTATTTTGATCAAGGAAAAAAATAGATACAGAGAGATACTTATACTCACCTTAATAGGGGCATCAAAAGACTTGGCCACACTAACCATTACAGGGGTAAAAAATACCCAGAAAACATCATACACAAAAAGTCCAGCCTGCAATTGAGAAGATGACAATTTATTAAATGACAGGCCACAAGAAATTGCACAGACAGGAAGGGGAACCAAAAGAAAGTGAGGCAGGGTGCAAGAATTTGTACATCTATAAAGACTATATCAACAGTCTGAAAAGTAATTCTTAATCTTGATGAATAACTCCATTACCAAAAAGGCTTTTCAAAAAGCGTCACCATCATTCATATTCTTTTCTTGCAAAATCATGTTCATCTACATGACAATACATATGAAAGCTCTTTTACACATGGATGCGCAATTTAAACCATAAAACCTCATTCTCTTACCAAAAGAATTGCCCCCGTCTTGAATGAGCCAAGTGAAAGCATTTCAATCCCCTGCAATTTAGGTTGGAAAAGCAGTGTGGTATCATTCTAAATGTATAAACCATATCCAAAGTGTAAGCAAGATTGCAAACATTTTCATTAATAAATAAATAAAAGTATTAATTTAAGCAGGTTGTTTAATTCTTCTAGAAGAATGACTACTTCAAAGACAACACAATCAAGACAAATTTGCTTGATATTTTCCAACTGACATGTTGGATTGACAGAATGAAAAGAAAAACGAAGAGATTGGAATTTAAGTCTTGGATTGCCTATCATGGGAGGTAGATGGAGGCATTCAAATTGTTATCAGACATCAGACTTTCTTTCTGTCAAAAAGTAGAAAAAAAAGAAGGAAATCAACCATGATGATTTCTTTTTGTAATAACTAGGAAACCCTCATTTTACTGCTGCATATAAAGTGTATTTTTGGTTAAAAAGTACAAGCAAAGATGCAAATTAATATCTGCATTTCCTTTACAATTTTTTAATTTAATATTGGCTATATCAACATGAGAAATACTTAATCCTCTCTCCCCTTTCCTCTCCTTCGCTTTCTTCTCCCTCCAATTAATCTCCTTTCTTCGCAAGTGTAAAAGTGCTTCTTAAATAACTTGCTGCAAAGCAGAATCCTTTTTTTTTTTTTTTCAAGTACAAGTAAAATAGAAGTGTATACAATATGGCAACCTTGATCGAAATTTTTATTTTACAGAAAAAGACTGAGAAGCATTATTCCTAATCATCCTCGGGTTACTAAAAGATTCTAAAAGAATATCTGTTTTCTCAAAAACAAAACAAGCTCCTCAAGAATGGAGAATGCATGGATAGGACTTCACCCTATGAAAAGATCACAGAAGAGCAAAATGAAAGAAAAAATTATTGCCTACTAGCTGTTTCCATTTCCCATAATATAATGTGCTTACAAGATTCTTGTTGGAAAACTAAATTGGCTAAAAATAATGTAATAAGCCATCTGATTCCTTTCATTCGGCAATTCATAAAATATAGGACTCCATTGTCTCTAGTTCAAGAACAGTGTGGCTTATGGAGCAGAACAAATAGCTACAATATAACCTTTGAAATACAGCCAACAAACGAGAAAGTAATTATCCTGCCCCAAATCCCCTAATTCTCCCAAGCAAAAATTAGCAAGAGAGTTCTGCATGACAACTAAAATTGGCCATCAGAATTGCATAACCCTTATTCTCTAAGAGAATAAAAATTCTTCAATTTACTCTATGCAAAACACCAAAGGATCCAAGAATTGGAAAGTCCCAAGTCAAGCAATGACCTTACAAACCAGCTTTAGTCTTGGAAATCCTAGCTTATGAGTCATATATGGGAATACTTAGTTTTATTTAGTTTAATTAAGTTTTATGAGCCTTTAGAGATCTAGAGTGTTTAGGTAATTTTATAGAAGTCTCCTAAGAGTGAAGTTTGGTAAGAGTTTAAATTTCTGTTTAGTTAGGATTCCTAAACTGGTTGGTTTCCTAAGGAGTCTAGTCTTTGTTAGCTTAGAATTTTAGGTCTATAAATAGAGAAGTTCTCTATTACTTATGTATGCCTATGTATTCAATTAATAAGAGTCTACAGAATGTTCTCTGTATTCTGATTGTGTGAGGCAATCAAAGCCTAAGATGCAATGCCTTAAGGTCCTAGGTGTGACTCCTGGGGTTTATCCCTCCCCCTTGGTGTGACGCTAAGAGTTCTCTCTCTTATTCTCTAATTTTTATTCTTTATTTGCACTATTAGACAGATTTCCTACATTTAATTGATATTTTTAGCCTTGTTTCCCTTCATAAGCCTTAACCGATCCTAGGGCATATTCGTGGGGCAGCTTTAACGAGTTTGTCCTGCATCAAAAATCAACTATATCATTGAGATAACAAAGAGGAAATATACACTTCTTGCCCATTTCAAATAATGAGCAGTACTTTCAAATATGGGAGGACATCATATATAGATAAAATAAATGTTTGTACAAGCAGGTGCAATCAAACCTGAATGCAGAATGCAAGCCCCAATATGTTGTTAGAAAGCCAATGCTTCTTTGAAGCATACCAAGCACAGAAGAAGGTCCCAGGAATTGCAGCAACAACTTGGGACATTGTAAACTCAACCTCCAAAGCTGCAAAAGAAACATGTAATGAAAACATCATTCTGCATTAAATGCAATACAACATCAAGCAGATCAATGGAAAACTGGGAAGAAGAAAGGAGAGAGAGGGGGAAAGGGAAAGAAGGGGGGGGGTGTTTGGGAGGGTGTTGCAATGCTCATATTCAATTAGGCCAGGTATATATATTCTCTGGTGAATGGGGACCACCGTGAAGGTCATAAATATAGCAATTGCATTAGGACCAAAATACTTCTAAACTGAAAATAATAATCACAATAGTAGAAATAATAAAGAAGGAAAATAGTTAGCCTACTCCATCCGAATTTCATTAGATGCCTATAAGTATTAACCCAAACAGAAAACAACTTAAACATGACAAGGTTGAGATAAAAATCCTTTATAAGCAGATACTGACTACAGTACAGATGTTTCTGAGACCAAAGCCAACTATTACATAATTCTTCCCTTATAGATGTTAACAGTATACCAGTAACAACGTCATTGACAGGTTTACAAATTACAGCATCCATCGTAATTGACGTTGCCATTCCATGTTTTTCTCTCCCTTCCCTTTTTTTTCCCCCCTCTTTTTTAAGATCTATTTCTCAGACATCCTTTGGAACTGTTATCATGATTTTGGAAAATACACTCAAATGCTAACAACATCCCATAGTAAGTACACGGGAAACACCTGAGGGGTAAATTTCTCACAAGTTCACTGTTACAAAAACCAACAGCTAGAAAATTCAAACAAGGCCATTCCTTTTTGGATCAAGCAATAATCATCAAGTACCCTCGGAGAGAAATAAATAATCCTTATTTTCTACAGTCCAAATATAACTGTTGTACAATAATGACAATACCTTGGATAAGAGTCTCATGCTACTAAAAAATATAGTAACTAGGGGAGCAAAGAAAGACACTCACCACACAGGATGAAATATTTTCACTGATTAAACTGGTTTATAATGAGAAATTTTGGCTTGGGCTTTTTGGATTAACTGCTATAGTAATCTAAAGGAATATATGCATTCCTGAATTCCCAGATTAATAGGTAAGAAAGTAAGAACATTGATCACAAACTCTACCATGACAAGACAGAAGTACAAATAAGTCATGAAACGGGATAACCTCTCAAAGAAATTAACCTGCCAATAGAAAAGAAACAGGGAATACATACAGCGGATGAACGGAAAACGCCAAACAATTACATCCTCATTCCAACGGTTTGGTAGAAAGCGCTTTATTGCAGGCAACAGTGTTGCTCTACAAGCAAGAAATGGTGAAATACGATTAAATTTGCAACTAAATAGAACCACAAAATAACAATATGGAAGAAATAAAGTAGAATGATCCATACGGAAAGAACATACGAAAGAGCGGCGATCCCAAGTACAAAAAAGTAGCAAGTCAAGACAGCATTAACCAAGTCTTTTGATAGGAACTTAAAAAGCAAGAACAGTGACAAGAGCATTGCACTCCCTACTAAGGGAAATCGCATGGCATGTTCATTGGACATTGTCTCCTGCAATATTGTAAATAAACAATTTAGTCAATCTTAGCATGGTTCCAAAAGGAATAAACAGAAATACAGCAACATCAAAATGGCTGCTTCACTTACAGAAGGTGGAGTAGGCTTGACAGAGCGGTAGCAACCGACATAAACTGTAAGGCAAGCTGTTAAAATGACATTCAAGTTTGGATCTACCTTGACAACAAGTGGTGCCAAAGTCAAGCCTGTAGACAATAATAAAGGGTAAGAGGTCTAAGTCAGATTCTTGTGAAAACAATGTGCTAACACTTCAAATGTATCCTGCCCAAGGGAAAATGTGTTTTTTGTGTTTCTTCTGGCCTCTTTAAGAACGATACCTGAAGAAAATCAATTTCTTGTAGACCGTCAAGAAATTAATAGAAAGTTTTTTGGGAAAGAGAAATTGCCTCAGTTAGGGTACAGAGCCTAAGAAACCAGTCCAATTCATCATAGAAAGGGGGAAAGAATGGAAAAAGTATCCAATCCACAGGAGGCATTCAAGTTTAAGCACTCAAACAAGCCACCAATCCCAAAGCAGGGTAGATTTTCAAAACCAATACAACTTCATTCCCTAAAAGAACAAGGAATTATACTGTAACAGTTTTTTTTATTATTATTTTTAAAGTAGGTGCATCACATAGCACGGAATTGCACAACTTAATGTGCCACTCCAAAATCAAGTTTCTGGCTCTACTGAGGAAGGGAACCATTTCTCCCATTAGATAAAAGAAAATTTAAACCCCAAAGAACCCCTCCTTACTACTTTCGACAACTAAGCTTGGTGCAGGTCCTCAACCTTTCAGGTTTCAAGTAAACAAAAATTATTAAAAATATAGAAAATATATATTTATTTTAAAGAAAATACACACGCACACACAAAACAGTAAGATATCATTTGTCAGATGACAGGAGAGAAGAACCATACCTGCTAAAGCAATATTTGCAAGACGCTCACTATTCTTCATTGTTGCTCTATTGAAATTCTACACAAAAAATAAGAATAAAGCCTCAACTGCTGCTGTGCTCCTTCTTCTCTCTCCCCGTTCACAAAGTGTAGCTATCAAATTAAGTGAAAAAGGAAGAGGATAAATAAATAAATAAGACAGCAACTAATATAAGCATAGAACAAAGGCAGCAAAAAGGCTATAAGCTAGATACCAAAGACACCCCAAACCAAAACAACAGTAACCGCAACATAATAATTCAAGAGGGTTAAATTCATTACGCCTCCTCAATGTTCCATAAAAAAACCACGTTACTTCCTCAATCTTTCAATTGAATCAATTTCTCCCCTCCATCTTTCAATTTTCTCCACATCCTCCAATCACTCCCCACTCTGGCTGACTCCTTTTCTTCCCTCACCCACTAGCCACGACACCCCCCCTCAGGAAATCAAACCTCACCCATTCTTCCCCACCACCACCACACCCCCCCCCCCCCCAAAAAAAAAAAAAACCAAAAAGAAAAAGTAATTAGTAGTTCCAAAAATTAGTGCTTAATCCTGATTAGCCCCGTGTTTTGGAGCGTCTGTGGTCGTTTTTTCCTTGTTTTCTAAATGTAAATTCAGTATGAATTTCGGTGAACTGAAAAGTGTAACAGGCATTGAGGACTTTATCAGAGGGGGAGGTTTTAATAGTTGGTGGGTTCAGTGGGGAAGCAGTTGATGTCACCATGGCCGCAACCCTACTTCCGTCATCGTCATCCACTATTCCTGAGTGATCTGAGGTAGTGAATACCCTGGCTACCCCAACTGCTATTCAAACTCTTCATCGTTGCTCCACATGATGTTAAGCAGAGAAGCTTAATGGAGAGAAGAGCAGGATCAAGAAAAGACTAATAAACAGTACACAGACTCCTCTATCTTTTCTGCCCCGGGAAGGGAAGTACTTATTCTGCACTATGAGGGGTTAAAAGGATAGGAGAAAAGGACATCCATCCTTAATGACAGAATTATTCTAATGCACAATAAAAAGGAAATTGAAGTACTGAAAGCAAATCAAAAAATGGAAGGTAGAAATTAATGCCAGGTAATTTGATATTCAATTGGTTTAATGAATATACCCTTAATCCCAAAAAAAAAAAAAGCTCAATATGCAAGGTATAAACAGAAAAAATTAACAGAAAGCAACAATTAACCTTCAACAGCAAAGCAACAAAAAGCAAGGAAATTTCTGTTCTTGAATAAAGAGCAGAGGTGACCTTGAGACACAAACATACAACATAAACAAATGAATCCCAAAAGAAAAAAAACCAGGACAATGAAAAAGCAACAACGTTAGACCCACGTATTCTGAATCTTGATTCTTAAAAATTAGAAGTTTTCATCTTTTCTTTTCTTGCAAAAAGCGACTGGAATAAACCTTAACAAAGAATCGAACAACGAACAACGAACAGGGCCTAGCAGAGAGAGGGAGAAGAGATCGATTCAGGCCACCAAGCAATCAAGAAGCAAAAAGAAAATGCCCAGATGAAGAAAAATCTGAAGGACAAAGCCGAGATTTTCAGAATTCTACTGTTTGCGAACGTTTCCCATCCAACGGCTGTAAGTCGTACAACAAAAATTTGATCAATCGAATGGTTAGGATTAAGACAACAAACAATTTAGTCCATCCAACGGCCCAGAAAATCCTGGACGAATGCAGAGTAGTCCAGCAGTTTGAGAGGCCACTCGCCCGAAAAGAGCAGGACACCCAGACACCAAGAGACCTAGTTCGGACCAGGGATAAATTAGGAAGACAATAAGGTAGTGTATTGTACGCGCTGAATAAGAAACAAGCACAGACGGGGAAGAAGCTCTGAAATTTACCAAAAGGGAGTTGGGGGAGAAACGTTTTGCACTTTGCATTAATCTACTTTTAGTCCCTAACTTTTCATAGTTGTCTCAAATTAGTCTAAACCTTTGAATTTTAACAAATCTAGTCCCTAAGGTATATATCTCACTTTTTTCTTTGTTTGTAAAATGTTGACATACACTTATGGCTAAGGTATTTAATCTTACTTTAAGACCTAGTTTGGGGGTGAGACACGGGGAGAAAAAGATACAATTTAGACAATAGGTGTCAAATCGTGATTTACTTAAGAATTATCTAAATCTATATAATAAATGTGAAGAGGGGACTGAATTGTCTTTTTAAAATTTTTATGCATTTTTTGTTTTTTTACTTCTTTTAGTTTTTAAATTTATGGTTTAGATTTAATGGGAGATATATATTTTTAATAAATAATGATTCAGATCTCATCTATTTTTTTAGATAACTTTTTGAACAATCTAGATTTGTTTGGTCGTCATACCTAATTTAGTCATTTTATACAATATTTTTATAATTTTTATTTTTTTTTATTATGTAACTATTGGCTTTTACTTCTCTTCCAGATGACGCTTTCCTATTTTACTCAACACTCATGCAACGGCGAGATCCGCTCCGACTCAAATTTCTACTTCGACCATCCCTATCCCCCTACCAAGGTCATCTTCATCCATGATAAGGAGTGGCAGAAACCCGACCTCCTCACCACCTCCAGCGACTACCTTCACGTTTGGTGCACCACCGACGATGGCAGCCGTGTTGAGATTAAGAGTGTCCTCAATAATAACTGCAACATCAAGTTCTCTAGACCTCTCAACTCTTTTGACTGGAATGAACCCGAGCCCAAGCTTATTGACATTTCTAGCATCAACACCGCATGTACTATCTAGGACATTAAGCGCGAGACAGTTAATACCCAGTTAATTGCACATGACAAGGAGGGATACGACATGGACTAGGGTGGTATTGCCGTCTTTGCATCCATCTCTGCAGACAGTTCTATAAGTGTTTTTGATCTCTGTGCTATAACATTGCCAGAAAAAAGTGAAGTCTTTTCTAGAATTCTAGCTTGGGTTCAAGAATATCGACTAAAATTCTTTTATTTAAGAATTTTTTCCAAATATCTTGTAGTTGCTCCAAAAATTATAGAATAATGCTTTAGATGTATAGTGATCTTTTAAACATTTAGCTGTACTTCAAATAGATGATTCGGTGCATGCTGGAGATTTCTTGTGTTTCCTTTGCCTTAGTGTATAAATTATGCTAATTGGGTTGGAATACATGCCCTTTAGACTAGTTTATCTGATGTAATTATCAAATTTATTAATAAAAAAATTTATTCTAAAAATTTATTTATAAATTTACATCATATTTGTGCACGATTTTCATTTAGAAATGACTCATTGTATTTAAGTAAGTGATCCATGTGAATGGTAGTCTTTCACAGTAAGGTATGGATCACAGGTTACTTAACACATAAATGTTTGTTCTTAACCGATTGATAAGAATGAGAATTTCATCATGTATAGGTTATTGTGTTATGAATTCCAAATGGGGAATGGCTTACCTTTAGCCCGTGAATAGTTCACTCACTTCATAGCATGACCGTACTTCGAATACGTAGAACAAGACCTGTAATAGTAGTTTTTAAAAGTACTATTTAAAAGAAATACAAACTATTACTACTACAACGTGAACTAATACTCTACCACTTGAGTATAAGTTGGTAATCTGATGAAACTAGTGTTGGATTGTATGCCCTCTTAAACTAGGTTTCTGATGTAAAATTGAATATTTTAATAAAAGAATTTATTTTTAGAAATTGTTTGTGAATTTACTATTTGTTTGTGCACGATTTTCGTTTGGAACAGACCCATTGTGTTTAAATAAGTGGTCCATGTGAATGGTGGTCTTTCACAGTAAGGTATGGATCACGGGTTATTTAACACATAAACATTTGTTCTTAACCTATTGATGAGACTGGGAACCTCATCATGTTTAGGTTTTTATGTTATGAATTTCAAATGGGGAATGACTTACCTTTAGCCAGTGAGTGGTCCACTCACTTCATGACATAAGCGTATTTCGAATACGTAGGACAGGACCTGTAGTAGTGGTTTCTAAAAGTACTATATGATAGAAACCTAGACTACTACCGCTACAGCGTGGACTAATACTCTACGACTTGAGTATGAGTTGGTGGTCTGGCGAAACTGGAAGCATATACTTTGATTTGCTATAGTTGAGGTTCTATCGTAGGGTCAATATACTTGCATGTTGGGTATGTGTGACTAGTTAGTTAAGACAGACTTATACAAGATATTTTCTGCACTATATCGCCCATTGTGGTTGTCCGAATGGTCTAAAATGTCTAGGGCCCTGGGAAACATGACTTGGATGTTTGCTTTAGGGTAGCTCCCTTGGAAAGCGGGAACACTCCAGGAAGTCGTGGATCATTGGACTAGAAGCCTAAGGATGGTAGATGTCATTTAGAGGGGTGTTAGTACACTTCTTCCTCTCTAAATGTACGGCGATGTGTAGAGAGGTATTTTTGTCATTTCACCTGTAGGTCGGAGACTTTGCGGATGCAGCATTGTCCTTGGGGTCAATATTTTCTTATGGTGATATTAGGAAATATTTAAAATGCAAAATACAGCTATTTATATAAAGGGGTATTTTGGTCATTTTAGCAACTAAGGCGATGTGTCTTTTTGGTCCTCGGAATAGTCCGTAAGTCCTAACTAATTTTGGGTTGAGGAATTGGTCTCAGTTCAAGAGGATTTTATTTTATTTTATTTTATTTTATTTTATTTTATTCAGGAAGTCTAATTTATTATTGGACTGAAGTAAAATAAATAAATTAATTAAAATAGGAGTTGAGAGAAATTAATTATCTAGTTTAATTGGTTAATTAATTATTCAGGGTCAAGGTCCAGTATGAATAATTAAGAAATTAACCTGGGCTTAAATTAGGGAAAATAATTAATATTTAATTATTTATTGGGTTATTTATATAGGCCCAAGAAATTAATAATTAAAGATTAATTATTTTGATTCATTTGGGCTCATTAATTATTTATTGGGTTATTTATGTAAGCCCAGGAAATAAATAATTAATGTTTATTATTTTGGGCCTTTTGGGTCCAAGAAAAATAATAAATATTTTTCTGGCCCAATAGCTTGGACCTTAGGGTTTTTTCCAAATACGGTTAAGAGGAGTTTAGGGTTAGGCCAAACTGATTCTCAGGATAACATCCGGGTGTTTTGAAATCCTGGGGATATGTTTATCTGATATTGAGAAACCTAGTTTTGGCTAATCAATAAACTAGTCTCTGGTAGAGGAAAACCCTAATTCCCAACACAACACACTGAGACTCACGCCATTCACTCTGGCTCTCACGTCTCTCTCTCTCAATATCTCTCTCTTTCTCTGGTTTCTCCTTGGAGCTTTGCTAACCAATAGCAAGTGAACCAATGAGAATTGAGACCGTTCCTATTCACCATAGTGTTCACCGACTAGAGTATAGGCAGAGGAATATTCCGAGAGTTGGAAAGCTTGGCGTTGATGCAAACAAGGCGAAGTAGAAGGCTAGCGGGTGTTCAACCGGAAGCTTCTTCAAGTGGGCAAAGCGAGGCGATTCCAGTCGTTCAATCCGCTCCTACTCAACCTAGAAGGGTTAAGGAGCGTAAATGTATGATCTTCACGCTTCCGTATGGCCTCTAAGGCTTGCGGTTTATTTTTCTCTCCGTTTTTTTAAACCGTGCATGCTCCCCTGTTTTCGTCTCCCTCAGCTAGAAGCATATACTTTGATATACTATAGTTGAGATTCTTTCGTAGAACCAATATACTTGTATATTGGGTGTAACACCCCACTACCTAGGCCCGACAGGGCCGGGGATGTCGTTCCGTCCAAAGGATAAGGGGTTTTTATAATTAGGTCACACAAAAGAAAATAAAAGCAATACTTTACAATTGAACTTATTACAACCCAAAAATACATGAACAAACCCAGAATAAATTGTTCACTACCATCTCTCAAAACAACACATAAGAAAAATAATATAAAGTCTTCAAAGCATAGGCAACAAATCTAGCTATTCATCTCCACAACAGGATCGACCTGAAAACATGGCATAAAAGGTGATGAGATAAAAATCTCAGTAAGTCCGTGCGTGCTTTGGGTGTTCAGTGAAAACAGTTCGTGGATGCAAAATGTGAAAACTTTGTAAGAGAAATATTGGCAAGCAATAAACATTAGTAAAAAACAAGAGTGGTGTTTTCGGCTTTTCCAGCCATACATAATTTATAAGATCAACCACTCAAAAGAAAGGGTTATGGGTTACCACACGTTGGGCCCCATAACCGGATGGTCAGTATGCCACACTTTGTGCATACTGCCGGTCAGAATGCCGACACTTTGTGCAGACTGACAAAAGGTAGGTGATCAGCCTACCAGGCAAGATACTCCTCATTCTCTATACCCAAACAACAACCGGGTGTCCATTCTGGCAAAACACAGTCACTTGACTGAAATAAAAACTGCTAGCTCGGACCGGCATGACTAAGTAGTACTGACGTTTCTCTAAGTTAAGTTTTATCTTTTGGAGGTGGCCTCCAGCCAGAAGACTCACTCTTGCTCTTCAAAACTAGTACTACTAGCCTACCCTTATTGAGTACTCAACGATAATTGTTCCACTTGGGAGAAAATTGGTAAAACATAGCTTTACTTGAAAATGGCAATTAAGGGTTTCTAAAGTCCATGCCAAAATCAGTTTTAGAAATAGTTCAGTGTTTGAGTAAAATTGCTTTGAAAATTTTCAAATAATGAGTTTGACCGAATCAAGAAAAGAAACAGTCCTTAATTGCCTTTACCAAATCAGTATTCACATACTTCGTGTTTAGCTTACCATGGTAACCTTTTACAACAAATAAGTTTTATGCAGGAGCTTACCTGATCCTTTGCTTGCTCAAATTCAAAAGTCTTCCAAAGCTGACCTAACCCCGCCTGGGGTAAACACAAGACATAAGGTTACACTCAAACTATATTCACTTACACAAATAATCCTAACCCTAATGTTCTAAGCTTTAAGGCTAGATGATAAAGAATTTGATAAAATAAGTCCAGTTTGAAAGTTAAAATAACTAGGGGTTCTAAAATAATTGCTAATAAATTATAGACTCAAATAATAATTCTTGAGTGTTATTAATAATAAATAAACTAAGGTTTGAATTTTAAATAATATTAAGTCCTAAATAATTTTAATAAATGATAATTTAAAAATAGCTTTATTATAAATAAATAATAAATTAAATAATTTTAATTAATTAATTAATTTTTAATAGATAATAATTATTTAGTAATAAATAAAATTAGTAATAAATGAATTTTATTAAATTTTTTTTAAATAAAAATATTAATAGTCTAATTAAATATTCCAATCCAAATCCCCTAGTGTTTCGAATTTTGAAGGAAACTATAGTAGTAATTCTAATTTTTTTGTAATAAATTTTGTTAATGAATATAACCTAAAATTAATAAGAAAATAATCTCTTATCATGATTTTCCTAGTGCTAGAAAAGATTCATGATCACATTCTCCATCATCAAACAATAAATCAATCCATTCATGAACAGACACTTGAACTATCTCATACCATCACATGGCCAAAATCCTACTAAGCATAATCATCAATCATGGTTTCCATGGAACAATAAGAACATAAAAGCCTAATCACCTTTGGTGTCATAATATCTAATAATGCTTCAAATATCCATAAAATTCATTAAGCATGAAGAACCTACAATGATTCGAACGGAAAATACATATATCCTAGCCATATACAACAATCATCATGTCCTAACCCCAATCCCTTTATGCATATACTCAATCTCCCAATCATATTCCATCTCCCTATCAACACCTAAGAGACATGATTTTAGAATTTAATAAGAGAGATTTAAGAATGAATACTTGATTGTCGAGTACTTCGAAGAAGACAAAAGAAGGTCCACGTGCGATGGAGTGTCTTGAATGGTCCAACGAAACAAACGATCATGGTTGATGTTTGATCAACCATTTCGGTTAGAGAGAGAGAGAGAGAGAGAGAGAGAGAGAGAGAGAGAGAGAGAGAGAGAGAGAGAGAGAGAGAGAGAGAGAGAGAGAGAGAGAGATCATTAGAATGATATAATCGAATGGAAGAAGATGAATAAGAAAGTTGTTCTTGACTTACCTTGTTGATGTTCTTGTGACCTTCAAGAAAAAGGTTGATTTCGATCCGCTTGAAAATTTTTGTTTGCGAGGTTTTGTATTATAAATACCAGAAATGAGGTTTAGGGATTAAATGAAAGTGATTTGGAGTGTTTGTGAGTGATTGGAGGTGTTTGGAGTAGGGTTAGGCTTGAAGAAGGTTAGTGTGTTTTCTTGGTGTTCTTGGTGTTCTAGGTGAAAATGGAGAGAATTTGGAAGAATGCTGCACGAATTTTGGTAGAAGGCTGGCCAAATGGTATGGAATGAATGAGGGTTTCGGTTTTCAGCTAGAAAAGAGAGGGGATGATCAGATTTTTTTGAAATTTAAATGGAGGAAATAGTGGAGAGGTTTAAGGTAAGAGGTTAGCCATGGTGTTTTGATCAAGAGAAGTTTCTATGTCTTTCAATGGTGCCGGCTGAATATGGAGTTTTTCCTGAAATGATTGAAGGTTAATGTTGCTCAAGGCTGGCCGAAATTCAGTCCATGAAGGCAGAGAAAATTCTGGTTAATTAGCCTAATGCAAGAGTGATTTTAATGGAGTAAAATGCTGAAATTATTTGAAGTTCAAAAGAGTTTGAATGGAGTGATCTTAGGAGTGTTTTGTGGTGCAGCTATGGAGTCCTTATGCTCAAGGTAAGAGTAGGGTTTATGGTGTTCAGTCTACAGCTGAGCAAGCTCAATTTTTACAGAGGTTGGAGATGATTTTCGGCCTTAGGCTAGAAGGAAGCAAGGCTGGAAAATTCTGGTTTCAAGTTGTTCAGAATTTTCGATGATTGCAGAATTTTTGGTGCAGAATTTTGCACACTCTTAGCTCGATTTTCAGAGGTTCTTCTGGGGTGTTTAAGGGTCTTCCAAGGTTGGCTTTTCAGCCTTATTTCTGGACAAATACAGAAGAGATTTGCTGGCTTGAAGGTGAACTAAAAACAGCTTCATTTCCTTGATTGCAAGCTGCGAAATGCCCAGTTTTTTTTTTTCTGGTTTGGTGCTGTTTTGTGCAGTCCGAAATTTGCACAGTTTTTCCAGCTTCCAAGCCACATAAAACGACTATTTTCTTGGCAGCAAATGAATGGGATTATGGCCTGAATTTTCAAAGAAAGGGGCTGCAACAATTCTGGAAAATTTCCAGATTTTTTTCCACTAAAGTATGAACAACATGAAGGTAGATTTGAAGGTCCTTTCATGGTGATTGATTTTCTCTTGGAACCCTTCCTATTTACCCTCCTATTTTCGGCCAATTACCCAACCACCATAGCTGATTTTCGAATTTCATGGTGGAGGAGTTATCCTAGAATTTTTTTGGAATTTAAAAGAAAGGATTTAATGGTTTTGAATTATAAAGATGTTAGGACAAGAATTCCTCTAGAATTCTTTTTAGGACATGAGGATAAGATTATGACATTCTCTTCATGTCTCCCCTAAGACAGCATTCCTATTTTTATGGAATGCAAGAAAACAAAAATTCAAATTTAATGAAAATAATCATGACAAAACTTAAATAATGAGATTTGAACTCATGACCTTAGAAATTAATTCACCAAGCTCTAACCACTAAACCACACTAACTCTTGTTCTTATTTCCTCACCCTCATCTTTTTCTTATCTACTCCTCAAGTTATCTTCCTATTCTGACCTCAGGCAAAATTATCATTTTACCCCTTCTACTCAATAAGCATAACTAAGCATTTAAACCTATAATCCACGATTCTAAAGCACATAAAATTATTAAAAAACATATATTTCATGCAAAATAATATAGTATGCATCCCGACCCCCTTACTCTAGAGTTGGCTTTAGGTGGGGTTTCACATTGGGTATATGTGACAAGTTAGTTAAGATAGACTTGTACAAGATAGCTTCTGCGTTATATCGCCCATTGTGACTGTTCAAATAATCTAATTATCCAGGGCCTTGAGGAAACATGACTTGGATGTTTACTTTAGGGTAGCTCCCTTAGAAAGTGAAAATATTCCAAGAATCGTGGATCATTGGATTAGAAGTTTAAGGATGGTAGATGTCTATTAGAGAGGTATTAGTACATTCTTCCTCTCTAATTGCACGACAATGCGTAGAAGGGTATTTTAATCATTACACCTGTAGGTCGAAGACTTTGCTAACGCAATATTATCCTTGGGGTCAATATTTTCTTATGGTGATATTAGGAAACATTTAAAATGCAAAATATAGCTATTTATATAGTTGGTGTATTTTGGTCATTTTAATAGCTAAGGCGATGTATCTTTTGGTCTCCGGAATAACCCTTAAGTCATGAAGATTTGGGTTAAGGAATTGGTCTTGATAATTATGATTTTATTTTATTTTATTAATCTAATTTATTATTGGATTAGAATAAAATAAAATGCCCGAGAGAGAGTATTTATTTTATCTAATTTAATTGGTTAATTAATTATTCAGGATCCAAGGCCCAAATTGAATAATTAGAAAATTAATCTAGATACAAAACTAGATAAAATGTCTGATATTTTATATTAGTTTATTTGGACTTGTAAATTATTTATTGAACTGTTTAATAAAGCCTAAAAAATAAATAATTAAGATTTATTATTTATGGGTGTTCAAGCTTAAAAGTAAATAATTTTATTTGGTCCAATGAATAAGATCAATGGTAAAATAAAATTAAAAAAATTAATTAATTAAAAAAAACACGGAATGGATCCTGTGTTGTTTTGCATGAAGGATAACAGAAAGTAGGGAACTTTCTATTTTCACGCAGGTGGCCACTCTCTCGGGGTGTGTAAATGAAAAAGGAAATGGAGCTATGAAGGCTTCACTTTTTCATTGGGCAATTATAGAAAACCAAATGATTTAAAGAAGAAATCCAATTCATAGAAACAAAGGTTTGTGAAACATTCACAGAGAAGAAAAACGTATTGCAAACCTACTTCTTTAAACTTTCACCGACTGTGCTACAGGTACCATTTCGAAAAATTAAAGGTTTCGTGTGAATGAAACGCAGTCGACGTTTACAAGGATGTGATCCAATAACTTCAAGTATCCTTGTATAAACATTTACATCAGTGCGAAGAGGGCCATTTAATCACAGAGGTAAATTTTTTGTTTTCCTAGCATACTTTTGTTTTGATGATTTTTGCCTTTTTAAGCCTTCAATTGGTATTAAAGCCATGGTTTGGCAAATGTAGGAAGCATACTAGACTTAACTAAAGTAAGAAAATATTTGTTTTGGATTTTTTCTGTGATCTTTCGTGTTTACTGGTATAGGTAGTTTTACTGTAAGTTTCGCGAGTGGAAGTATAGGAACACTGTATTTTGATTGCTTTCATAGACATTATGTAAGCCTAGTGTTTTTAAGGGTATAGGCAGTTGTTTGGATGATTTTTTTTATCAAAAACAGAAAAAAAAAACTGTGTACAGAGTTTTTTGAATCGCAGAGAAAATAATTTGGAGAAGAAGGCATTATCGCAACTGTCGAGCCGAGCCGAGCCCATGCTGTGATAGGAGCCGTGGCTTGCGAGCTGCGCCAACTCTGCCAGGATGGCTTCCACGGCTACATTCCTCGCGTGGCGCGAGGAAGCGTTCTTCGCAGAAGCCAGCTTCTACGAGGTATGCAATTGCAATTGCATTCTGTTGTGCGGGCGGGTCGCGAACACCCGGCCGAATCTGGCTCATGAGTTTTTTTCATGGGCCATGATCTAATGTGGCGGGTACGCTGGACCCAAATAAAAAAAAATATATATATATATTTTATCCCATACCGGGCGAAGTTATTTTTATTACAATAGTTAATATTCTTTGAATATTTTGGATGAAAAATAACAGTAAAGAAAATTTTAGGATTAAACAAGATCATTAATTAATTAATGTGTTTAATTCTATTATTTGAACACTTAGGTTAAAAGAATAGAAAAGTATGAAAACGTTTATAATTTTCTAGCATGCTTATTTCTTTTTATACTCTATATGCGCGTTTTCTCAAAGACCAAAGTCTTTGGGAATTTTTGACAAAGAAAAATATATTTTTTAAATCAAATGGTTAATTTTAATTCGAACAAAAATTAAATCTTGGATATTTTCTTAAAGGATTTTATCCTTGACATAGAAAATATTTTAGATTTAGATATTTTTGTAAATTAAAATAGAAAATCATTTTGATTGAATTTTAATAAGAAATTTTGTTTTATCAAATTAATCTTGAGATCAAAATCTCTCAAAAGTTTTATTAAAATTTTTTGAAATTATTAAGTTTATTAACTTAAATAAAATTAATCCATGGAAAAATTTCTCAAATGGTATAAACCTTGACATAGAAATTTTTATGGGTTTAGATATTTTATTTTGAGTTCAAAGAAAACTTAATTGAAATTTTTAAAAAATATTTTCTAAGAAAATCCTTATTTTAAATTACTAAGTGGGAGAGGGGTTCCAACGGCCACATGGCTTCCATCACGATCCTCATTAGAGATTGTGGGTCTCCTCGTGTAACCCTAGGAGTGAACCCGTATAGGATGGGGATACCACAAGGACCTAGAACTAATTGATGGATGTAATTAATAACCCAGAACACGTGCTATGATAGGCCAACCCACGTTGGAGGTTATAGTGCGAGGAATGCCTATAAGAAATGAGAAGAAATGGTCATCCCACGATGGAATTATCTTCTAGATTATTACCTAGAAGGAAAATTAATTTGTAGTGATTAATACACTTAACTTAGGAAACTATTAATCTTCCCAAGAAACTATACCAGTTTTTCTAAGAGTAAAACTAATCATATTAAAGATAATAGTGCTAGAGTTAACTATTATTGGATTTAATATGAGGATAAAGTCATAAATTATTTTATTTTTTCACAAACTGAATTTTCTTTTATTTTCGATATTTCAAAAATGGTTGGTGGAGATTCTTTTAGTCTTTTGGCCATTATTCTCTGTAAGAATAAGCTAACGGGTCCAAATTATATGGACTGAAAAAGAAACTTGGACATAATACTCATTGTTGAGGAAATATAAGTATGTCCTCTATGAAACCTGCCCTATCATCGAAGAGGGTTCCACCACTGACAAGCATGAGGTTGAGAAAGCATGGAAGAAGGCTAACGAAATAGCTCAATGCTACATGTTGGCCTCCATGTCTAATGTGTTCCAGTCAAAATATGAGCACATAACCACTGCATATGACATTAGCCAATCATTAGCCACGATGTTCGCCGATAAGAGTTGGCCCGCAAGGCTGGAGCTCTTAGAATAATCATAAACACTAAGATGGCTAAGGGAACATTAGTCAAGGAGCATATGCTCAAAATGATTGCTACTTTCAAGGAAATGGAAGTCTTAGGGGCTATTATTGATCTCGAGAGCCAAATGGACATGGTTCTCGAATCTCTACCGGACTTTTTCACTCAGTTCAAGTTGAACTACAATATGAACAAGTTAAACATAAGTTTAATTGAGTTAATGAAAGAGCTCCAGGTGGCGAAGAAAGTCATGAAGTTACAGTCCAATGCTATGATTGCTATAACTTTTTCTTCCAGAATTAGGTCCAAGCCCAAGAAGTTCAAGAAGAAGAAGGGAAACGCATAGACCCAACCCAAGAACCAGCCCAATAAGCCCAAAGGTAAATGCTTCAAGTGTGGGCACAAGAGATACTGGAAAGAGGAGTGTCTAGAACTTCAGGCCAAGAAAAACCCTACAGGTATTGTTTTCTATCTGGTGTCTATTTCAATAGTTGGATTAACTTCCACTTGGATTATTGATTCTAGTGTCACTGATCATATCTATAACTCCTTGCAAGGGTTTAGGAAGATAAGAAGACTCCAGAAGGGCGAGTATGGACTATAAGTAGGAAATGGAGCATGAATATGGGCCCTTACAGTGGGAGAGTTGTATCTTATTTTTTATTGTTATAAAGTAGTTGTATTAAAAGATATTTTATATGTACCTGGTTTTAGACAGAATTTGATTTCAGTTGCAAAGCTAATAAATCATTGATATTTTATTTCTTTCCATTATAGTTTTACTATTAGTAGAAATGGAGAAGTTTTATGTACAGAACACATGTATGGAAACTTATTCTTTTTAAATCCTACAAACAATCAAATAAATAATGCTCAATTTGAACCTTTAAGTAAGATGAGAAAGACCAATATCAATAACTCATATCTTTGGCATCTAAGGTTGGGCCATATTAACTTAATCAAGATTCAGAGGTTAATCTATGATTGGCCCTTAGGCTCATTAAAATTGAAAAGTTGGCCTCAGTGTGAATCTTGCCTTATGGGAAAAATGACCAAAAGGTCGTTCACCTAAAAGGCTGATAGAGCCAAGAAGATATTAGGTCTTGTTCATACTGATATGTGTGTCCTTTGTCTACTCAAGCTAGAGGGGGTTTTGAGTACTTCATCATTTTCACGGATGATTGTACAAGGTTTGGTTATGTCTATCTGATGAGGCGCAAGTCTGACTCTTTTGACAAGTTCAAAGAGTTTAAGGCTGAAATTGAGCGTCGGACAGATAAACTGATCAAAACCTTACGATTAGATCGTGGTGGAGAATACCTCCTTGGTGAGTTTAAGGATTATATGGTACATCATAGAATAGTATCTCAACTCTTTGCATCGAGTACACCCCAACAGAATGGAGTAGCTGAGAGAAGGAATATGACATTAATGGAAATTGTCCGAATCATAATATCTCATGCTACTCTTCCGGTCTCTTTTTGGGGATATACCTTGGAAACAGTAGCATACATTCTAAATTTGGTACCTTCCAAGTCAGTATCTAGGACACCCTATGAGATGTGGACTGGGCGTAAGCCAAGTCTAAATTATCTCAGGATATGGGGCCGTCCAACTTATGTACTGATCAAGGCAGATAAGCTAGAACCAAGATCAGAATTATGCTACTTTGTTGAGTATCTAAAAGGGACGAAATGAGGTAACTTTTATCATCCCAAGGAGCAGAAAGTAATGGTAAGTACTAATTCTAGATATTTGGAGGATGATCAAAGTATTTCTACTAAAGGTTCAATAAGGTTGGAACTTGAAGAGAAGTTATCTTTGGAATCAACTTCTTCAGACCTGATTATAAAACAAGAAGAGGTACAGCATCAAAAACCTATATAAACGCAGTTTCGTCGTAGTGGAAGGGAATCTAGAGTTTCAGAAAGATGGACAGGAGAGGCTTTGGAGCTGGTTTCTGACCATCAGGAAAAAGATCCTACTAAATACGAGGAGGTTATTACTGATGCCGATGCAAATCTATGGCATGAAGCAATGAAAGCCGAGATTAAATTTATGTACTTCAATCAGGTTTGAGATCTTGTAACTTCACTTGAAGGGATAAAACCCATTGGGTGTAAGTGGCTATATAAGAGGAAGAGATGAGTGGATGGGAAGGTGAAGACCTTCAAAGCTAAGCTTGTAGAGAAAGGGTATACTCAGAAAGAGAGAATCAATTATGATGAAACATTTTTCCCCGATAGCTATGCTTAAGTCCATCCATATCCTCCTTACTATTGCATGTCATTACGATTATGAGATATGACAAATAGATGTTAAGACGACATTTCTTAATGGCCATCTTAACGAAGACATCTATATGTCCCAACTAGAAGATTTTATTACTAAAGGCCAGGAACATATAATCTGTAAGCTTAAGAAGTCCATTTATGAACTTAAGTGTGCATCTAGAATATAGAACATTCATTTTGACGAAACTATAAAGTCTTACGGTTTTATTCAAAACGAGGATGAACCATGCGTGTACAGAAAATTAGAAAGAATAAATGTGATTTTTCTTATCTTATATGTGGATAACATTTTACTAATTAGGAATGATGTAGGGACATTGTCATCTACTAAGATTTGGTTGTCTAGTTAATTTAGTATGAAGGACTTTGGAGAAGCCAGTTACATTTTCGGGATTAAACTTCTTAGAAATAGAAAATAGAGAATGTTAAGATTATCCCAAATGACATACATTAACAAGATACTAGCTAAGTTTAGCATGGACTCACGCAAGAGAGCTCTAATCCCTTGCAGACATGGGTTGTCTTTTTTTTTCTAAGGACTGTCCAAAGTCTCAAGAGAAAAAAGACAGGATGAGTAGGATTCCCTACGCTTTGGCTGTGAGAAGTCTCATGTATGCCATGCTGTGTACTAGGCCAGATATCTACTTTGTCGTAGGCTTAGTTAGCAGATATTAGTCAAACTCTAGGAAGATTCATTGGCAAACTGTAAAGCATCTTCTAAAGTATCTCAATGGTACGAAAGATTATATGCTGGTTTACAGGGCTGACGACTTGGTTTCTACCAGATACACAGACTCAGATTTCTAGGCAGATAAGGATGAGAGAAAATTCACTAATGGATATGTCTTCATCTTGTCTGGAGTAGCTGTTTCATAGAGGAGTATTAAACAATCTTATATTACTGATTCAACTATGGAAGTTGAGTATGTGGCATCTTTGGAAGCATCTAAGGAAGCAGTCTGACTTTGGAAGTTCCTTTCAAAACTTGGAGTTGTGCCACATATGGACAGACCACTTGTGGTGTATTGCGATAACTTTTAAGCAGTCTCGCAATCCAAAGAACTCAGGAACCACAAAAAGGGAAGCACATCTAAAGGAAGTACCATTTTATTTTGGATTTCATTTCGAGACGGGAAATCGTAGTGGAACAAATAGTCTCGGAGAACAATTTAGTAGATCCATTCACCAAACCTTTAGTTGAAAGAGTCTTCAAGAGATACTTAGACGTCATATGAGTGGGCACCTACGGACTTTCTTAGTCTTAGAGTACAAGTGGGAGATTGTTGGAATATATGCACTCTAAACTAGTTTATCTTATGTAATTATCAAATTTATTAATAAAAAAATTTATTCTAAAATTTATTTGTGAATTTACATCTTATTTGTGCACAGTTTTCATTTAGAAATGACCCATTCTGTTTAAGTAAATGATCCATGTGAATGGTAGTATTTCATAATGAGGTATGGATCATGAATTACTTGACACATAAATGTTTGTTCTTAACCGATTAATGAGAATGAGAATTTCATCAAGTATAGGTTATTATGTTATGAATTCCAAATAGGGAATGGCTTACCTTTAGCCCGTGAGTAGTCCACTTACTTCATAGCATGACCGTACTTCGAATACGTAGAACAAGACCTGTAATAGTAGTTTCTAAAAGTACTATTTAAAAGAAACCCAGACTATTACTGCTACAACGTGAACTAATACTCTACCGCTTGAGTATGAGTTGGTAGTCTGATGAAGCTAGAAGCATATATTTTGATATACTGTAGTTGAGATTCTTTCGTAGAGCCAATATACTTGTATGTTGGGTATATGTGACTAGTTAGTTACGATAGACTTGTACAAGATAGTTTCTACGCTATATCGCCCCCTGTGACTGTTCAAATGATCTAATTATCCAGAGCCCTGGGGAACATGATTTGGATGTTTACTTTAGGGTAACTCCCTTAGAAAGTGAAAACATTTCAGGAATCGTGGATCATTGGACTAGAAGTCTAAGGATGATAGATGTCTATTAGAGAGGTGTTAGTACACTCTTCCTCTCTAATTGTACGACGATGCGTAGAGGGGTATTTTAGTCATTACATCTGTAGGTCGAAGACTTTGCTAACGCAGCATTGTCCTTGGGGTCAATATTTTCTTATAGTGATATTAGGAAATATTTAAAATACAAAATATAGCTATTTATATAGTAAAGGCATTTTGGTCATTTTAGTAGCCAAGGCGATGTGTCTTTTAGTCCCCAGAATGGCTCTTAAGTCATGAAAGATTTGAGCTAAGGAATTGATCTTGATAATTATGGTTTTATTTTATTTTATTAATCTAATTTATTATTGGACTAGAATAAAATAAAAGGCCCTAGAGAGAGTATTTATTTTATCTAGTTTAATTGATTAATTAATTATTTAGGGCCCAAGGCCCAAATTGAATAATTAGAAAATAAATCTAGATATAAAGCTAGATAAAAGGCCTGATATTTTATATTGGTTTATTTGAGCTTGCTAATTATTTATTGGGCTGTTTAATAAAATCTAAAAAATAAATAATTAAGATTTATTATTTATGGGTGTTCAAGTCTAGAGTAAATAATTTATTTAGCCTAATGAATAAAATCAAGGGTAAAATAAAATTAAAAAAAATAACACGAAATGGATTCCGTGTTATTTTGCGTGAAGGATAACAGAAAGCATGGAGCTTTCTATTTTCACGCAAATGGCCACTCTCTTAGGGTGTGTAAATGAAAAAGGAAATAAAGCTATGAAGGCTTCACTTTTTCATTGGGAAATTATAGAAAACCAAATGATTCAAAGAAGAAATCCAATTCACAGAAACAAAGGTCTGTGAAACATTTACAGAGAAGAAAAACGTATTGCAAATCCACTTCTTTAAACTTTCACTGACTGTGTTACGGGTACCATTTCAGAAGATTAAAGGCTTCACGTGAATGAGACGCAGTCGACGTTTACAAGGACGTGATCCAATAGCTTCAAATATCATTGTACAGACATTTACATCAGTGCAAAGAGGGCCATTTAATCATAAATGTAAATTTTTTGTTTTCCTAACATGCTTTCTTTTGCCTCTTTAAGTCTTTAGATTGCAATGGAATAATGAAGATTATAGAAGGAATGTTGTTTATGCCTTGTAC
Organism: Voacanga thouarsii; assembly: GCA_026120185.1. NCBI lineage: Eukaryota > Viridiplantae > Streptophyta > Magnoliopsida > Gentianales > Apocynaceae > Voacanga > Voacanga thouarsii. Next base: position 1,874,098 of record JANUWF010001569.1, read on the forward strand.
AAAGACGTTCCATCGGAAAAAATTGTAGAACTTATTTGAAATAAAATACTATATAATTCAACATTTACAAAAAAACAGGTTCTGTTTTATTGTCTTTCTTTTGCTATTTCTTTAGCTTACTCTTTGGTCCCTACACTTCGATATTCAGTTGGGATTTATATATGCTTTCTTGGCCTAATTAGTCCTCTGTAGTGCTTTGCTTTCTTGGTCTATTAGTTTGAATAGTGTGTTCTGTAACACGAGGATATAATATGGTGGATTGAGTTATTAATATGGAATATTGATATATTTTTTTATAAAGATAATTTTAATGTGACTTTAACATCCTGTCTGAATCGAATATGTACATCTTGTTAACTACTTTTACAAGTTGAAAAGGTTTTTCCATTTTCATCAACAGTTTCGGCATTTCCACTTGGCTGTTAGACAGTGTTTTCACTCTTAATATGGGGGGCTAAATCTCTATAAAAGACCAAAGGTTACTAGATCTTAGGTGAATAGCTCTCTTCTTTTTTTGGTTTTCTCCTAATTGAATAGTTTGATTATTTAATTTAAGAATTTAAATTGTATGGAAAAGTTCCTTAGCTTTTGATTTAGTGGAACTGTTGATATTAAAGCTCTTTTTTTTCTTAAGTTGCTTTTAGTTTACAGCAGTTCTTCTGCTAGCTTTGGGGTAGCAAGGTTGCTCAACCTTTTTATCTTCAGGGAAGCAGATTGTTAGTTACAATCAGGTGGGACCATCAAATTCCATAGATAAGCAGTTCCAGAAGTTGTGAGTATCTCTCCATTAATGAAATTGTTCTGCAATATGATTATTTAGCTCAAATCACTACTTTTTCCCCCTCGTCAAATGTTGGTACTACTTGTGTTGGAGCATCTTATCTTATCGCAAAAGGTTGTCAATTGACGCCATAATGTGGTTGCATTCTCAACATCTAATAAGCTCCAACCTTTTGGTGAATGCCTTGATTGAAGTAATCTCCAAACTTGTGAACATATATGTAATTTATACCAAAAAGGACTCTGATATTTCCTACTTGTGCTTCCTAATCTTAGGCTCTGTAATTGATAGTTTTTCTATTCTTACACTGACTGCTTGAATTGATGCTAGGCATAGTGGCACTAATAGTGTATTTAAGATTTAAGTGGTGTATGTTGTGCTTTTTTTTAAAAAAAAATATTACAATTATTATTCTATAACTATTGGTAGAATGAGCCATTTCCGCTCATATGGACAAGCGAAGACCCATCAATATGGTAGGCCCAACTATTTTGGCATGTGGTTTCTTGTCTAAGCTTTTAGGGTACCGGTCTCTCACTGCCTTGTGAAATTTCATAAGGTTCTCATCCATGCTTCAGCATGTGGCTGTTGTATTGTGTCCAAGATAAAAATGAGTTTGCTTATTTAGCACTTTGATATGCTTTCATCTTTCCCAGTTCATTGCTAAGTCTTCTATATTTTACTTGAATTACATGTTTTTAGCGCATGGGTCATAGACATAAGTAAAATGTTGTGTTTACTAGGATATTTTAGTAGCCTAAAAATAAGGAAAATGTTTATTTATGGGGAGATTGAAAAGCACCTTTTTCTTTTTTGGGTGGGGGTGTAGGTGGGGGAATCACATGCTTATTAGTTATGGTTTCACTACTGACTTATGATATTTCGTAAAATGTGCAAATCTTTCAGTTTACCTCTTCCAAAGTAAGAAACTTTATCAAGACACTCCTTTTTTGGACCAAATAGTCTTCATGGTCAGTAGCCGGGACCTACCACTGAGATAAAAGTAAATTTACTTTCATGATATCTAATTACTGTTTGCTTCTTACTGGAAAATGCGATTAACATTATATCATGCAGGTTAACTATCCAACTAATACTGACTTGGCATCAAATGAAATTTCAAGGTAAGCTATCTTGTTGAGATTCTTTCATTTATCATTGTGGCCCTCTAAACTATATCTTGCTGTCATTGATCCATATTGTTCTTTATAGAGTTAAATTCACATCCTCCTGGGTATCCTTATTGCTCAAATAGTCATATTTTTTCATTGTAATTTTTATTTCTGTCGAAGTTGTAACATTTTGAGTATTATATCATTATGGCTCTAGCTGTTGGTTTGAAAGAAAATGGAGGAGCATGTTGCAGAAATGGAGAACAAACAAAGGCAAATAAAAACCATGAAGAGCAGTAGTATGGAAGCATTTAAAACATACCTCTGGGTACTTTAAACCTCTTAGGTTCTGAAAGAATGGATTGAATCTCAGGGACAGCCCCTTCTTGCTCGCTTGATGAAGCTTCCGGTTGAAAACCTGCTAACCTCTTACTCCGCCTTGTTTGCATGAACGATGAATGCCAAAGCTTTCTGGTTGTCGGAATATTCCACTACCTAAATCCTTGTTGGTGAAACAAAGGGTGAAGATGAATGATCTCAAGAGGAGGAATAAATGGTCTCAACCTTCTCCTTGTTTTGTGAAAACAAAAATGTTGAGGAAAATCCTCTCAACCTTCTAGGTGAACCAAAGGGTGAGCAGAAAATCAACAACCCACTTACAACCTCTTGTATTATTTGCTAATATAAAGAACAAGAGAACCAAGGGTCACAACATTAGGAGAGGAGAACCAAAGGTAACGAGAGAGAGAGCTTAGGAAAAGAAAATCAAGTTTTCTTTCTTTCCACACACAGAGACGTGAGCCTCAATTTCCATAATTCTGAGAATTCCAAATAATTCTCTAATTGCAATTAGAACCTATCAAGTTCTCAGAATTATAAATTAGCACAACAATTTCTCTTTCTCGCAATAAACTCCATTATGTTATCAAATAACATATTGAGTATATATTCCTCTTTAACTGAGACCAATTCCTCAACCCAAAATTAATTAGGACTTATGGACTATTTCGATGACCAGAAAGACATATCGCCTTGGCTACTAAAATGACCAAAATACCCATGTTATATAAATAGCTGTATTTTACATTTTAAATATTTTCTAATATCACCATAAGGAAATAGTGACTCCGAGGACAATGCTGCGTTAATAAAGTCTCCGATCTACAGGTGTAATGACTATAATACCCCTCTATACATCGTTATACATTCAGAGAGGAAGAAGTGTACTAACACCTCTCTAAATGACATCTACCATCCTTAGGCCTCTAGTCTAATAATCTACGACTTCCTGGAGTGTTTCCGCTTTCCAAGGGAGCTACCCTAAAGCAAATATCCAAGTCATATTTTCCAGGGCCCTGGACATTTAGATCATTCAAACAACCACAAGGAGCGATATAGTATAGAAACTATCTTGTACAAGTCTGTCTTAACTAACTAGTCACATATACCCAACATGCAAGTATATTGGCCCGACGATAGAACCTCAACTATAGCATATCAAAGTATATGCTTCCAGCTTCATCAAACCACCAACTCATACTCAAGTCGTAGAGTACTAGTCCACGCTGTAGCGGTAGTAGTCTAGGTTTTTACCATATAGTACTTTTTAGAAACTACTGCTATAGGTCTTATTCTACGTATTCGAAACACGCTTATATCATGAAGTGAGTGGACTACTCACTGGCTAAAGGTAAGACATTTCCCATTTGAAATTCATAACATAATAACCTATACATGATGAGATTCCCATTCTCATCAATCAGTTAAGAACAAATGTCTATGTGTTAAGTAATCCGTGATTCATACCTTACTATGAAAGACCTCCATTCACATGGACCACTTACTTAAACACAATGGGTCTTTTTCAAATGACATTGTGCATGAATTAAAATAAATGCACAAACGATTTCTGAAAATAAATTCTTTTATTAAAACATTCAATTTTTATATCAGAAATCTAGTTTAAGAGGGTATACTTTCTAATAATCTCCTACTTGCACTCTAAGGCTAGGTAAGTCCATAGGTATCCACCCCTATGGCATCTAAGTGTCTCTTGAAGATTCTCTCAGCCGAAGGCTTGGTGAATGGATCTGCTAGATTATTCTCAGAGGCAATCTGTTCCACCACGACTTCCTGTCTCTAGATGAAATCCCAGATTAAGTGATACTTCCTCTTGATGTGCTTCCCCTTCTTGTGATTCCGAGGTTCCTTGGATTGTGATACTGCTCCAGTGTTGTCGCAATACATCACAATCGGCCTATCCATATGTGGCACAACTCCAAGTTCTGAAAGGAACTTTCAGAGCCAGACTGTTTCCTTGAATGCCTCCAAAGCTGCCACATACTCAGCTTCCATGGTTGAGTCAGCAATGCAAGATTTCTTGATACTCCTCCATGAAATTGCTCCTCCAGACAATGTGAAGACATATCCACTAGTGGATTTTCTCTCATCCTTATCCGTCTGGAAGTTTGAGTCTGTGTATTCTATAGGAACCAAGTTATCAGCCCTGTAAATCAGCATATAATCTCTCATTTCCTTAAGTTATTTAAGAATATACTTTACAGCTTGCCAATAAACCTCCCCAGGGTTTGACTGATATCTGCTAACTAAACCTATGACAAAGCAGATATCTGACCTAGTACACAGCATGGCATACATGAGACTTCCCACAACCGAAGCGGGAATCCTACTCATTCTGTCCTTTTCTTCTTGAGACTTAGAACAGTCCCTTGAAGAAAATGACAACCCATGTTGCAAGGGATTAGAGCTCCCTTGCATGAGTCCATGTTGTACTTGGCCAGTATCTTGTTAATGTATGCTGCTTGGGATAATCCTAACATTCTCTGCTTCCTATTTCTAAGAAGTCTAATCTCGAGAATGTAGCTGACTTCTCCCAAGTCATTCATACTAAATTGACTAGACATCTAAATCTTTGTATATGACAATAACCCTACATCATTTTCAATGAGTAAAATGTCATCCACATACAAGATAAGAAAAACCACATTAATACCTTCAAGTTTCCTATACACACATGGTTCATTCTCGTTTTGAATAAAATCATAAGATTTTATAGTCTCGTTAAAACGAATGTTCCATGCTCTCGATGCCCGCTTAAATCCATAAATGAACTTCTTAAGCTTGCAAAACAGAGACAAGAAAATAGAACAGAGCATAACAGCAGCATAGAAGCATGAAAACCATACCTCTTGGTGCCTTAAACCTTGAAGATTGAAAGAGAATGGGTTGATTCACAAGAGCAGCTTCTTGCTACCCCTTTGATGAAGTCTCCAATGCAAAAACCACCACATTCCTTCTTCACCTCCGGTGCAATAAATGCCAGGCTTTTCAATTCTCAAAATATTCCACAGCCTAACTTCTAGTTGGTGAACACATAAATGGGTTGAGAAAAGAATCAGTTTTTTTTCCCACACTCTCAGTTGGCTTCCTTTGGTTTCTTATGTCAACAAAAACTAAAAGCCAGTGAAGAAACACCAAAAGCCAGAAAACCAAGAGCCACATGGAAAAAGATTTTATTTTTATTTCTTAATTTTATTTTTCCACACAGAAAGCCAAGAGTCATGAAACCAAAAATAATTATTTTGATAAAAATAATATTCCCGAGATTTAATATTTCAAACACCCGAATATTATTAACAAAATAAATTTTGGCTTCTCCCTAAACTCTTCTGATCTGTGTCCGAAAAAATCTTATGATCCAAGTTATTGGGCCAAAATAATATTTATTATTATTTTTAGACCTGAAAAGCCCAAAATAATAAACATTAATTATTTTTCTTGAGATTAAATAAATAACCCAATAAAAAATTAATGTGCCCAAATGAACCAAAAAATAATTAAACATTAATTATTTATTTATTGGGATTAACTAAATAAATAACCCAATAAATAATTAAGTATTAATTATTTTCCTCTAGTTTAAATCCAAGTTAATTTTCTAATTATTCAAACTGGACCTCGACCCTGAATAATTAATTAACCAATTAAACTAGATAATAAATTTCTCTCAATTTATTTTATTCCAGTCTAATAAATTAAACTTCCTGAATAAAATAAAACCCTCTCAACCGAGATCAATTCTCAGCCCAAAAATTAATTAGGACTTACGGGCTATTCCGAGGATTAAAAAGACACATCGCATTGGCTACTAAAATGATCAAAATACCCCTACAATATAAATAGATGTATTTTACATTTTAAATATTTTCTAATATCACCATAAAGAAGTATTGACCCCAAGGACAATGCTGCATTAGCAAAGTCTTCGACCTACAGGTGAAATGACTAAAATACCCCTCTACACATCGTCGTACATTTAGAGAGGAAGAAATGTACTAACACCCCTTTAAATGACATCTACCATCCTTAGTCTTCTAGTCCAATGATCCACGACATTCTGGAGTGTTTCCGCTTTCCAAGGGAACTACCCTAAAGCAAACATCCAAGTCATGTTTCCTAGGGCCCTAGATATTTAGGTCATTCAGACAACCACAAGGGGTGATATAGTGTAGAAACTATCTTGTATAAGTATATCTTAACTAACTAGTTATATAAACCCAATATACAAGTATATTGGTTTTATGATAGAACCTCAACTATAGCATATCAAAGTATATGCTTCCAGTTTCGCCAGACCACCAACTCATACTCAAGTCATAGAGTACTAGTCCATGCTGTAATGGTAGTAGTCTAGGTTTCTATCATATACTACTTTAGAAACCACTACTACAGGTCCTGTTCTACGTATTCGAAATATGCTTATGTCATAAGTGAGTGAACTACTCACTGGCTAAAGGTAAGCCATTCCTCATTTAGAATTTATAACATAATAACCCAAACATGATGAGATTCTCATTCTCATCAATCAGTTAAGAACAAACGTTTATGTGTTTAAATAATTCATGATCCATACCTTACTGTGAAAAACCTCCATTCACATCGCTCACTTATTTAAACACAATGGGTCTTTTCCAAAAGAAATTGTGCATAAATAAAGAAAATAAATTCACAAACGATTTTTGAAAATAAATTTTTTTATTAAAATATTCGATATTTACATCAGAAATTTAGTCTAAGAGGGCATACATTCCAACAATTTCCTACTTGCACTCTAAGACTAGGTAAGTTCGTAGGTGCCCACTCCTATGGCGTCTAAGTGTCTCTTGAAAACCCTCTCAGCCAAAGGCTTGGTGAATGGATCTGCTAGATAGTTATCTGAGGTAATCTGTTCCACCACACTTCCCGTCTCTGGATGAAATCCCGGATCAGGTGGTACTTCCTCTCGATGTGCTTCCCCTTCTTGTGGTTCTGAGGTTCCTTGGATTGCAATACTGCTCCAGTGTTGTCGTAGTACATCACAATCGGTCTGTCCATATGTGGCACGACTCCAAGTTCTGAAAGAAACTTTCGGAGCTAGACTACTTCCTTGGATGCCTCCGAAGCTGCCACATATTCAGCTTCTATGATTGAGTCAGTAATACAAGATTACTTGATACCCCTCCATGAAATTGCTCCTTCAGACAAGGTGAAGATATATCCACTAGTGGATTTTCTCTCATCCTTATCCGCTGGAAGTCTGAGTCTGTGTATCCTGTAGGAACCAAATCATCAGCCCTGTAAACCAGCATATAATCTCTCGTTCCTTTGAGATACTTGAGAATATGTTTTACAGCTTACCAATGAACCTCCTTAGGGTTTGACTAATATCTGCTAACTAAGCCTACGGCAAAGCAGATATCTGGCTTAGTACACAGCATGGCGTACATGAGACTTCCCACAGCCGAAGCGTAGGGAATCCTACTCATTCTGTCCTTTTCTTCTTGAGACTTAGGACAGTCCCTTGAAGAAAGTGACAACCAATGTCTGCAAGGGATTAGAATTCCCTTGCATGAGTTCATGCTGTACTTGGCCAACATCTTGTCAATGTATGCAGCTTGGGATAATCTTAATATTCTCTACTTCCTATTTCTAAGAAGTCTAATCTCAAGAATGTAGCTGGCTTCTCCCAAGTCCTTCATGCTGAATTAACTAGACAACCAAACCTTTGTAGATGATAATGACCCTACATCATTTCCAATTAGTAGAATGTCATCCACATACAAGACAAGAAAAATCACATTAAACCCCTCAAGTTTCTTATACACGCATGGTTCATCCTCGTTTTGAATAAAATTGTAAGACTTTATAGTCTCGTCAAAACGAATATTCCACGCTCTCGATGTCTGCTTAAATTCATAAATGGACTTCTTAAACTTGCAAACCATATGTTCTTGGCCTTCAACAATAAAACCTTCTGGTTGGGACATATAAATGTCTTCGCTAAGATGGCCATTTAAAAATGCCGTCTTGACATTCATTTGTCATATCTCGTAGTCATAATGACATGCGAAGGCAAGGAGGATCCGGATGGATTTAAGCATGTCTATCGAGGAAAAAGTTTCCTCATAATCGATCAATTCTTTCTGAGTATACCCTTTTGCCACAAGCCTAGTTTTGAAGGTTTCCACCTTCCCATCCACTCCCCTCTTCCTCTTGTATACCCACTTACACCCAATGGGTTTTATCCCTTCAAGTGAAACTACAAGATCCTAAACCTGATTGAAGTATATAAACTCAATCTTAGCTTTCATTGCTTCATGTCATAGATTTACATCGGCATCAGCAATTGCCTCCTCGTATCTAGTGAGGTCTTGTTCCTAATGGTCAGAAATTAGCTGAAAAGCTTCTCCATACCATCTATCTGAAACCTTAGACACTCTCCCACTATGACGAGGCACTATTTGTACAGTCTCTTGAGGCTGTGCCTCTTCTTATTCCACAATCGGGTCAGAAGAAGTTGCTTCCGAAAATAACTTCTCCTCGAGTTCCAACCTAGTTGAACCTTTCGTGGAAGTACTTTGATCATCCTCTAAGTATCTAGCATTGGTACTAAACAGTACTTTCTGCTCCTGAGGATGATAAAAGTAACCACCCTTTGTTCTTTTTGGATACCCAATAAAATAGCAAAATTCTGATCTTGATTCCAACTTGTCGCTCTTGATCAGCACATAAACTAGACAACCCCATATCCTGAGATGATTCAGACTTGACTTATGCCCAATCCACATCTCGTAAGGAGTCCTAGGTACTGACTTGGAAGGTACCAAATTCAGAATATATGTCGCTGTTTCCAGGGCATATCCCCAAAAAGACACTGGAAGAGTAGCATGAGACATCATGCTTCTGACCATTTCCATCAATGTCCTGTTCCTTCTCTCAGCTACTCCGTTCTGCTAGGGTGTCCCCGGTGCAGAGAGTTGGGATACTATCTGATGATATACTATGTAGTCCTTGAATTCACCTAGGAGGTACTCTCCACCACGATCCAATCGTAAGGTCTTGATTAATTTACCTGTCCGACGTTCCACTTCAGCCTTAAACTCTTTGAATTTATCAAAAGAGTCAGACTTGCGTCTTGTCAGGTAAATATAACCAAACCTTGTACAATTATCCATGAAAGTGATGAAGTGCTCAAAACCTCCTCTAGTTGGTGTAGATAAGGGACCACACACATCAGTGTGAACAAGACTTAATACCTTATTGGCCCTATCTGCCTTTGGGGTAAAAAACCTTTTGGTCATCTTTCCCATCAAGCAGGATTCACACTGAGGCCAATTTTCCAATTTCAATTAGCCCAAAGGCCCATCATGGATTAGCCTTTGATTCCTGGTTGAGTTGATATGACCCAACCTTAGATGCCAAAGATATAAGTCATTGATATTGGTCTTTCTCTACTTAGTTAAAGGTTCAGATTGAGTGTTATTTGATTGATTGTTAACAGGGTTTAAATAAAATAGATTTTCATACATATGCCCAGTACATAAGATTTCTCCATCTCTACTGATAGAAATACCAGAATGGAAAGATACAGAATATCCTTGATTTATTAGTTTTGCAACTGAAATCAAATTCTGACGAAAACCAGGTACATATAAAATATCTATTAAAACCACTTTTTTTATTACAATAAAAAACAAGATCTAGCTCTCCCACTACAAGGGCCCAGACTTGTGCTCCATTTCCCACACGTAATCCATGTTCACCCTTCTTGAGTCTTCTAATCTTTCTAAACCCCTGCAAGGAGTTACAGATATGATCAATGCCTCCTGAATCAACAATCCAAATGGAAGTTGATCAAACCATTGATATAGACTCTAGATAGAAAATATTACCTATGGGGTTTTTCTTGGCTTGAAGATTTGGACACTCCTTTTTCTAGTGTTCCTTCTTCTCACATTTGAAGAACTTGCCCTTTAGTTTGTCTTTGGGTTGGGTCTTGGGCTGGGTTGCTGCGTATCCCTTCTTCCTTTTGAATTTTTTGGGCTTGGACCTAGTTCTTGAGGAAGAAGAAGCCTTAGAAATCATGGCCTTTGATTGTGGTTTCATGACCTTCTTTGCCATCTGGAGTTCCTTCATTAACTCAGTCAAACTCATATTTAACTTGCTCATATTGTAATTTAATTTGAACTGAGTAAAGGAATCCGGTAGAGATTCGAGAACCATGTCCATTTAGCTCTCGTGGTCAATGATAGCTCCTATGATTTCTGTCTCCTTGAAAGCAGTAATTATCTTGAGCATATGCTCTCTGACTGATGCTCCCTCAACTATCTTAGTGTTTATTATAGTTCGAAGAGCCTCCTGCCTTGCAGGCCGACTCTTATCCGCGAACATAGTGGCCAATGAATGACTAATGTCATACGCATAAGCCATGTGCTTGTATTTAGACTGGAGCACATTAGACATGGAGGCTAGCATATAGTAACGTGCCATTTCATTAGCCTTCTTCCATACCTTCTCAGCCTCTCGCTCTTCGGAGGTGGAACCTTCCCCAATCACAGGGCAAGTTTCGTAAAAGACATACTTATACTTCTCGGCTGTGAGTATTATGTCCAGGTTCCTCTTCCAGTCCACATAGTTTGGTCCCGTTAACTTATTCTCACGGAGAATAACGGCCAAAGGACTGAAAGAACCTTCCATTATTTCTGAAAAATCGAAAAATAAAAGAAATGATTTAGTTTGTGAAAATAAATTTGTGCACTGAAATTAATTTGGCTCTTAGGAAAACTGACATAACTTCTTAAGAAGATTAACAATTTCCTAAGCTAAGTGTATTAACCACCACAAATTAATTTTCCTTCTAGGTAATGATCTAGAGGATAACTCCATCATGGGGATGGCCGTTTCCTCTCATTTCCTATGAACATTCCTCACACTATAACCTCCAACGTGAGCTGGCCGATTATAGTATGTGTCCCGGATTATTAATTATATCTTTCCATTAGATCTAGATTCTTGTGGTATTCCCATCCTATACGGGTTCACTTCCAGGGTGACACGAGGGGACCCACGATCTCTAATGAGGATCATGATGGAAGCCGTGGGGCCATTGGAACCCCTCTCCCACTTAGTCTTTTAAAATAAAGTTTTCTGAAAAATATCATTTTGAAATTTTCATTAAGTTTTTCCTTAACTCAAAAATAAAATATCTAAATCCATTAAAATCTCTATGTTAAGGATTATATCCTTTTAAATATTTTTTCATGGACTAATTTTATTTAAGTTAAAACTTAATGAGTTCAAAAATTTTCCAATTAAAACTTTTAAGAGACTTTGGTCTCAAGCTCTTTTAACAAAACAATTTTTCTTGTACAAAATAAAATAAAATGGCTTTCTATTTTAACTTACAAAAATATCTAAATCCAATATATTTTCTATGTCAAGGATTAAATCCTTTGAGAAAATATCAAAGGATTAATTTTTGTTCAAGTTAAAATAACCATTTAATTTTTAAAGAAAAATATTTTCCTTATATAAATATTCCCAAAGACTTTGGTTTTTGAGAAAACGCGCACATAGGTACACAAAAAAATAGCATGCTAGAAAACAGTAAACGTTTTCATGCATTTCTATTTTTTAAACCTAAGTGCCCAAATAATAGAATCAAACACATTAATTAATTAATTATCTTATTTAATCCTAAAATCCCTTACTAATATTTTTCATGCAAATATATTCCAAGAATATAAACTATTGCAAAAATATTAACTTCGCTTGGTATGAGACCCAAAACGGAAGAAAAAAAATTACAAAAATTACAAAAATTAACTGGAGGTTCACGTACACCTGATGTACCGGATCTGCACTCAATTGCACTGCGGTCCACCGCTCGCCCGGTGCACCTGCCGCACTTGATCTCCAGCTGTTGCAACCCGCGTGCTGCTCCGCTCGCCCATGACCCGTGCTTGCACCCGCCCGCCCGTGTTGCGCCTGCACGACCCGTTCATCAACCCGGCAACCCACACGCGAATTGAATTTGCAATTGCAAATTGGCTCCAATTCCAACCACAAGCCGGCTCAAACTGACACGGCTGCAGGCACAAAACAGCGGCGGCTCGGCTCCAGTGGCGGCTTAGGAATAGTAACCTTCTTCTCCGTGATGTTTTCCTGCATTCTGTCTGCATTTTTTTTTCTTTTGTTTCTCTTGCAGTGGCTTCTTTAGACATTTTTCATTCAAAAAACTCATCTAAACCAAAACCACAACCGCCTATACCCTTTCAAATTGGGTTTACGATAGAATTATGAAAGCAAAAAATTTACAGTGCACCCTATACTTCCACTGTGAAGCTTACAATCATGCCTATCCTGTACCAAAACAATGAAGGATCACAGATTTCAGCACCAAATAATGATCTTCTCCATTTTTATTAACTAACATACTCCTTAAGCCAATCAAATCACATTCTCTGATACCACTTAAAGGATTTGAGAACAAACAGAGAGCATGCATACGGGAACAAAAATGGAGACAAGAAAATAGAACAGAGCATAATAGTAGCATAGAAGCATGAAAATCATACCTCTTGGTGCCTTAAACCTTGAAGATTGAAAGAGAATGGGTTGATTCACAAGAGCAGCTTCTTGCTACCCCTTTGATGAAGTCTCCAGTGAAAAAACCACCACCTTCCTTCTTCACCTCCAGTGCAATGAATGCCAGGCTTTTCAATTCTCAGAATATTCCACAGCCTAACCTCTAGTTGGTGAACACAGAAATGAGTTGAAAAGAGGATCAGTTTTTTTTTTGTCCCACACTCTCGGTTGGCTTCCTTTGGTTTCTTATGTTAACGAAAACCAAGAGCCACACCGGGAGAGATTTTATTTTTATTTCTTAATTTTATTTTTCCACACAGAAAGCCAAGAGTCATGAAATCAAAAATAATTATTTTGATAAAAATAATATTTCCGAGATTTAATATTTCAAACACCCGAATATTATTAACAAAATAAATTTTGGCTTCTCCCTAAACACTTCTGAACTGTGTTCAGAAAAATCCTATGGTTCAGGCTATTGGGCCAAAATAATATTTATTATTTTTCTTGGACCCAAAAAATTCAAAATAATAAACATTAATTATTTTTCTTGGGATTAAATAAATAACCCAATAAATAATTAATGTGCCCAAATGAACCAAAAAATAATTAAACATTAATTATTTATTTCTTGGGATTAATTAAATAAATAACCTAATTAATAATTAAGTATTAATTATTTTCCTCTAGTTTAAGTCCAAGTTAATTTTCTAATTATTCAAACTGGACTTCGGTCCTGAATAATTAATTAACCAATTAAACTAGATAATAAATTTCTCTCAATTTATTTTATTCCAGTCCAATAAATTAAACTTCCTGAATAAATAAAACCCTCTCAACTGAGATTAATTTCTCAACCCAAAAATTAATTAGAACTTACGGGTTATTCCGAGGATCAAAAAGACACATCGCATTGGCTACTAAAATGACCAAAATATCCCTACTATATAAATAGATATATTTTGCATTTTAAATATTTTCTAATATCACCATAAGAAAAAATATTGACCCCAAGGACAATGTTACATTAGCAAAATCTTCGACGTACAGGTGAAATAACTAAAATATCCTTCTACACATCGTCGTGAATTTAGAGAGGAAGAAGTGTACTAACACCCCTCTAAATGACATCTACCATCCTTAGGCTTTTAGTCCAATGATCCACGACTTTCTGAAGTGTTTCCGCTTTCCAAGGGAGCTACCCTAAAGTAAATATCCAAGTCATATTTCTCAGGGCCCTGGATATTTAGATCATTCAGATAATCACAAGGGGCGATATAGTATAGAAATTATCTTGTACAAGTTTGTCTTAACTAATTAGTTACATAAACCCAATATGCAAGTATATTAGTTCTACGATAGAACCTCAACTATAGCATATCAAAGTATATGCTTCCAGCTTCGCCAAACCACCAACTCATACTCAAGTCATAGAGTACTAGTCCACGCTGTAACGGCAGTAGTCTAGGTTTCTACTATATAGTACTTTATAAATCACTACTACAGGTCCTATTCTACGTATTCGAAATACGCTTATATCATAAAGTGAGTTACTAGCTAAAGGTAAGCCATTCCCCATTTGGAATTCATAACATAATAACCTAAACATGATGAGATTCCCATTCTCATTAATCGGTTAAGAACAAACGTTTATGTGTTTAAATAACCCATGATCCATACATTACTGTGAAAGACCTCCATTCACATGACTCACTTATTTAAACACAATAGGTCTTTTTCAAAAAAAATTGTGCACAAATAAAGAAAATAAATTCACAAAGGATTTCTGAAAATAAATTTTTTTATTAAAATATTCGATATTTACATAAAAAACCTAGTCTAAGAGAGCATACATTCCAACAAGTTTACGCCCAGTCCACATCTCATAAGGAATCCTAGGTACTGATTTGGAATGCACCAAGTTCAGAATATATACCGTTGTTTCTAGGGAATATCCCCAAAAAGACATTGGAAGAGTAGCATGAGACATCATGCTCTGGACTATTTCCATCAATGTCCTGTTTCTTCTCTCAGCTACTCCGTTATGTTGGAGTGTCCCCGATGCAGAGAGTTGGGATACTATCTCATAATGTATCATATAGTCCTTGAATTCACCCAAGAGGTACTCTCCACCATTATCCGATCGTAAGGTCTTGATTAATTTACCTATCTGACGCTCCACTTCAGCCTTAAACTCCTTGAATTTATCAAAAGAGTCAGACTTGTGCCTCATCAGGTAAATATAACCAAACCTTGTACAATCATCCGTGAAAGTGATAAGGTACTCAAAACCTCCTCTAACTGGTGTAGACAAGGGACCACACACATCAGTGTGAATAAGACTCAATATTTCCTTGGCTCTATCCGTCTTCAGAGTAAATGACCTTTTGGTCATCTTTTTCATCAGACAGGATTCACACTGAGGCCAATTTTTCAATCTCAATAAACCCAAAGGCTCATCATGGATTAGCCTCTGAATCCTGATTGAGTTGATGTGACCCAACCTCAGATGCCAAAGATATGAGTCATTGATATTGATCTTTCTCTTCTTAGTTAAAAATTCAGATTGAGCGTTCTTTGATTGATTGTTAATAGGGTTTAAGAAGAATAGATTTTCATACATGTGCCCAGTACATAAAATTTCTCTATTTTTACTGATAGAAATACCAGAATGGAAAGAGACAGAATATCCTTGATTTATTAGTTTTGCAACTGAAATTAAATTCTGAAGAAAACCAGGTACATATAAAATATATTTTAAAACCACTATTCTATTCCAGTAAAAAATAAGATCTAACTATTCCACTGCAAGGGCCCAGACTTGTGCTCCATTTCCCACACGTAGTCCATGTTCGCCCGTCTGGAGTCTTCTAATCTTTCTAAACCCCTATAAGGAGTTACAAATATGATCAGTGGCTCCTGAATCAATAATCTAAGTGGAAGTTGATCCAACAATTGATATAGACTCTAGATAGAAAACATTACAAGTGGGATTTTTCTTGGCTTGAAGATCTGGACACTCCTTTTTCCAGTGTCCCTTCTTCCCACATTTGAAGCACTTGCCATTTGGTTTGTCTTTGGACTGGGTCTTAGGTTGGGCCGCTGTGTTTTCCTTCTTCCTTTTGAACTTTCTGGGCTTGGGCTTGAGAAAGAATCTTTAGCAATCATGGCCTTTGATTGAGGCTTTATGACCTTCTCTGCCATCTGGAGTTCCTTTATTAACTCAGTTAAACTCATGTTCAACTTGTTTATATTTTAATTCAACTTGAGCTGAGTAAAGGAACCTGGTAGAAGCTCGAGAACCATATCCACTTGGCTCTCGTAGTAAATAACAGTCCCTAAGATTTTCGCTTCCTCGAAAGCAGCAATCATCTTAAGCATGTGCTCTCTGACTGATACTCCCTTAGCCATCTTAGTGTTAATTATAGTTCGAAGAGCTTCCTGCCTTGCAGGCCGGTTCTTATCTACGAACATAGTGACCAATGACTGACTAATATCATACGTAGAAGCCATATGCTCGTGTTTTAACTGGGGCACATTAAAAATGGAGACTAACATATAGCAACGTGCCATTTCGTCAGCCTTCTTTTATGCCTTCTCAACCTCTTGTTCTTCGACGGTAGAAGAACTTTCCCCAATCACAGGGTAGGTCTCGTAAAGGACATACTTATATTCTTCGGCTGTGAATATTATGTCCAGGTTCCTCTTCCATTCTATATAGTTTGGTCCCGTTAGCTTATTCTCCTTGAGAATAACAGCCAATGGACTAAAAGAACATCCCACCATTTCTAAAAAATCAAAAAATAAAAGAAATGATTTAATTTGTGAAAACAAAATAAATTTGTGCACGATAATTAATTTAGCTCTTAGGAATACTGACATAGCTTCTTAGGAAGATTAACAGTTCACTAAGCTAAGTGTATTAACCACTACAAATTAATTTCCCTTCTAAGTAATGATCTGGAGGATAACTTCATCGAGGGGATGGCCGTTTCCTCTCATTTCCTATGGACATACCTCGCACATATAACCTCCAACGTGGGCTGGCCGATTATAGTACGTGTCCCGGGTTATTAATTACATCATTCCATTAGATCTAGATCCTTGTGGTATCCCCATCCTATATGGGTTCACTCCTAGGGTGACGCGAGGGGACCAACGATCTCTAATGAGGATCGTAATGGAAGCCGTGAGGCCGTTGGAACCCCTTTCCCACTTAGTCTTTTAAAAGAAAGGTTTTCTCAAAAATATCCTTTTGAAATTTCCATTAAGTTTTTCCTTAACTCAAAAATAAAATATCTAAATCCATTAAAATCTCTTTGTCAAGGCTTATATCCTTTGAAAGATTTTTCCATGGACTAATTTTATTTAAGTTAAAACTTAATGATTTCAAAAATGTTTCAATTAAAACTTTCTAGAAACTTTGGTCTCAAGTTTATTTGACAAAATAATTTTTCTTGTGCCAAAATTAAAACAAAATGGCTTTCTATTTTAACCTTACAAAAATATCTAAATCCAATATATTTTCTATGTCAAGGATTAAATCCTTTGAGAAAATATCAAAGGATTAATTTTTGTTCAAGTTAAAATAACCATTTAATTTTTAAAGAAAAATATTTTTCTTATAAAAAATATTCCCAAAGACTTTGGTCTTTGAGAAAACGCACACATAGGTACTCAAAATAAATAACATACTAGAAAATAGTAAACGTTTTCATGCTATTCTATTTTAAAACCTAAGTGCCCAAATAATAGAATTAAATACATTAATTAATTAATGGTCTTGTTTAATCTTAAAATTCCTTACTAATATTTTCATGCAAATATATTCCTCGAATATTAACTATTGCAAAATATTAATTTCGCCTGGTATGGGACCTAAAATGAAAAGAAAAACGCAAGAAAAAGAAAAATTAAAAAATTTCTCCTTGGTTCACTGCAACCGCCACACTGGATCATGCACCCATCTACACTATGGTCCACTGCACCCACCGCACAGAACCAGGACCCACGAGAAAACCAGAGTGCGGACGGCCTTCCAGACCATAGCCGGCGTCGGTTCCATCACCCTAAGCCGGTGCCGGTTCTGGTCTGGACCGCTAGGACTGGCCTTCTAGACCATAGCTGGTGCCGGTTCCGGTCTGGACGCTGGATCCTGCAATTTTTTTTGCGAATTTCTTCTGCACAGCTTCTACACCCGCCCCCTGATTTTTCCTCTTAGCTTCTGGCTTCGATGGCTCTCCGATTTCATACCAAATACAATGAAATCAACCAAAACCAACAATCGCCTATACCCTTTCAAATTGGGTTTACACGGTTGTTCTATGAAAGCATGAAAATTACAGAGGGCCTATGCTTCTACTGTGAAGCTTACAAAAACACCTTTCCCATACTAAAATAGCGAAGGACCACAGGTTTAAGCACCAAACAATGATCTTCTCAATTTTTATTAACTAACATGCTCCCTAAGTTAATCAAATAACATTCTCCGATACCAATTGTTGGTTTGAAAGAAAATAGAGGAGCATGTTGCAGAAACAGAGAACAAATAGAGGCAAAGAAAAACCATGAAGAGCAGCAGCATGGAAGCATTTAAAACATACTTCTGGGTGCCTTAAACCTCGTAGGCTGTGAAAGAATGGATTAAACCTTAAGGACAGCCCCTTCTTGCTCGCTTGATGAAGCTTCAGGTTGAAAACCTGCTAACCTCCTACTCCGCCTTGTTTGCATGAATGATGAACGCCAAAACTTTCTGGTTGTCGGAATATTCCACTGCCTAAATCCTTGTTGGTGAAACAAAGGGTGAAGAGGAATGATCTCAAGAGGAGGAATGAATGGTCTCAACCTTCTCCTTGTTTTGTAAAAACAAAAACATTGAGGAAGAAAATCCTCTCAACCTTCTAGGTGAACCAAAGGGTGACCAGAAAATTAACAACCCACTCACAACCTCTTGTATTCTTTGCTAATATAAAGAACAAGAGAACTAAGGGTCACAATATCAGGAGAGGAGAACCAAAGGTCACGAGAGAGAGAGAGCTTAGGAAAAGAAAAGCAGGTTTTCTTTCTTTCTACACACAGAGACGTGAGCCTCAATTTCCATAATTCTGAGAATTCCAAATAATTCTCTAATTACAATTGGAACCCATCAAGTTCTCAGAATTATAAATTGGCCCAACAATTTCTTTTTCTCGCAATAAACTCCATTATGTTATCAAATAACATATTCAGTATATATTCCTCTTTAACTGAGACCAATTCCTCAACCCAAAATTAATTAAGACTTACGGGCTATTCCGGGGACCAAAAAGACACATCGCCTTGGCTACTAAAATGACCAAAATACCCCTACTATATAAATAGATGTATTTTGTATTTTAAATATTTCCTAATATCACCATAAGAAAATATTGACCCCAAGGACAATACTGCGTTAGCAAAGTCTTCGACCTACAGGTGTAATGACTAAAATACCCCTCTATACATCGCCGTACATTCAGAGAGGAAGAAGTGTACTAATACCTCTCTAAATGACATCTACCATCCTTAGACCTCTAGTCCAATGATCCACGACTTCCTGGAGTGTTTTCGCTTTCCAATTGAGCTACCTTAAATCAAACATCCAAGTCATGTTTCCTAGGACCCTGGACATTTATATCATTCAGACAATCACAAGGGGCGATATAGTATAGAAACTATCTTGTACAAGTTTGTTTTAACTAACTAGTCACATATACCCTATATACAAGTATATTGGCTCGACGATAGAATCTCAACTATAGCATATCAAAGTATATGCTTCCAACTTCATCAGATCACCAACTCATACTCAAGTCGTAGAGTACTAGTCCACGCTGTAGCGGTAGTAGTCTAGGTTTCTACCATATAGTACTTTTAAGAAACCATTACTACAGGTCCTATTCTACGTATTCGAAACACGCTTATATCATGAAGTGAATGGACTACTCACTGGCTAAAGGTAAGCCATTCCCCATTTGGAATTCATAACATAATAACCTAGACATTATGAGATTCCCATTCTCATCAATCGGTTAAGAACAAATATCTATGTGTTAAGTAACCCGTGATCCATACCTTACTATGAAGGACCTCCATTCACATGGACTACTTACTTAAACACAATGGGTCTTTTTCAAACGACATTGTGCACAAATTAAAATAAATTCACAAAGGATTTCTGAAAGTAAATTCTTTTATTAAAATATTTGATTTTTATATCAAAAATCTAGTCTAAGAGGGCATACTTCCCAACACTAGCTTGAATCAATTTGGGTAGAACGACACTGTGGCATCAAGAGATGGTGACTCAGAATTGGATAAATCTTTTATGGCCTCTGTTCTCTCTTTGGATGATGGGAATTGGTCATATCAAGTTGAAAATTTTACTCGCCTATTCTATGATTTGAATGATAAATTTCCATTGGTTAAGTAACCATCTCCTTCTTCTATGCTTGCTCAAATGCTACCAGAATATATGCCAATATCTTCATCAAAGGATGTAGATCTAAGACCTGGACTAATAGAATCTTTACCAGATGGAACATTCAATTCTAACATCTATCAGCATCCGCATATTGAAAGTTACTTCTTCTGATTGCACTAAGCTATACACACACCCTTCTTTTCTTGACCAGAAAAAGAAGTCTATTAACACTAGAATAAAAGGGAAAAAGAGAAAAGCTTTATGGCTCTGTATGTGATAATGTCTCAATTTCTCTCTCCCAGATATTTTAGTAATGTTGATTGCTTTTTATATTAAAGTAAGCCACCACAATTGTTATGAACTATTTTTTTATCTATCCTGCAACCAGTAAAGATGTTGGATGATTTCTTGAGATTAGCTAAAGAAATAATATAAGGAATCTGGAAACATATGGTGTTCTTGCTGGCTCTTTGGTAATTCCTGTTTCAGTTAATAGGAATAAGTTTGAATTCATATGTATGTGTCATCTAATAAATAGTACTTCATCTGTTCAGAAAAATAGGGTTTTCCATCTAACCACATTAATAATCCCTAAGTAAGAGTCGACCTCAGACTCGATAAGTGATGTTTTTTTATTTCTCAGTAATGTCTTGCATTGGTTGCTTGAGTATTTTGGCTTCTTTCTCTTCCAGTACTCCCCAACCAAATATATAATTGAGAAAACCAGAAGGGCATGTGAAATGAAATGGAAATTGGAAAGAAAATCTATTATCCCCCATGATTGCTCTTCTGTATGGTTTCATTGGTAATCAACTCTAAGCCAGTAATTAGCTAATTGCAAATTGGATGAAATTTAACATATTAAAAATCAAAACAAAATCACAAACAAACTTTATCCATTGTAAAAAGGAATAAAAGGGACCAAAATCAGAATTAAAGATAATGTTTGATACTAAAAATACCAATAATATTCATAACAAAATCCATTGACACACACAACACACCAGAAAATAGCACAAAAACAAAAAAAAAAAAAGATCAAAATAAAAATATAATGTTATTAAATAACAACATTATTATATGTTATCATATAATATTACGTGTCATTATATTATTATTAGGAATTATTTTCTTACTTTTTCCATTTTCAGATCTCTTTTGGAGTGGTCTGCGTTTAATTTCTAGAAGTTTTTCATTTGAAATTTTTATAAATTTGTCTTTTATATTACATTTTGGAATGTGTTTGTATAAAATTTTCACCCATTGGGTAAAGTTTATAGGCCTTATTTTTCTTTAATCATAAGGAGCTTCCTTTAGGTGAAATGGTCACATTAAAAAATAAAAACTTTGTTCTGGTTTGGTCTTTTCTGTTGCTGAATGTAGTCTCTGTTCGTCAGGTTTCATTTGGATCATGAATTTGTAGTAAAATAAAACTGAAGGAAATGGGAACAAGTTTGATTTTCCCCTACTTATTCTCTCCGATTAAATGGAATTTGATTGTGGAGACGTTTTGACTTTATTTGAAGGTTAAGAAAATTGAAATGCGAATGACATCTGTTCCCAAGATTTAAAATTTTCATTTGAAAATATCTTGTTTTCCTTCTTGTTTACTTGAAAGCTAGGCATGATCTTTTGGAAATATTTTGTAGTCGTTTTTCTTCACAATATTCAAGACATCCACATGTACATCATATGGTGTATGCAATTAGTTTTCTATAATCAAATTTGTATATTTGTGATAATTGTTTCATTGGCAAAAGACAGTTAATTCTGGTTTGTGCATGGTAGTTATCAATTCCATGGTAGCGTGTAACAGATATAATATTGACAACACCAGAATTGTTTGTAAGTTCTATGCCAATCTACTAGCTTTACTTTTCAAGAAGTTGAAGTTTTGAATTATGTTAAAGTTTCTTCTTATGAATTTGTTTTCTCTTGTAACAAATAGGTTTATGCTATTGTTATATCTTGTACTTTTTGTGTATAGAGGTTGGTAACCCACCCTTGTTGCTCTGGCTCATCTCACCTCCTTTCCATGTAACTCCCCCGAGCCAATAGCCTCAATTAAACTTTGGGGGTGGACTTATATATTAAATTTCTATGCTAGAACTTTCAAAAAGTTTAATTTTTGCAGTACTTTATTTCTTTCCTATATTTGCAAAATTACTTTCTCAAATATGGCTAGGAAGTGACTCTTAGCTCAGATGTTTACTTAGCATTGTAAATATTCTCATAAATGCTTACAGTTTATAAATTATCTTGTGGAACAGACCAGTGGCCATTAGAGGACGTACTTGCTTACTATTGCCTGTTACATGCTGATAATTTCAGGTATCTAAGATACTGTATCTTATGTTTGTCTTTTGTTCATGTGCTAAATCGTTTAATGCATTATATTTCCTTGATCTTTTTTCCATTTTCTTTAGGTCTAAAAGAGTTATTGAACTTGGATTAGGCTATGGATTAGTAAATGTTGTGGTCACAAAAGCACAAGAAGTTGTCATATCAGACGGGAACCCCCAAGTAGTTGATTGTATCCTTTTGGTTGTCTTTGATAGTGGCCTGGATAAATCAATTCATGCATTGGATTGGCTGTATGATATGCACCTTACACTTTGTTATTCGCTTTTTTTAATAAGTGAGAACTTCCATTGATATTGGACAAATGGGAGCACCCTGTACTCAAAACACAAGATATTTACAAAATGTAACCAAATGATGTCTTAGGAGTCAAGATATACACCAAATAAATCACATATTTGAAAATGCCATTAAAGCTAGCTGGGATACATGATTTTCTTCATGGATTTGGCTATTCGTTATTTTCCTCTTACCCAACATTAAACTTTGATCTTTTCTATTTTCTGCAAAACTAGAATTTGGTTTGACCATTTTTTATTAGCTCATGCTTTTTGCATTCGTGGAGTTATTGAATAATCTTACAATATAACTGTTGAACTTCTTGTTACTTGCACTAAGCTAATAACACATGATTTCTCCACTTCAATATTGCTTAAAATACCTTACGAATCCTGTCATTCTGAGGTTCTTATTAACATTCAAAGATTTAGCATAGCATAGAGGCTAACTCTGGAGCACTTGGTGCTTCAAAATTGAAATCAATGGTATTGCATTGGAATCATGAGGAAGTAGTAGATTTCTCAAACAACGTTGACATTATTGTTGCAAGTGACTAGTAATTACTCTCCCTTTTAACTTTGTTTTGTTTTTTCTCTTTACACTTGAGATAAATACATTTTCCATTACTCCATCGTATAAGTGATTTATATAATTATATTGAATCTTGGGTTGCTAGCCCTCAAATTAGGCATGTTAAAATACACTTCTAAAGCCACGAGATTTATACGTATGCTTACAAAACTATACTTTGTTTCTCTGGGTTTGCAAAATAACTTTGTCAGTCTGACTTTGTGTTTTATGTACCTTTGACATGCAGGTTATATCATCTTTAGTAGTATTAATGCTTATATAAGCACATTTTTTATTAACTAGGTCACTGTCCTTTGGAAGTCTTTGTTGGCAAAATCCTTAATTTTTTAATGCATGAGAGCCTGCACATTTGCACTGACCAGCAAATAAATTATCCAAACATGTGTACACTTCTCGCATAGAGAAGGGCAATGGATTCCATCTTTGTTAGCAGGACTGACCCCAAGCTTGGAGCCTAGAATCTTATCACATTGGAAACCAATTAAAAGTCGTTAATATCTAATAGAAAAAGAAGTTGGCCTAGGCTTTTAGTCAACCTTAGCCTATCTTTGGTACCCAAATTGAAGCCTCTGAAATTCTTCAGTGCCTTTGGGCCCTCTGCTTGCATTAGCGAGACAAAAAGTGCTTTTCATATTGTCCCTTTATTTTTGTTAAGTCCATTTGTCCGTTCTTTTAATTTTGATTCATTACTTTGTAGTACCTTTTTCAAAGAATTCCACAAGGACCTTGCTCAAACTCTCAGATTCCTATTAAGTAAAGAAAGCCTCTCTGAAGCTAAACTTTTTAGCCCCAAAAGAGGCGATTCATTGGACAAGTTTCTATTGAAAATAAAAGATAGCGGCTTATAGTTTAACATAACATAGATTTATGATTTGGAAGTGTGGAGCCATCATAAAAAATATGCCAATGCTGATGAAGATGGTTATTGCAAAAAATGGTTTTATTTATGGAGCCTTGGCGCAAAAAAATGCAAGATGTTCAAAAAACCATTGATTCCCTTGCCTCTAGCAAAAACAAAGCCTTTGTTTGAAGATTTTTGTTTTTCTAAACAAAGCCATTATATGAGATAATACTTCGTATATTTTTAATATCTATACAAAACAATTAGTCATTATTCAATATAAAAGAGATCTTAAGAAAAAAAACATATATAGTTTAGTAAAAATACCAAAAAAAAAATTAAAATATTTTTCTAACACGATGGGTAGAAACTTCCACGTGTAGCGTGGAGACATCAACTAGTCTAAATTTATATTCTAAATACCAAAAGGGAATTGAATTGTCCATATTATTTTTTTAAGAATATTTTTTAAAAAAATATTTTCAATTTCTTTAATGAATGGTGTAGATTTTAAAATCTTTCTACCTAAATTTTTCAATGGTTGAGATTAGTTTGGTCGTCATGGGTAAAATAGTCAATAAACATGTATAATATTAATTTTTAACAAAAAAATTATGAAAATTATTTATAACTATTAATAACCATATTAATAATTATACACTTATTTATTCTATTATTAACTATTAATAACCATATTAATAACTCATGGACAATAATGCCAAAAACCTAATCACATTAATGAATTTGTCAAAATGCATAGAAAATTAGGACAGCTAATAAGATGAAAATTCTATTACAAATGTAATTAGAATACCAATGGGTTATTTTTTAGTAAGTGACAAAAACTGTCAACATTTTGGTGTATAGAAAATATAAAAATAAAATACCACATAACAAAAATAAAAAAATAGACATATAGATAAAAAAGACAATAAAAATTAGTTCAACTAAATGTCAAAAGAGAATTGAATTGTCCATATTATTTTTCTAAGAATTTAAAAAAAAATCTTTTCAACTTCTTTAATGAATGGTGTAGATTTTAGAATTTTTCCGCCTAAACTTTTCAATGGTTGAGATTAGTTTGGTCGTCATGAGTAAAATAGTCATTGAATATGTATAATATTATTTTTAACAAAAAAAAATTATGAAAATTATTTACAACTATTAATAACCATATTAAAAACTATACACTTATTTATTATATTATTAACTATTAATAACCATATTAATAACTCATGGACAATAATGCCAAAAAACCAATCATATTAATGAATTTATCAAAATGTATAGAGAATTTGGACAGCCGATAATATGAAAATTATTTTACAAATGTAATTAGAATACCAATGGGTTATTTTTGAGTAAGTGGCAAAAAAAGGACAACATTTTGGCATATATAAAATATAAAAATAAAAATAAAATACCACATAACTAGAACAAAAAAATAGACATATATATCAAAAAGACAATAAAAATTAGTTCAACTAAATGTCAAAAGGGAATTGAATTGTCCATATTATTTTTCTAAGATTTTTTTTTAAAAAAAAAAATCTTTTCAACTTCTTTAATGAATGGTGTAGATTTTAAAATCCTTCCACCTAAACTTTTCAATGGTTGAGATTAGTTTGGTCGTTATGGGTAAAATAGTCATTAAACATGCATAATATTATTTTTAACAAAAAATTATAAAAATTATTTATAATTATTAATAACCATATTAATAACTATACACTTATTTATTCTATTATTAACTATTAATAATCATATTAATAACTCATGGACAATAATGCCAAAAAATCAATCATATTAATGAATTTGCCAAAATACATAGAGAATTAGGATAGCCGATAACATGAAAATTTTGTTATAAATATAATTAGAATACCAATGGGTTATTTTTGAGTAAGTGGCAAAAAACATCAACATTTTGGCATATATAAAAAATAAAAATAAAAATAAAAATAAAATACCATATAACAAGAACAAAAAAAAAAAAAAGAAGACATACAGATAAAAAAAACAATAAAAATTAGTTCAACAAAATTATAAACCACACACACATATTCTGATAAGAAAAATTAACTATGAAAATTACTCAAAAGCAAAGATACCATCATGACCATAAAAGCCAAACAAATTCTCCACAAAAGAAGAATAGATGAGGAGGCAAAATGACAACAAAACTCAAGAAAAGAAATCAAATACTTTAAAAAGGCACAGGCATATTTATAACATTAAAAAAATAAAATACCATCAATAAGTTCACAGGTCAACAACACTCAAATAAGACAAATGCTCCAATTTAATATAATTTTATAACAAAAATATAATTAGAATAACATCAGAAAAAAGAGAACAGAAAGAGGAAAAACGATAAACAGTAATCATAGAAATGTACTTCAAATGTTTATCAACTCATAACCGTAGTAGCAAATGTTTCTACTATTTTTGAGTTGTTATAACTCTTTAATTTCTTAGTATATCTATGAGCATATCTTCTTGTGATTGATTAGTTAGCTCATATGTTCTATCAGTTCATATTGGATGGTTGTTATTATTTCTTTAAAAGTTTTGGGCTTCTTCATATTTATTTTTGCAGCATCGTTTTGATTTTTTTAAGTATTTTATTAAGTTCAATTCGGTTCGTCATTTTTTATCTGAGTTTCTTTTTGAAGGAAAACGCAGAAACAGGGGAGCCATGGACGGGAAAAAAAAAACAGAGGAAAAAAAACTAAACGCGAGCCATAAAGGCCATGCGGAAGCGTGAAGATCATACCTTTGCGTTCCTTAACCCTCCTAGGTTGCGTAGGAACAGATTGAACGGCTGGAATCGCCTCGCTTTGCACACTTGAAGGAGCTTCCGGTTGAACACCCGCTAGCCTTTGACTTCGTCTTGTTTGCATTAACGCTTAGCTCTCCAGCTCTCGGGATATTCCTCAGCCTAACCTCTAGTCGATGAACACTATGGTGAAGAGGAAGTGTCTCAATTCTCCTTGGTTTACCTGCTATTGGTTAGCAAAGTCCAAGGAGAAACAAAGAAGAAGGAGAGAGACCTTGAGAGAGAGAGACCCACGTGAGGTGTGGCTTGGGAAAGGAAAAATTAGGGTTTTTTTTTCAAAGAGTTGTTTATCTTTTAGCCTAAACTAGGTCTCTCAATCTCTGATAAACATCTCCCCGGGATTTCAAAATACCCGGATGTTATCCTGAGAAACAGTTTGGCCTAACCTTAAACTCCTCTTAACCGTATCTGGAAAAAAACCTAAGGTCCAAGGTATTGGGCCAGATAAATATTTATTATTTTTCTTGGACCCAAAAGGCCCAAAATAATAAATATTAATTATTTATTTTCTGGGCTTACATAAGTAACCCAATAAATAATTAATGAGCCCAAATGAACCATAATAATTAATCTTTAATTATTTATTTCTTGGGCCTACATAAATAACCCAATAAATAATTAAACATTAATTATTTCCCCTAGTTTAAGCCCAGGTTAATTTCTTAATTATTCATACTGGACCTAGGCCCTAAATAATTAATTAACCAAATAAACTAGATAATTAATTTCTCTCAACTCCTATTTTATTTATTTATTTATTTATTTTATTCCAGTCCAATAATACATTAGACTTCCCGAATAAAATAAAATAAAACAAAATAAAATAAAATCCTCTTCAATCGAGACCAATTCCTCAACCCAAAAATAGTTAGGACTTACGGGCTATCCCGAGGACCAAAAAGACACATCGCCTTGCCTACTAAAATGACCAAAATACCCCTGCTATATAAATAGCTGTATTTTGCATTTTAAATATTTCCTAATATCACCATAAGGAAATATTGACCCCAAGGACAATGCTTGCGTTAGCAAAGTCTCCGACCTACAGGTGAAATGACTAAAATACCCCTCTACACATCGCCGTACATTTAGAGAGGAAGAAGTGTACTAACACCCTCTAAATGACATCTACCATCCTTAGGCTTCTAGTCCAATGATCCACGACTTCTGGAGTGTTTCCGCTTTCAAGGGAGCTACCCTAAAGCAAACATCCAAGTCATGTTTCCCAGGGCCCTGGATAATTTAGACCATTCGGACAACCATAAGGGGCGATATAGTGCAGAAACTATCTTGTATAAGTCTGTCGTAACTAACTAGTCACACATACCCAACATGCAAGTATATTGGCCCTATGATAGAACCTCAACTACGACAAATCAAAGTATATGCTTCCGACTTCGCTAGACCACCAACTCATACTCAAGTCGTAGAGTACTAGTCCACGCTGTAGCGGTAGTAGTCTAGGTTTCTACCATATAGTACTTTGAGAAACCACTACTACAGGTCCTGTTCTACGTATTCGAAATACGCTTATGTCATGAAATGAGTGGACTACCCACTGGCTAAAGGTAAGCCATTCCCTATTTGGAATTCATAACATAATAACCTAAACATGATGAGGTTCCCAGTCTCATCAATAGGTTAAGAACAAATGTTTATGTGTTAAATAACCCGTGATCCATACCTTACTGTGAAAGACCACCATTCACATGGATCACTTATTTAAACACAATGGGTCTGTTCCAAACGAAAATTGTGCACAAACAAAAAGTAAATTCACAAATAATTTCTGAAAATAAATTCTTTTATTAAATAATTCGATTTTACATCAGAAACCTAGTCTAAGAGGGCATACAATCCAACAATCTCCCACTTGCACTCTAAGACTAGGTAATTCCATAGGTGCCCACCCCTATGGCGTCTAAGTGTCTCTTGAAGACTCTCTCAGCCAAAGGCTTGGTGAATGGGTCTGCTAGATTGTTTTCTGAGGGAATATGCTCCACCACGACTTCCCGTCTCTGGATGAAATCCCGGATCAGGTGGTACTTCCTCTCGATGTGTTTCCCCTTCTTGTGGTTCCGAGGCTCCTTAGATTGCGACATCTGCTCCGGTGTTGTCGCAATACATCACAACCGGCTCTGTCCATATGTGGTACGACTCCAAGTTCGAAAGAAACTTCCGGAGCGGATCGCTTCCTTGGACGCTTCGAAGCCGCCACATACTCGGCTTCCATGGTTGAGTCGGCAATACAAGATTGCTTGATACTCCTCAATGAAATTGCTCCTCCGGACAAGGTGAAGACATATCCACTAGTGGATTTTCTCTCATCCTTATCCGCTCGGAAGTCCGAGTCCGTGTATCCTGTAGGAACTAAATCATCGACCACGTAAACCGACATATAATCTCTCGTTCCCTTGAGGTACTTGAGAATATGCTTTACGACTTGCCAATGAACCTCCCACAGGTTTGATCGATATCTGCTAACTAAGCCCACGGCAAAGCGGATATCCGGCCTAGTACATAGCATGGCGTACATGAGACTTCCCACAGCCGAAGCATAGGGAATCCTACTCATTCTGTCCTTTTCTTCTTAAGACTTAGGACAGTCCTTCGAAGAAAATGACAACCCATGTCTGCAAGGGATTAGAGCTCCCTTGCATGAGTCCATGCTGTACTTGGCCAGCATCTTGTCAATGTATGTCGCTTGGGATAATCCTAACATTCTCTGCTTCCTATTTCTAAGAAGCCTAATCCCGAGAATGTAGCTGGCTTCTCCCAAGTCCTTCATACTGAATTGACCAGACAGCCAAACCTTTGTAGATGACAATGTCCCTACATCATTTCCAATGAGTAGAATGTCATCCACATACAAGACAAGAAAAACCACATTGATGCCTTCAAGTTTCCTGTACACGCATGGTTCATCTACGTTTTGAATAAAACCATAAGACTTTACAGTCTCATCAAAACGAATGTTCCATGCTCTTGATGCCTGCTTAAGTCCATAAATGGACTTCTTAAGCTTGCAAACCATGTGTTCCTGGCCTTCAGCAATGAAGCCTTCCGGTTGGGACATATAGATGTCTTCGCTAAGATGGCCATTCAAGAATGCCGTCTTGACATCCATTTGCCATATCTCGTAGTCATAGTGATAGGCGATGGCAAGAAGGATGCGAATGGATTTAAGCATGGCTACCGGGGAAAAGGTTTCCTCATAGTCGATACCCTCTTTCTGAGTATACCCTTTCGCCATAAGCCTAGCTTTGAAGGTTTCCACCTTCCCATCCTCTCCTTTCTTCCTCTTGTATACCCACTTGCACCCAATGGGTTTTATCCCTTCAGGCGAAGCTATAAGATCCCAAACCTGATTGAGGTACATAGACTCAATCTCGGCTTTCATTGCTTCATGCCACAGATTTGCATCGGCATCAGTAATAGCCTCCTCGTATCTAGCGGGGTCTTGTTCCTGATGGTCGGAAACCAGCTCAAAGGCTTCTCCAGTCCATCTATCCGGAACCCTAGACACTCTCCCACTACGACGAGGCTCCATTTGTACAGGCTCTTTAGGTTGTGCCTCTTCTTGTTCTAAAATCGGGTCAGTAGAAGTTGATTCCATAGATAACTTCCCCTGCAGTTCCAACCTCGTTGAACCTTTAGTGGAAGTACTTTGATCATTTTCCAAGTATCTAGCATTGGTACTGACTAGAACCTTCTGCTCCTTAGGATGATAAAAGTAGCCTCCTTTTGTCCCTTTTGGATACCCAACAAAATAGCATAATTCTGATCTTGGTTCTAACTTGTCTCCCTTGATCCGGACATTAGGCTGGACACCCCCAAATCCTGAGATGATTCAGACTTGGCTTACGCCCAGTCCACATCTCATAGGGAGTCCTAGGTGCCGACTTGGAAGGCACCAAGTTCGGAATATATGCCGCTGTTTCCAGGGCATATCCCCAAAAGGACACTGGAAGAGTAGCATGAGACATCATGCTTCGGACCATTTCCATCAACGTCCTATTCCTTCTCTCAGCTACTCCGTTCTGCTGGGGGGTTCCCGGAGCAGAGAGCTGGGATACTATCCCATGATGTACCATGTAGTCCTTGAATTCACCTAGGAGGTACTCTCCACCACGATCCGATCGTAAGGTTTTGATTAATTTACTGTCCAGACGCTCTACTTGACCTTAAACTCTTTGAACTTGTCAAAAGAGTCGGACTTGCGTCTCATAAGGTAAATGTAACCATACCTCGTACAATCATCTGTGAACGTGATGAAGTACTCAAAACCTCCCCTAGCTGGTGTAGACAATGGACCGCACACATCGATGTGAACAAGACTCAACACCTCCTTGGCTCTATCCGCCTTTGGTGTAAAAGACCTTTTGGTCATTTTTCCCATCGAGCGGGATTCACTACTGAGGCTAACTTTCCAATCTCAATGAGCCCAAAGGCCCATCATGGATTAGCCTCCGAATCCTGGTTGAGTTAATATGACCCAACCTCGGGTGCCAAAGGTATGAATCATTGATATTGGTCTTTCTCTTCTTAGTTAAAGGTTCGGATCGAGCGTTATTTGATTGTTTGTTAATAGGGTTTAAAAAGAACAAATTTCCATACATGTGCCCAGTACATAAAATTTCTCCATCTCTACTGATAGAAATACCGGAATGGAAAGATACGAGAATATCCTTGATTAATAAGTTTTGCAAGCTGAAATCAAATTCGACGAAAACCAGGTACATATAAAATGTCTTTTAAAACCACTATCTTATTACAATAAAAAATAAGATCCAGCTCTTCCACTTGCAAAGGCCCGGACTTGTGCTCCATTACCCACTCGAAGCCCATGTTCGCCCTTCTTGAGTCTTCTTATCTTCCTAAACCCACTGCAAGGAGTTACGAGATATGATCGGTGGCTCCTGAATCAACAATCCAAGTGGAAGTTGATCCTACCATTGATATGGACTCTAGATAGTAAACATTACCTGTGGGGTTTTCTTGGCTCTGAAGATCCGGACACTCTTTTTCCAGTGTCCCTTCTTTCCACACTTGAAGCACTTGCCCTTTGGTTTGTCCTTGGGCTGGTTCTTGGGCTGAGCTCTTGTATTCCCCTTCTTCCTCTTGAACTTTCCGGGCTTAGGCCCGGTTCTTGAAGAAGAGGCCTTAGCAATCATGGCCTTAGGCTGCGGCTTCATGACCTTCTCCGCCATCCGGAGCTCCTTCATCGATTCGATCAAACTCATGTTCAACTTGTTCATGTTATAGTTTAACTTGAGGCGAGTGAAAGAGCCCGGTAGAGATTCGAGAACCATGTCCACTTGGCTCTCGGGGTCAATGACGACTCCTAAGATTTCGCCTCCTCGAAAGCAGCAATCATCTTGAGCAAATGCTCTCGGATCGATGCTCCCTCGGCCATCTTAGTGTTTACAATTGTTCGAAGAGCCTCCTGCCTTGCGGGCCGGCTCTTGTCCGCGAACATAGTTGCCAACGATTGACTTATGTCATATGCAGAAGCCATGTGCTCGTGTTTTGATTGGAGCACATTAGACATGGAAGTTAACATATAGCAACGTGCCATTTCGTCAGCTTTCTTCCATGCCTTTTCAGCCTCTCGCTCTTCAGCGGTGGAACCTTCTCCGATAACGAGGCGGGTTTCGTAAAGGACATACTTATACTCCTCAGTTTGTGAGTATTATGTCCGGGTTCCTTTTCCGATCCACATAGTTTGGACTCGTTAACTTATTCTCCACTGAGAATAACGGCCAATGGACTAAAAGAACCTCCCACCATTTACGAAAATCGAAAATAAAAGAAAGAAATTAGTTTGTGAAAACAAAATAAAATTTGTACACTGAAAATAATTTGGCTCTTAGGAAAACTGACATAGCTTATTGGGAAGATTAACAGTTTCCTAAGCTAAGTGTATTAACCACCACAAATTAATTTCCCTTCTAGGTAATGGTCTAGAGAATAACTCCATCGTGGGATGGCCGTTTCCTCTCATTTCCTATGGACATACCTCGCACTATAACCTCCAACGTGGGCTGGCCGATCATAGTACGTGCCCGGGTTATTAATTACATCCTTACATTAGATCTAGATCCTTGTGGTATCCCCATCCTATACGGGTTCACTCCCAGGGTGACGCGAGGGGATCCACGATCTCTAATGAGGACCGTGATGGAAGCCGTGGGGCCGTTGGAACCCCTCTCCCACTTAGTCTTTTAAAATAAAGGTTTTTTGGAAAATATCCTTTTGAAAATTCCATTAAGTTTTTCTTAACTCAAAAATAAAATATCTAAGTCCAATAAAATCTCTATGTCAAGGCTTATATCCTTTGAGAGATTTCCTCCATGGACTAATTTTATATAAGTTAAAACTTAATGATTTCAAAAATTTTCCAATTAAAACTTTCTAGAGACTTTGGTCTCAAGTTTATTTGACAAAATCATTTTTCTAGTCCAAAACAAAACAAAATGGCTCTCCATTTTAATTTACAAAAATATCTAAATCCAATATATTTTCTATGTCAAAGATTAAATCCTTTGAGAAAATATTTAAGGAATAATTTTTGTACCAATTAAAATAACCATTTAGTTTTTAAAGAAAAATATTTTTCCTTGCCAAAACAAAAGGTTCCCAAAGACTTTGGTCTTTGAGGAAAAGCACACATAGGTACATAAAAAAAAATAGCATGTTAGAAAACAATAAACGTTTTCATGCTTTTCTATTTTTTAAACCTAAGTGCCCAAATAATTGAATTAAACACATTAATTAATTAATGTTCTTGTTTAATCCTAAAATCCCTTACTAATATTTTTCAAGCAAATATATTCCAAAAATATAAATATTGCAAAAATATTAACTTCGCCTGGTATGGGACCCAAAACGGAAAAAGGAAAAAAAATTAAAAAAAAAATTTGCCAAAATTGGCTGGCGGTCCACTGCACCGGCCGCACAGGATCCGCGCCAGAATGGCCTGCGGTCCACCGCAACCGCAATGCACCGCGCCGCACCAGATCGCACGCCAGCCACGACCCGTGGACTTCGCCCACGCCCGCGACCCGCGCCCAGTTCTCCTCTGCTGCCGACCCTCGATTCAGCCCGCGAGCTGCCCCGGTTGGATCTCCTCTGACCCGCGCGCAAACCCGAAAGCCAAACGAATTCAATTGCAAAATTTGCAATTGAATTCGGCTCAAATCACCTCCCAATTGGCTCGGCTTCGCGGCTCCAGAAGCACGGCTCCACTCACAGAACAGAAGCGGCTCGGCTCGGCGGCTCGGCTCCACGCGGCGGCTTATGAACAGTGTCATCTTCTTCGTTTTTCCACTGTCCGCGCGCGAAATTGCAAAACCTTCCTTTTTTCGATTTCTTTCTTATGTCTTTGGCTTCTTTGGACATTTTTACTTACAAAAAACATCCAAAACAAAAACACAACCGCCTATACCCATTAAAATTGGGTTTACACGATTAAAACATTAAAGCCAAAAATTTACAGTATGCTCCTATTCTTCAAACGGTGAAGCTTACATCAAGCCTATCCCATACCAAAACAGCGAAGGATCATAGGTATAATCATCTTCTCTATTTTATTAACTACCATGCTCCCTATATTGATCAAAATCAATGGCTCTGATACCACTTTGAAGGAAAACGCAGAAACAGGGGAGCCATGGACGGGAAAAAAAAAACAGAGGAAAAAAAATTAAACGTGAGCCATAAAGACCATGCGGAAGCGTGAAGATCATACATTTGCGTTCCTTAACCCTCCTAGGTTGCGTAGGAACAGATTGAACGGCTGGAATCGCCTCACTTTGCACACTTGAAGGAGCTTCCGGTTGAACACCCGCTAGCCTTCGACTTCGTCTTGTTTGCATTAACGCTTAGCTCTCTAGCTCTCGGGATATTCCTCAGTCTAACCTCTAGTCGGTGAACACTATGGTGAAGAGGAAGGGTCTCAATTCTCCTTGGTTTACCTGCTATTGGTTAGCAAAGTCCAATGAGAAACAAAGAAGAAGGAGAGAGACCTTGAGAGAGAGAGACCCACGTGAGGTGTGGCTTGGGAAAGGAAAAATTAGGGTTTTTTTTTTCAAAGAGTTGTTTATCTTTTAGCCTAAACTAGGTCTCTCAATCTCTGATAAACATCTCCCCGGGATTTCAAAATACCTGGATGTTATCCTGAGAAACAGTTTGGCCTAACCTTAAACTCCTCTTAACTGTATCTGGAAAAAACCCTAAGGTCCAAGCTATTGGGCCAGATAAATATTTATTATTTTTCTTGGACCCAAAAGGCCCAAAATAATAAATATTAATTATTTATTTTATGGGCTTACATAAGTAACCCAATAAATAATTAATGAGCCCAAATGAACCATAATAATTAATCTTTAATTATTTATTTCTTGGGCCTACATAAATAACCCAATAAATAATTAAACATTAATTATTTCCCCTAATTTAAGCCCAGGTTAATTTCTTAATTATTCATACTGGACCTAGGCCCTGAATAATTAATTAACCAAATAAACTAGATAATTAATTTCTCTCAACTCCTATTTTATTTATTTATTTATTTATTTTATTCCAGTCCAATAATAAATTAGACTTCCTGAATAAAATAAAATAAAACAAAATAAAATAAAATCCTCTTCAACTGAGACCAATTCCTCAACCCAAAAATAGTTAGGACTTACGGGCTATCCCGAGGACCAAAAAGACACATCGCCTTGGCTGCTAAAATGACCAAAATACCCCTACTATATAAATAGCTGTATTTTGCATTTTAAATATTTCCTAATATCACCATAAGGAAATATTGACCCTAAGGACAATGCTGCGTTAGCAAAGTCTCCGACCTACAGGTGAAATGACTAAAATACCCCTCTACACATCGCCGCATATTTAGAGAGGAAGAAGTGTACTAACACCCCTCTAAATGACATCTACCATCCTTAGGCTTCTAGTCCAATGATCCACGACTTCCTGGAGTGTTTCCGCTTTCCAAGGGAGCTACCCTAAAGCAAACATCCAGGTCATGTTTCCCAGGGTCCTGGATAATTTAGACCATTTGAACAACCACAAGGGGCGATATAGTGCAGAAACTATCTTGTATAAGTCTGTTTTAACTAACTAGTCACACATACCTAACATGCAAGTATATTGGCCCTATGATAGAACCTCAACTACAGCAAATCAAAGTATATGCTTCCAGCTTCGCTAGACCACCAACTCATACTCAAGTCGTAGAGTACTAGTCCACGCTGTAGCGGTAGTAGTCTAGGTTTCTACCATATAGTACTTTGAGAAACCACTACTACATGTCATGTTCTACGTATTCGAAATACGCTTATGTCATGAAGTGAGTGGACTACCCACTGGCTAAATGTAAGCCATTCCCCATTTGGAATTCATAACATAATAACCTAAACATGATGAGGTTCCCAGTCTCATCAATAGGTTAAGAACAAATGTTTATGTGTTAAATAACCCGTGATCCATACCTTACTGTGAAAGACCACCATTCACATGGATCACTTATTTAAACACAATGGGTCTGTTCCAAACGAAAATTGTGCACAAACAAAAAGTAAATTCACAAACAATTTCTGAAAATAAATTCTTTTATTAAATAATTCGATTTTACATCAGAAACCTAGTCTAAGAGGGCATACAATCCAACACTTTTCTACTTGTTATGATTTTGTCTCTTTTCTTGTTTTTTATTATCATTTTTTTTATGGTTAAATGAACATGGGATTAAATTGTCCAAGTTTTCAAAGCAATTTTTTTTTTACTTTTTCATTTTCTCTAATTAACGGTGTAGATCTATTAAAACCTTTTCGTATTCTATTATGGATGGTGTTAATCTCATCAATACTTCCACCTAACTCTTTTTATGGTTTAAATTAATTTGGTCATCATGGATAAATTAGATATTTAACAGTACTGTATAAAAAAAAAATATATGAGTATTTTTGTAACTATTATTATGACATAAATGAGAAAGATAATTTATGAGAAGCAATTAAAAAGTCATATAAGAAAAACAAAAAGACATATTATTATTTCATTATAGTATAGGTTTACAGGTTTCATTCTTTAATTTATTACACATTATTAATCTTTTTGAAAAAACTAAAAGTGAAGAGGAGATTAAATTATCTAAATAAATTTTCAAAGCAATTTTTTTTTTCATCTTCTCCAATTAATGGTATAAACCTATTAAAACCTTTTTGTATTCTTTTATGGATGGTGTTAATCTATTCAATGGTTCCATCTAATTCTTTTTATGGTTGTGATTGATTTGGTCGTCATGGATAAATTAACTACATTTAACAGTATTGTATAAAAAAAATATATGAATATTATTATAACTATTATTTTGAAATAAATGAGAAAGATAATTTAAGAGTCAATAAGAAAAACGAAGAGACACATTATTATTTCATAGTAATATAGGTCTACAAGTTTCATTCTTTAATTTATTACACATTATTACTCTGTGAAAAAAATTTCATTCTTTGATTTATTCATAGAAAGACATCTAGATGTATTTGCTTACTATTTTCTTCCACATATTTTTCATTTAACTGAAATTAGGATTTTGATTTTTCATTATTAATGATAAGATGCATTTTTTGTTAGGATTCGTAGACTCCTAAACGCGAAAAACATCCATAAATCCCTTCCGAGGACCCAACCTAAACGATTAAGACGATTTAAAGATTACAGAATTACTTCTATTTGGCGTAATCAAGATCCTTGGATTCTGATTTTGCTGTCGTATGTGCAACTCGAACGATCACCAGACGCTGCAATGTACGAACACCCTCTATCGGATACACACGACGAACCAACTCATTACTTTGGGAGTGCTAGCGCCTAGGGTTTGAGAGGCTTGATTTTTTTTTTTTTTTTTTTTGTGAATAGAGGCACGAATATTAAAAGAGAGCACCCTTGAAAAGACGGTTAGGGTTTTCTTTTAAAACCACCCGAACCTCTTGGAGTCAAACTTTGATAATATCTTATCATAATTAATTTTAAATTCAAATTAAATTAAAATAGATATGATAAGATTTGCCATTATTCAGTAATTTAACTAATTAATTTATCGAGTCAGATTCTTACAATTTGAACATTATCCAGATATATCGAATGTGGACATATTTCCAAATTCATTGTATCTGGTCAATTTTCTAGGTTTGATTAACTTAGACATATTTCCAGATTCATCGAACCTGGTTACCAGAAAAATAACCTAACAAGTTCGCTTATTGTGTGACTCTATAGGTTCATTTAACACTGACAGTGTGCCCAAATCACATTTAAATGGCTCACAAGTTATAAGCGGTTTCTAGCAAAACATTATAACTATCTAAGTTAAATGAATATCAATGATTTCTTTGAACCAAAACATAACTTTATATTTAATCCTTTTGTCACACGATATCCAGATTAACCATAAAGTACGGAGCATGTCATCCTTATTAAGCTTAATAAATTATTTCTTAATCTCATAGTAGACTGTTCAAACAAATGATATCAATATCTCAAATTGATATATTTGATCACGGTCATACATTTTAACAATCTAACTTATCAAGGGGCTAATGGATATCTCTCCCATAATAGAGAAGGACAAATTTCTTTATTATTAATCATATTCCTCTCCCTAGTTTATTCTATATCCAATATCAATCTAATTTATTATCTGATTAAAGACAATTTTACACAATGTCAAAATATATAATTTATCAAGTAGGAAATTATGATGAATTCAGGTCGAAGGACTTTTAATATCATTATGGCTAGAAAGTACTTATGACATATTCCATGAAGTACTCTTACAGTAAGTCATGTCCAATACAATATTCTCTAATATTTATTTATGTTTTGACTTGATATTACATATATCCATGACCAGTAAAATATAGCCATCAAGTCACAAATATACTAATTTTAATTTATTATTCTTCCACTAATAATAATCGATCATGGACAGTTTAAAAATAGTCATTGTATTGATTGTAGAGTTTTACTATCAAGTCACATACTTGATAACCACAAAACTAAATGCACTATTCATAGAAAAAATGTCTTGTATTATTACATAATACATAACGACAATGGTATAAGTATAAATTGACTCTAAGGCATATCCCTAACATTTTTTGTCTGTGAATGGAAGTATGATATGTCGAAGACAAAAATTGATGATTTAGAAAATCAACTCTATGGACTGAAGGCTGATAGACATGAAAATGAGAAGGATGCCAGGTTTTTTCAAGCGGTTGAAACTCTCAAATGTTTTTTTCCTAGCGTTCATAATCACTTAATTCATTTTTGCAGAGCAACACAAAAAAAGTATAACCTTGCTGTTACTAATGCAACGGGCAAATTTATGGATGCAATTGTAGTAGTTGAGGATTAACATACAGGGTATTAAGATATAATACATAAATATTTAATTTGTCTATTTATATTCAACTTATTCTCTTCTTGTTTTAGATTATCAACTTTTTTTATTTTATCTAATATAATTTTGAGGAACCTCTTCCGTATCTGTGATAACCCTTTGTTCTTTTCATTTTGAATACAATAAGATTGATTATCAGGATGCATCTCAAGGTAATCTTTTATTTTATTTTTGGCTTTTTTTCGCTCTTTTTGTGGGGATACATTAATGTGGATTTTATTTACTTATTTATTTATTTTTTGAGGGAGTTTAGGTACCAAGTGATAATAATCATTTACTACATAGGTTTTTTTTATTATTATCCTTCAATTTTGGTGGAGGTAAGAAAGAAAGAAAGAGCTAAAATTAATTATTTGTGTTTTATAATATTGCTTTGTCTGTTATTGCAGGTAAACAAATCTTGAGAAGGAACAAAGGCATGGAAGAAGCTCTCTGAGTCTTGAAAATTTTGATTTTATATTAACAGCGTTAGGTTTTGGTAGTAAAATTTAAATTTATATTTAATTTAGTGATGAATATAGTGGAGGAGAGACATTGGTACATTTGAAAATTCTTTTTTCTGACTTTTATTTCAATGAGTCAATTGCTACCAAAGAAGAGTTAAAACCTTATTCATTTTATTCTTCTTGCATGGCTGCATTATATTTTATTATTTGTGAAGAGAATGATATTTTTGCCACAAACAACAATGGAAATATGGTAAGAATTCAAGTTGGAAGAAGATATTAAATTGTTATCCTTAGGTAGTACTGCAAATCTTGTAGACAGATGCTAAACAGATCTTTTAGACATATTTTAAATTGGTACTCTTAGACATACTTGAAAGTTATAATTGAAGTTCTCATTTTAACTATAAGTCTGCAATTTTAAATACTTTTATCCAATTTTATGAGCATTTTCAAAAATTATTTTATCTACCACTTTTTAGCACAACATTAGACTAATCTCTCATTTTTTTTTTCATATTTATTGCTGCAGATGATATTTGATCATAAAACCAGCAACTCATACAACTGCAGAAATAATATATTGATTTTTTTTTTAATCAAGATAATATAACTTAAGAAAAGTTTGTCTCACAAGTTTGAATTTTGTATAATCTCTTTTCTCCACTCTGTACAAATACAAAAATAGACACATTTAGAAGACAATTAATTTATTATTTTTTAAATTGATTATTAAATCAAAGAAACTTTACTTATTCATTTTTTGATTATGTCTCTAGGTTAGTGACAACAATTATAGAAAAACTTATAAAAGTATAAGGTCAGTTGTTAATTTTTTTTATATTTAAATGTATATGCTCTATCCATAGCAGCTGTAATGTATATACATTAACCTTTGTTTGAAACTTTCTAACTAATAATTTATTTATAAATTTTATTTATTTGGAGATATTTGATAAATTTTATTGAATTATCGGGCAAAATCTCCTCGTGTAGCAAAAAATGAAAACAGTTAATGCTAAACATCATAAAACCCAATAATGCAAAACTGAAATATTAAAATAAAATAACAGGAGATTAAAATATCTTATGGTCAACTTTAAAATATTTTATACATGACAACTACTAAAAACAAGATGAAAACAAAAACCCATATCACATATAAAATAAGGTATTTTGTATATTATAAATATTACACATGACAAAGTATTAAATATTTTATATTTGATGAGGCTGATGAAATATGTGGAGTAGTTGAGATATTTTGTTATAGTCTCGGTCTTATATTTTATTTGTTATAGTTATTAAAATATTTAAGTAATTTTTATTTTTTATTTTATCAACTTTCTTAATTAATGGTTTAGATTTAATAAGAGTTTTTTTTATTTATTAATGTATAACTATAACATCATCATCAGTTTTAGATAACTTTTTATATGGTTGAGATTTATTTGGTCGTTATGTATGATTTAGTAATTTTACAATATTATTTATTTTTCACCTATTATTTAGATTTTGATGAATTTTAATGGCCTACATGCTTTGTGTAACTCAAATCTAGATAGAATTTGTAGAGACATGCACTAACTCCAATTCTCTCTCTGTCCCATCTTTCATCTTTCCTCTACTCCCTATTTTTCATAGTCATTTGG
The DNA here is from genome assembly GCA_026120185.1 of Voacanga thouarsii. Taxonomy (NCBI): domain Eukaryota; kingdom Viridiplantae; phylum Streptophyta; class Magnoliopsida; order Gentianales; family Apocynaceae; genus Voacanga; species Voacanga thouarsii. Next base: position 1,915,842 of record JANUWF010001569.1, read on the forward strand.
ATATAATTTTGTGATGAATTTTGAGTTTGTTACAGTGGACATGAGTTCTAACGGGTGAGCATCTGCATACACGTGTAGGTATGATGGCTTCTTCTTGTCAATGCTCGCTACAAGTATGTATCCTTTAATGATTCAAGCTGAGATTTTCATTTTGATTTGTAGCAAAATTTAATTTTTTCAAGGTTTTGTAATTTTTGAATTAGGGGTCTAGTTAGACATGAGGTCTTTTTGAGTTCCAATTTTTTAAATATGGTTTCTCTTTTGAAGTTGGAATTTTCATGTGTAAAGATTTCATTCGTTCCTTAATTCTTTGATTGTTAGAATAATTGTGGCCATTAATTTGAAGAGGTACCATCTTTGTACATATCCATTGCGCATATGGATCGTGATGGGTATTTCTGAATTTTTGTCATTTTGAGTTAAAATGGGTGGTGATATTTTCAATAGTGAAACATTGATAATTCAAATTTTGTTGTGATGTTGGAGTAGGTGGACTACACAATTATGTTTATGTTTCGGCTCTTGATGTTTGTAGACAATGGTCTTGCCACCGGGATGGGATTCTAAGGCGCCTAATCTTTAAGGATATTTGAATCTGTGTTCCAATATAATAAATGATTTTTACTATACTTTTGTGTCTGTATCTGTTCTAATAGTCTTTATATTCTAGGAATTGTGGTTGATCTGTATAGCGTTGAAGGCTTGTTAATGCAAAGCACATGCAACCAGTTCTAAACTCTCTTATACTTTTCATGTTATGGGTATCTTAGGAATTTTGGTTGGCAGCAGATATATGTGGGAGAACACTAGTTCTTTCTGTTCTTGCTCTACTTCTCTATCCCTTTCTTTGGGTTTGGACTATTATTGGCACACTATGGTAAGAGAGCATGAGGTCAATATATGTTTGTACATTATTTTTCTATTTATTTCAATTTTTTTTTTCATTATTTATTTATATGGAGTGGATGTTATTTGCTTCTGAATGATTCTTGATCTTTGTGTATATTTTTTAGCAATAATGGAAATCAATTCCCTCTATCCAAGTTGGAAAATATAGAATTACTGAACTTTGGAATAGTTTGCATAGAATCCATCTAGATGCTTAGTGTCAAAGTGAATATTAGACACCCTACAAAGATGAGCGTAATTTTGTATATCCACTAAAACTAATATGTTATTTCATAACATATATCATTTGTGTTTTTCGATTGTTTTAATTCTACAAATTCAGAAAAAGATTCCTTTGTCTGCTTCTGATTTTTAGTGTTCTTATTCAGCTTATTCTGCTTGTGGGTACAAAATTGCAACATGCCATTGCAAATGTTGGCATTGGAGAGTGCAGGAACACTTGGGTTATGTGCCCTTCCTGTTCTTATTCGCCTTGGTCCTGTTCTGCTTTTTATGTTAATAACAATGCAGAAAAAGAAAGAGGTGTTCCTAGATTAGTCATCAACTATAAGCCGTTAAACAAAGTTTTAAAATGGATAAGGTATCCTATTCCTAACAAACGAGATTTGTTGAAAAGAACCTATAAAGCAGTCATTTATAGTAAATTTGATATGAAATCAGGATTTTGGCAAATTCAGATTACAGAAGAAGATAGATATAAAACAGCTTTTAATGTTCCATTTGGTCAATACGAATGGAATGTCATGCCTTTCGGCTTAAAGAATGCACCCAGCGAATTTCAAAAGGTAATGAATGATATTTTTAACCCTTATACCGCCTTTACAATAGTATACATTGATGATGTTTTAATCTTCAGTGAATCTTTTGAACAGCACCTTAAACATCTCCGTCTTTTTCGCGAAATAATCACGAAAAATGGGCTGGTAGTGAGTGCATCTAAACTCAAACTTTGCCAGACCAAAATCAGATTTCTAGGTCATAATTTAACTCAGGGTACATATCAGCCAATCTGTAGAGCAATTGAATTTGCAGACAAATTTCCAGATGAAATTAAGGATAAAACTCAGCTTCAAAGGTTTCTAGGATGTTTAAATTACATCTCAGATTTTATACCTAACCTCAGAATCATCTGTGAACCCTTATACAAAAGATTAAGAAAAGATCCAATCCCTTGGGGATTAGAGCAAACTCAAACTGTCAAGAAAATCAAACAGATAGTCAAAAGACTTCCTTGTCTAGGAATCCCAGATCCAACAGCATTCATGATTGTTGAAACAGATGCATCAGATTTAGGTTATGGTGGTATTCTCAAACAAAGAAAACCTAATTCTTCATCAGAACAGTTAGTCAGATTTCATTCAGGTATTTGGCTATCAAGCCAAAAGAATTACAGCACTATCAAAAAAGAAATTCTTGCAATAGTTTTATGCATTTCCAAATTCCAAGATGATTTAATCAATCAAAAGTTTTTACTTAGAATTGATTGTAAAGCTGCAAAAGATGTTTTACAAAAAGATGTAAAAAATCTAGTGTCAAAACAGATCTTTGCCAGATGGCAAGCACTCCTTTCCAGCTTTGATTTTGAAATAGAATTTATCAAAGGAGAAAACAATTCCCTTCCCGATTTCTTAACCAGAGAATTTCTTCAAGGACGAACATGACATTTAACACAGTATTCAACACTGTGATGAGTACCGCTTTAATGCTGGAGCTCATTCTATCCGCCTATAAATACCCGCATCAATCAGCAATATCCGGCATGGATCAACAACCAAAGTTCAGACCTCCACAAGGTAATCGATTTTCAGTCCTTGGCTCTTTTCCCCCTCTTCCATCTAATCCAATGAGTAAGTCACCGCTCACAATGGATCTCTTCAACCCAGTCTCTTCAAAGAATACAGAAACTCAAAAAACAGATTTGTCCTTCTATACTACTCCAACCCCTACCTCCTTCAAGGAAGCAGTAGTTCCAAAAACACCCAATAAACCAGAAAAGCCAACCCTTTTTGCAGCAAAAGAAAAGTTTGAATTCCTCCCAAAAACAGTCATTCCAATCTTAGCCCTTCCCAGAGAATTAACGACTCTTCCTGAGAGAGAGTTAGTTACCAAGATACACCCAGAAGCTTACCGTCAGTCTAACCATATTTTCAAAGCAGAACCCCAGAAAACCCGTCTTTACTATGAACACATCCTTTTTGCAACAGGTTCAATTGAATTTGAACATGAAAGGAACATGAACAGAACCGATAAAGGCATTGCTTACTCCAAATGTAGGATTATGAAAATCCTTGACCTAAACACTTGGCCGGTCACCGGTATCTATACTCCCATTCAGTTCAAAACATCCTTCAAACCTCCCACATACAACTTCATGGATTACATAGATGTCTGGTACAATTTTATGTACCTCCGAGATCTCACACACACCTGGTTTGTCAAATATGGAAAAGAGGCAATCAGTCCTATCCCAAGGTGGTACTATGCCTGGTGGAAGACCTTTGGTGGAAGCAAGTCTACTCTATCCAGTCAGAATTTGCAAAAGTTTAACCAATTTATAGTAGAAAGTCAAATTCAGGGATTAACTCTGAATAACCAGCTTTGTAAATTTTATATTGAAAAGAAAATATGTTTCGTATTAGGATGGGGCTATAAGCTCGATCAAATTGAAAATGTAAAGTATCTCTGTAAAGAGATAAGAGTCAAGGGATGGACTCCAGTCCCTAAGCCAGATCAGAAAGAACAAGATGCTCAGTCCTCCTCAAGCAAAGGCAAAAAGAAAATCAGTAAAACAGAATTGCAACTCCAATTGCAGCTTTTACAGCAACAGCTTCAACAAGCAGATGATGATGAAAGTGACTCGAGTCACGACGTAATACAGACTCGTATGAAAATGGAGATATGGACAATCCATCCGGTATTGCTCAAGCATACCTTTGTCAGAATCCATAATGGTGCGGCTCCACACCAAAAGCAAAAGAGAGAAAAGGACCTATCAGCTTTTCCAACAGTCACAAAAGCTACATGACATTATTCGGACGTCATCGCAAAATTATTCATTTAACAACAACGACATGGTGGACCCCTCTACTCAAAAAGACTCTTGGAGCCATTCTTCATGATGGCCGACAACATCATCCCATCTTCCATCGAAGTGGACCACACAACAATAATGCAGACTTCAATCGGAGAAACCTACTCCCTCGTCGCCTATATAAGACAAAGCATGTTATTGATGATATGCGGACTCATACACCATTAAATCCTTCGTAGAGTGAAGACGCCCTCTACCTAGATATTTGTTCTACTTGTTTCAGCTTTAAAACCCTTGTACTTCAATCGGATTGAGTTAGAAAACTCTCAAATTTAGTGTTCAAATAAAATAGTTTTATCAAGCAATTATCGACAATATATCCTGGGTCTCAAATTGGTATCAGAGCCACGTGCTCCATTTCATGCATCATGAAATCATCTATGATTTTTAAAATCATGTCCGAGTAAGTCTATTTACTTTCTTTCTCTGCACCTTGAATGATGTAGTTTAATCATCTTTCTCTTGTTCTTGATTATTATGCCCTTTCATATGTTTCTTTAAAGTACTTCTTAACTATGATAATGATTGATAGTCTTGCGTTGGTCAGCCCATAACCGATTGGATTAGGTCGTTGTTTGCCGATGACAGGCGTTGTAAGGCCCGGACCCGGGGGTGGTCCAGTAAGCTCTAATCAATCATAGACATAGTATTAGGTGTGTCCTAGGAAGAAATAAAGAAACATAAGCTATGGCATAATCTTGAAGAACAACAGATTTAGCGTTAGACTACTCATTGTAAAGGTAAAGAGAAAGAAAGTAATCTTCCTACTCCCATGGCCTCAAACCTTTCAGATATCGACATAGATTCAGTTAATGATTTAGAAGTCAGTTCCCAACTAGATAGAGCTGAATCTAGACTTATGAATTGGAACTTGCCAATAGAAAAATTTGATAAAATTTATGAAAAAGGAATGTTTGATTTAGTCCAAAGCTATACAATCAAAACAACAGAAAAAATAGTTTCCATTAATCAGCCTTACGGAACAATTCAGCTTCTAAATCCGGTTACACTTGAACAACATAAAAAGAATAAGTATCGATATCTTCACATAGGGTTAGTTCAAGTAGCAATCAAACCTCTCTATCGATTAGGAATCGATGCTCCAATTTGCCTTCTTTTGAGAGATAGTAGGCATATGGATTTCCAAAACAGTCTGCTTGCAGTCCTTGAAACTAACACAGCCCATGGTCCAGTATACTTCAACCATTATCCGAACTTTACTGTAGATCTAACAGATCCACACATTCTCAAAACTTTAACCCTTAACATTCAGACAAAGAATTTAGAATTCGAACTAGGTTCAAAACCTCTTGGGTTAATTTACCGAGTTTATTACAATGTAATGAAAACCACAATAAATCCTAAAGCTAAACAGCCATATAGGAAATCCTAAAGAGACTTGTTTATTAGAAACAAATTTTGAAAGATCTAATACCTTTGTCCCTCGAATGATTAAGTGGGATAATGTTCTACAAAACCCAACTTGGAATTTTGATAACATCATTAATCCTAAAAAACATTATGAATCTAAAACTTTAGGCAAAATAACAGAAACTTCAACAGGTCACATAGAATTAGAATTTAGGAGAAAATCCTTTTCATCAGCTTCGTCTTCTTCCTTTTCTCTACCCAGAACTTTGAGTAGCAGAAGATTCAATAGTTTAAATCTTTCTGGAGAAATTCCAAAAGTAAACAATGTTGATTTTAGTGGAGAAATCCCTAAGGTACATTATGAAGAAAACGTAAGTGTTAAGTCAGGAAGCCCTACCCAATCAGAAATGACTATGATAAAGATTTTTCTGTTGTTTTGATTGTATAGCTTTGGACTAAATCAAACATTCCTTTTTCATAAATTTTATCAAATTTTTCTATTGGCAAGTTCCAATTCATAAGTCTAGATTCAGCTCTATCTAGTTGGGAACTGACTTCTAAATCATTAACTGAATCTATGTCGATATCTGAAAGGTTTGAGGCCATGGGAGTAGGAAGATTACTTTCTTTCTCTTTACCTTTACAATGAGTAGTCTAACGCTAAATCTGTTGTTCTTCAAGATTATGCCATAGCTTATGTTTCTTTATTTCTTCCTAGGACACACCTAATACTATGTCTATGATTGATTAGAGCTTACTGGACCACCCCTGGGTCCAGGCCTTACAACGCCTGTCATCGGCAAACAACGACCTAATCCAATCGGTTATGGGCTGACCAACGCAAGACTATCAATCATTATCATAGTTAAGAAGTACTTTAAAGAAACATATGAAAGGGCATAATAATCAAGAACAAGAGAAAGAGGATTAAACTACATCATTCAAGGTGCAGAGAAAGAAAGTAAATAGACTTACTCGGACATGATTTTAAAAATCATAGATGATTTCATGATGCATGAAATGGAGCACGTGGCTCTGATACCAATTTGAGACCCAGGATATATTGCTGATAATTGCTGATAAAACTATTTTATTTGAACACTAAATTTGAGAGTTTTCTAACTCAATCTGATTGAAGTACAAGGGTTTTAAAACTGAAACAAGTAGAACAAATATCTAGGTAGAGGGCGTCTTCACTCTCTGAAGGATTTAATGGTGTATGAGTCTGCATATCATCAATAACATGCTATCTTATATAGGCAGCGAGGGAGTAGGTTTCTCTGATTGAAGTCTGCATTATTGTTGTGTGGTCCACTTCAGTGGAAGATGGGATGATGTTGTCGGCCATCATGAAGAATGGCTCCAAGAGTCTTTTTGAGTAGAGGGGTCCACCATGTGCTGTTGTTAAATGAATAATTTTGCAGTACGTCTGAATAATGTCATGTAGCTTTTGTGACTGTTGGAAAAGCTGATAGGTCCTTTTCTCTCTTTTGCTTTTGGTGTGGAGCCGCACCATTATGGACTCTGACAAAGGTATGCTTGAGCAATACCGGATGGATTGTCCATATCTCCATTTTCATACAGGCTGTATTCTGGCTGTGACTCTGATTCGCTTTCATCATCATCTGCTTGTTGAAGCTGTTGCTGTAAAAGCTGCAATTGGAGTTGCAATTCTGTTTTACTGATTTTCTTTTTGCCTTTGCTTGAGGAGGACTGAGCATCTTGTTCTTTCTGATCTGGCTTAGGGACTGGAGTCCATCCCTTGACTCTTATCTCTTTACAGAGATACTCTACATTTTCAATTTGATCGAGCTTATAGCCCCATCCTAATACGAAACATATTTTCTTTTCAATATAAAATTTACAAAGCTGGTTATTCAGAGTTAATCCCTGAATTTGACTTTCTACTATAAATTGGTTAAACTTTTGCAAATTCTGACTAGATAAAGTAGACCATTTCCATTATCGATAGAGAGGTTTGATTGCTACTTGAACTAACCCTATGTGAAGATATCGATACTTATTCTTTTTATGCTGTTCAAGTGTAACCGGATTTAGAAGCTGAATTGTTCCGTAAGGCTGATTAATGGAAACTGTTTTTTCTGTTGTTTTGATTGTATAGCTTTGGACTAAATCAAACATTCATTTTTCATAAATTTTATCAAATTTTTCTATTGGCAAGTTCCAATTCATAAGTCTAGATTCAACTCTATCTAGTTGGGAACTGACTTCTAAATCATTAACTGAATCTATGTCGATATCTGAAAGGTTTGAGGCCATGGGAGTAGGAAGATTACTTTCTTTCTCTTTACCTTTACAATGAGTAGTCTAACGCTAAATCTGTTGTTCTTCAAGATTATGCCATAGCTTATGTTTCTTTATTTCTTCCTAGGACACACCTCTGTTCTGATGAAGAATTAGGTTTTCTTTGTTTGAGAATACCACCATAACCTAAACCTGATGCATCTGTTTCAACAATCATGAATGCTGTTGGATCTGGGATTCCTAGACAAGGAAGTCTTTTGACTATCTGTTTGATTTTCTTGACAGTTTGAACTTTGGTTGTTGATCCATGCCGGATATTGCTGATTGATGCGGGTATTTATAGGCGGATAGAATGAGCTCCAGCATTAAAGCGGTACTCATCACAGTGTTGAATACTCGTGTTAAATGTCATGTTCGTCCTTGAAGAAATTCTCTCGGTTAAGAAATCGGGAAGGGAATTGTTTTCTCCTTTGATAAATTCTATTTCAAAATCAAAGTCGGAAAGGAGTGCTTGCCATCTGGCAAAGATCTGTTTTGACACTAGATTTTTTACATCTTTTTGTAAAACATCTTTTGCAGCTTTACAATCAATTCTAAGTAAAAACTTTTGATTGATTAAATCATCTTGGAATTTGGAAATGCATAAAACTATTGCAAGAATTTCTTTTTTGATAGTGCTGTAATTCTTTTGGCTTGATAGCCAAATACCTGAATGAAATCTGACTAACTGTTCTGATGAAGAATTAGGTTTTCTTTGTTTGAGAATACCACCATAACCTAAATCTGATGCATCTGTTTCAACAATCATTTTTTACATCTTTTTGTAAAACATCTTTTGCAGCTTTACAATCAATTCTAAGTAAAAACTTTTGATTGATTAAATCATCTTGGAATTTGGAAATGCATAAAACTATTGCAAGAATTTCTTTTTTGATAGTGCTGTAATTCTTTTGGCTTGATAGCCAAATACTTGAATGAAATCTGACTAACTGTTCTGATGAAGAATTAGGTTTTCTTTGTTTGAGAATACCACCATAACCTAAATCTGATGCATCTGTTTCAACAATCATGAATGCTGTTGGATCTGGGATTCCTAGACAAGGAAGTCTTTTGACTATCTGTTTGATTTTCTTGACAGTTTGAGTTTGCTCTAATCCCCAAGGGATTGGATCTTTTCTTAATCTTTTGTATAAGGGTTCCCAGATGATTCTGAGGTTAGGTATAAAATCTGAGATGTAATTTAAACATCCTAGAAACCTTTGAAGCTGAGTTTTATCCTTAATTTCATCTGGAAATTTGTCTGCAAATTCAATTGCTCTACAGATTGGCTGATATGTACCCTGAGTTAAATTATGACCTAGAAATCTGATTTTGGTCTGGCAAAGTTTGAGTTTAGATGCACTCACTACCAGCCCATTTTTCGTGATTATTTCGCGAAAAAGACGGAGATGTTTAAGGTGCTGTTCAAAAGATTCACTGAAGATTAAAACATCATCAATGTATACTATTGTAAAGGCGGTATAAGGGTTAAAAATATCATTCATTACCTTTTAAAATTCGCTGGGTGCATTCTTTAAGCCGAAAGGCATGACATTCCATTCGTATTGACCAAATGGAACATTAAAAGCTGTTTTATATCTATCTTCTTCTGTAATCTGAATTTGCCAAAATCCTGATTTCATATCAAATTTACTATAAATGACTGCTTTATAGGTTCTTTTCAACAAATCTCGTTTGTTAGGAATAGGATACCTTATCCATTTTAAAACTTTGTTTAACGGCTTATAGTTGATGACTAATCTAGGAACACCTCTTTCTTTTTCTGCATTGTTATTAACATAAAAAGCAGAACAGGACCAAGGCGATCTATCCAGTCAGAATTTGCAAAAGTTTAACCAATTTATAGTAGAAAGTCAAATTCAGGGATTAACTCTGAATAACCAGCTTTGTAAATTTTATATTGAAAAGAAAATATGTTTCGTATTAGGATTGGGCTATAAGCTCGACCAAATTGAAAATGTAAAGTATCTCTGTAAAGAGATAAGAGTCAAGGGATGGACTCCAGTCCCTAAGCCAGATCAGAAAGAATAAGATGCTCAGTCCTCCTCAAGCAAAGGCAAAAAGAAAATCGAGTAAAGCAATTGCAACTCCAATTGCGAGCTTTTACAAGAACAGACTTCAACAAGCAGATGATGATGAAAGCGGATCGTAGTCACGAACTGAATACGACTTGTATGAAAATGGAGATATGGACAATCCATCCAGTATTGCTCAAGCATACCTTTGTCAGAGTCCATAATGGTGCGGCTCCACACCAAAAGCAAAAGAGAGAAAAGGACCTATCAGCTTTTCCAACAGTCACAAAAGCTACATGACATTATTCAAACGTACTGCAAAATTATTCATTTAACAACAGCACATGGTGGACCCCTCCACTCAAAAAGACTCTTGGAGCCATTCTTCATGATGGCCGACAACATCATCCCATCTTCCACTGAAGTGGACCACACAACAATAATGCAGACTTCAATCAGAGAAGATTTAAGCCAAGAAATAATCTTAGGAACCCCATTCCTTACCCAAATTTACCAAGTTAAGACCATTAGAGAAGAAGGCATATTAGGCATATTCATTTCTGATTGGGTAGGGCTTCTTGACTTAACACTTACGTTTTCTTCATAATGTACCTTAGGGATTTCTCCACTAAAATCAACATTGTTTACTTTTGGAATTTCTCCAGAAAGATTTAAACTATTGAATCTTCTGCTACTCAAAGTTCTGGGTAGAGAAAAGGAAGAAGACGAAGCTGATGAAAAGGATTTTCTCCTAAATTCTAATTCTATGTGACCTGTTGAAGTTTCTGTTATTTTGCCTAAAGTTTTAGATTCATAATGTTTTTTAGGATTAATGATGTTATCAAAATTCCAAGTTGGGTTTTGTAGAATATTATCCCACTTAATCATTCGAGGGACAAAGGTATTAGATCTTTCAAAATTTATTTCTAATAAATAAGTCTCTTTAGGATTTCCTATATGCTGTTTAGCTTTAGGATTTATTGTGGTTGATCTGTATAGCGTTGAAGGCTTGTTAATGCAAAGCACATGCAACCAGTTCTAAACTCTCTTATACTTTTCATGTTATGGGTATCTTAGGAATTTTGGTTGGCAGCAGATATATGTGGGAGAACACTAGTTCTTTCTGTTCTTGCTCTACTTCTCTATCCCTTTCTTTAGGTTTGGACTATTATTGGCACACTATGGTAAGAGAGCATGAAGTCAATATATGTTTGTACATTATTTTTCTATTTATTTCAATTTTTTTTCATTATTTATTTATATGGAGTGGATGTTATTTGCTTCTGAATGATTCTTGATCTTTGTGTATATTTTTTAGCAATAATGGAAATCAATTCCCTCTATCCAAGTTGGAAAATATAGAATTACTGAACTTTGGAATAGTTTGCATAGAATCCATCTAGATGCTTAGTGTCAAAGTGAATATTAGACACCCTACAAAGATGAGCGTAATTTTGTATATCCACTAAAACTAATATGTTATTTCATAACATATATCATTTGTGTTTTTCGATTGTTTTAATTCTACAAATTCAGAAAAAGATTCCTTTGTCTGCTTCTGATTTTTAATGTTCTTATTCAGCTTATTCTGCTTGTGGGTACAAAATTGCAACATGCCATTGCAAATGTTGGCATTGGAGAGTGCAGGAACACTTGGGTTATGTGCCCTTCCTGTTCTTATTCCACTATAGAAATTACCTTACCTTTTTAAACTTACTCATTTTTGTTGGCTCTTGTATGGATGGTGATGAGAAATATGAATACTTTGCATTTTCTAGGATTGATTAGTTAGGATTTCATGCTTATATAATCTTTTGTTTTGGAGGCATTTTGAAGTTTTAATAACAAAAAAATGTAGCCTTTTTTTTGTGGGTATTCTTGTATTAGTCAGCATTGGGATATAGAGCAAAAACTTGATTATTGGGGCTACAATACTCACACATGGAAAGATCACATTATGAGATTAAACCTCTGCATCTCCCAATGAATCATGTTGCCACATGGATCATCGTGGCTAAAACAGAAGATCACGAAACTAGATGACAAGATTGAAAAAGTAGATGATGATGCTTAGAAAATTTTAATATACCTGATATATTATGCAAAAAAGTTATCATCTACTAATTGTCTCATTTTCTTCCATAGTATTCCAAAAAAATAACCGATTTCACAAAAGAATGTGAGGAGACAACAAATCTAATACCAAGTTTAGAGGAAGATATTCTGAAATTGCAGAAAGAATTTTAAATGAAATTAAAGAGGACTCTAAAGGTAAGTTCTTTGTACTGTAAATATCTAGTTTCCAATTTCACTGCTATTCTGTTTTTATGAAATTGACTTATTTAAGGCTAACTTAATGATTTTTTTTTTTTTTGGTTAAGTCTTTTCTAAAACATCACCAACATGCCATTGTCACGTTATGTACTTCATTCTTATTGTAATAGGCAAATAGTTTATGATAAATATTATTATGGATGCTAAAAATATTTTTCACATTATATTCATAGCTAATGGATCATAAGTATGGATATGGCACTAATCATATGGTGTGTGTATAATTATAAATATATATATATATATATATGTATGTATGTATGTATATATATGGATACACACACACACATACACACACACACACACATATATATATATATATATATATATATACATACGTGTATATATATGTGTCGGTTCAAAACAAACACATTTCTAGGTAGGTTATCTTGGAATATTATGATAAAATCTAAAAAGTATAATGAGAATATTGAAATTGTGATCATAAATGAGATAGTAGTACCACAACAAGAGTTAATATTACTAACAGATTATATCATCAAAACAGAAAAATCTCCACTATGCTTCCATACCTGAACTTCTCTTTGACCTTGATAATACCTTGTCATATCTTAAGACTTTTACTGGGTGCGCATTTCAGTCCCAACCTGCTTGTATCTGCAAATAGGTAACTTTCCTAGGCTTTTTCAGTATTACAAAGCACAGTACTGGGGTTGTTTCCTACTTTCGAAGTACGAAGCTTAAGGTAAGAAAGCAAAGTAAGATTTTTAAGTTCTGAAGATATAAAAGTTAATAACTTTGGCTCAAGTTGCGATACTCAAAAGAGATTTTATTCCATAATATTTTACAAGAGACAAGTGATACAAAGAGTATTATGGGGTTGGGCTAAGGATCTCTTGTCCCCCTACTTCTCATTTCTATACATATTTATAGAGGGTATGATATCTGACGGATTTCAAAATGTATTCTTATACATTTAAGAAATCATTTTCAAAGAGTAATTATGGATGCATCTGCTCCGTGAGTCATCTGTTGTCTTTTAATTATCTATGTTGAGTCAGTTGTCCTTTTGCTGAGCCATTTGTCTTCTTTTAATTATTCATATCTGTCTTTGTATTGTCTTCCAATTGTCTTCATTCATCATCATAAGCACTAAGTAGTGGAGTCTTAGTGGTCTCTGATTGTTCTGAGTGCTCATAGATATATACTATATTGCTACTTTGATGCCTTGTAACATTGAATAATTTTTCAAACGATGTCATTTGGAGAAGAAACATTTCTAGGCAAGAATTTGGATGAATGTATTATGTTGTGTTAATTGTAAAGTAAGTCATTTGATTTAGTGCTTATCTATTCTGCAGATTATTATTAAATTATTTGTCTTCTAACCAACTCTATCTTTGTGCATTTAAATTATGCAGTTCTATGGTTGTTTTAGCTGGTCTTCTCAGCCTTTTTGGCCAACAGGTTGTTGAACTTCCTTTAGTTGCTACAAGTAAAGAAAGCCAAGGAAAAGAAAAGTCAGTATGCTTGACTGAAGATTTTTCTATTTTCCAACTTTCATTGTTTAGGTTCTTTTTCTTCTGTGCTAAATTGTCAGGATGGTTTAGCTATTCTTACTAACCCCTTCAACCAGATGAACTCTTTTGAATCATGCCTCTGTCCAGGGTTTTTTTTTCCAAGCATTACTTTCATGCATTAAGAGGCTATTCTTTTCCATGGGTGGAAAAAATTTGGTAGTCCTTGCTAGTGAGGAAACGGAATTCATCTGGACTAAGAAGTTAGACTTCAAAAAGATGACAAATGAACAAGTGAATTTCCATAGATATAATAGATATTGATAGTTTATTCCATTGAGTTCAGCTAGACTAAGAAGTTAAGCTTCAAAAAGATGAGCAATGAATGAGCAAGTGAACTTCCACTCATATAACTAGGGATGGTAATTTTCCTACTTAAACTGGGGATCCGGCCCGATTAGGCCAAGGATTCCCCGATTTAAGTGGGAATGGGGCCAGGGGCAAGTTTCATTTCTTGACCCGCTTGATCCACTCCACATATATTTTATATTATATGTATTATATATATATATATATATATATATATATATATATATATATATATATACACACACACACACACATACATATAGAGGTCGATTATGTATGTATTATATATGTATATATACATACTATATAAATTATAGGTAGATTGTATATATTATATATGATTATACAAGTATATATAGGTAGATTATCTATATATATAAAATAAAATAAAATAGAAAAGAAAAGAAGAGGAAAAAAGAAAAAGTTATCAAATATCAATTTTACTCTTACTAATTTAGTAATATGATTAATACATGAACCATTGGAAACCACCACAAAAGTTTTCGAAATGATTAAAAAATTTTGAATAAAAACATATTGGAGGTCAAAAAAATTCTCTAAAAAAATTATTTATAAATATTTTCGGGTCTAAATAGACCCCTGCTTCCCACTGGGCCGAGACCAATTAATATGTTGTCCCTGGCGGGTCAGGGGTAGGATCCCCGCCTTTCCCCATGCCGGGGATGGGGAAACGGGGGGCATGCGAGGGAAAGGTAGGGATTTCTAGTCCCCAGGCCAGCCAAGCCTGGCCCAACCCAATCCCATTGTCATCCTTACATATAACAAATGTTAATAATCTATCCCTATTTCTTTTGTAGAACTTTGGCATGTTATAACTAGTGGTCATCTACAAAATGGATGCGCATCCATCAATACTAGGCATAAGTTTTTAAACAAGAGGTATAATTTCCTTCTCCCTGAGTTTTAGGCTCTATGCGATAGCACTCCTAATGAATTTGACAGTTAAGAAGATTTTCTTAAATTTTATGAATTAAACTATTAGGAGTTTGATAAAAAATATTACAGAAAATATTCCCTTAGAGTGGATCAAAGAACTTTTCTAAAGTGATGGAGAGGGACTTTTCAAATTTATAACACCAGCTATTATCAGGGTATTCTGCTTTTCTTGAATATAATGGCCTTCCTATTTAATTAGGTATAAAAAATCTTGTTAGAAACTGTTGCATTTTACCGGAACAGAGGATAAGTTTGCTTCAAGGACAGATAAAGAATTTCCAAGAGAAATGCTTGCCCGTGTTGATCCCATCATTATCAATCACCACTAAGTAAAACTTATTTCTCAAAACAATATTCTTTTCTTAGAGTTTATAAAATATTCTTTCTCAAACTCAAAAAGAGAGGATGGATGATAAATTGCTTTGTTTTTATGTATGTACTTATATTTTTGTATTATTTATAGTTACCTCATAGGCACAATAGATATCCAATCTAAGTGCAAGATTTGGAAATTTGTGGTTGGGAATAAATTTTGCTCTGCGAAAACTGTTTGAACTTTTCTTGTTCTTTAAAAAGAAGGTAGATCAACCCTTATGTCGCTATGTGTATAGCAGGGTACAAACCAAAAGATGAATATAATTACTTATTTGAGTTGGTTTTAATAGGTGATGCTGGGATGGGCAAATCCAATATACTTCCAAGATTTACAATGAATGAATTTAATCTTGAATCTAAGTCTACTATTGGGGTTAATTTGCCACCAAAAGTCTCAAAGATGAGAAAGTCATCCAAAATTCAAATTTGGGATACTGTTGGCCAAGAAAGGCCCCAAAACTCCACAATCCTCCTTTTGTGTTTATTGTTTTTGGAGCAAAATACAATTTTTTTTATTGTTATAAACGAGAAAGATTTAGTATTTCTTTCCAATCATATGGCTTCTTTATATTTGTATGCATGTTCTAAAACTATAATTGATTTACCTTATTTTATATGGTAGCGATTAACTGAAGATAGGATTAATAGTTGTAGTTGTTTTATTTTTTTATGGCTTTAATGAGGTGTGTCTTTCTTTTTAATAGAATTTTGATGATTTGTGAAGGCTGTTTTATGATTGTTCTAGTTTATTTTTATGTTTTTGGCTTCTGTCTAATTTTGAAATTTTACATGTAATGTCGATATACTTGTTTGATAAAATTCTAATAATTGCTTTTATGATTGAGTTTCATTTATCAAGTGTGAAAACTTACTTTTATGTCAAGACAGTGGGAGCCTTACTGTTCTGTTATGGCTAAGAGAAATTGAAGGATTGGCTCATATTGGAATTCTTGTGTCGGGTGATCATGAGCTTATGATTTCTACCAGAAAATTAATGTATTTATTACAAATATAAATTTCAATTTCTAAGAAATATAATTGTATTATAACATATCATTTTCATGATTATAATAACATTAGGATTTGAGATTTGAAGTAATAATTGATATTGAATAAAATTGAAAGACTAAACGTACGAACTATTCAATCATTATATGTAAATTTAGGAAATTAATTAGTAGACAAAATTTTTGTATTTATGAAATTATTAATTTTTAAAAAATAATTAATAATCGGGCAAAATCTCCAAGCGCGAAAAAAAAAATAGCTGATGAGGATTCTTTTAAAGTCCCAAAATTGTCTCTCTTCATACATACATGTGAAGAAACAGACATGTATTAGGCTACCTATTAATAAATTTTTTATAATGACCATTTTACCCATGAAAAGTTGGCCATTGAAATTTATGATCATTGTGTTCCTAAGTTATGAACACTTTTAATTATATACTAGGTATGCTGCCCGAGCTTTGCTCGGATGAATAAATTTTTTTGATATTTTAATTT
The DNA here is from genome assembly GCA_026120185.1 of Voacanga thouarsii. Lineage (NCBI taxonomy): Eukaryota > Viridiplantae > Streptophyta > Magnoliopsida > Gentianales > Apocynaceae > Voacanga > Voacanga thouarsii. The sequence continues at coordinate 1,932,571 of JANUWF010001569.1, forward strand.
TAATTTTAATATATAATTTTAAATTTTTTTATTATTTTTTAATTTAAATATTTATAAAGAAATTTAATGTAGAATTAAAATTTTAGATAAATTCATTTACATTATATTTAAATATTTAACAAATATTTCTTGGGGTCTTTTTTTAAATAATTTGTCCAACAGAATATTATGTGCATTGTTTGGTGAGCAATTGATTCATTTTCCTTAGTCAATGTAATTCATTTTTATTTTTATTTTTTGTCATTGTTATTTCTATTCAATGGATTTTTTTTTTCTTGAAACATTTTCTTTATTTGTTGTTTATTAAATTTGTTTTTATTCTCAAACTAATTTAAAAGGTAAACTGTACGTATGAGTATACTAGAGATTTTTTCATTACATCATCAACAATTACATGAATCTAAGCAGTTACAAATGTCTTTACTGCAACACTAGAATGATTGACTTTAACCATCTTGTCACTTTTGCATACCTCTTGGTATTGCTTCTCTAATGTTATGAATACTTTCCAATGTATAATCTGCATCTTTCATCCTCTAAGAAGTGCCAACCTTCATCAAAATACCATGTAAATTTCAGCTTCTGATGGGAGAGAGTAAGAAACAAAAGAACAAAGCAAAAAGGAAGCATTAAAACTACACCCCATTATACTAACCACTGTCCCTGATCTGCTGTACAAGATATTAGGCTCTATTTCCAGAGTACCAACATTGAAATGTGAACCACCTGCAAATTTACATTATTCCAAATTCAGATGCCTTTTCATGCCAAAGCAGGGGAAAAAAGGGTATGAGAATTCAATAAGAATCAAGGACTAATTTGCCTCCATTTCCAAAGTTCACAGCTCATCTCGCTATCACAGAAATATGAGTATATGTATACTGGTGAGTAAGGAGATGTATCTTAATCAGGAAAAGTGAACCACAACAACTAATAGAGAATCATCAACATTTTCTGAAAATATATAAAGAAATTAGATTGAAAATGCAAATTTCAAGAGCACTACGACTCAGTAGTGAATCACATATATAAATACAGGAAATCTCTCTAATAAAAAATTTCCCTAGTTAAGGTCCTATAGCAATTGAGATTTCACTAAATGTCAGAAATGCTGTCAAAACATTTGGTACAGTGAAACAAATTGGTCCTAACTGTTCTGAGTAAGATTATCAATAGCAGGATCTCCATCAATCAACAATAAAGCAAATGAAGGTCCAAGAAATCCAAACAAATCACAGGTCTAAAAGAATTTACCAGGAGGGAGCCTTCTTGGACTGTGGCCAGTTAATCGCCTTGGGGTAAGCATATGCTAACGATCAAAGAGTTGAAAGATCCCCGTCATACATCCGATTTGCTTTTGCAAATCTGGGTTGTCATCTGTCAAAGAATGTAAAAGTTTTCCTGCCATTTTCCTTCCTTTGTCCTTTATAATTGACGGCCACTGCTTGTGCAAGTGTTCACTTCTAATTTTTCATTTTAAAGCTCTTGATATAGCAAATTTCCAAAAGCAACCGATTGAAGAAATAGTAAAACTCTCTCGGGAATACCTCGAATCTTTGCTCTTTCAATAAGTGAGGAAAGAAAGAAATCAATATGAGGCAGTAATGCAATAAAAGATCCTTTGTCTTATTCTTCTTTTTCTTCAAGGTTAAATAAAAACGCCAATGGGGCTTCTACAAGCACTTGAGACCTAGGAAAATTAAGGCCTTAAGATTCATGAAATCCCCATAAACTTCAAGAGAGCAGAAATTAATTCAATCTCTTCCACTTCCAATACAGAAGACTCAGAGAATCCAATCCAGCCAATTACAGGTCAAAGCATATTATTTCAACAATCTCTGCAAACCCACCAGACCAAGACTTCACCTTTGCTATAGCAACTGAAAATTGGATCTCACATTTCCAAAAGATATCCTTTCACCCGAAGTTTGCATTTTTCTTCAACAAACATTTGATCATTGCAATACTTTGATCAACGGCTCAGCAATTTTCTATTTCCACATTTTAAACTCACTACACCCACCCTCGCAAAAAGAGAAGATATAGAAACTCTGGTCAATCAACACAGATTACCAGAACAAAAAATATACTTCTTGGAAAAGCCAAACACCCCAATAAGGAAGAAAAAAGAAAGATACAAAAAGTGCAGCAAAAATTGATATACAATACCCTCAAAATGAAACAAAAACACTTACATTTACTGTTTGCTTCATTGTTTTGTGCTGGGCGTGACCCAGCTTTCAAGCTGGGTCATTTAAACTTTCATTGGCACAGCTGAAAATCCAAGAATCTGAGTTAGTACAACATAAGTATCATCAGCCTTATCTCCAACCAAACTATCATTCAAATCCAACCTGATATCGCGATGGTTACGTCTCGGATGATCCTGCCCGTGGCTCATGCTCTGCTAATCACAGAGGAGAAAGAAAGAAAGGTGAAGATTGCGAGCATCGATGCGGCTCACGCCTTTAATGGAGGATGGTCCATCTTCCAGTTTGAGATCTCCAATGCAATCTCGTGTGGAAGACCAACAAAACAAACAAAGTTCAGCAATGAATCCCAAAAAATGCAAGGAATTCGAAGCATCTGTTATAAATATAGTACTAAATTTGAAGAAATCAAACCGAGGAACAATCCTATAAATATCCTACTTCATTCTCATAAAAAAACTCTTCTAAGGACAATAACAATCAAACAAAACCTACGAAGTAAACCCAAAATCCTGAGACCAATATTCATACCTAATTAATATACTTAAGAAAAAAGTTAAAGGAATACTACAAAATACTTCACAAATACTTTTCTGGTAAAGTCATCAAGAGGTCAATAAAAAAACAACCAATTAACCTAAATTTGATAAGGTGTCAAACTTACATAACTTTACTCCTCAACTTTACACATTATTAATTTCTGCTACATGGATTACTTTTATTTTTAAAAAAACAATATTTTGTACTTGTCTTTCCTTTTATTTCTTTCAAAATTAAACAAAAATAATAAATGTTTTTTCCTTTCCTAAACTTCTAAACAATATTAAATACGACTCATTTCACTTTCCCAAATTCCTAACGGCAAAGTCAGGACATTAATGTCAAGAACGTCAAGTAGTTTACCACTATAGAATGGTTTATTAAGCAAAAATCAATTTATACTCTAATTTTACTCAAAATAAAAATATTAAAGTTTAATATGATTCTTTCCATTCAACTTTACATTAATATAATATAATCAAAGTTAAAATATTTTCGTTAATGAATTAGTTATAATTAAATTTTTGTTACTTTGCTCTGTAGAATTTTCATTTATGACATTCCATTTCATTCGAGGATTTTTTTTTTCCCCCATCCTATCTTCTTATTATAACGGCAAAATATATTCCCTTAGCGTAAAAGGACGTGATTATTCAGTCTTTTGAGAAATTTGTTCATGTCATATTCAAAAAATAAAATAAAAATACAATTTAAATGGGAAACATTCTCAAAAAGAGAAAATATGTCATCCATTCCATCCAACAACCCATACCAAATCAAAGCATTTAAAATTTCCAATTCTATGCATTTTATCGATTTCAATAAATCCCCAAATTTTAAATTTTTGAAAACTTGGAAATTCAAAACGTAGTAAACTTTTAGGGTGTAGTTAAATTAGGATTATAATTAATTCTTTTAAAAATATAAGTATAGTTTTGAATTTAATAAAGAATTTATGTGTGAAATTTAGTTAGACTAAATAATAAAATTGTCAATATTTCACAAATAAAATTCATTTGTATTAAATTTATTTTTTGTTTAAAAAAAACTAATGTAGTATTCTTTTGAAAAGAATTACAAAACAAGAACAGACTTAAATTCAATTTTTACTCTTGATTTAACTTACAGAAGCCTTCTAGAGTTAATAATTTCTTCAAAATAGAAATAAATTTTCAAGTCTAAAATTCATCCAAAATTAAAAAAGTTAAGGGAGAAAAACAACATATGCTCCCGTTTCTCCTTATTAAAAAGTAGATATAATGTTAGTAAGCTTTGACTAAGAAGGATTTCTAAATTAAAACTTTGGAGAAATTATGAAAAATCATAAATACTACCCATAATAAACAAAAAATTGCTGAAAAATAGAAGGAGTGAGTAAAAGTTTTTATCTTTACTTTATTTGATGCCATTGAATAATGTTAATATGTTACAGAGTAAAGCTTATGCATATTGAAGTATTTTTCTTAGAGATTTGAAGAAAAGAAGATGAGAAAGAGAAGAGAATGAAAAAGGAAAACCTCTCTAATCTCCCGTTTCTCCTTTTCATTCCGCCCCCCCACCCTGCCCCTCCCCCCCCCCCAGTACATATGTTTCTCAGCTTTCTTTTTCTTTTCAAAACTTCCAAACCAACTTCAAATGCTAGTTTACGAATTTTTTGGTGAAAAGAAAGTAGAGAAAAACCTTAATGAGAAAAGAAAAGAAGAGTTTTTGGACGATAGCGGAATGCCATTGCCTACACATCTAGAACCTCCAAATTCTGCATGTATTGTAGTGCAGCTCAACTTGACAAGTCAGAAATGGCTTTAATTCAGAGAATTACACAGCTTGATTATTATGTGTAATATGATTGTTGCTGTCAAAATAAGGAACCGATGCAAACGGGAATCGGCTTCGTATCCGACCAATACAAACGATCCGACAGGGAGTAACAGCAAATGGTATCGAACCTTTTTTGAATAAGGGACCGGGTTCCTTGAGCTTACTAAAGAAAGGGCTCAAAAAGGTCAATTGAGAAGGCTAAACGGAAGGACTTTTCTGGAACATGGAATGATTTTTATACTGATCATCTCAACGGAAAGTACAGAAAAAGCTGATATCAAAAGTATGAACCGAAAACTGTAAAAAAGACTGTAAACGAAGCTGGTAAAGGGAAACTAGAACAAAGCAGTAAGAAAGCTGTAAAGAAACAAAATCCTAGACTAGAAAGCTGGAAATGATGATGAGGAAAAAGAAAATGAAATTGAACTTTGCTGATTTGATGGTTTGATCTCCCTCCTTGTGGGCGATACTCCTCTTTTTATACTTGCTGCAAATGAACCACGAACAGATCGTGGAGTTTCTTCAAGCCCAAGAATGTTCCCAACGATCGTGCAGAGTCCCTTGCACCAAAAGATCAGGATTCTGTTTGTTCTTTCTTATCGGCTCCGCGGTGCCGATATTGACCATGGCTATCGGCTGTTCGAAAAGGTTGACTCTATCGGCTCGTCCTCATTTATCAAATCAGCATCGGCTTGAAGTAACTGTTGCGTCGGCTCGGTAAATTTGTCGTCAACACATGCCCCCCCGAGTACCGTTATTTTAGTGGACGCGAGTCATCGAAACGATGGGAATCATACAACTATTAATGGTAGCCGTCCGTTTTCAGACAAAATTTGTGACACCCCACCTAAAACCAACCCTAGAGTAAGGGGGTCGAGAATGCATATCATATTATTTTGCATGAATATATATGCTTTTGAATGATTTTATGTGCTTTAGAATCGTGGATTATAGGTTTAAATGCTTAGTTATACTTATTGAGTAGGAGGGGTAAAATGGTAGTTTTGCTTGAGGTCAGAATAGGAAGATAACTTGAGGAGTAGATAAGAAAAATATGTGGATGAGAAAATAAGAACAAGAGTTGTTGTGGTTTAGTGGTTAGAGTTTGGTGAATGAATTTCTAAGGTCATGAGTTCAAATCCCATCATTTAAGTTTTATCATGATAATTTTCATTAAGTTTGAATTTTTGTTTTCTTGCATTCCATAAAAATAGGAATGTTGTCTTAGGAGAGACATGAAGAGAATGTCCTAATCTTATCCTCATGTCCTAAAAAGAATTCTAGAGGAATTCTTATCCTATTTATTACCTCTAGCTTGTCCTAACATCTTTATAATTCAAAACCATTAAATCCTTTCTTTTAAATCCCAAAAAATTCTGGGATAACTCCTCCACCATGAAATTTGAAAATCAGCTATGGTGGTTGGGTAGTTGGCCGAAAATAGGAGGGTAAATAGGAAGGGTTCAAAGAGAAAATCAATCACCATGAAAGGACCTTCAAATCTACCTTCATGTTGTTCATACTTTAGTGGAAAGAAATCTGGAAATTTTCCAGAATTGTTGCAGCCCCTTTCTTCGAAAATTCAGGCCATAAACCCATTCAATTGCTGCCAAGAAATGGTCATTTCAAGTGGCTTGGAAGTTGGAAAAATTGTGCAATTTTCGGACTGCACAAAACAGCACCAAACCAGAAAAATTTTCTGGGCAATTCGCAGCTCTTCATCAAAGAAATGAAGTTGTTTTTAGTTCATCTTCAAGCCAGCAAACTCCTCTGTATTTGTCTAGAAATGAGGCTGAAAAACCACCCTTGGAAGACCCTCAAACATCCCTAAAGAACCCCTGAAAAACCGAGCCAAGAGAGTGCGAAAATCCTGCACCAAAATTCTACAATTTTTCGAAAAACCATGAACACTTGAGATCAGAATTTTCCAGCCTTGTTCCTTCTAGCCTAAGACCGAAAATCATCTTCAATCTCTGTAGAATTGAGCCTTGTTCAGCTATACACTGAACACCATTAAACCCACACTTACCTTGAAGCATAAGGACTCCATAGCTACACCACAAAACACTCCTAAGATCACTCCATTCAAACTCCATTTGAACTTCAAATAATTTCAGCATTTCACTCCCATAAATCACTCTTGCATTAAGCTGAATTAACCAGAATTTCCTCTGCTTTAAGGACTGAATTTCGGCCAGCCTTGAGCAACATTAAACCTCAGTCATTTCAGCAAGACAACCTTGCTTCAGCCGACACCATTAAAGTCCATAGACACCTCTCTTGATCAAACACCATAGCTGATCTTTTACCTTAAACATCTCCACCATTTCCTCCATTTAAATTTCAAATAAAATCTGATTTCTCTCTCTCACAAAGCTGAAAACCGAAACCCTCAATCACACCCTACCATTCGGCCAGCCTTCTAGCAGAAATCGTGTAGCACTTCTTCTAATTTCTCTCCATTTTCACCTAAAACACCAAGAACACACACTAAACTTCTTCAAGCCTAAACCTACTCTAAAACACCTCCAACCACTCCCAAATACTCCAGATCATCTCTACTTAATCCCTAGACTTCATTTTTGCCATTTATAACACGAAATCTCGCAAACAAGAATTTTCAACCGGATCAAAAATCATTTTTTCTTGAAGACCTCAAGAACATCAACAAGGTAAAACAAGAACAAAATTCTTGTTCATCTTCTTCCATTCAATTCTTAATACACCTATCTAATGCTCTCTTTTTCTTTCTCTTTCTCTCTCTCTCTCTCACTCTCTTCTAACCGAAATGGTTGATCAAACCATCAACCATGGATGTTGTTTCGTTAGACCATTCAAGTCATTCCATCGCGCGTGGACCTTCTTTTGTCTTCATCAAAGGACTCGACAATCAAGTATTCATTCTTAAATTTATCTTATTAAATTCTGAAATCATGTCTCCTAGATGATGATAGAGAAATGGAATATGATTGGGAGATTGAGTATATGCATGTGGATTAGGGGGATGAAGTTATGACATGATGATGGTTGTATTTGACTAGGATGTATGTGTTTTCCTTTCGAATCAATATATGTTCTTCATGCTTGATGAATTTAATGGATGTTGAAGCATGATTAGATATTATGACACCAAAAGTGATTTGGCTTTTATGATCTTATTTTCCATGGAAACCATGATTGATGATTATGCTTAGTAGGATTTTTGGCCATGTGATAGTATGAGATAGTTCAAGTGTTTATTCATGAATAGATTAATTTCTTGTTTGATGATGGAGAATGGGATCATGAATCTTTTCTAGCAATAGGAAGACCATGATGTAAGATTATTTTCTTGTTAATTCTAAGTTATATTCATCAACAAATTTTATTACATGAATTAAAATTATTACTATATTTTTCTTCAAAAAATTCGAAACACTAGGGGATTTGGATTAGAATATTAAATCAAACTATTAATATTTTTATTAAACGAAAATTTAAAATAATTTATTAATAAATTTTAATTATTTATTATCTCTTCGAAATTAATTAAAAATTATTATTTATTTATAATAAAGCTATTTTTAAATTACCATTTCTTAATATTAAATAAGACTGAATAATATTTAAGATTCAAACCTTGGTTTATTTATTAATAATAACACTCAAGAATTATTATTTGAGTCTATAATTTATTAACAATTATTTTAGAACCCCTACTTATTTCAACCTATCAAACTAGACTTATTTTATAAAATTCTTCAGAATCTAGCCTTAAAGCTTAGGACATTAAGGTCATGGTTAGACATGGTTGTCACTAGATGAGCTAAGAATTATTTATGTAAGACAGGTATAGCTTGAATGTGACCTTATGTTTTGTGTTTACCCCAGGCAGGGGTTAGGTCAGCCTTGGAAGACTTTTGAGTAGAGCAAGCAAAGAAGCAGGTAAGCTCCTGCATGGAGTTTTGTGAAGACCAAAAGTTATTATGGCAAGCAAATGCAATGTATATGGACATTTATTTGTAAATGCAATTAAGGACTGTTTTTCCTTTTTATTTCAGTCAAGCAAATCATTTGAAAATTGAACAAGCAGTTTTACAAAAATCTACACTTTTCCTAAAACCCAACTTGACTAGACTTTTGGAAACCCTTAATTACTATTTCCAAATAAAGCAAAGTTTTGATCAATTTTCTCCCAAGGGGAACAATCAACGTTGAGTACTCAATAAGGGTAGACCACCAGGACTAGTCTTTGAAGGGTTAGGGTAAGTCTCTCAGTAGGTGGCCACCTCTGAGGGGTGAGTCCTTCCTGGATAGGATGCCAGTCCGGTAGGTCATACCGGTCCGAGCTAGCAAGTTTCAGTCATGTGGACTGTGTGTTTCGGAGTGGACAACTGATAAGTTTGGGTGTAGAGATGGAGGAGTATCTCACCCGGTAGGCCAATCACAAAGTGTAGCATTCTGACCGGCAGTATGCCCAACGTGTGGCATACTGACCATGTGGACATGGGGCCCAACGTGTGGTAACCCATGACCACCATGTTAAGTGGTTGATTTTATTGAACATGCAAGGTTGGAAAAGCCAAAACACCACTCTTGATTTGACTATTATTTCTTGCTTGTCAATATTTCTCTTACGAAGATTTCATACTGGGGCCCAACGTGTGGTAACCCATGGCTACCCATTTGAGTGGTTGTATTTACTGTGCACATGTACAGTTTGAAAAGTGAAACGCCACTCCTTATTTTCAAAACTTATTTATTGCTTGCCAGCACCTTTTTCTTATGGAACTTTTACAACTTGCATACATGAATTATTTTACCTAAAACACTCAAAGCACACACGGGTTTACTGAGATTTTTATCTCACCACCCTTTTATACCATGTTTTCTGGAAGATCCTGCTGTGGAGGTTATTAGCTTGGTGTTGCCTATGCTTTGAAGACTCATGTTGTTTACTTTATGTGATGCTTTGGGGAGATTGTTGCAAACAGTTTATTTGGTTTTGTTCCAATACTTATCTTTTGGGTTGTAATAAGTTTAATTTTAAAGTCTTTATTCTATTTTATTTCTATGTAACCTAGTTATAAAGACCCCTTGTCCTCTGGATGGGGCGACATCCCCGGCCCTGTTAGGCCTAGGTAGTGGGGTGTTACAGAATTGACGCGTCCCGAACGTTATCGAAGGTTTGCGACGCCTCGGCCTTATAACCCGCGAACGACTCAATTTCAAACTTCCTTATAAATTTCGGTGGTCCCCGATTGGAACTCCTTACTCTTTACAACTTCTATCTCCTTTAGAACTCTACTGCCTGAGCAACTCGTCGACTCTTTATCTTCTTGCCCTAATTCCTGCAAACTGTGAATTTCCCTTTAGTAAAAGTAACATCACAATGGCAACTTCTACCGATAAGAGTATCCTTTCCCTGGTCTAAGCCGATGCCAGGCTGTTTGCCTTGGGTCCATACCTCCTGCCTGCCGAGGTTACCGCTGAACACCTGCGGTTTGTCTTGCCGGCTAATTTCACATTCCCTCTGCAACAAAACAATTTCACGACTGCTAACCTTCCCTCTTCTTTCCGCCATTGGCCCCGCAAACTCAAAAATTACCGAGAATAGCGAGATCGCTGCTATGCCCAATTTGGGGCTATTTGGGCGCAATGGGGCATTGCAGACGCCATCATGATGACTGAATTTGAGATGGCATTTGATCGCAACTTGTTTGCCGTCGTCCTACCCTTTTGGTCTTCGGCAATCAACGGCTTCATTTTCCCGCACGGGATGTTTTCTCCCACTATTCTTGATATTTACACCATTCTCGGCTTCCGATGTGAAGGCGATGAAATCCCGAAGCTTCATGACGAGGAAAATTTGCCTGCCGTTGAGGCTCGTCTAGACAAGGCCTCTTCTTCATACGGCAATTTCATCAACGCACAACGAGGGGTAGAGGACACTCCTTCCAATTAAGAACAAGCGGTCTTCTTATGGTTGTGGTTGTGTAAATACATCATCTGTTCTCATTCTACCGGCATCAGTAATGAGTACCGATACTATGTATCGGCTCTCCTAAGGAGTAGGAGGCGCTGCGATCTTGCCTCTCTGGCCCTTGCCTTAGTTTACTGCACCATCAATCAACTGATGGCTGCTCTTTCCGCCGGGGAGGATCCTACCAACTTAGGGGGGCCCATTCTGGATTGCCCAGCTCTGGCTGTATCAATATTTGCCTAATTTTGGCGTTAGCTGACTTGCAGGCACCCAAGCAGATTCTTCTGAGCAGGCGACCGGCTATCGGCTCCTTCGGGTCCCCACCAATTCTGCCTCCGCCGAAACAATTGTCTCGTACCTCTACCGATGTCTAGACTTTCATGAAGCCATTTTCTTCCTGTACTCTGCTCGCCAAGAGGGCCCTCTTTGGTTGAGAAACCTATCGGAAAGCCCCGAGGCCACACAAGACACTTTATAGGCCCGCATTCTGTGCCCTCGGGAAATTCTTTTGGGGGCCAAACCTGGAGCACGGAGCGCTAAGACCTCCTGCGAGCGGTATAATCCTCATTGTTTCTCCCGCCAATTCGGGCTGATACAGGACATTCCCACCGATCCAGGGCACGTTTCCTCTTTCACTGTAAAATCGGTGTTATCGGCTGAAGACGTACACACTTTAGCCGAACGCACTCAGGTCATTCTAAGGTCCTTTGAGTTTAAACCCTTCCAGATTGTACTGGAGACCTCCCCAAAATTTGATTTATGGTGGAGGCTACTAAGTGGGGCCCTATTTTCTGCCCCCATAGGCGTCTGGCTTCTGCGGCTCCCTGGATCGGCCGCCTCTTTGCCTGAACCACCTTCATCAGCTAAGAAAGGGAAACAGGTAAAAACCCCTGTTAGTCCTGTGAAAATGCCGACCTTACAAACTCCCTTGGTGCAGAGAACTACTGCTGCTGCTCCTGTGATTCCGGAGGAGGAAGAAGAAGAGTTCGAGGGTCCGTCCTTGCTCCATCGATCCAAAAGGAGGCATGACATGCTGACTCCTCCCGTGTCCAAGGTTCGCCTTTATCGATCCTTCCTTTTCTCCCCCTTTTCTGGCTTCCTTGATGTTCAAAAATTGTTTGTCTGATTATCAACACAACCCTTTCTTTTTGCATAGGCGCAAACAAAGGATAAGCCGTCCGGTAGTCATCGACACTTCCTCTGACTCGAAAGAAAGCATTTCGCTCAGCTCCTTAGCCGAAAAGCCAGCCGAGAGAGTTGTCCTGCCAATGGCAGATACCCCCAGGGTGGAGGCTACTACGGCACATCCCCCAACGGCTAGCACATCGGCTCCCCCAACAGTAGCAGACCTTTCATCAACTGAACCGCCGACTCCAACAAGTCCACCCCTTGCTCCGCTAAGGCCCGAAAAGCAATCAGTGGCCGCAGATATTGAGACAACGGTGCCTCTTCCCAGCTAGGAAGCTGGAACAACTACTGCTTCTCTACCAATGCCGACATTGGCTTCGGTGTTGGATTTCCTTGACAGCCTCATCGGGGCTTCCTTGCCCACTGAGCGGGCCACCCTGGACAATGTAAGTCGTGCCCTTCTATGGATTGTCCAGTCAAACGACCCCGGCATGCCCCCTGTGCTCCGGGACCTGGTAATTGGGTGTCTGGGGCAGATGCGTTTCACGGGTCGCTTCTTATCCGATACACAACGCCGTCGGGATGAAGCGCACCATCAACTAGAACTCTTGAAACTGCATTGAGAGAATGCCAAATTTGCCGAGAGAGATCGCCAGGAATCCTTGGATCATCTTTCACTTCTGCGAGCCGACATTGTCGAAGGAATTGGCAAAATTGAGCGGCTCGAACATCAACTGTCGGAGATCCGTAAAGAGCTTGCCTCCGAAAAAGAACTCGGAGCAGACGACTTGCATCGAAAAAGGATTCCAGGAGACGGTCAAAACCATTGAAGACTCCTTCTTAAGCATCACGACGAACGCCTAATGCTCGGAGGCGAAGAGGAACCGCTTGAAGCCGAACTATCAAACTCAACCGCCTTGCTGGAAGAGATGAAGTCCGGTGGGACCGCTTCACGCCCAAGCCGAACAAAGCTCTACACCCCTCGGCTATTGATGAGGCCGGTCCTTCCAGTACTCAACCTGAAGAAGCTGCCCTTTTGCCAACCGACCCAGGAGCTCCGAGGACAGATGCTGATGAGGTGGCCCTGCCCCTCGAGGGTGGTATTGAACCTGAGGCTGAAATGGCTGGGACAGAGCTCCCAGTTCTGGATCCGCAACCAACGGGAACTGCCTCGGCTAGCCCAGCACCCCCTGAATCGAAAGACCCCAATCGGCTAGCGATTATTCCGTATCGGCCACTGTTGGTGCCCAACGCCTCTTCTGATAGTAGCTGATTTCTTTTTGTACTGACATCTATGGCCATCTGGTCGGTCTCTTGTGATCAGCTTAATATATGGAAACCAAAGTCTCTGTTTAAGAAGATGCCCCTTCTCTTCTTTTTTTTTTTTTTTTATTCGCTAGCCCCTTCCCAGAACGTCGGGTAGTATCGCTTCAAAAACTTACCATTAATTGCTCGACCTGCCTCCTTCCCATCGGGTGTCATCAGGCAGTAAGCTCCTCCATCAAAAACTTGTGTTACTAAGAATGGGCCTTCCCAGGATGCAGACCACTTACCATACTTCGGATCTTTTGGAGCAGCAGGGAGAATAGTCTTCCAAACCATGTCGCCTTCCTTAAAACGTCTTTCTCGAACCTTCCGATTGTACGCCCTTGCCACCTTCTCCTTGTGTTGTTTTATGTTCTCCAAGGCCACCCAGCAGTCCAACTCAACTTGGTCTAAGCTTAATGCCAAAGCCATCTGATAGTCTTCAGCTGTTAGACCACGCTGGTAGGCTATCTGTGCTGACTGCAACGATATCTCAACAGGTAGCACAGTATCCTGCCCATAGGTTAGTTTAAATGGGGTGAACCCAATAGCAGTTTTAGCTGCATTCCGATAGGCCCACAATACCTCCTGTAATGTCTCATGCCATCTCCTTGGATTGTCTTCTACTGCCTTACGGATCAAGCCGATTAGGGTCTTGTTTGTTGCCTCTGCTTGTCCGTTGGCCTGTGCGTAGTAAGGAGAAGAGTGAAGCAACTTAACCTTAAACTGAGTTAGAAAATTACGTACCTGATCCCCTGTAAACACCGTTCCTTGATCCGTTGTGATTGTCTTTGGGATTTCGAAACGGAATAGAATGCTTTGTCGGAGAAAGTTGATGACCGCTGCTTGTGTCACGTTGATCAGTGGTTGCGCCTCCACCCACTTGATGAAGTAATCTGTTGCCACCAATATGAATGAATGCCTTTTTGCTGAAGGTGGATAGATTTTTCTGATAATGTCTAGGGCCTATCCGCAGAAAGGCCACGGTTTAATAATCGGATGAAGTTCCATGGAAGGTGTGTGCAGCAACGGGCCATGCTTTTGGCAAGCTTTACAGCCATTCGCATAAGCATTGCAATCTGTAGTCATTGACGGCCAAAAGAAACCATAACGTTGGAGTGTCCATTTCAGTTTTGGGCCTGCTTGATGTGCTCCACATAAGCCTTCGTGTACTTCCGCCATTGCCCGTAGGGCTTCTTTCTTGGAAAGACACTTCAAGAGAATCCCAGTGTGACTCCGTCGGAACAGAACATTGCCTATAACTATAAAGCTGAGGGCCTTTCGTTTCACTTCTCGGGATATTTAGCCGGTCGAGTTTCTTAAATAATCAATGATCTCCTGTCGCCAATCTTCCTGATGCTCTGTCTCCGCTATTTGTTGGCACATCATAGCTTTCCTGAAACCTGAAGCTAGCTAAGCTAAATCATTAGTATTTCGGTTTTCTATCCTGGGAACATGAACTAGAATAACCTCCTGGAAGTGCTGCAATAGTCCTTTTACCTCCTGTAACTTACCCAACAACAACGGGGCAGTGCATTTATAATCTCCTACTATTTGTCGGACAACCACTTGAGAATCTCCTATAATTCTGACTGCTCGAGCTTCCAGTGCCTTCAGAATCCGTAACCCTAACAACAGAGCGTCGTACTCCGCCTGATTGTTAGTTGTCCCCTTCTTTAATTCAAAGTGAACCTGGCCCTGCTGTCCACTCGGAGATTCCGAACCAGTGCCAATACCAGCCTTCCGTTGGGTGCTTGAGCTATCAAACTGTAAAACCCATGGTTTCAAAGAAACGTACCTTTGTGGCTTGTTTTCATCCGTTTGCGGTATCTCCAATGAAGGATGTTCAGCTAAAAAATCTGCAACGGCTTGTCCTTTTACTGCCTTTAGTGGCACATACGTTAGAGAAAAAGCATGTAATTTGACGGCCCATTTCATCAATCGCCCATTCAGTAAAGGGCAATTCAACAAGAATTTGACTAGATCTATCTTACAGAGTACATGTACTTCCCTAAACAACAAGTAATGCTCCAGCTTTGTGCATGCATAATGGAGAAATAAGCATAGCTTTTCAATAGGAGTGTACCTGGTCTCCATATCCGATAGATTCCGGCTAAGGTAGTATACCGCCTCTTTCTATTCCTTGTTGGTCATCCCGAGCCAAAGAACCGCCGATAGACTCATCCGCAACTGAGATATATAACTTCATGGGCGACCGGTTATGTGGAGGTGCTAACACTGGTGGATGTGATAGAGCTACCTTTATTTAATCAAACGCTGGCTGATGCTCAGGTTGCCAGATAAATTCCTGAGATGACTTCAATCGCAGCAACGGCGAAAATACCTTTTGTTTACCTGCGGCGTTTGTCAAAAACCGCTGTAAAAAATTTATCTTCCCCAGGAAACTTTGTAGTTCTTTCTTCGTTTGAGGTGGTCTTGCTTGTAGGATATCCTGAGCCTTGTTCTGATCTATCTCAATCTCCCTCTGGTGTACTAAGAACCCAAGGAAATTTCCGGTCGTAACTCCAAAAGCACACTTAGCCGGATTGATCTTCAAATGGTGCCGACGCATCCGGAGGAAAGCTTGCTCCAAGTCGACCAAGTGTTGAAGGAACCTGGGGGATTTCACGACCAAATCATCTATGTAGACTTCCATGGTGCTGCCGATAAGGTCGTGAAAGATGAGGTTCATGGCCCGTTGAAAGGTGGCCCTAGAGTTCTTCAAACCGAATGGCATGACCACCCAATCGAACAAACCAATAGACCCTGGGTAGCGAAAAGCCATTTTGTGTGTATCCTCTTCAGGTATAAATATCTGGTTATACCCTGAATAGCCATTCATAAAGCTTAGAAACTGGTTACCCGCAGCGGAATCTACCAAGTACCAACATGTCAGCCATCGTCATAGCATACTCATCCTTCAGAGTGGCCAAGTTCACATTTCTGAAATCTATGCAAACACGCAGCTGACCGTTTTTCTTAATTACCGGCACGATGTTAGATACCCACTCTGCATATCGGCATGTACGGATGAATCCGCACCGAAGTAATCTCTCCACCTCTTCCTTGATCCTGGGTAGCAATGCAGGGTTAAATTGTCTTGTTGGCTATTTATGGGGTCTAAAGCCTTCTTTCACAGGTAAGTGATGTTCCACAATGCCTCGGTCCAATCCAGGCATCTCATGATAGTCCCATGCAAAACAGTCTTTGTACCTGCGGATTAGACAGGTTATCTTATCCCTTTGCTCCATAGTCAAGTGTAAACTCACCTTGGCTGTTCTGTTCTCCCCTGCTTCTCCTATATCTACTTCTATCAATGGATCTTGAGCAATGAAGCCGAGAGCTCGTCGGACTTCTGGATCTTCCGGTTGTAAGCAGCTTGGTTCCTCAGTAGTGATCAAGTTATGGGTCATTGTCAGCTTAGCGTATTGGCTTGGATCAAACGTCGGATGATAGAATAGAGCCTCGTTCATGTGGATTTCAACTGAAAACGGATTAGGATCGGCTGGGATTTACTCCACCTGCTCCCCATCCCAGATCAACATCATCTGGTGTAAAGTGGACGGTATGCAACAGTTTGCATGAATCCAATCCCTGCCTAACAAACCGGAATAGGCTGGCTTTGCATCAATTATAAAAAAGACCGTTTTACTGGTTTTGGACCCGACTGTGACTTCACAAGTGATCACTCCTTCTGTCGCAGTCGCTTCTCCAGTGAAATTGACCATCTGCGCATCGGTAGGGGACAAATCCAACTTGTCTTTCCCTAGCCGTTTCAAGGTGGAGAAAGGCATTACGTTTAGAACGGCTCAACCATCAAGAAAAACCCGAGTAAGTGGCTTGCCATTGACATGGGCTTTGATGTACAGGGGTCTGAGATGGTTAGTATTTTAAGCTGTCGAAATGGGAAAAAGCATCTCCTCTGGGGGAATCTGAATATCTACCAGCTCCACGGAGGCTTTTTCTTCAATATGAAAATCCTCTTCCATGGATTTCTGATAAGAAGTAGCTCGGAAGATTGACGGCAAGATGCTAAGCATATTTTGGCCATTATCTGGGCCCAATTGCTCTTCAACCCAGGTATCCAACAGTCGCCTTTCTTGCGCCCGCTTCCGCTGCTCTCTCCTCTTTTGGGTTTTTGTTGGTCGGGAATAGCAGCTATGCAGAAACATTTCCTTTTGGGGTACCTGCACTGTTAGTTTCCCTTCCTTGCTATGGAAGTGTGCCGCAAAAGTAGGAGGAGATAAACGGGTGAAAACCGACGGTTTACCGTCCAATCTCTGGAATGCTTCCCCTATTTATCCATGCTTGTTGTTCCCTACATGTTCTTCTTGTTTCCCATGCATTATTTGCAACATGTGCGCATCGGTTAACGGAAAGGGGTCGGTGTCTACCAGAGTCTCTTCCTTTTTGTCTGCAAACCTCAGTCTCCCATCCTGGATAGCCTTCTGAATGATGTTCCTGAAGACAATGCAGTCGTTAGTACTGTGAGAGAAAGAGTTATGCCATTTACAATACCTTTTCCTTTTCAATTCCTCTGGATTGGGAATCTTGTGTCCATAAGCCAAGTGAATTTGTTTGTCTGCCACCAATTGGTCGAAGATTTGTTCCGCTTTTAACACGTCAAAAGAATAGGTGATTCCTGATGTGGCTACTTTCTCCTTTCCCTTTCCGGGTTTCAAGTGAGGATACATATAAGATGCGCCCTTTACCAACTCTGCTGCCATCATCTCGACGGCCTGCTCTGCTTCCTCCTCGTTAATATCATCTATGACGGATATCATTGTTTGGCCATGAGAGAACTTGACAGAACGTCTCTTCTCTCTCTCTTTGATCATCTCTTCTATTTGGACAGCATGAGACAATAATCGAGATAAATCCGAGAAGTCTTGGAAAATGAGTCGTTCTTTGAGTTGCGGATGCATCCTACTAATGGCGATTCGTGCACACTCTGCTTCAGGCAATTGGGTTGTACATTTAGACTTGGTTTGTCGAAAACGTTCGATAAAATCCGCCACATCTTCTGATCCCTTTTGCTTGATGGCCAAAAGGTCCGCAATAGAGACTTCCGGTATAGGCTTAAAGAAACGTTGGTGGAATATTCTTTCCATGTCCGCCTAGGAATATACGGAATTAGGCATTAGATTAGCATACCATGTGAACGCTGCTCCTGTCAATGATAATGAGAACTGTTGTAACTTATGCTAGTCATTGTTTCCCAACTCACCACATTGTGCTGTGAATCTTCTGATATATTCTATGGTGGACTTATTGTCTTTGTCGGAAAATGTTGAAAACTCCGGCAACTTGTACCCTCGGGGGAGCACGGCCATGGAATCCACCCATTCGGGGTAAGGCTTTTGGTATATAAGCCGATCTCGTGTTTGCCGCATAACCATATCCATCGGCTGGTACGTCTGTTGAAACTGAGGTGAGGGGTTTTGCATGACAGGCCGGGGACCTTGCCCTATGGAGGGCTCGGTGCTGCCGGTGCCCTACCCTGGGTTAGCCGCTGTGACTGACGGATATACAGGAGGGTACGGCGCAGGGTAATGTGATTGCCCCCTGAAAGGTGGCATGTTTCCCCTAGCATAGGTGGGAACTGATTCATGTGTCATTGGTAACCCTGCTGTTAGGCCCGAACTTCTGCCAGGAAATGCTTCGGTTGGGAACGTGTTTTGACTCACTATTCCTGGAGCTTGGTGCCCCCCAGTAGCTGGGAAGGATGTGTCTCTTCGCAAGAGGTGTACTGAGCCATAAGTAGGTGCAACATCAGCCGACGGCATGGAGTATGCTGGTGCCATGTTGGCCCCTGGTACAGGGCACCCCGAGGGCTGAGTGAAGGGTTGCATACTTTGTCTCTGCGCAAACTGCTGCAGCTCATTCTGAAGCAAAGGTCGAAAAATAGTAGCAAACTGTGGAATAAGCCCCTGTAAGAGTTCACCAGTACACTGTTCCATAGTATGTCGAATGCAGTTAGTGAGGTGGACGTCGACTGAGACGCCGGGGGTGAGGACTGCCCCCCTTGCTCCCCAGTAGTACCCTGAGTACCACTGGTAACCGCCGGATCAAAGACTCCCCGGAGGGCATGGACTGGGGGTCGCTCAGATGTCTCTGGTGCCTGTGGTTATTGTGGATTGCTCGCCATTATGCGTCCTGACCGCAATAGCATACGAATACTGACCTTCGGGTCCCACTGGGCATGCCAATCTGTATTGCTGTCAAAATAAAGAATCGATGCAAACGGGAATCGGCTTCGTATCCGACCAACATAAACGATCCGACAGGGAGTAACAGCAAATGGTATCGGACCTTTTTTGAATCAGGGACCGGGTTCCTTGAGCTTACTAAAGAAAGGGCTCAAGAAGGTCAACTGAGAAGGCTAAACGGAAGGACTTTTCTGGAACATGGAATGATTTTTATACTGATCATCTCAACGGAAAGTACAGAAAAAGCTGATATCAAAAGTATGAACCGAAAACTGTAAAAAAGACTGTAAACAAAGCTGGTAAAGGGAAACTAGAACAAAGCAGTAAGAAAGCTGTAAAGAAATAAAATCCTAGACTAGAAAGCTGGAAATAATGATGAGGAAAAAGAAAATGAAATTAAACTTTGCTGATTTGATGGTTTGATCTCCCTCCTTGTGGGCGATGCTCCTCTTTTTATACTTGCTGCAAATGAACCACGAACAAATCGTGGAGTTTCTTCAGGCCCAAGAATGTTCCCAACGATCGTGCAGAGTCCCTTGCGCCGAAAGATTAGGATTCTGTTTGTTCTTTCTTATCGGCTCTGCGGTGCCGATGTTGACCATGGCTATCGGTTGTTCAAAAAGGTTGACTCTATCGGCTCGTCCTCATTTATCAAATCGGTATCGGCTCGAAGTAACTGTTGCGTCGGCTTGGCAAAGTTGTCATCAACAATGATGTTATTGTTAGATTAAATTCGTAAGACAGTGATGTTACAAGGACTTATTTGTCTGACTCATCTGTACTTAATTTACTAGGTCAGACTCTAAAGCAAAATTACAAAAGCATATCTCATAATTAAAACACACACACAAAGCTCGTAAAGCCAAGTAAGCAAAGATGTCTTCCCCATTTGCACTTAGTTTCTGAATTATATGTAGATCTAATTAAAAACACTGATGATGATTATATAATGAATATGACTTTACTGCAATTCGTTCACAGAAAGGAAAAAAAAAAGAATATTACACACAGTATGTTTGGTTAGGGTAAAAAAAAAGAAAAAATGTATAGAATATATAAATTTAGACGTAAAAGAGTGATTTATAATGTTTAGTTAAAAAAATAAAAAAAAGTAAATTAAGAGGGGGAGAGCTTTTTCTCTGAGTTAACAAAATATATAACCCGTCTAAATTTAAACGGATTAGGATATAAATTAAAATAATATTTATCATTTATTTTCTTTTTATACTATCTAAACAAAATATAAATAAATTATATTAAACATAGTTACATAGGGTTAGTCATCCCCATTTGCACTTAGTCTCCTGCAAGGACTTCTCAGTTTTTGAATTATATGTGGATGTCATTAAAACCACTGATGATGATTATAATGAAGATGGCTTTACTGCAATTCGTTCACGGAAAGGAAAAAAGAATCAAAGGGTATTGTGGTTCCCAATCATGGAATAACTATTAGAAAAGTTGCACATGATTATGGTTTGAAATTTTTTACAAATTAATACCAATAGACTTTCTTTTGTAAAGCTTCGGATAGCTTTCCACTATATTTCTATTATTTTCTGTAAGGCCTTCAAATAGCTTTCCATCTTATTCTTTAATAAAATTTACCCACCTCTCGATGGCTTCGATGGCTTTAAAAAAACAAGAGATTAGTTATATTATTTAGAAGTTAAAGGAAGAAAATAAATGATTTTATTGACAAGTTAAGACAAAAAAGAAGGGATATGATATTTTATAAAATTAAATTACAAATTTAACGTGTTATATTTAAAAACTTTTACATCATATTTAGATTGAGGAAAAAACAAAGAGATGAGAGGAGAGGAGAAGAGTCGAATAAAAAGAAAAGAGAATGAAACGAGAAAATACTATTAATTATTTATAATGTGTAGATTGACATGGACGGAAAAAAAATATAATATTTGCAAAATAAAAGAGAAGGGGAAAAAAATGATAGAATTTGAGTTTACAAATTTTACCTATAATTAAAAATATCAATTAAATAATAAAGAAGGGATATGATATTTTATAAAATTAAATTACAAATTTAACGTGTTTTATTTAAAAACTTTTACATCATATTTAGATTGAGGAAAAAACAAAGAGATGAGAGGAGAGGAGAAGAGTCGAATAAAAAGGAAAGAGAATGAAACGAGAAAATACTATTAATTATTTATAATGTGTAGATTGACATGGATGGAAAAAAATATAATATTTGCAAAATAAAAGACAAGGAAAAAAAAATGATAGAATTTGAGTTTACAAATTTTACCTATAATTAAAAATATCAATTAAGTAATACCCTCTATATTGTTATACTAATGTCATAGTCAAACCCTTTAGGTGCAACTCATAATATATTTATCAGAAAAATGAAATAAATATGAAAGAAAAACAAAATAAACAAGCAAATATATGTAACTTGTAAATCACAATTTATTATATCAATTAATATAGTCATCAAAGCCATAAAAAAATTTGAAAAATAACTTTGTGTTAAATTTGTTGAGAGTTACAAGATGCTTGTGTTAGGAACTCTTATAAGATGACTGAAAAATAATGTGTTGCATTTACTGGGGGTTACTAAATATTTGTATTGGGAACTCTTCTAAGATAAATGCTCTTTACTTTTGAAGTTGACACCAAAAAAGGAGGGAATAAAAAGTTTGATATAACTATGTTAAATCCTATATTTATTGGGAATATTAGAAATTATTCAATAAAAGTTAATTAAAGTTTTCTTTCCTTCTATTTCTATCCACTTTTAAATGAAAATGATATTATAGTTTTTATACTAAATTTAATTCTTTCATTTCTCTCATATTTCTTTCATTTTCTTCCTAAAAAACTAATACAAGCATCTAAACTCAAAGTCTCTATTTCCTTTCCTCTTCTCTCCCTTTATTTATCTTAATCTAAGTAGACTATCAGTTTCATCTCCTTATCTTTTAATTAGAGTTGTACTCAAATACAAATGAACGAATATCATATTTTTGAGTTGGAATTCAATCAAAATCAAATAATATTTGAGTTCGTTCGTTTATTAAGTGAGCTCGAATTCATATTCGAGTTTGTTTGATTATTATTTGACAATATTCCAATTTTGTTTGAGTTCTAGTTCGAAAAACTTGATTAATATTCGAATTCGAATTGTTTGAATTTGTTTATTTTATATTTTTATTAAATATAAATAATAAAATTATAAATATAATTATAATTGATATAATTAATTTTTATAAAATATATAATACATTCTTAAACATTTGAATATCTTCTCAAACATATTCGACCTCGTTCATTTATTGATCGAGTCTTATATTTTGTTCGAACTCAAATCGAATATTAATTGAATTAGTCTTATTGGAATGTGAATGAGATCAAACAAACTTTCTATCACAACCGTTCACTTTGTTCTCGGTTCTACTTCTAGCGGAGAACAATCATCCTATTTTCCTTCTTATTGTAAATATGTTGAATTAGTGGAAGCTCCACTAATTATGGATTTTTATGGATGTCTACCATTTAATGGAGACACCACTAATTAAGATTAGTGGAAGATGATGTATTCCACTAATTAAGAGCTCCATAAATAGAGCTATTCTCTAAGCTTGAAATACACCATCATTTTGTGAAAGAATTGTGAGAAAAAGAAAGAGAGAAGTTTGAAGAAATTCTTGTGCAAAAAAATAGTTAGAGTTTTCTTAGTGTGTAGTGTGTAGATTTTATTCTAACACTACCCAAATTTTATAACACGTTATCAACACGAGTCTCTGCCGTTACAAAAGCCAGAAGACTAAAACACGAGTCTCTACCGTTACACAAGCCAGAAGACATGTACTCATTTATTAATCCCTATGCTAACCTGGCTAAACTCGAATTTGTAGCCCTTGATATTGCTGAAAAAAATTATATGTTATGAGTTCTCGATGCAGAAATGCATCTAAATGCTGAAGGCCTTAGTGAAACTATTCAAGAAAATAATAGTACATCTGCACAACAAAAGGCCAAAGTTTTGATTTTTATCCGTCGTTATATCGACGAAAATTTGAAAATATAATGTATTACTGAAAAATATCCATATGTCCTATGAGTAAATTTAAAAGAAAGATTTGACCACCTGAAGATGGTTGTACTACCTACTGCACGGTATGAATGGTTGCACCTGAGGTTGCAAGATTTTAAAACCGCGAATAAATATAGCTCCGCGATGTATAAAATTACTTCACAGTTAAAATTATGTGTAGAAAAAGTTACTGATGAAGATATGCTGGAGAAAATATTCTCCACCTTTCATGCCTCAAATATTGTCCTGCGGCAGCAATATCGCAAAAAAGGGTATACAAAATTTACAGATTTAATTACTGTCCTCCTCATTCAGAGAAAAATAATGAGTTGTTATTGAGAAATCATGAAGTTAGACCAACTGGCTCAACAGCACTCCTTGAAGTAAATGTTGTTGGCTCTAACAGAAGTTATCGTTATAATCGTAGTCGTGGTTGTGGCTATGATCGTGGACATGCTCGATATTTCCCTTATCACAATCATAATCAAGTTTTGAGAAATACTGGCCACTTGAAGTGGAACAGAAAAGATCATAAGGGAAAAGAAAAAGAAATGGAAGAAAATTATGAGGATACATGTTATAGATGTGGTATGAAAGTTCATTGGTCACGTAATTGTCGTACGGTCAAGCATTTAGTGGAGTTATATCAAGTTTCACTGAAAAAGAATAATAAAAATGTTGAAGCAAATTTTTCTCAACATCCAGTGAATGATGTTGAGGATGATGATATTGATCTTGAAGATTTTAATATCAATATTACCCATATGGATGTATCGAATTTTTTTGAACACCCAAACGGTAGGATAGACCATTTAATTGGTGATGGCAGTATCCAGAAAAATTAATGCCTCACCCTGATATGTTTGACTTTTCATTATATTCTAATAATATTTACGTTTGCATATATATATTTTTTGTTTAGATGGCTGTTGTTAATGATGATGTATGTATTATTGATAGTGGAACTACACACACCATACTAAAAAATGAAAAATATTTTTCTTATCTCAAAATGGGAGAAATAAATATTTATATGATAAATGGTAGTACAAATGTGATTAAAGGCTCCGGAAGAGCTAGTATATTGTTGCCTGAAGGAACAACAATTACTATTGATAAGGCACTATTTTTTCTCAAAATCCAAAAGAAATTTATTGAATTTTAAATATATCCACAGAAATGGCTATCATGTTGAAACAAATGAGGAAAATGATATTGAACATCTTTATATTACTCAAATTGATTTGGGTAAGAAATTTGTATTAGAAAAACTGTCATCTTTTTCTACTGGCCTATTTTTTGCAAAAATACGTACAATTGAAATTCATCATCTTGTAAACTAGAAGTTTACTGATCATACTACTTTTAGCATTTGGCATAACCGATTGGGTCATCCGGGATTTACCATGATGAGAAGAATAATTGAGAATACACATAGTCATCCATTGAAAAATAAAAAGATATTGACATCTGAAAAATTCTCATGTGCTGCATGTTCCCTAGGAAAATTAATTGTTAGACCATCACCAGTAAAAGTAGGAGTTGAAAGTCCTACATTTCTTGAACGGATTCACGGAGACATTTGTGGCCTATTGATCCACCATGTGAACCGTTCAAATATTTTATGGTTTTAATTGATGCATCATCCCGATGGTCACATGTGTGTTTATTATCTACTCACAACTTGGCGTTTGCGAGATTACTTACTCAAATAATTAAATTACGAGCACAATTTCCTAACCATCACATTAAAAATATCCGTTTGGAAAATGCTACTGAATTTTCATTACATGCTTTTGATGCATATTGCATGTCAATTGGGATCAATGTTAACATCACGTAGCTCATGTTCATACACAAAATGGTCTTACTGAATCTTTTATTAAAAGATTACAATTAATTGCTAGACCATTATTAATGAAAACAAATCTCCCAACATCTACCTGGGGACATGCTATTTTACATGTTGTAGCACTTGTACGTATAAGGCCAACTAGTTATCATAAATTCTCTCCTTTGCAATTGGCTTTTGGTTCAGAACCAAATATTGCTCATTTAAGAATTTTTGGGTGTGCTGTATATGTTCCAATTGCACCAAACCAACGTACAAAGATATGTCCTCAAAGAAGAAAAGGGATATACGTTGGATATGATTTTCCCTCTATTATCAGGTATGTTGAACCCATGACAGGAAATGTATTCACAGCAAGATTTGCTGATTGTCATTTTGATGAATCATTATTCCCTAAAATAGGGGGAGAACATAAATAGTATAAGAAAGATCTTACTTGGATAACATCATTAAATTATCTTAATCCATGCACAAGCATGTGAAATTACAGCAGATAATTCACAGTAAATAATTCACTTGCAAAGTATTGCAAATCAAATGCCAGACGCTTTTGTTGACTCTAGAAGAGTTACAAAATCGCATATTTCAGCTATAAATACTCCTCTTCGAATTGAAATTCCAGCAGAACAAAAGATTATACCTATAGCTGCTGAGTCAAAAGCAAGCCAGAAGCGTGGCCGACCTCTTGGTTCTAAAGATAAAAATCCTCAAAAGAAAAGAGGATTAAATGATCCAGAAGATCATATTGAAGAAAAGAATGACAAAGACCAAGAGAAAACTGATGACAAAGAACCAGAAGTTGATGAAAGTAACACTAAAATTTCTATCAATTATACCATTTCTGGTAAAAGTTGGAATCGGATAGAAACAATTATTGATAATATGTTTGCATACAATATATCTCTTGATGTTATACAGGATAGTGATGATCCTGAACCAATATCAGTTGATGAATGTCGGCATAGAAAAGATTGGCTACAATGGAAAGATGCGATTCAATCGGATTTAAATGTACTGACAAAAGGTGAAGTCTTCGAACCTGCAGTCCGCACACCAGAAGGTGTAAAACCCGTTGGCTACAAATGGATATTTGTGCGAAAGCGTAATGAAAATAATGAAATCGTACGCTATAAAGCACGGTTAGTAGCCCAAGGTTTTTCACAAAGACCAGGTATTGATTATGACGAAACTTATTCTCCTATTGTTGATGCTATTACACTCCGATATCTTATCAGTTTAGCAGTACATGAAAAGATGATATGCGCCTATTAGATATTGTCACTGCTTACTTATATGAAAATTTAGAAAATGATATTTACATGAAAATTCCCGAAGGATTTTATATGCCTGAAGCATATAAACATTATCCTCGTGAATATTACTCCATCAAGTTGCAGAAATCATTATATGGCCTGAAGCAATCTGGACGCATGTGGTTCAATCGTCTTAATGAATATTTATTGAAAGTGGGATTTAAAAATGACCAGGTATGTCCATGTGTTTTTATTAAGAAATCTGGTTCTAAATTTGTGATATTAGCTATATATGTTGATGATATTAATCTTATTGGAACTCCTAAAGAGTTCCAAGAAACAATTGATTATTTAAAAAGAGAATTCAAAATCAAGAATTTTGGTAAAACTAAAATTGAACATTTGAAAAGTGGAACATTTATTCATCAATCAACATATACAGCAAAAGTTCTAAAAAGATTTTACATGGATAAAGCACATCCATTGAGTATTCCAATGATCGTCCGGTCATTAGATGTGAATAAAAATCCTTTCCGACCTCAAGAAGATGATGAAGAACTCTTTGGTTTTAAAGTACCATATCTCAGTGTAATTGGTGCATTGATATATCTTGCTAATAATACACGACCTGATATTGCATTTGCTGTCAATTTATCAGCAAGATTTAGTTCTTCACCAACACGACGACATTGGAATGGAATTAAACAAGTCCTTCGATATCTCCAAGGTACAATAGATTTAGGATTATTTTATTTAAATAAAATTAGTCCAACATTGATAGGTTATGCAGATGCTGGTTATTTATCTGATCCACATAAAGCACGTTCTCAAACGGGCTATCTCTTTACATGTGGAAATACTGCTATATCATGGTATTCTACAAAATAATCTATAGTAGCTATTTCTTCAAATCATACTGAAATTATAGCCATTCATGAAGCAAGTCGAGAATGTGTATGGTTAAGATCAATGATTCATTATATCCAAGAAAGTTATGGATTATCATCTATCAGAAATATTTCAACTCCTCGTTATGAAGACAATGCAGTTTGTATAGCTCAATTACGAGGAGGATATATTAAAGGAGATCGAACGAGATCGAACAAAACATATTTCACCAAAATTCTTCTTTACTCATGAACTCCAGAAGAAAGGTGAAATTGATATGCTACAAATTCGGTCATGTGACAACCTCGCAGATATTTTCATGAAAACTTTACCGACTACAACATTTGAGAAGTTGATATATAAAATTGGTATGCGTCGGTACAAAGATTTAAAGGAATCATCTCATTAGGGAGAGTAATAAACAGACATATAGAATAGTGTACTCTTTTTCCTTCACTAGATTTTTTTCCCACTGAGTTTTTATCTAGTAAGGTTTTAATGAGGCATATTCTTTATATAATGGATGGACATACAAGGGGGTGTTGTAAATATGTTGAATTAGTGAAAGTTCCACTAATTATGGATTTATGTGAATTATTAGGGAATTAGTGAAAACTCCACTAATTAGTGGAAGCTCCACTAATTATGAATTTTTATGGATGTCCATCATTTAGTGGAGACACTACTAATTAAGATTAGTGGAAGATGATGTATTTCACTAATTAAGAGCTCTATAAATAGAGCTATTCTCTAAGATTGAAATACACCATCATTTTGTGAAAGAATTGTGAGAAATTTGTGAGAAAAAGAAAAAGAGAAGTTTGAAGAAATTATTGTGCAAAAAAATAGTTAAAATTTTCTTAGTGTGTAGTATGTAGATTTTATTCTAACACTACCCAAATTTTATAACACTTCTAAATTATTTCTCTCTCTTTTTTTTTTTTCACTCCTCTTCGTCTATTTAAAACTATAGTTTCAAAATATAGATACTTGGCCTTGATGTTTTCAATGCAATTTATTTGGATTAATTTGTACTTGGCATTACATGTCATGTGCCTTTTCAAAACCAGAACAAAACAATTACCAAATCTATAGGTGATGGAATTCACTGGCAAAGATATGCAAATATTATATTCAAATCGTGGCAATAAATTCATTGATTGTATAGTATGATGAAAATTTAGTTATTGATTATGAAACCGATCTATCATAACATTTTCTAAAATAATAAAAAAAATCTAAATTTAGTCATGTATATACATTTACTAATTATATATGATGCCGTTAACAATAATTTTGTCATACTAAACTAGCCATTGTGTAAAAGTTTCAAACACAATAAAATAATTATATCACTTAATCGAAAAATGTTATACTAATAACCCACCAAAAGAAAGTTGAGAATTATGAACTAAAACTAAAAGTATGCCTATATTCATGTGTGTATAATGAAAATAATAAATGATTGTTCATTTTCTGATGCTATCCCTTTATCTTAAAGATAGATGTGACTATTCATTTTTCT
This sequence comes from Voacanga thouarsii, assembly GCA_026120185.1. Taxonomy (NCBI): domain Eukaryota; kingdom Viridiplantae; phylum Streptophyta; class Magnoliopsida; order Gentianales; family Apocynaceae; genus Voacanga; species Voacanga thouarsii. The sequence goes on from JANUWF010001569.1 coordinate 1,961,324, forward strand.
AAAGTTATTTAGATAAAATAAGATTGTATTAATTAGATTCATTTCTTATCCTTTTAGATGATGTTTCTAAATCTCTATAAATAAAGGCCATATGTAAACGAAAATAATTAATCAATTGAATCTAAGTGATTCTCTCATTCCTCTCTTCGTATAGTTTCTTTAATATCAGTTTTTATATTTTGTTTTCTTGATTCTTGATTCTATTTGGAATCAAATTCACAATACGTTATCAACATTATACTCTACCGAAGTTGTTCTACTAAAGTCTATAATCAAGTTAACACCATCGAAGATATTCTTTCTTTCCGTACAATCAAGTAGCATGATTTTTAAAGTTTTCTAAACAAAAGAAGAAAGGTACTCTTCCTAGTTGATTTTGTTTTAACATGGTGAATCTCACTAAACTTGAGTTTGCAACTCTTGATATCACCAAAAAATATTATTTAATTTGGACACTAGATGCTGAAATGCATTTAGTTACAATGAGTCTGACAAATACCATTGTAGAAGGAAATCCATCTTCATCATAAAATGATACTAAAGTTATAATTTTTCTCTATCACCATCTTCATAAAGATTTAAAAGTAGAATACCTTATTGTGCAAAATTCACTTATTTTGTGAAAAAAATTGAAAGAAAGGTTTGACCACTAAAAGATAATCGTCATTTCAAAAATACGGTATGACTGGATGCACCTGCGATTATAAGATTTTAAATCCATTAGTAAGTATAATTATGCGATGTTTAAAATTAGTTCACATTTAAAATTGTGTGAAGAAAATATACTAATGAAGATATGTTAGAAAAAACTTTCTCTACTTTTCATACTTCGAATGTTCTCTTACAACAGCAATATCAAGAAAAGAGATTTAAGAAATATGCAAAATTGATATCTTGCCTTCTCGTAGCTGAACAAAATAATGAGTTATTAATGAATAATCATGAAACCCGACCAACAGGTTCTACTCTATTTCCAAAAGTGAATATTGTTAGAAATCGTGATTTTAGCTCTAAAAGAGGTTCTGATCGCGGTCGTGGCCGTAGCCGTGGACATGCACGTGGTTATAATTGAAATATTTATTATAATCACAAAAGTCAAAACAAAGTTACGAAAAATAATAATAACCATTAGAAGTGGCCAAAAAAATAATGAAAAGGGAAAAGGAAATGAGGTGATTCTTACAAATTATGAAGATAAATATTATCATTGTGGCATGAAAGGTCATTGGTCTCGTACCTGTCGTACGGCAAAACATCTTGTTGATCTTTATCAAACTTCTATTGAGAAGAAAGGCAAAAATACTGAAACGAATTTAACTGTACAACATTCTCTTTGTGATGATGATACCAATCTTGAAGATATTAATGTTGATGTAAATCATTTGGATGTGGTTAATTTTTTTGAACATCTAGAAGGAAAAATTGATCATTTAATTGGTGATAGAAGTATCCAGAAAAATTAGAAGTTTACTTTTAATATATATATTTTTGGCATTGTAATAATAGTTAGCATTTTAAGTTTTTATTTTATTATTTGAAATATTTAAAGTTATAAATGTTTTATTATGCCCATATGGCTATTACTCTATTTATTGGATACAAAAATGGCATTGAAGACATATACCTAATTGATATAGTACAACACACACCATATTGAAAAATAGAAAATATTTTTCTTACTTGAAGATGGGAGAAACAACTGTTAATACTATAAGTGGTAGTGTAAAATTTATTGAAGGCTTCAAAAGAACTGATATATTATTACCCGGAGGAATAAATGTTGTTGTTTATAAAGCGTCATTTTCTTCAAAATCTCGAAAAAATTTATTAAGTTTTAAAGATATTCGCTAAAATAGATATTACATTGAAACAATGGAAGAAAATGGATATGAGTACCTCTGTATTACTTAAATTATTTCGAGTAAGAAACATTTATTAGAAAAGTTACCATCTCTTTCATCTAGCCTAAATAGCACAAAAATTCATGAAATTAAAGTGCATCATTCAATAAACCAAAAGTTTACTAATCCTGCTATATTTATTATTTGGCATGATCGTTTGGACCATTCAGGAGCTATTATGATGCGAAAGATAATTGAAAATACGCATGCTCATCCTCTGAGAAGTCAAAAGATTTTGACATCAGATAAATTTTCATGTGTTACATGTTCTCAAAGGAAATTGGTTATTAAACTATCTCCAACAAAAGTGGAGTTTAAGTCTCCAATATATCTGGAAAGAATTCATGTGATATATGTGAACTAATTCGTCCACCATGTGGAAAATTTAGATACTTTATAGTTTTAATTGATGTATTGACCCGATGCTCACATGTCAGTTTATTACCAACTCGTAACTTGACATTTGCGAGATTACTTGCCAAAATAATTTACTTACGAGCGTAATTTCCAGATAATCTTATTAAAAGGATCCGTCTAGATAATATTGGAGAATATTCCTCCCAAGCCTTTAATGCTTATTGTATGTCGATTGGCATTAGTATTGAACATCTAGTAGCTCATGTTTATACCTATAATGATCTAACTAAATCATTTATTAAAAGATTACAATTAATTGCTAGATCGCTATTAATGAGAACAAATCTCCATACATCTACTTGGGAACATGCTATTTTGCATGCTGCAACACTTGTGAGTATAAGGTCAATAAGTTATCACAAATTATCTCCCTTGCAATTGGCTTTTGGTTCACAGCCAAATATTATTCACTTAAGAATTTTTAGGTGTAATGTATATATACCGATAACGCCAAATTAACGTACCAAACTAGGTCCTCAAAGAAGATTGGGGATATATGTTAGATAATTCTTCATCTATAATTAGATATGTTGAACTATTGACATGTGATGTATTTACAACAATATTTGCTAATTATCATTTTAATAAAACTTTGCTTGCTGAATTAGGGGGAGAACATAAACCATATGAAAAAGAGTTTACCTGGACAACATCATTGAATTGTTTAGATCTGTACACAAACGCGAGTGAATTAGAAGTTCAAAAGATAATTCATTTGCAAAGGCTAACAAATCAGCTACCAGATACTTTTGTTGACTCTACAAGGGTAACTAAATCGTATATTCTAGTTATAGATACTCCTATTCAGATAGACGTTCCAACAGGACAACATAAAATTCTTATACTTGCTAAATAAAAAACACGCCGGGAGTGTGGATGACCCTTTGATTCAAAAGATAGAAGTCCTTGAAAGAAAAGATGAGCAAATGATCATAATGATCAAATTGAAGAATTAGAAAATAAAGAACAAGTGGCAACTAATGAAAAGATCCAAGTATCTAAAAATAGTGAACAAATAATGAAATGTCTATCAATTATATGACTTATGGCAAAAGTTGAAGTCAAGTGGAACTAATTGTTGATGATATTCTTGCATGCAATATAGCACTAGATATGTTAATAGATATTGAGGATCTTGAACCAATGTCAGTTGAGGAACGTCGTCATATAAATGATTGGTCAAAATGAAAATATGCGATTCAATTGAAGTTAAATTCACTTGCAAAGCGAGAAGTTTTTGGACTTGTAGTCCGAACACTAGAAGGTATAAAACTAATTGGTTATAAATAGGCATTTTTGCGAAAGTAAAATAAAAATAATGAAGTCGTAAGGTATAAAGCATGACTTGTGGCACAAGACTTTTCACAAAAATTATGTATTGATTATGATGAGACATATTCACCCGTGATAGATGTAATTACATTTTGATACCTTATGAATCTAGAGTACGTGAAAAGTTTGACATGCATCTAATGGATATTGTGACTGTTTATTTATATAGGAACCTTGATAATGATATTTATACAAAAATCTCAGAATGATTTAGTATGCCTGAAACATATAATTTTGGTCCTCGTGAAAATTATTCCATTAAGTTACAAAAGTCATTGTATAACTTAAAGCAGTCTAAACATTTGTGGTATAATCGTCTTAGTAAATATTTATTAAGATCAGGATATAAAAATGATCGATATGTAAATGTGTATTTATTTTGGATCAAGTTTTTTTATACTTACTATATATGTTGATAATATCAATTTTATTGGAACTTCAGAAGAGCTCTAAAAGGTAAGAGATAACTTGAATCAAGAATTTGAAATTAAAGATTTTGGAAGATCCAAAATTTGTCATGGTCTACAAATATAACATCTGGAAGATATTGTTTTTATTCATCAATCAACATATACAGCTAAAGTTTTGAAGAGATTTTGCATGGATAAAGTACATCTATTGAGTATTTCAATTGTCATCAGGTTATTAGATGTAAATAAAAACTCTTTTCGACTTTGAAAAGATGATGATGAACTTATTGGTCCTGAAGTACCTTATCTCAGTGCAATTTATGCACTTATGTACCTTGCTAATAACCTCGACTTGATATAGTATTTTCTGTGAATTTATTAACAAGATTTAGTTCTTCTCCAATACGACAATATTAGAATGGTATTAAACATGTCATAAGATATCTCCAATGGATAATGAATCTCGGATTGTTTTATTCAAATAAAATCAATTCAATGTTGATTAGTAATGTATATGCTGATTATTTATCCGATCCACATAAAACATGTTTTTAAATTAGCTATTTATTTACATGTGGTGGTTTTGTTATATCATGACGCTCTACAAAACAATTTATAGCAGCCACTTTTTTTAATCATGCAGAAATTATTGCTATTCATAAGGCAAGTTGAGAATGTGTATGGTTGAGATCCATAATCCATTATATTCGAGAATATTGTAGTTTATCCTCTGAAAAGGAAATTTCAACATCTCTTTATGAAGATAATACAATTGCACAATTAAGAGTTAGATATATTAAAGAAGATAGAATGAAACATATTTCACCAAAATTTTTCTTTACTCATGAACTCCAAAATAGCGGTGAAATTAATATGCAATAGATTCGATCATGTGATAATTTGACAGATTTATTCATTAAAACATTATTGATAGTTTCATTACATAAAATTGGAATGTGTCGTTGAAAGATATGAAGTCATCTTGAAGATGCTATCGAGAAGGGGAGTATGGACATTGTTCTCTTTTTTCCTAACTAAGGTTTTTTTTCCACTGAGTTTTTTCTTGGTCAGATTTTTAATAAAGCAGTGTTCCTTCTAGAGTGGGAAGTGTACTTTTTTTCCCTTCACTAGGTTTTTATCCTACAAGGTATTTCCTAAGAAGGTTTTTAACAAAGCATTTTTCGAGAGTTTGAAAATGAACATCCAATGAAGAGTGTTATGAAAATAATAAATGACTGTTCATTTTTCGATGCTATCCATTTGATTTGAAGATAGATATGACTGTCTGGTTATTAATGGATAAGATAAGATTGTATTTATTATATTCATTTCTTATCATTTTAAATGGTATATCTAAACCTCTATAAATAGAGGTCTTATATAAACGAATATATTTAATCAATTGAATCTAAGTTATTCTCTTATTCCTCTCTTCTTATAGCTTCTTTAAGATCAATTTTTTATTCTATTTGGAATCAAATTCACAATAGTGTATTATTTTTTGAATACTTTTTTTTTAAATCTTTTTCTTGTATAGCATGACATCATTGACATGTAAGTATGGATGTTTGCTATTCAATTCAAATCAAAAAATTGAATTTAACTTAACTAAAATTTAAGTTTTAGTTTGACTTTTATAAATTTTGGTTCAATTCAATTTTTAAATTCTTTAAAAAATTTGGTTCGACTTTTAGTTTTAAAAAATTAGAACCAAAATACAAAATTTCCATTTTATACTTGTAATTTTTTTATAAAAAAAATTTACTCTTTATTCATGTATGCATTTCTTGTATGATATATAAAAAATGTGTATAAAGACATTAAATATTTGTGTAAAATATAATAGTTTTATTTTTGAAATATAAAATAATGTTCTCATTCATTTCTCCACATATTTATATTTTATTATTTGAATTAAATGAGCTAATAATATGTATTAAACGTTATGGACTCTTTTTCCACATGTCTAATTTAGAATAAAGCATTAAACAGTTTAATAAAAAATATTATATATATAATGTCGATATTTTTTTTTCTTCCTTATTACTTTGAAATAATTTAATATACACTTAAATGGCTTAATTTAGATTTAATTTTATTTTTGATAAAATTGGATTAAATGGGCCACAAGCAAAAATGGAGTAAAAGTGAAATTTTGGTTTTGAATTGTATTGAATAGAACAGAACCGAACCAAATCAAATTAAATTTATTGGGTCCAGTTTTGAAATATATATGTGTGTGTGTCTATATATATATATATATATATATATATATATATATAAAAGCAATTGTAGAAGTCTGTTGTGGTACACTACAAGAAAAACATCAAATTAGCGACGGATTTTTGCGACAGAACAGTAACGGAAGCAAAAATTTTGAAAATAAATTTATTTTTTAAAATTTTCGTCACTGATCTGTCAATAATTGCAATGAATTAGTGACGAAAATCTAGCCCTCGCAAACCCGTCGCATTTGCGATGACCATCCAAAATTTAAAAATAAATTAATTTTTTTTAAATTAAAAAAATAAGTCGTCGCAATTTGTGACAGATTTGTGACGGCAATGTAAAATTAAAAAATAAATTTATTTTTTTAAATTAAATAAACCCTCGCAAATCCGTCGCAATTTGCAACGAATTTGCGATGGTCATCTAAAATTAAAAAATAAATTAATTTTTTTAAAATTAAAAAAATGCCCTTGAAAATTTGCGAGGAATTTGCGATGACCATTCAAAACTTAAAAATAAATTTATTTTTTAAAAATTTTAAAAAAAAAATACCTTTACAAATTTGTGAGGGATTTGCGACGGTCATTCAAAGTTTAAAAATAAATTATTTTTTTAAAATTCAAAAAAGGCCCTCGCAAATCCATCTCAAATTTATGAGGAATTTGCGACGGTCATCCAAAATTTAAAAATAAATTTATTTTTTTAAAATTAAAAAAATAAGCCATCGCAAATCTGTCACAATTTGCGACAACCATCTAAAATTAAGATATAAATTAATTTTTTTTAAATTAAAAAATGCCCTCGCAAATCCGTCGTAAATTTGCAAGGAATTTGCGATGGCCATTCAAAAATTAAAAATAAATTTATTTTTTTAAAATTAAAAAAAAAGCCCTCGCAAATCTCTCGCAAATTTGCGACAGATTTGCGACGGCCTTTCATAAATTCTCATAATATTAATATGTATATATATACACACACACACACACATATATATATATATATATATATATATATTAATATAACATTTTTATATACATATAAATATGTTAATATACTTTTTTAATATAAAAATAAATATATATACATACATATATACATATTTATTTATGTTAATATGTGTGTCTATATATAAATATATATATATAATAGCAACATATGCAAATATATCATATTATTACATATATACATACATATATATACTTAATAATATCATATGTATATTATATATATAAATATTTTAACTTACTAATGTCTATTCGCGTATTCTACTATTCAACACAAACACACACATACTATATCATGTGTGTGTATATATATATAACCAAATATTTAAAAAAATTGTGAATTTTTTTAGATTAGTGATGGATTTGCGAAGGATAAACCCTGATCCGTCGCAATTAGCGAGGGATTTGCGACAGTATTGTAAAATTTAAAAATAAATTTATTTTTTAAATTAAAAAAACTAGCCCTCGCAAAGACGGCCATCTAAAATTAAAAAATAATTTTATTTTTTCAAAATTAAAAAAATAAGCCCTCGCAAATCCGTCGCAAATTGCGACGGCAATGTAAAATTTAAAAATAAATTTATTTTTTAAAATTAAAAAACCAGCCGTAGCAAATCCGTCTCAAATTGAGACGGATTTGCGACGGCCATCTAAAATTAAAAAATAAATTTATTTTTTTAAATTAAAAAAATAAGCCATTGCAATTTTGTCGCAATTTGCGACAGCAATGTAAAATTTTTTTAAAAAATTATTTTTTAAAATTAAAAAAACGAGCCATCGCAAATCCGTCACAATTTGCGACGGATTTGCGATGGTCATCTAAAATTAAAAAATAAATTTATTTTTTAAAATTAAAAAAATAAGCCTTCACAAATCCGTCGCAAATTGTAAGGGATTTGCGACGGCCATCCAAAATTTAAAAATATTTTTTTAAAATCTTGAAAAATTAGTCGTCGCAAATCCGTGGCTAATTAACAGCGAATTTGCGATGGAAAATTCTGTCGTCACAGATCCGTCGCAAAGCCCTTACAAATTCGTCGCTAATTCACAAAAAAAATTTACTATATAATTAATATATAACACAATAAATCACAAGAACTTCAATAGCTTAGTAGTGGAACGCGTGTTCCCCCACAACAAAGACGTGTGTTCAAGCCCCAAATCCGACAAAATCTCATAATATTCTTGCGGGTCGGGTTCTCGGTGGACCAGGTCGGGCCGATGGACGGGCGGGCTAAGTAGCGAATTAATTAATTTTTTTAATAAAAATTTTTTGCCATCGCAAAATTAATTAATTTTTTAAATAAAATTTTTTCGCTACCGCAAATTGATTTCTAAATTGATTAATTTTTTAAAAATAATTTTTTTCCATCGTAAATCCGTTGCTAAATTATTTTAATTTTTGTAAATAAAAAATTTTTTTGCCGTCGCAAATCTGTTGCTAAATTAATTGATTTTTTCAAATTTTAAAAATTTTTTATCGTCCAAATCCGTTGCTAAATTAATTAATTTTTTGTAAATAAAAATTTTTTCGCTATCGTAAATTTGTTGCTAAATTAATTAATTTTTTTGCTGTCACAAATCCGTCGCTATGTTAATTATAAACTTGATTATAATATCATCAATTAAATGACCGTCGCAAATTGCAACACCTTTTTTAGCGACGGATTTGACCGTTACTAATTTGGTTTTTTTCTTGTAGTGCTGCCACCTGTCTATTTCAAAGGTCTTTTGTTCTTCGACTTCTGCACTGCCTGTAGTTATGGCATTTCATCGAGCATAAGGTTGCAAAACAATGGCTCTTCATGTTGCCTATGCAACTCTCCATAATTACAACACAGAAGTTTAAGGCATTTCTCTCAAATTCGATGCTCTGATCATTGCATTGACTCTTCAAAGATCCTTTTCTATACATGGATATAAGCCCCTATCTAGCTTCATCTATGTCTCTCTATTTACAAAGATACCAATCCAGATGTATGGCAATGCTTTGGGAAGTTCAAGGCGTTTATCTCAACGGTCATGCAAATGAAAAGTCATTTGTGATTCATTAGTCCTGGCCAATTTAGGGGTTAGCTTTTCATCACTCCATTTTCAGTGCTACTCCTTTCTTCTTCCTGATATAATTTTGTAGATTTTTTCGTTTTTACCTCTTCGGCTCTCCCTCTCCCCCACCTACACTTCCTCACCTTCCCCCACTTTTTTCAAGCTGAAACTCTTTTTCCCTTCTACCTCTGCTCCTTCAGCAACAACACCAGCACTTAGCTTTGTCACTCGCTTCTTGGTTTCTGCGCAAGCTTTCTTCCCTTCATTAGTGGTCGAATTCTGACTCAAATTTTGGTTTTGCATTCAACAACAACAATTTCTCGAATCGGTAGCTTCAAATCAAAATTCTACCGGATTTGCCTGATTCAAAATTCGACGTTAATAGCTGCAAGACTATTGCTGAATGGGCTCAGAACTGTAAGCACCGCCATGAAGAAATAAGAAAAGAAAACATTAATTGGAATTTTTATCTTATTTTGTTGAGAAAAAATGTGAACTTTTTTATTCAAGGTTTCAGTTATGCTAAAATGGTATGCTTGAAAGTTGGAATAGTTCTATTCTTCTATTTAGGTATTAAAAGATTGAATCTTTACCTATGATGTTGGATAGAGCAGTAGCGCTATTGTTTGAAGAGCCGCGGGTGCGGGGATAGGGGGTGAAATTGTTTGCTTGGTTGCAGGAGGGGTTTTGCGACTCATGCAGCATAGTTTACCTCAAGGGTTGAAGGTTGTTGCTAGTAAGGGTAAAATATAATTTTCCGCACTCAAATGGGAATTCTAGGTCTTAATGTTGCCATATTAAACGATATGAAGGTTTTCGTGGGGAAGTATTTGAAATATTTAGGTTTGAGTTTTTCTAATATGCTTTTTTCACATATCTGAGTAGATACTTCGATGATCTACAATTTGATGATGGTTTGGAGTGGCGTTGTTGATCGGGTTCTTCCTAATCTGTTCTTTGATATGGTTTATTGGCTCAACTAGGATTTTTGAGATCTATTTCCTCTTTGATACTTTGTCCTATGGATTTGGGAGATTTCTCCTTTGTGTTTGCTCGCCCGTTTCAATTTCGTTGACCATGTAAAATTTACATAATTTGTGTTGTTTTTTGAACTGTGACAAGAAATTAGTGTGCTCAAGGGTTTTACTAGGTTGGAGCTGCACTCTATTAGATCCTCCATTAGAGCTGAAATTAGTAAGCTTTCTTAGACCACACCTTATTCCCTATCATGTCTTTTTTTTCATTTTTGTTAATTTCTAAGCTTTCTATTTTGCTTTCATGGGGTTCTTTTACCATCTTCAAATCTTTCTATTTTGCTTTATTTGGCTTTCTATTTTGCTTTCACAGTTATAGTCTCTCCCTTTCCCTATAATTGTTGTGTCTACTGGGATGTCTCTCTTTATTGTGTGTTTGGAAAGCATTTGCCAATTGTTTGCATTTCCTGCAAGAAATCTTTCTTCATTGTTTCTTAAACCAAAGGCAAACTGGGAAACATTTTCTGCAATGAATATCATCATTATCTTATTGCATGATTCATCCTATTTGTTTTTATTGGTCTTTGTTTTGTTATACAAAACACGTTACCTTTTTCAGTGCTAACATGTTTATGCACAAATGATGACGCTTTATTTGTTTTGTTAACAAATTACCCTTCTCACAAGATGATGATTTCTTAATAATGTGATTCATCCATATTATTGCATATCCATAGGATATGCAAGAGGATCAATAATACTTTGTTTTGTTCATCTGATGCACAATGCAACATAGTATGCATACACCCTGAAAATTGACCAGAAGAGTGATGTCTACAACTTCGGCGTGGTGCTCTGTCCTTAAATTTCCAAACCACCAATGCAGAAGCTAAATAATAAGGTGTATTTGTAAGCCTTGAAGCTATAGTGATGATGGGTAAGATGCACTCGAGATAACTTGATTATTTCATTCTATTGAAGAATATGATGATGTGTTAATTTTGAAGAATATGTGCAATTGAAAAAAAAAAAAACTTATCATATGCTATTGGTATATGATGATCTTTTAATTTCGAAGTATATGTGCCAATCATGTTTATTTTTTAAGGACCGAATAATTTGTTTTTTTTAATGAATGTCCTCTTTTTTTTATCTTATTCTTTGTTGAATACAATGAAGAGGTTTTTTATTCTTCAAGCAACTGGAACGAAAGAGCAAGACAAGGACTCCACCAGACCAAGAGTAGGAAGAATGTCATGGGGTGCTCGAATGTGTAGGCAAATAAATGAAAATTTTGATCTTGGATTTAAGTATATTCTTTCTGTAATGGTTGTATATTTGAAACTAAAAAGTTTAAAATTTAATTGCAATAGAATGATTGTGTGTAAAGTTGTTTTGTAGAAGAATATTGTTTTTTTGTACGTAAGTGGTTTCATTATTTATTTTAATATTAAGACAAATTATATTTCCTGTGTTCCAAAATAATAATTTAACACAAGTTATATTCCTATGCATGAGCATCAATATAGTTTTTTTAAAAGAAAAAAAAATCAAAATTTCAAAGTGAAAACCGAATACATACTCCTCTTACATGTGAGGACTAATGTGCTAAACTTAAAAAGTTCTAGACTAAACTAAAACAAGTGGAAACCACTGGGGACCAAAATTGAAATTCCCACTTCTACTATATATATCAGATACAGACAGGGAGGCCTCTGATCTGCAGGATTTTCTCCGTCTTCATCAATAATTTGAAGATGGCAAAGCTTGAAGAATATGAAGAGCCCATAAAACAGCAGGCAAAGAAGACGACAGTGAAGAGAAACCATGGATCCACCAGCTTCTTCGTGATAATAGATTACCTTTTTCTCCTTATATTCTTTGGTTTCCTCGCTTTCTTTCTCCTCAAACTTGCTGGCATTTGATCCCAGAGGTAATTATTCTTAGATCAATTTATTGATTTCAGTTATGAATGTGTTTGCTTGTTCTGTTTGTTTTCATGTATTTTCATGTACCCATTAAGTGAAAGTTTTCATCTTTATAATGTTTGTTCCAATTCATGTAACACATCAGTATTAATCTGTATCTGTATTGGCCTTCGTGAATTGGGAGCGTTTTGTTTATTTGTTTGGATTTTGTTCTCAATTCAAGACAATCTTTCTTTTCTTTAAGGTTAATCGCAATTTATGTCCTATAGCTGTCCAGTGCCTGCCTGTGATTGGAGAAACAAAGTAGTGAAAGCCCATTGAGGAGATACTCTGAGAAGATAATTCTTCTCTTTAATTTTAAAGTCTTTACTATTGTCTATTAATCAGAAATTTATTAAATATTTAAAGAAGGAGTAGCAGAGACATGCCTTCTAAGAGTGAGAGAGATCTAGCTTAAGATTACTGGAATATGCATTTGTTTTTTCATAAAATAGATGTTTGTAGTTCAATTAATTGGTGTTGCAAGTAATCAATCTAGCTGTGGGCTTCTAAGGTGACCGATGAATTGGTATCTATTTCACTTGGACAAGTGATTTATGATATCAAACTTTTAGAGCTGAATAAATTCAAAGATACAGCTTTAAGAGTGTTAACAGGGATTTGGGTGCTTTTGCCACACAGGCATGATGTGGAGGTGGAAAGGAGGAGGCTTGAGGCTCTGCACCAGACTCATGGTGTATTCCTTAACATCTTTTGCAGTTAGTGAAGAGTGAGGGACCTAGGGATCCAAATTTGCATCTTCAAGGTGTTCACTGCTTGCTGAATGAATGTCATTGCAAAATCCATGTTAGCTTATTATTTTAGGTACAATTTTCTGATTTGTTATCTTAATTCGGATTTAGCAACACATGCCAGACTCAACAATTGGGTGAGTACAACATGTCTAAAGGGTTATTTTCATATTTCTGTATTCATTTTCTGGTTAGGAACTTCTGAAAGCATGAAAAATTTTAAGCCTTCAATCTCTTGGTCAATTCAAGTTTAATGAATGAATCTTCTGTTGATCAATTAGGATGCGTAGTCAAACATGGTGTTAGTTCAGAGCCTTTGTTTGCAGTTTAATTATAGCTTTAGTGGATTGGCTGCTAACAAAAGCAGATGCACCATAGCTTAGTTCAATCCATGAGAAATTTGTTATTGTATGAGAGGAAAAAATGTTTTATTCATAACCCTGATAACCAACAATAGACTGATTTTTTTCCCCCCTCCTTTTTTGGTGGGGCATTGTCAGATTATTGTTTCTGAATCAGGGATGCAGGGTGACAAGGGTGTTAAAATCTGTTATAATGTGCTTATCTTGTGATTGTGTCTAATAGCTGGTTTGACTTTTGTCTGCTCAGTTGAATTTTCTCAAAGTTGTTAGCTAAGTTAAATTTATTTATTGAATAATTTCTCAAATTATACCTGAACATATAAAAGTCTTTCTTAGCTCCAAAATGTTTAGAATCATTTGGATTGGAATTGTATGGATCATCAAGGGAAAAATAAAGAAGTAACATTTTGTGAGTTGCATATATATGAATCAATCAACACTTGGTTATTTACCTTAGTCTTTTTGTTTTTATAGACAGGTGAAAGTTTGTTGCATTAGTTTATGTATTGAAATGTTTGTTGGAAGTTAGCAGTAATTCTGAAAGAGAAAATCTGTCATGAGCACTATTATTTATCACATTCTACAAAACTCCTGAAATTTCAGGACTAAATTTAACAGGACTTGCCTTGTCTGGTTATCCACGGCAAACTAATTAGAGTAAAAATTTCAAGATGAAAACTCAATCGGGGTAGAAAATCTTAAAATTTATAAATTATACACTCACTCGAAATGCATCACCTGCAAAATCTACCAACAGGTTTGTTCTGGGATCTTTTTCTGGTTTAGTCAGAAATAAACTCGCTAACTTGCATCTGGAGACATTTTCAGAAAACTAGCTTGCCAAAAATCCTTTATATAAATTGGATGGTTTCATAAAGAGATATTGGTAAGAATTTTGCTTTAAAGGCTGTATATAGATCATTCTTTACTTTTATTATTGTGAAATTTCCCATTGAAAGGATAAGATTGGTTCTACTGTCTCATTGAAAGAATAAGATTAGTTTTAGTGTCATCTCTCTCTCTCTGAGCCTGAAGCTTTTCTCTTCCACAATGCCGAACCATGGATTCTTTAGTTAAAGCTGTGACTATTGTTCTTTGGTTTTTGCTTACTCAGGCTTGTTTATATGCCGACTTTCAAGAGAAATAATATGGAATTTGCCGTAATGCGCGAGCTGGGAGTCTATAACTTTCTGTTGACTGTGGCTAGAGAAGGGCCCCTTGCTTTGATGATGCATAGGAACTCTTTTATATGTAGGTTCAGATATCTTCTCAGGAATTGGTTTCATGAATCCTATTGTTGTTGTAATGCAGTGTATTGAAAAATGATCTTTAACTGGCTTAGTTAATTGACTTCCTATCCTATTTCTCTACTTAATAGGCAATCATGTTTTAGTTTTATAGAAGTGGCATCTTAAAGCTTTTGGATACCTTTCTGGACATATAATACAATTCACAAATGCCCTGTTTTAGGTCATCGACAAAGGAGAGGATTATTTTTATTATTATTATTTTGTTTCCTCTCGTGTAAATTGGAGCTTTGTTTTCAATAAGCAAATTCAGTAGTTCATAAAGAGGGCCATCCCCTGAGAAGCATAAAGACTTGGAGGCCATACCCTGAGAAGCATAA
The DNA here is from genome assembly GCA_026120185.1 of Voacanga thouarsii. NCBI lineage: Eukaryota > Viridiplantae > Streptophyta > Magnoliopsida > Gentianales > Apocynaceae > Voacanga > Voacanga thouarsii. The sequence goes on from JANUWF010001569.1 coordinate 1,976,345, forward strand.
AGACTTGGAGGCCATACTCTTGGGTTGGGACCAGGATTGCACAATATCAAGTGCATATTCCTGTTTCTCAGTATTAGAATGGAATAGGTTTGAAAGAAACTATTTTTATTCAGGCCCCAGTTTATGAAGTTTCCCCAGTTCAAGCATCTCGTAATTATTAGGCTTACGGTTTTCTAATATTTGTCACTTTTGAGATTTTTTTTTTTTTGTAATTATATGTTATTTTTGAAATAAAAAAATTATTTATTTAATTTTTTTAATTGTGCTCTTATCGTTAACCACTTTACTAAACCGTAATATTGATTGGCCTATAAAACTAAGAATGCAAATTTACATAATATGATTTTAGATACATTATATTCCTCTATTTGGAAAGTCTAAAATACATTGAAAGAAAGTAATAAAAGATTTTTTTTTAATAGGGTAAATTATTCTAATAACTCTTTAGCTATTACGAAATCTAACTTTCGCCCTCTAATTAAAAAAAATATAAAATACTTTCTCAAACTTTTTAATCGTTTGAATTTTGCCCTTCCGTTAGTTAATCAACGGTCAATTGACAATTTTTTTAATTGTTAATGATATTTTGAAAATTTTTATATTTTATATTAAAATATATTATGAGCAAACTATTCTGATAATCTCTCAACTATTGATCTATTCAACTTTGTTTTCCAATTTAAAAAAAAGCGTAAAACAAGGGCCGTAAGTTGAAATAATTGCCCAAAAACAAGACAAGAGTCGTAAGTTAATTAAAAAAAAATCTCCCAAATAGTAGTGTTGCTGCTCCAACCACGGCCTAATTGACAACGATTCCTTGCTTCTAGCAATCCTTCCCCAGCTTCTAGTTGTGAAATGATCCACCCGTTTCATTTTCAAGATGCACCTAGAAGAATTGGTTTTCTCCAATTCTAGTGAAAGTGGAATTCCAGCGGCAATCAAGAGCGAGCAAAAGTTGAACAAATCAATAGTTGAAGGGTAAGATTTGGATGATTAGAAAATTAGAAAATTTGTTTTACACTTGTTTAAAATTAGATAGCAAAAGTTGTACAAATCAATAGTTGAAGGTTATTAAAATAGTTTGCTCATAATATATTTTAATATAAAATTTAAAAATTACCAAAATGCCATTAACAATTAACGGAATGATCAATTGACGGAAGGACAAAATTTGGACAATTAAAAAGTTTGATGAAGCATTTTACGCTTTTTTTAGTTGGAGGGTAAAAATTAGATTTTGTAATAGTTAGAGGATTACTAGAATAGTTTGTCCTTTTAAATATTTTAAAATAAAACATTATAAGTGCAAAAAAAATTTAAATTATTTTTAAATATTCCTCACATATTGTACAATTTAATTATATTTTTCTATCAAATATTATAAAAGATAAAAATCACATAAATAATAGTCTTACCTATTTAAATGCAAACTTTATTTTATTATATATAATATTCTAATTATTCTTGAGGGTTGGTTACAAATTATAATATTGACGAAAAATAACATTTGATTATTATCAAGTTAAAGGATCTATTAAAATTTTAATAAATTATTACACTAGTTGGGAAGGTGTGAGGAAAAAATAAGTAAAGAAAAAATATGAGATAGATAACATGAAAGAAAAAAATACGAATAAGTCTTTCTAGTAAGAATTATTGGAAAGAAATTATAATACCACTTCCTAGTAAGGATTTAATTTACTACCATCCTACATTATATTCCTAGAAATCGTATTCTTTTCCCAAAACATAAATAATGATTTGGATTTTAAAGATAAAGAATGTGATTACACTCTCATCTCACATTCCCTGTCAATCAAAAGAGTCTAAGGATAATTCAATTTAAAATTCTATAAATATTAAAAAATTTTAATTTGTATAAATTTTTTAAAAAGTGACCGTTATTTGAAAATAAAATGAGTGGATGAGTGACCTTTTCCTTGAATGTTTTTAAGATGGAGTTAACATTAATTGAAACAACAGAAGTGGCACTTGTCTTTGTTGAAAAGGATTTGGATGTCGAAACTATGTCAATCTTAACTTATCATTTTGTTTAGTCTATGGTTGTGACATGAGATTTTTAATAACATGCCTTGTCCTAACCTCTTTAAATCAATTTTCAATTGTTGTTGGAAAAATGACTTTTGATTCGCAAATGTTGAAGTGTATTAGAATATGACTCTTTAGGGATGTGACGTGCATTTATTTTAATTAATGACATGTATAAGAATGTTGTACGTGATAAATCTTTTTGACTATATTTCCAGCTAATTTATTCAATTTTTAAGCAAGTAGATATCTGTTTCTTCAAATATTATTTTCTTTTTTTAGTACCATAATTTATTTAGTTCAGAAAATACAGTCATGTGCTTGATTGATTTGCACTTTGGCCTTTTTGATGGCATTTGTAATTAATGAATTAGATGGATTTCTTCATGAAGCTTGAAAACTTAAATTCATATCATTCTATGTGAAAAAACTCTTAAGGGTATTCCTGTATTAGTACTTTTGGTCGCTATCAGATCCGGTTTCATGCAACAATTTATGCATAATGAATACAATTATATATATAATTATTGCGGTGTTATACAAACTTTTAAAACAATATTGTTTTAATGAAAAGTTGATCAACATGTATGGTTTATTATATATAGTTGTATCTTCTCTATATTAAATTCTCACTACTCGATAACTACTTTCTTCATCTCAAGAAAATTGACTTAATCAATATTTTAAATTATCTCAAAAGAATTAAATTTTAATATATTATATATTATAAAATAATTAATATATTTTTATATATTTAAATTTAATATAAAATATTTTAAATTTTAAATTATTATTATTTTTATTATTATTATATTATAATTTTTAACTTTACTTAAAATTTCAAACGCGGTCAATATTTTTAAACGAATGTAATATGAATGTGACCGTATATTTGCTCAGTCCCAGATCCGCGACTATCAAGTCTGGCCCCGCACCCCCCACGGCCCCATGTCCAGCATAACCTACCTTTGTGGCGCAAATTCTAGAAGAAGTGGGTTTGTTGCTGCTGGTTGATGATTGAAGCATATCTCTACCTCCAGCTTGCATTTGATGAAATTTATTCCTCTGCAAAATTGCAGGGGAAAAAATGCCTGAAAATTTTACCACATTTTTGTATACACCATTCAAGCTGCATGGTTCGTAAGTCCCCTAGATTTACAGACCTTGGGCATGGGACAGTTTAGCATACAAACAGATTACAAATTAAGAATTACTAACAACTTCAAGGGTTTTCTTTTTCACCAACATTTCTTACTTTTATTTGTGCTCTTTTAACAAATCCACTATATTCCTTGCAAGTCTCTATGCCTGCTGATTGAAGGAATCAGTCTGAACAGTAAGTACGTAAGGTTTTTACCCTTGCCATATATTCTGGATCACAAAATTATTGCTCTGTCATTGATGCTTTGAATGGTTCTGGGGTTTCTTCTGCAATTGTTCTGAGGATATCGTTCTTCAGGTTCCACTACTATAGATGTGCTTGATACTTTGTGTTATGTACTCTCTGCAAAAGTCACCTTCTCTGACCTGTGTAAGTGAAAAGCTTTTACTTCAGAATTCAGAACTGCACAAGCCAACTCTAGTCCGCAGTTGAAGTGCAAAAACATAAGATTTATTCCTAAGAATTGGTTCAGAAACAAATAACTAACATCATGATAAAGTTACAAAGGAAGACTCCCACACAGCAGAGATTACTTTCACTAGCCACTATTACCACACTTATTTGCTTAGAATCCAAACATGGACTCTAGCTGATACAGAAAACTACATACTCAAGGATTAGTAGGTGGAGACATGCTGCCACCACTAGGATTCGGGACCTCCACACCAGGGTTGGGGACTACTCCATCATCACCGCCTGGGATATAGGATCCACTGCCACCGCTGGTGCCACTGCCATTACTTCCAGGCATAGAAAAGCCTGTTCCTCCGCTGGTACCTGTTACAGGATTGTAGGTGAATGGATCGAATTTCGTTCCTGGCCTTGGGAACAAGTAGTAGCGTCCCAAGCCCGGAACAAGCACTGTGCCATCATGATCAATGAATGATTCTGGCTGTTTCTTGTCAACGATTTTGGAGGGTTTTTTAGCTATGTCTCGCCCTGCTAATGCAGAACCTGCTAAAATGTTGAGGATAAATAAGAAAGCCAAGATGGAGAAAAAGTTGTTTGCCATTTCTGATAAAGTTTGCTGTAAACTAAGAAGATCTGGAAGAAGGGATTATGATGTAATATTTTGGAAGTGAAGGTTTCCTTTTATAGAGTGAAGATTGCCACCATTTGGCGGTGAGTTAAAGAGAGTGGTAGTTTCTTGCAGAGACACCTACACATATTATATAACTTGAGAAAATCTGTCCATGAAAGATCCTTCCATCAACAGTTTGAACGGCTCATTAATGTACCTCCAGGGAAGAGTCTATTGGTGACTTTACAATATTCTGCTTGTACTCCTCTATTTTTACATTTGGCCAATACTTGAAGGTCGTTTCCGTCCCCCTCCCCACTTAGATGGGTAGAGATTCTTATAAACTACTTCACTTAAACAAAAATTTGATAGATAAATCTTTTACACAATATATGAACTAATGCACATTATCTACCCAAAAAAAAGAACAAAAGCACAAGTAATGTTGTTTTACTTTCCTACCCCTCAAGATTTGGAGACAGTTAAGTTACATAGATACTCTATTGAAGGCGTCAATGAACAAAATTTAGTATATAAAAATGTTGATATTAGTGAACGGAAATTGCAAATACATTATTAAGTAGACAATAGACTCAAGACTAATTTGGCGAACAAAAACTTCTATATAATCTACACATTATGAAATATGAAGATCTAACCAAGCGGGGAGGGTTGCTTTAAGAACTAATGTGGTACGTAGTTGGCATGAAAATGATTGAAGTGAAAACAAATTTGCTAATGTCGATTACTAGCTGTGGGAAGATTTGATGCCATTGCAGATGCTTTAGTTGAAGTGGCAAGAGCAATTATATGCAAAAATTTGCTTATGGATAATCTACATTAGAATCATAATTGATCTGCTATATATGCTGTGTCCTACTTATCTACCAACAAAATTTCTGTCTGAATTATGACAAGATTAGACATTTGATAGAAAACACATTTACTTGGAAGACGTTATCTTTCATTAGCTGATCAATTAAGTTTTCAACCTACCTATAAGTTTTGGTACATTGTCATTCTTTTTTTTACTTTCTAACACTGAAATTTACAGCCGGTATTTGAGAGGGTATGTTAAGTAAATTTCGACTCGTTTAATAGCTTGCAAACCATACAAGAAGGTAAATTACATTAGGCAAGCTCTGTATACAATGTTCATGTTTTAAGAAAAGTTTAGATTTAATTGGAAATTTGAAAAGATTGCTAGGTTTGTGTATATGTTGATATTTACTTGATTGAGAATTTTATTGCCTTTGTAAGGTAAATTGAACAAATAGTCACTAAAATATCAAGAAAAAACTCAAATTAAAACTTTAATTTCATCATTCTAGTTTTGGAAATCTACACATAATTAATTCCTGCATACACTAAGTATTCATTTTGAGGCAAAAGGCAAATTGATTTATGATGTAAGCCAAGGACAAAATTAGAAATATGTGGTTGGGGATAAATTATATAAAAGAATATGTTAGAGGATAATTCTATAATTTTTGATTTTTTTTTTTTTTTTTTGGCAAAGGGTAAAATTTTCAAAAAAAAAATAATTATATTATGAGGTTGCATAATAAATCAATTAAGTAATTAAATTTAATTAATTAATTTTTATTTAATTAAATACGTTTGATAACGAATAATATTAAGCGTTTAATTATTTTAGTGCTTTGATAATAAATTTTTATTAATTGATTAAGATGTACAAAAGTCATGTTATAAATTTAAGTAAAATAAAAGTTATTTAAATTTAATATTTGAATATATTGAACACTCATCTAATAATAATAATAATTATTATTATTATATGTTTAATTTGTATTATATAATAGTATGAAAATAAATTATAATTAATTCAATATTTAGATTCAAATTATGAATTTTAAAATTCAATCTTCAATTTTTAATTTTCAATATTAAACGAGGCCTAATCTTGTGTTTGGTTCACAAAGGAGGAGAGGAGGGTGAAAGGGAGAAGAAACTTTTATTTTCATCAAGAATTTACTTTTTTTCTGTTTGTTGAGGTAAAAAGGAAGTAAATGACAAATATTATTGTAACTTATATCTCAATCCATTCAAATTTGGATGGGTTATTTTTTTAATGTGGAGGGAGAGCTTTTCTCTTCCAATTTACTTTCCCTCCATCTTTTATTCTTAACCAAATAATATAAATTACTTATTTATGTCCTGATTTACATTCTCTCCCGTTTTCCTCTATCTTTTCACCCCAATCAAATATACCATCTTAATTTATGTCTCAATTCGTTCAAATTTGGAAAAGTTATTTTTCTAATATAAAGGACGGATTCTTTCCTTTCAATTTACTTTCCCTTTTATCTTTCATTCTTAACCAAATAATGTAAATAACATATTTATGTCCTGATTTACTCTCTTCTTTTTTCCTCTCTCTTTATAACCTAATTAAATATACTGTACTGGATAAAACAAACTTTTGAAAAGTTTTGAGGCGAGGGGGTGGGGCTCTGTCATTGATATAAGCTTGAATAAAGGGACAAAAATGAGAGACTTCAGTGTAATTTAATTTCTTCCAAATAGTACATTATATAGAAGCTGTGCATGGTAAAACACGTGCATATGAAATACGTCCTCTGAAATTAAGTATACGTCTATTATATTCGAGTAAAATTGATTATACAATACAAACATTTTAAATATAAAATATTAACTATCATTATTCGAGATATATTTAACAGTGACAATGTTTTTCTCTTTATGAGTATTGAGTATTCAAATCCTTGAACCTAACACCATAGCTGGAAAAAGAAAATTATTTTTTTAAAGCGAAGGAAAAAAGAATTGGAGGACCACTTAAGCAATTTGACCTCCCAACTTGCAGCTTGTAGCTATAAACAAGACAGCAAAGCTGCCAAACGATTAGTACTATGTGAAGTTCTCATTTCTGTCTTATGTAAAACTATGATTTCTGTCGTGTCTTCATCTCCAACTGGTTTGGTGTGTTAGGAATGTGAAAAAGCCTTCGACCATTTTAATGCTGACTCACATTTTAAATAGGATCCTTTGCTCTTGGCCTTCTCAATTCAACTTTACAATTCTTTTTGTGTTTGGATGATCGGAATTCGGAATTCGGAAATCTAATGTTTGAAATTGTATTTCTTAGACTACACACTTTATTTTGTTATAAAATTTTCTAATATCATTCTAAATTAAAATTTTATTTTTATTTAAATATATTTTTTATTTCTCATCTACTCACGATATATCACTTTGTAAAAATTATTTAGATATGTCAATATGTAAAAATATATATTTAAAGATGGCAATGGATAGAGATAAAATTTGAAATTCTGACCTCACCTCACTTTTTAATATTCCGACTTGTCTCCAACCTATTCCTGTAACTGGGATAGGCAAGGATTCCTGTGGAGATAAGATTATAACCTCCGCAACCCATTCCTAAGTGTGGAACCAGGGACCCACCAAGCTAAGAGATGAAAAAATCCCAAACAGGATTTAAAAACTAAAATAAGTAGGAAAAAAAACTCAATATTAGAAAAAATATTTAATTTATATTTAGACATTTCAAAAAAATTCATAATAAAATAATAAAATTTTAAACTAGAACTCCAAACAACAAATAAAATATATCAACATACAACATGAATAGTAATCAAACATAACAAGTTATGAAAATATAGTACAATTTTGAAAAATTAAATCTCTTAATATTTTTAATTCATTCAAGACTCAAGAAGACTTGTAAAATAATTTAACAATAAATATGACAATTACTTAATTTTACACAATTAAAATTTTCTTACATTTTACTTTTAAAATAATATAAAATACCTTGATAACAATTCAAAGTAATTTTAAAAAATGTTATGCCTTTCTCAAGTTAAATGTTATCATATATCTTTTAAAAAAAATTTAAAATGTTTAACTATTTACTATATTTCAAATTATTCAATATACTCTTAAAATGTATTAATAATAATTTTTTTATAAATGTAAATGTATTATATTTTTTAAAAAAATTATATATTTTATGTCTATATATTAATATAAAATAAAATAAATATAAAAATAAAAATAAAAAACTAAGCCATGGTTGTGAGCGAGTCGAGATAAGTCAGTAATAATATAATTTCCATCCCGACCCACCTCGAATTGGCATTCTACCTCTATCTAAGTCAGAGAGATAAAGTCCAATTTCTATTCTATCGCTACGTAAATCAGAGAATTCCCTATCGGTAAGATTAGATTAAATCTAATCTCCCACGTAAGTGAAAATTTTGCATCTCTATGTACATTTACATCAAACCCAGATGTTGACATTTTAAGTCTAAGATGGCCTGGCCCAAACTGTTTTGACTGGCCTAACCCCATTCACAATTAGTAGTATAACTTAATATAATGTGCATAGAATTTGAACCTTGACTTGGAAGTACAAAAGGTCTAGGACCTAGCCAACTGATTTAGATCTGCTTAAAATGGAACTCTAATCCTTCTGGAAAATTCAACTTATTGCTTATTATTCCATCCTAAATGCCTAATAATTTCCAGCCCTGGTAGGAAAATATAAACAAGCTCGATTCAACTCGACTTTAGAAAACAACCCCAAACCCCCACCCCCCAAATCACCTGGCCGGTTTCTTAATACAATCGCCATCTCCACCATGCATGGACCATTTTATCAACAAATACATCTCTATCAACTTAAAATGTAATAACTCTGCCGGCTACCCAATGCCGACCATGGTTTTCCTTGTTCACATGGGCAAATGGAAGCTTTAATATCCATCTTCCACAGCACAAATATCTGGCTAGGAATAGGATATATGCAGTGTCGCTTGAAAGGGTAAGAAACCGACTTATGTGTTCCCATAATAATGACTCATTTACCAGTGTCTAGCTAATAAAAAGGAGCTGATCCTGCAAATCTTAGAGATGGTGATATTTACAGTTTGAGATTGGTATTAAAATAATAATAATAAATAAATAAAAAGACAATTCGGCTACGATGAAAATGTAGGACAATATGAACAAACACGAATGCAGCAGCAAAAATATTTGCATAGACCCTCTTAAGAGATGTCTCAAAACCTAGAAAAGTAAGGTTTTTTTTCATTTTTTCTTGGAGTTGAGACAGATCAGATGATGCCATAACAAAAAGAAGAAAAAGAGTGGTGAAACACAAAATCATGGTCTTGGCCTCTCTTCAGAAAATCTTGGAAGTTGAACCAGAGAATTCACCCTTGTTACACCTTCCAAACCTGACCAATTCTGATCTTCGGTAGCTGGGGTTTCACCGTTTCCTTCCACTTCGACAGGAAGTCTTTTATAGGCTTCGTTCTCTTCTGCTGATCTCACAGTAAAATTTCTCTGAAGGGAAGGTTCAGAGTTCTGACCATCATCTGATTCTGCAACATTACCAGAATGATTGCTTTGTAGGGTAGCTGAAGAGAAACCTTGTTCGTCATAATCAGATTCCGAATCCATCTTTCCATCCAAAAATAAGCAAACAACAGCACAGTCATCCATCTTGGAGGTAGGATATTTGGACTTCCATTCACGGGCAGCTGATTCAACCAGGATCCTAGCAGCTGATGATCGTGTAGGAGCCGATGACACTATTTCAACCACATCTTCGTTGCTCAGAACATCCCAAACCTGCAATTAGCAATACCAGAATCACTCAGAAGTTTCCATGTCTAGATATGTATAGGTTTTGCTACCAAAGCTAACTATTTAATCACAAACTACAAATACAGATACCTCGTCCACTGATTATTTCACATTGTGGTTAAGCCTGTTATTAGGTCAGTGCCCATAACCCGAACGTAAATATTTATTTTTCTACTAAGTTCACATTTCAGATCCAGAATATTGGTAATCGCTCTTAGAAAAACCATACAACAAACAAAAGATATCCCAAGATTGCTCCTATTAACCACAAAATATCAGTTTACAACCTTAAAATAAGGCCCACAGATGAAACTAAATTAATGTCCTCATCGCAAGTGCAAAGAGAACTCAGTTAAATGAAAAATAAGGCACAAACGACAGATAGAGTACAGAGAACTAAAATATCTTTTCACAAAAATAATTGACTTACAACCTAATGTTGAAGGACCAGAACTAGTATTGAGGTATCACCAAAGAGTGTTTCTGCTTTGCATTTGGTAAAAATATTTGTTGTTTCATTACAAGAAAATGCTGGTCTAGAGCAGAACCCAAATATACCTAACCAACCAAGAGCTGCTATTGGTAGTACAATTTGAAGAGAGAATGTGTAATTACCATTCTGTGAATTATCATGCTACACAAATTCAACTAAGAAAGCACCATAAATATGCAATACTAGAGTCTTCAAGATCACAAACCAAGTCAAATTAACAGAAAGAAACTGAAGATAGGCTCAGAACCCACGGCAACAAAGCAACTGTCATTTGAAGTAATGCTACATTTGAATATGAAACAAATTACATTTGCTACTTGCACTTGCTGTCTGCTCAGTATTTTTTGCCACATCAGGCATGCTTAGGTAGGATAGGAGTACATTATTAGCTGTATTATGAAGGCAATTACTATAGCTACGATTACTAGCTCTCTTGCAAAATTTCAGAATATTTCATGAACTACAAAATGGAAAGAATCAACAGCAGAATAACATTTTTTTTTTCAAAATCAAGATGCAGCGGCTACTCCCAATCTTACAGCAGTGCCTTGCAAATTTGGGAATACTGTTAAACATATAAATGAGTCTCTCACTTCAACCCACAAGATTCTTTATGCATAAACGTGCACAAAAGCACATATGAGAAATATTGCTAAGTCGTCTAGCTAATAGACGTTTTTGGTCTGGAAACCTCTGAAGCAGAGATTCTTAAAACAAGATGACAATTTGAGGGTCCTAAGCTACATATTCTTAGTCTCTCAAATATTAGGACCAAAAAGACCAAGGTTGCAGCCTCACTCTCCTTTCCCAGGTCTAGAGGGTCAGGCAAGCAACAAAGCATTCCTTCTGCTGCTGGAAAAGGCAATGCAAACGAAGCAATTACGAAAGCACAATTCTTCTTTAAAAGAAGACACAATAAACTTTATTAACAAACAAATATTTCTTTCCCAAGTACACAAGTTACTACAGCAGTCAAACAACTATGTAATTCAAATTCAATCAGAAAAAAGAACTCAAAAGAGAAAACAACTATGTTTCAGTAACTGACAATTTTGTGCTAAGCCCCACAGCCACGAAAATAATGTATAGACAAAATTTAGGCAAGAGGAAAATGGAAAATGCATGGGTGAGCTCCAACAGTTGCAGGGTAAAGCCTACACTGCCTTAGCATTGAAACCAAAAATGAATCTAAAGTGACGTCAATGGTAACACCACTCAAATGCATTTTCCAATGTTCATAGAACATTTGAAAATGTACAATAATGCGAAAAAGTTTACCCAGGCAATACATCAATTAATGTAAATCAGTGAAGTTTTAATAATTTATATAAAAAAAAAATTATGCGATGCAAATTGTAACTGAGGTTTCTTATTCTTCAATATGATAATTGCTGAACAAATATCTGAATTACATAACACCAACGCTTTCACCAAGAAAAAGTCCATGAAGGTATCCACAATCATTAACCCACTAGCAGCAGAAAGAGATCAAAAAGGAATCCAATCCTCTTCATGATTTACCGATACAATGAAGAGGGAATTATCTAATTAAGTTTTCACGGTTTAAGTTTTCTTTTCCATATTTTACCTGCAAGGCCACTTTTCCCCTTCAACTTTTTGCTCGTAAAGGTTCTCTAATTTATAATGTCTTTCTATAACAGAAAAAATTCTGGTAAATGGGAAATGTGAACACTTAATATATCTAGCAAACGCTAATAAACAGAGACTCAAAAAGTAACCTCAATGTTTTGAACTGAGACAAAACAAGGAATTGCCCAAATTGATCAAGCAAATTGTTCAATTAGTATGCATACCCCATCAGAAGCAAGAACAATGAATTTATCCCTCTCTGTGAGAACCCTGTGAGAAAACTCGGGAATTGAGATCACTCCATATTCCTTCAAACAGAAATCCCCAAATGCTCTAGCCATTGCTAATCCAGGGGCATCATCAAATGGCAACCAAACTCGCTGCACCTCAGGTTCGTCTTGCAATGCAAAAACTCGACCTTTACATCGCTTGATTCTTTCAGCTTCCCCTGTCACAGAAAACAGACAAGCCAATTGAGAAGAAAGTTCACATGAAATGAACAACTAATGTGCAATGAACTATTAGAAGAACATACTGGGCAAATCAGGCTTTAAATCAACAGTCAACTGGATTGCCACCATAGCATCGCTGCTGTCCTTAGATCCCAGGATTGCCCGGGAATCACCAATATTGCCCATGAAAAGGTTTGACCCCTTGTAATCACAGCGAACGAGAGCAAGTTCTAAGACATAAAAAACACATCCAAAACGGGAAAGGAAAGTAAAATGGAATATGAGGACAAAGGAGAAAGCGTTCTTGTACCTGCTTTACTATGGTAACAGCAGTACTGCCACTACAAAAGCAATCTAAGTTAGGATGGGACCTTAACTCTTTATCCATGGCCTTGTATGACTTAAGAAAAGCTTCTCTCCACAATGAATCCCCTTGATCCTCTGGAGAGCCATTCTTTTCAGGCTCTACTACATCAGATTTCGGATCCCCATTGCAACAACTAAGGCTAGAACCATTTTGCTTAGATTCACATGATTGTAAAAATGACAATAGCTTCAGTGGGAGTGCATCCCTGACTTTGCGAGCAACCATGTGGCCATGAGGACCATGACCATCAAAGACACCACAGAAGGTCACATCATCTGCCATGAAATCCTACAGTATGGCAAAAACTAATAAATTCGACACCATAATAATTCACACACATACTAAACAGAAAAAGAATGTCACTTACTTCCCACACAATCATGGCATCTTGGTTAATTCCTTTTCGGCCTTGCTGAGTAAATATACAAGAAGTCCGACTCCTCCCATTAGTGAAAATCCTGTTTGGTACTGACGACAAATGTTGCAGTGTTGTAATATGGTCAGAAAATGTTCTCCGTGATCTCTTTTGCCCAAACATAAGTTCTAAACAAGAGGGAGAAATCTTCTCTCCATTGCTCCTGCTACTGCAAGTACTTTGGCTACTTGTTGAGACACAACCTCCCATTTCGCTCAGAACCAGAAAGAGACCATTGATTGAAATCAAAGACTAGATTCTTGCCCACAAAAAACCAATCTTCTAAGAAATAACAGGTCGGTATCCTGTAATCAATTAAGCAAAGCAATTGAGACGCTCACAAGATTCCATTGAAACTGCCACTATGGGGCTTGTTGTAGAAATACTGAATCCGTTTAACTTGGTCAAATGTCAATAGCACCAAAATAAGCGTGAATTGATAATGAACCACCTAAACAAAACCAGAAGATCATAATTACTCAATAGTTTATTCAACAATTTGATATAAGAAGAAATGCCTGTAGCAACATGAACTTAATCTAAGCAAGCAAAGCTTTGTCCCAAAGATTTTGCATGTGAATGAGGATTATAATATTAAAAAAAGGTTGTCTTGACCATTTGTCTCTTAATGGGCATCTCAATTATTTTAACACATTGATCGATTTCATGTTGATAAGCCCAGAACTTATCTATTATAAAATAGAAGTTACCAGAGTGACAAAAGTAAGAAAACTAAAAGAAATTCCAATAACTAGAATGAAGCACTGCTCTTACGTGAATTTCAAGGGCAAAACTCATATGATAGTAACAACAGTTACAAACCCAATTGGGAGAATTTATCAAAACTGTAGAACTTTTGTCCATATACTAAAAAAAAAAAAAAAAACGTTTTCTCCCTAAAATCCATATGCAACTATCTCATAACAACAAACCAAAAAGAAAGGGACACAGGAACAGACCCGAGAATTGCATTATCTGATCATTCTTAAAACAAATGTATCTTTCTGCTATGCATGCATAAAATTCATGTGTGCTAGAGAGCAGCACACCCACACAAACACTGAAACAGACACAAAGAGTGAGAAGGAAAGTTGGTTGGGATTGATTTTGTTTTAGGAAGGTCAATTGGAACTCCTTGTTGAAGGGCACAAGAGTCCAACAGCTGATGAAGCAAAATGTTGAGAGGGAGGTAGAGAGAATTTTATACACAACAATGTCAATCTAAGCAGAGGAATAAGAGATAAAGAGCAAAAAAGAAAGAAAATGATGGAAATGTGCAAAGTTTGAATTTTTCGCTGTTGAGAGAGCACCACAATATGGAGGAGATGATAAAGCGAAAAGAAAAGCTGAAAAGGACGAAACAAATCGGTAAAATCGTCAACGCAGAATCACTTACGGAACCGCAAAAGCAAAATACCAGCAGATCGAGTAGACTAACTTTGAAAACAAGAGAAAAAGCACAGACGCAGAAATTTGGCCTAATGCTGTTCTCAGTCACTGAGAAAACAATACAATGTATCTTCAACCAAAAAACAAAACCTCCAACATTTTCCCTTCTAGCTTTTTTGTCCAGAGCTCAAATTTCAACTAATGCTACTCGAAGCATTTTGGGTGAACATACAAATTCCCTTCTGGGTATAGATTTCTCTTGCTTCCATAGAATTTAGCTCGCAGAGATCGCAAATAAATCAGCCAGTGAAAAAGAAAATGTAAACGCAGAGAAAATGCAAGTTAAAAACATAGGACGTTAACAGTTTCTTTTTCTCAAATATCAGACTTCAGAGGAAACAAATAGCAAATACTTAGAACATCAAGAAAAGATCAAATTTTGAAAACAGTTCTGATCTTTTAAGCCAAAACAAGCACGTATACAAAGGAGAACTCCACAAATTATCACCTGTTTAAAGTTCAAGAGTAGTTGTTGGCCTGACAATTCAAATTTCTAAAGAAAAAAGTTCAAGTAAGAAGACAAGAATCAAACAAAAAATGCCAAAAAAAACATTTCGTGCTTGATTCTTTTCAAGAACAAGAAGAAAGAAGCTTATCGCTGCTGGTCTTATATACTTGGAAATGCATTAATTGCAGAAACATGAAAGGGATGCAAGAGGAGGATTGATGATACAAGGAGGAGAGAGGGGCACGGGGAGGGGCTAGGGGTATAGGAGGGGGCAGGATGGGGTTTACTTTTGAAGATAGTAAGCCTGGTGATAGTTGCGCTCAACTGGCTGAAATGATGATGATGGCGGAGATGGACATATCTCATCCTCCTTTCCTTGTTACGTTACATAAAGTGGTCCACGCTCTTTCTTTATGCGTGTACGTAACTTCCAACAGTGTTTATACTGTTTTATTACCTCTTGCAAACTAAATTGAGAATGTTTCATTAAATTTATATAAAAATAAAAATTATAATATAATAATATAATATATAGGATTATAATATTTTATATTAAATTTAAATATATAAAAATAATATATTATGTAAATATTTATTATTTTATAATATATTAATTTATAAAAAATTATTAATATTTTTAAGACAATTCAAAATAGCAAAATCAATTTGATTGAGATGGAGAGAATAGTAGAAGTTATTTCATTCTTTTTTTTTCTTTTTTTTCCTTATATTGCGGGATCAAACATAATTTTTTTTTAATTATGATATGAATTTAGGGTATATTACTATTGAAATTATATCATTATATACAATATCTCTAAAAAATGTAAGAATTACTTTAAACTTAATAAAATTTTATGGACTAAAAAATTAAAACTGTGATTAACTTAAGGTGAATAATAAAGTTATTAATATTTTACAATAAATTTTATTTATATTAAGTATATTTTTTATTAAAAACCTAAAGTAATATTCATTTTTGAAAAATTACAAAGCAACTACACACTTACACATAGAGTTTGCCCTTGTTAACTTATATGGGCCATACATAATATTATATAATAAAACTTAAACATAGTATAATATTTTATTTACAAATATATAATATTAAATTTAAAGAAATTGAAATTGAAATTTAAGTTCGTACATTTATTAAAAAAAACTATCGAATACATGAATGGAACTCAAAATTATTATAATTTTTTATCAAAAAACGAATACTTATTTTGAGGCTTGGTTTAGAGTTTGCTTAAAAAAATTTGAATTGTGCTTAAATATGCTAAGATTTAACCAATTTATAACTCGTATACAATTTTAATTAAGGTCTTACCCAAACAAATTAATCTTTTAAATTACAAATCAATTGTTATTTGATAATTTTTCTAATACTTTAAATTTTTAACGCTAATCTTCCAAATTATAAATTGTATGCTTGATTTATAAACTATTACCTCAACTACCAATAAATGAGTTAATAGTTCTACCAGCTAAACTGCTAAAGTTACTATTTGTAATTTATGTCTTGTCATTTGGCTTTCTTCAAATTGTTCCATATGCAACATAATAATAATAATAATAATAATAATAATAATAATAATAATAATAATAATAATAATAATAATAATAATAATAATAATAATAATAATAATAATAATAATGATGATGATGATGATGATGATGATGATGATGATGATGATAAATGGTACAATTTGTTTCTGAACTTAACAAAAAACGCGTTGTTTATCCATCAACTTCATTTTCGTAAAATTTTGCCTTTGAATTATATAAATTTATCATTAGTTGTCATTCCGTCCAAATTGAGCGTTAACCCATAACAGAATCACCCCACGTGATCTGTACAATACCTTTTTAAAGGGTATTTTCGTTCAAGGGCTATCTTCAAAGGGGCTCCAATTTAAATCTCTTCGAAACCAATTTAATTTTCTTTAACTTCAGCTCCTCTACTCACTTTTTTCTCCCCATTCCACCCCCACCCACCTAGTCTGCCCAACACATAATAGCCATAGCTTTAATTTGAAAAATTCACTAAGACATTTTTGCAGTTCTGTACTGATACATGGATCACTGCTACAGTGCATCGCATACACAAAATCTTCATTATCCATAAAAAGAGCGGAGGGGGAAGCAGTAGCGGTGGCAGCAGCTCGGAGTGGTAGTGACATGGACTCCAAGCTAACTAGCAGAGATGGTTCAGTTAAGCCGAGGTCGAGGCTGGAACGCCAAAACACTTTAAAGAATATTGATTACGAGCTATCTTTAACTTCATCATTTTGTCAGAGAATTAATTGTCGTTGTCATTGTCATCCGGTGTAGCGACGAGAGCTCAAATGACTCGATCTCTTGATATTTATCCTTTGGATAAGCAGACTAGCTTCAGAATTGAAGCAACGAGGACAAATTTGAATTTTTTTTTTTTTTTTGTAGAAGTATGGGTTTTTCTAGAATTGAGGATTTTCGGATACCAATTGAAGAATGGAGGCCATGAAGGTTCAATCCTCTTATGATGTTCTTTCACGGCTTCTACAACATACCCAGATCTATTTTCACTGTCTCGCGAAGGAGTCTTATCCGCTTCTCTCTTTCTTTTCTGATAAGGAGTTTCAGACCTACCCTCACTCTTTTGTCTATTACTAGGAGGACTACTCGTCCAATTTTCCTTTCTTCGTCGTGTTCCAGCCATTGCGATGATTTTGTACTCCAAAGTCCAGAGAAACCACAGTCATTAAAACCCTGGCCTAAAAATTTTAATAGCAATTTCTCTGTTGGTTATATGAAATCTCGATTTGCAGAGTGTGAAGTTGAAGAAATGAGTGTAGAACAGAGAGAAGTAACCATTTAGACGTCACTTAGAAAGAGTCCTTTGATATGCCCATATATATTGACCAAAATACCCTTTAGAAAGAGCATGTGTAGGTCATGTAGGGTCATTCCATCATAAGTTAACACTTAATTTGGATGGAAGGGCAACTAATGATAATTTTATATAGTTCAAAGACAAATTTTATAGAAATGAAGTTGAGGAGCAAACAACGCGTTTTTGTTAAGTTCAGAGGTAATTTGTGCCATTTATCCTAATAATAATAATAATAACAACAATAACATGGATCCATTATTGCCTCTTTTTTTTTTTAACTTAATCTCTCCTTTTTTAGCAATACTCTCAATTTATAGTATTGTATGTTAAAGTAAGCATTCAAATTTTACTAAAAGTAAAACTAAACCTTAATATTTGTTTCTTTATGAGGAAAAATTAAACTTTAGTTGAGAAAGCATTATAGTTGAAGATGATATTGGAGTAAGTGATTTTATAAAACAAAGACATTTCAGAAATTAAAATAAATGAATCAAAACTAAGTAGCAAGAGATAATACGCAAATGAAAAAAGAATAAAAAAAGTCAGCAAATGTCCAAATTGTTCATGAACAATCTCAAAATTGTATTACTAAATACTGCAAAATGGTAAAACACCTAAAAAGGAAATGACAAAAGAACCAATAAAGATTAACATATTGTTAAATTTTTAATAACATTTTCATAATATAAAATTATGTCTTAATTTATGTACACAAGTTTTAGCGCTATGGACTCTAGACAATAGTTAGGACCCATTTGATAAAATTGAAATTTGAATATTTAAGTATTGAATTCTAAAATGTGAAGTTTAAATTAATTATAATTTATTTTATACTATATTTTATTGTAATTTAGATTGAATATACAACAATATTAATAATTAGATGAGTACTTAATATATTCAAAATTCATACTTAAGTAAATTGCATTTTACTTAAAAGTTATAATAGGATTTCAATATGTTTTAATCAATTAATTGATAATAAAAATTTGTTATCAAACACACTTAATTAATTAAGCACGGGATATTATATGTAATTAAACGTACTTAATAAAATAAATATTTAATTAATGAATTTTAAGTATTTAATTAAGTTGTCAAACATGTCCTTAAACAACAACTTAAATTCTTTTGGTTCTTCAAAAAAAAAAATCTTCCTCTTTTTTTATATAAATAGAACGAGAAATAAATTGAATTTAAATATAATCTCATAACATAAAATAACATATAGCACTTTAGTTTGTTGAGAGTGGGAGATACCGGATTTTATATTTTTATTAATACACACAATATGCAACTTAATAACAGTAAGCACACTAACTAGTTGCAATAATATAATAATTCAACCAGCTAATGTATTTCTTAAAAAATTGTTAAGATGAAATCATGAAGTATTCTAAGTGTTGTATGAAACAAAATATTTGTGCCTGCATGTACGTATTAGAGATAAGAAAAATATCAATAGATATAAATTTTTAACGAAAACAAAAGTAAGTTATAAATCTTTAAAGAATTTCTTAATTTAAGAGTTGAATCTTATAATTTTCTATTTTTAAAAAAAATCGATTCAAGATTAAAAACTTGATCTTGGATTGAAAAACTTTGATTCGAGAGTTGAAAAATTTAAGATCTAACAGAGAGATGATGAAAAATGCTCAATCGTCAAGCTTTCGATTTTGCTACTGAATGTTAAAGCCTAACGATTTGAAAGTTGTAGGAGCTTGAATACGGAAGCTTGAATGAGCCTGAATACTGAAATTTTGCTGATAAAGCTTTGATGTTGACATGAAGTTTTGTTGTTGACTGCTAAAGTTTTAATATTAACTTGATGTTTTGCCGCTGAAAGTTTGATATTAATATGAAGTTTTACAGTTGAAACCTAGATGTTGAAGTTTGACATAACCTGAAATTTTGCTGTTGAAGCGTGAATGCTGAAGTTTTGTTGCTAAAGTTTTATTGTTGAAGCCTGCATGCCAAAGTTTCTAAAGTTTTGCTGCTAAAACTTAAAATATTGAAGTTTCTGAAATTTTGTTGTTGAAGTTTCAACCTGGACCTGAAGTTTTATTATTAAAGTTTAAATATTTTGAAATTTTGTTGTTGAAATCTAAATATTTCTGAAATTTTATTATCAACATAAAGTTTTGTTGTTGAAATTTCGTTGCTACAGCTTAAATATTAATGTTTTGCTTATGAAGTTTTGATTGATGCTTGATGTTGATCCAAAATTTTGTTAATAAAGTCAATGCTGATGACTAGAAGCTTTATGATTTTTTTTTAAAGCTAAGTAAGATAAAATATTTATAAAATGAAAACATGTCACACATACAGCAAAAGTAATAGGTAACAGAAAATTATCACATCCCCAAGAAGGTAAGTACAAATAAATAGAAAATAAATACAAAATAACGAACCACCAGCCTCCTAGACGCCATCCACCAAGACCAAAGCATGAGATGCTAGATTCCATCAGTTTCGTAAGTAGTAATGGGCGTATCGATGTCCTCAAAATCGTCTGGGAAAAAGAAGAAATCTGACGAAAAGGCCCAACATGAGTTGGATTAAACACAAAGAGGAAGGACTAACGCTGAGAGATGCAAATCTACAAGGGACATATGCCAGAGGACCAGGAACTGTGACCGCGAAGATGAGCAAGAAAGCTCATTGTGGTTTGAGGAACAAAATAGGTAAGGAGGCAACAAAACCACAAAAAAGCAAGGGCTATAGTATGGGACAGAGCTCTAGATGGAACCAGAGCTTTGATCTGGCCAAATCTTGCAGAGCACAATGGAGATGAAGACGGATGTAGAGAGGAGAAAAGTACAGAGAGAAGAAGAGAGAGAAAAGAGGAGTTTCTTGACTTGAAGCTTTATGATTAAAACTTTAATATTGAAGTCTACTAATGAAGTCTAAATGTCAATGACTTAAAGTTTTAATTGATGTTTAATATTGACTTGAAATTTTGCTGTTGAAATGTGAATGTTGATGACTTAAAGCTTTGTTGCTAAAACTTTGATGTTGAATTTTTGCTGCTAAATACTGATGATACGAAGGTTTGTTGCTAAAATTTTGAAACCTTGGAACTTTGTTAATGAAACTTTAAAACTTTGTTGTTCCTTTAAATTGTGTTTCTCAAAAATTGCATTATTTTTTGAGAACTATTTTTTATAGGAATCCATCCAAACAATATGTTAAAGTTAAAGAAGGACGATAAAACTACAAGCCACGCTTCATGGCACTTTAGAGAATCCAAAACATGGGAGCTTACAAGGAAGGATTCAAGCAATACCATTCAACAAGCCAAGGAACATGAAAAGTGTGAAGAGATGGATACCAAAAAGAAGGCTCAAGAGAGTTGCATTTGCACAACAATTCATGTGGAGGGCCAAAGGAGCTCAAGAGGGGGCTGAAAGGACAAAAAAAGCCAGCTGTGTGGAATCAGGACACACTTGGCACTAGGTACACTCTGGAGAAGTTGTTCCGTTCCAAAACACACCTGGCGCCAGGTACTTTCGGGCCATACCCAATTTTGTTGAATTTTCTTATTTTGTTTTATTTTGGTTTCTAAATTAATTCTCACGATTTTTATTATGTAATAGGGATATTTTGAACCATTTAAATGCTTGAATGCTTGAGATTTCATCTCACTTTAGTTAGGTTTAAATGCCTATATATATGACATTATAACATTTCAAATGTAACTTGAATATTATTAGTGAAATCAAAAGACACTCTTGAGAGAGTTCTTTGAGGGTTCTTCCATAAAGGCCAAGACCAATCTTAAGATTCCATTCATTACTTTTGATTTGAGCTTATAAACTCTTACGGATAGATCAACCTAACCTATTAAAATAGAATATTAGGTTCTTGTTAATCTAAGGGTCTAGAGTAGAGGTTATCTTTGGTTGCCTAATTCATCTTCTTCAAGTATTCTTAGCTCCTTAGTTGAGTTGAGAGTTCTTGGGTATGAATTAGTAGATTTGATTCTCTTTTCTAGAGTTTTAAATTCTTTACTTTGGCTTATGATCCTAGTATTTGAATTTGGTGTCTCATTTCTTCATAAAATTATCTATTTTGAGTTCTTTAATGGGTCATACATTTTGCCCTAAATTTAGCCACGAAATTCAATAGAAAAATCATCCCCAAAATCATATCAGTTTTGGATTATTCAGTCTAACCGAATTGAGCCTCTCTCTCTCTCTCTCTCTCTCTCTCTCTCTCTCTCTCTCTCTCTCTCTCTCTCTCTACACACGTGCGCACGCTAGATATGATAATATATTCACAGAAAAGAAATAAATTATACAGAGGGACTAAATAATCTATCGTAATAAGAAAAATACCATAATTTTCTCCTAAGTTCGTTATTTATGCTTTTATGGACTTGAGTTTACTATATTATTGATCAATTTTATTTTAAAAAATAATTATATTTTAAATTTTTAATATTACCGATTCAATTGTGATCCAATTCGATTGGACTATTGAATTGTGAATCAGTAAATTGTTCGACTCGATATCCAGTCCAATTATAAAAACATTGCTTTTAAGAAATCCTGATAGACTTAAACTTTATTGCCATTGGACTCGATTTAATCTGGCTAAATTCTATTTAACTCATGACATATTATATTTGTTTCGTAATTCAATTTCAATAACTAGAGAATAATTGATTTTTTTTTATAAATTTAACCTAAATATATATTTTTTAGTTTTGATTAAATAAATAATATTTATTCTTCTCATTTTTTTTATTTGTAGTTGTTCAAGAAAAAAATTATAATTTTCATAAAAAATCTATGCGTGATAAAATAGTAACTTAATTAGTTAAAAGTACTGTTTATCAAATAACGAGTGTTAACTTTCATTCATATTTGTGTCTTCCGTTATTAAAAAAAAGGAAAAAAATGTGGATTCAGTTGTCATTCTCTCAATATAATTAAAAACAATTCTGCAAAAAATGTAGTATATACTTAAAGAAGATACTTATATTAATTAATAAATGTGATAATATATAGTGAAATAAAAGGTGTGAAGTCACGCGCTAACTGGTGTGAGATGAGGACAGAAAGACCATCAAAGAGAAAAGCACGCGACAGACGACAATTGACAGAGAGAAATCAGGGGGGTCCAGGTGACGTGGCAGAGGCTAATTGAATGCTCCAAAACTGTGAAAAGGCCTTTACTCCGCAGTCCAGAGGGCACTGCCCTGGTCTTGCTTTCTCGCATTGGCCTCGTCTCCCCAACCCCATCCACCACCACTCTTATTAATATTTTCTCTTCCTTTCTTTCCACTGCTGTATTGTTGACCTTTTTTTTTTTTTTTTCTTTTTTGTTCCAAAAAGAGATGACTCTATAGTTTTTTTTTAAATTATTAACAGTGTAATTGGATAAATTTTCTTTCAAATTCAAAATTTACTTTAATATAAAATTATTACATTATTTAAATAAACATTATTCACTCAAAAATTATAATATACTTATAATACATTATATATATATATTTTTAATTTTACTTTAATTTTATTTTAACACTGCATATTTAATAATTTTTATTATATTTAAACAAATTCATCTTAAAATAATTACTATCTAAATACACCCTCAAATTACCTATAATAATCTTATTAAACTATTAAAAAGTATGTGGATATAATTGGCTATCAATTTTTATCCAAATTCAAAATAATAATAATTTAAATAATTTTTATTTCTAAAAAAATATACTCATAACAAATCATATTCTCTCTTAATATCACCTTAGACTTAACTTGAACCTAGATATTTATAATTTTATTATATTCAAACAAATTTATTTCAATTTATTTACAGATATGATATTTTTAAACTTGTTCCTATATAGTATTATTTATTTTTTTTACAAATTATAAAATTCCAATATTTATTGAAGACAAACCATACACTGATAAAAAGTGAACAGCTGGAGACCCAAAGTTAAAGCTTTGTCATCCTGTCTTCTGCTTTTCAGTAACCTATTAATTCACTTTATCCGTTTGCAAGAGTTGTGTGAGATTTATAGCCATTTTTCAATCTTTGCCAGCAAAAGATTTTAGGCATGGATTTTGCTGTTTGTTTTGGGAGTGATGTCAGTTATTTTCTTCTTCCCATATCAAGTTAATCTTTTTTACACTAAATTTAGGGCATGTTTTACAAATTGTCACACACATTCCTGCAATGAAGTCCCTTTTTTTTTTAAATATATAATTGAGTATTATAATAATAGCTACCGAGAGCTAGCCATCAATTCTATCAATCGCACATATTGTAATGTGAGCTGTTTACTTAAATCAAAGAATGCAGGCTGCTATTGCTCAATGGGTGCAACATTGGGACGAAATTAAAAATTTAAAATTTATGATGAAGGAGAAAAAAATATATATAAAATAATACGTTAGATTATAAAATTATAAGTTTTTAAATTTTTTTTAAAACTTTTTAAAAATTTTAAGTTTGTTAAAACAAATACAATATTTTTAAAAATTTTGAAGGGATAGACGCCACCACAGCCCTCCCTAACTCCGTCTCTAGTGCCGCACATGTTCTTCCACGAGGCCATCAATACAAATTTACAGATTTAGATACCATGTCTTAACTCAAAAGCTTAAGATACTAAATCTATGAGTCATTCCAACTTATAAGTTATCCATTTAATTTTCTTCTTTCCAATATGAAATTCTTTAATTCACACCACTCATGCTTGTCTTTCCCTAAGAAGCCATAAGAGGAGGGGGAAAAAATCCTAGCAATTACAAATGTCTTCAAAATTTACAAAAATATATAAACAATGAAAATTCTGAATTTCATCTCTTAGCTCATAACTTTCTAATCGCACATTCGACACAACTCATTCCAATTGGATTTAGTTTTAAAGTATAATAGGTCGGCCCTTTTTGGGGATTTCCATATTGAGTGGGGTGGACAAAAACTCATACGTCTCCACTAAATTACAGCTATGACTTTTTCACATATAAATACAAAGCCTTATTTAGTTATATATTTCTCAACTTTTTATTAGCTTTTTAAAAATGGATTTCCCTAATGCTTTTTCATTTTAAACAAAAGCTAAGCTAAAACGTAGGGCCTGACTTTAACTTTGTTGGTTTTTTTTTTTCTTTTTGAGAAATAACTTTATTGAGTTGATCCCATATATGTTTGATATATATGTATTGGCCTCGGCTAAAAAAAAAAAAAAGCATTGGAGATATAAAGAAAAAGGAAATAAATGAGTAATATAACAACTCTTCTCACTATAATTATATAGATTTGTTATGTTGTGGAATATTGAATTAATTAGAGCATATTGATTGTTGGTGAAGCAATGAATTTGTCATTACAGTCGAATCAAAGTACTAAAAGAACAATAGCTATTTGAATATAGACCTAGTTCACAAACTATTTATTGAAAGAAAAACTCATAATTTAAATTTAAATACTAATAACGCTATATCAGATGAGCACCTTTGCCTCCTATTAAAGTAATTTATCCAATTATATATTTTTTTTCTATTTAAAATTTAATATTATATGTTGATTTAATGTAAAATTTAAGAAAATATTTAATTATAAACGAATTAACATCTTATCCATATTAATTGAAGAGGTTAATAATAAGATATGTATAAATTAATAAAACTCGTATTTCTTTAATAATTGAAGTTAGTTGCGAAAAGTTAGATTAAAAATAGATTTAATGTAAAAACAAACATTTTTTGTAAATATTTTAAAATAAAAATATCAGCATTTAATTCCAGATATACGGAATAGTGTTTTAATCTTTTGGTCTATGCAAGGTTGTATTGGAATGATTAGGAGCACTGGGTTTTGGGGTGGCCTTATCTGATTATGGCAACTATATTTAATGAGATTATGGCAATTCCTTAATTGTCTGGTAGCAAATACAAAGATCTCCTTTTCTATGGAGCTTAATTTTTCTCCTTTTCTATTGTTTGTTTCGTTTTTTTTTTTTTTGACTCAAAGATTGAAAGATTTCCACTTGTTTCACTACTATATAATAAATTAATTAGCACGATTGAAAGTGATTATATGACTTTAACCTTTCCATAGTGATGGCATGCCACTTTGCAAAGCAAATTATAGATTTTGATTTTTGTGTTTGGCATTTAATGTTTTGTTTTTGTCTGCAAATCTTTTTATAATCATAACTTGAACCTTGCTGTCGTATTTTTCACTATTTGAGCAAATTGAAGTCTTAACCTGTATTTAGATAATAAGTATTTTAAAATGAATTTGTGTTAATATAATAAAAATTATAACATATGTGCAGTTAAGTGATATTGAAGGAAGGATGGAATATAATATATTATAAGTATATAATTATGGAAATAAAAATTATTTAAATTATAATTATTTTAAATTAAATTAAAAAATTGAATTGAAAAAAAACCCAATTCAATTACATCTTAAATTATTTTTCAATTGGTAACTTAAACAAAAACTTAATGGTAGGTTGATTTATGAGTAACAAAATAAATTATAAATATACGAACGATTATAGTGTACTTTGTTAGAATAAATGTATAGCCCAACTAAATCAAGTAACTCACATGGTTCCCGATCTTGATGCTCTCCGAGTTTACCTATAAAACTTATCAATGAAAATTAATTAATTACATATTTAATTAAATATGTTTAGTAAAAATATTTAATTATACTTCATTACATTTGATAATAAATTATTTTTATTACTTCATTATTATTACAAATATCAAGTAAAGTAGAAATTATTTAGGTTTGAATTTTGAATAAGTTAGATACGTCATAATAATAATTATTTTCTATTTAATTGAAATTATAATAAAATATATTTTAATAATAACGTAATTTTTATATTCAAATTTTAGAATTTAGTGCATACATTTTTAGAGTGTACCAATTACCGCAGAATTAAACACATGGTGCGGAATGTTTGGCAATTAAAAGATCACATATTCAGAAAATGAAAGGAATTGAGATGCGTATGTTACGGTTGATGTAAAAACATATTAAAAAGGACGCAGCAAGGAATGATATTATTCGGGAGAACATAAGAGTGACATCTATCGAAAACAAGATGAAAGAAAACTATTTGTATTAGTTTGGACATATATAGAAAAGATCGAGAGATACCCTTTGTCACAAAAATTTCTTGGTGCATAATTGACAATGTTTAAGTAAAAATAATTGGAGTTGGGTTAAGAAAGTGAATCCCAAAAGATTGAAGAATATAATCCTTAGAGAATTGATCAAAGGAATTGGAATTATATTAGGAGAAAATCTCAAGGAATAAATTTGGAATCTATGTGAAGATCATGCTTGAAGATTATGAAATATTTCTAGGATTGAGTATGAAAATATAGAAGATTTTGCTGGGTATTTTTTAGGTAATATCCTAATTCAATAAAGAAACAAAGGGTTTTATTGTCGTTGTCAAAGTTGCCGTCCAATAATAAGTGTAATCCTTATACTTTGATTAAAGTTTTAGTAGAGTTTTTTATTGGTTTAGGATCTATAGACATAGGTTTGTTGATAGCCGAACTCTATAACCAATTTGCTATGGTTAAACTTCTTATTTTTACAGTTTGTCAAACTAACGTAATTGGAATAGGAAAGTTTAACAAAATCACAGAAGATTAACAATTCAAATCTAACAAGAGGGAACGATTCAATTCGATTGGACCGGCCTGTCCAAACCGATTATAACAAAATAAGACGATTTTTTAAAAATTCGATTCAAATGGAAGGATCGGACCGATTTGGAGATCAGTTCACGGTCCAACCGATCCAATCCAAAAAATAGTGGTGCCAATTATTGCATGCCAATTACTGCAGAATGAAACACATGGTATGGAATGTTAAGTAATTAAAAGATCTCATATTCAGAAAATGAAGATAATTAAGATGCGTATGTTACGGTTGATGTACAGGTATATTAAAAAGGACGTAGTCAGGAACAATATAATTCGGGAAAAAATATGAATGACATCTATTGAAAACAAAATGAAAGAAAATCACTTGTATCGGTTTGAACATACATAGAGAAAATCAAGGGATACCCCTTGTTACGAAAATTTCTTGATGTATAATTGGCAATGTTTGAGTAAAAATAATTGGAGTTGGGTTAAGAAAGTGAATCCCAAAAGATTGAAGAATATAATCCTTAGAGGATTGATAAAAGGAATTGGAGTTGTATTAGGAGAAAATCTCACGCAATAAAGTTGGAATCTATGTGAAGATCATGCTTGAAGATTATGAAATATTTCTGGGATTGGGTATGAAAATATAGAAGATCTTGATGGGTATCTTTTAGGTAATATTCTAATTCAACAAAGAAACAAAGTGTTTCATTGTCGTTGTCAAAGTTGGCTTGGAAATAATAATTTAGTTTGAGTTGAAAATGAATTCCTGAATTCTTGGACGAATTTTAGTAAAGATTTACTGAAGATTTTGTACGTGAAAAATTGGGAATCCAAAAAAAATTGAATTGCAAAGATTTAGGAAGTTACAAAGCTTAAGAAGATTCCAAATTTGACAAGGAAACTACTACTTTGTTGTAGTATATAATAACGACTAAAGAAGAAAAGAATACACAAGGGCAGAAACACGAAAGAAGAGAGATTCTTCATAGATTGGTGGAGCAAAATGAAGTGAGGGAATTCATGGTTAAATTTTGAGAGGTTCTGATACACATGCTATTGATGAAATTTTATAGTATTCTCTATTAAAGTATGTATAAGTGATTAAGTAAACTATTTCAACAATTAATATCTTCTTAGATGACTTGAATCATTCTACTTCAAAGCTCAAACCTTTTTGGTGAGGAGGTTGTTGATGTCAAATGAGAACTTGCAGCAACGATGATTGGACAGAGTTCAATCCATGGAGTTGAATGCATCAAAAGATTTTTGGAAGTTTGACAGACGAACACTGTAGACATGTTATGTCAAAATTCACTAGGGATCACTTGATACTTGAGATAAGTGTAATCCTTGTATTTTGATTAAAGTTTTAGTAGAATTTTTTATTGGTTTAGGACCTATAGAGGTAGGTTTGTTGATCGTTGAACTCTATTACCAATTTGTTGTGGTTAAACTTCTTATTTTTATAGTTTATCAAACTAACGTAACTGTAACAGGATTAACAATCCAAATCTAACAAGTGGTATAAGAGCTTTGATCACCATGTTAGAGTTGCTATTAATGTAGCAGGTGAGATCTTAGAAGTTGGTTTGAAAAACATGTCTGGTCTAATAGACGAAGGAGCTTCTGTCGCGAGACTACCACTATTAAAGAGCACAAACTATACCTACTAGAAGATCAGGATGAAAATCTTTATTCAAAACCAGATATTGCGGCATGGAAAGCTGTTGAAGTTGAATGGAAACTACTAACAAAAGCAGGTATTAGTGCTGGGGTATCTAAGGAGAAATCAATCTCAGAATGGACAAGTGGGGAATGTCAACTTACCAATGCTAATGCTAAGGCCTTAAATACTATCTTTTCTGCAGTTGGGTAAGAAGAATATAAATTGATCTTCACTTGTGAATTTGCTAAAGAGGTATGAGACAAACTACAAATAATATTTGAAGGAACAAGTACAGTTCGGAGACAAAAAAAATAATTGCTGACAACTTAATTTGAGGAGTTAAAGATGGATGAACATGAAACTATAATTATGTTTGGAAAAAAGTTGAGAGATATCGCAAATCAGACATATCGTTTTAGTGAAAGCAGGTATTAGTGCTGGGGTATCTAAGGAGAAATCAATCTCAGAATGGACAAGTGGGGAATATCAACTTACCAATGCTAATGCTAAAGCCTTAAATACTATCTTTTTTGCAGTTGGGTAAGAAGAATATAAATTGATCTTCACTTGTGAATTTGCTAAAGAGGCATGAGACAAACTACAAATAATATTTGAAGGAACAAGTACAGTTCGGAGACAAAAAAAATAATTGCTGACAACTTAATTTGAGGAGTTAAAGATGGATGAATATGAAACTATAATTATGTTTGGAAAAAAGTTGAGAGATATCGCAAATCAGACATATCGTTTTAGTGAAATTTATTCAGATGATAGACTGAAGAAATCAACTTTTATTTTCAAGATCTATTACTTAATAACACATATCTTTAACTAACTAAATTATCACCTTATCAATAATTGAAGGAATGGAGAAATCAACTTTTATCACATCTATCACTTTTTTTGTAGACAACATATTATTTGATGCTAGTTTTATTTTTTATTTGAAGCTTACTAATTAGCAGAAATTTATGTCACAAAACACAATTTCTTGCATGATTTCAGTCAAAGTAAAAGATAATGCAATTTAGTTTTTTTTTTTTTTGGGGTCTTTTTGATAGCTGCTCACTGCATATTGTGGGTGTCCCCAACAAAATATGCTTGCATCATATTAATCTTTTATATTATATTCTAATACATTTCCTATCATGAACAGCCTTGTAAATGATATTGTAATGTGATAATGATTTCCTTATGCAGCAGTCAACTTTTTCTCTTCTATCTTCTAATGCGTGACTATCAATTTTCCCTTCTTTTTTTTATTTTATAGTAATTTTTTTTGTCTTTCTCTATTCCTTTCACGACTTCTTGTATTAGAAGAACAGTTGTAATGTTCCTAGTCATATTTCTATTAATGAATAATCACTTATTTGGTAAAAATAAGTAAATAAATTAAAGGGAGCAAATAGGCAAACAAAGTAGCAATTCATTTAGGGTTAGGCATGGCGTTTCCTCCTTTCTTGCATTGTGAAATGTCTAGTTTGAATTAGAGTGTTAGCATATAATTATAGTACCTCTATGATAGTAGAGATTTAGATCGTCCTTTATACAGACACATTATTCATAATTAATTACTTGAACAAGGACATTGAACCAATATTATGAAATTAACAGCCACAGATCCTTAGGCCACATTAGTCTTGGAAATTCATGTAAACCTATAAATATGCCAAAGAAAAATGTCTGCATATGAAATGACCTCATATAGCAGCAACGACATAACTGAGAAGGGTCGGATATGGCATTTGTCTTTTTAAAATTCTTAAAATTATACATGTTTTAAAAAATTTAAAAACTTTAAAAATTATTCTTTTAAATTTTACCATTTATCCTATCAAAAATTAAAAAAAAATTATAATATTATCTAATCATATATATATATTTTTTATATAACCCGCGTTCACAATTTCAAGTGTTTTATTCCGTCCCCTAATCACTTAAGAGGGTTAAGACTATATGGATCCTATGGACGTTGATACAAGAAGATCCCTGTCTGATCAACGAAGGCAATGAATGCACGTAGTGGTTTTATGGCCTTTTCCAGGTCCCATGCAGCTTCTCTGTGAGCTTCAGTTTCACATTATGACATTATTATCATGAATAAAAGGAACTTGAATCTAACAGTTGAAAGGAATCCCATGGACAGGTCTAAAGTTTTCTCATAATGGTGCCCACAATTCGCATCTTTTGTATCTCAGATCGCCATATACTTTTCTTGATTCTGTCTCACACACTTGTCCATGAAAATCAAATAAAATCTACTGCTTTTCACTTTGTTGTGGATTTAGTGGATAATCTAGATTAGGATTTCAATCAACTACTTATATTAAAATATATCAACTCTCAAAATTATCTTACTACACTATTGGAAACAAGGGGTCTAACAAAAGGAGTGAGTGAAATATATATTTATTCATAATCAGCGACGAATAAGTGGCCAAAAAAAAAAAAAAAAAAAAAATTCTCTCCTCCAACGTCCCGTCATAATCAATAA
Source organism: Voacanga thouarsii (assembly GCA_026120185.1). Taxonomy (NCBI): domain Eukaryota; kingdom Viridiplantae; phylum Streptophyta; class Magnoliopsida; order Gentianales; family Apocynaceae; genus Voacanga; species Voacanga thouarsii. Next base: position 2,008,134 of record JANUWF010001569.1, read on the forward strand.
TGAATGTGATTTTATGTATCAGTGTTTATATTAATAATGTGATCATTTAATTAGTTAAAAATAATTTTTATTACATAATAAGTTTTGATTTAATTTATTTTTTAATTTTTCAAAATTTTATATTTTGTCTTATAAATTTTTTTTAAAATTATAATATCATTCTTTTAATATAATTTACTCTCCTAATATTAAATTCCTGATTTTGTCCTTATAAAATATTATACTCTGTAAATTATTACGTGAAAATTGTGTTTATAATCATGAAGAAGCTAGCAAGCATCTCATAATTGCAATAGACGTTTTTGGCTTCAAATATATAAGTATATTTTTTCCTTTGCAAGCGTGCATGCAACTTTACAAAGTAATAAAAATTGCGTATCACAGAAGCATAGAAAGTTATTATAACGTATTGATGTTTTAACAACAAGCGCTCCTTGTTCAAATTTGGACTTAAGTCATGAGTATATGTATATTATTATATAGTATTTGAATATATAGAAATATAAGTTTCATTAAATTAATTATATAATTATTATTGTTAAGGCTTAATTATAGTGGTTTATATTTAATTATATGGGTCTAATATCTTAATAAAGTGTAAAAATCCAAAGGTATAGTTGCAAAAACTATGATGGCCTGTTTTAATAATTATAAATATAGAGTTACGATTTTGATTGTCCATACGGAAAACTTTAACCACTTATTAAAGTCTTATATCTTTACGAGGAAGAATGCTGCGTACGTGACAATTAGAAGAACCAACGAGCCTAAATTTGTTACCACTAATCATTATGAATTAAAATACACTTTCGCATCTTCTATATTCAAATAATCTTTTAAGTAAGATCTTGTTTTTGGAGAATTCGATTGAGTCAATTCTATTAAATTTCTTCACCCCTTTGTTGTTGAAAAAAACTAGGCAGATTTTAATGATATGGTTCTAATTGATTTGGATTAACTAAGCTTAATTATATTATATTTATGAGTTTTCTAATCAAAATATTATAATTTTTTAATATTCTGCTAAAGTTATAGAAATCGTTACCATCAATGATGATTTCATAATAAAATATTATTATTTTCAATAGATTTAGCAATCAATGGATTCACCTGTCCATAACCATTCCGTTGGAAGGTTGAGTCAAGATGACATGTGCTTAGATTATTATTTTTGTGTAATTTCTTATTTTTTCTAAGAAAAATATTATTATTTAAATTAGTTATATTTTGTACATATGAGATAAATAATCTAACTGGAGAATACGAGATTACTTGTCTTGAAAAAATATTTACTTTATATATAGAGAGAGACACACACTCTCTTACTTTTACTAATGAAATTCCAATTCAAACTTCACATGAATTAGGTTTTTCTTCCCTAATCAAAGTTACCTGCAACTTTCATTCAAACCCTCAATTTCTAATTGCTTTGGTAGATTAACCAAACAGAACCAAATGGGGTAGTATTGGTGGAAGATGGCCACTAAGGCTCAAGTCAGAACTTAAAGGGAGGTTGGTGTACTAAAGATAATGTTTACTATATTCTATAACTTTAGAATTATCATAACATTTCTTTGTATATAGAAGGGTACAGCTTGTATATTGTAATTGATAAATTAACATTTGTTATCAGTATATTAAATACTATTTCAATGTACCTTTCACTATTTATTACTAACCTCTCTCGTAAACTAAACCTTAGTGTCCAAATAAGCCTTAATTTCCTTGAAAGATTTCATTCATGTTGACATGATTTACACTAACTCTTTTGTTATTATTATTATTTATTTATTTATTTAAATTTAAGCATCAAATGAATGATGCAGCAGTTGTGTGCTTCAACTCCCACCAGAGCAAAAGTACATTTGTATTTATATTTTTCATTTTATACATATGAGTCCAGCAAGGAAACTAACATCATATGGCCCCCACAGCATTTTATGGCTTGGCCATGTGGATACATATTTATATGATTAGGAAAAATATATGATTTCATTATTCCATTGAAGTCAACTTTTTGTTTTTTTAATTCTTGAGAAAAATAATACCAAAATTTATAACATACATTTGAATATAAATATTATAAGGCAAATGATACTCCCCCCACACCCACCAAAAAAAAAAAAAAAAATCAAAAAATGGGAAAGTTTTACCTCCAAGATTTATATATTTCATGTAATTGTTGGGAATAAAGAAAATAGTTTCTTTATTAAAATAATTTAGTCAACTTTTTACCATACAAATAACAAGATCCAAGATTAATTTTTTTAAGCTTAAACAACGCTTCTAGGTGAAGTATAATTTAATATCTGAATATTTGACTTATAGTTTAACGTCTTAGAAATTGAACATTGAATATTAAAAATAAAAAGGCTTCTAATACTACATTTTAAATATTTAAAAATTATTTAAAAAGGCCCAATGGAGCAGACTCGGCCCATTGGGCTTACCTCTGTGCTATCTTGTAGAATATCTGCGTCATGGGCACGCTGGGATAGAATTGAGATGTGAGGCCATTAAAGTGATGGGCCTTTCCTTTCCTTAGTGGGCTTTGCAACAAAATAGCTTTTAAGCGCTTAGGATACTTTATTATCTCATTGTCGTCCGCAACTCTCTCCTCTGTTTTTATTCCTTTCTTTTCTTTTTTTTTTCCTTTAAATTTTTTGAGAGAGGGACTGAGAGAAAGAGGATCCAAACTCCGAAGCGGTTCATAAATAACGGCATTAATGATTAAACATTTTTTAAATCAAATTATTCCATGTTTATCAGTTACATGCAAATCCATTATTTTTTGTAATAGTGTAAGATTTTCTAAAATAAAAGTTATTAAAAAATTTATTTATGTATTTGAAAATATTAAGTAATAGACAATTTTGCAAAGTGTTGAGTTATTGAATAAGTTCATATTTTGCATCTGAATACGGTCGCGTTCTATACCTAAGAGTTTGTTGACAAATCTACTTAAACCCAAAGGCATTACATTTTCCAAATAAGAATTTACATGTTTGAATTTCTAACTTACTATACACTATCGAGTAGACATTTAACAATTAAAAAAATATTATTAATTTTAAATTTGTTATTGTAAAAATAAATTCAAAAAATATAAATCGAATTAAAAATTTTAACTACAGTAAAAAAACAAATTTCTTTAAAGTAGTCGTAGCCTAGTCAAGGAGTCCAAGTCATGACACCTCAATCATCCAAAAATCTCTTTGATGTTTCCTCATCCATAAACTTTTTCTTCGAGATAAGATGATAAGCCAACGTGGCCGGCCAAAATCAATCCCATTTCAATTTCCTTTCAAGACTTCACTCCCCTCCGTCACCTCTCTTCTCCTACTCCCCTAAGGCCCCCAACCATGGTTTCCCCAACTCTAATCACCCCCACCACCGCTACTCCAATGCCACTAATTCCAATTAAGCCAAAGCTCACTCCTCCTACTACCACCACCACCAATGCAGCCGCAACCAGCACCATCACTACCACTCTGTGCACTCGCCGCCGCTGCTTTTTATCGCTGGCTGCCGGAATAGTTTCACCTGCATTGCTCGTGCCTGTGACCTCTGCATGGGCTTCTTCGGAAGAAGAATACGCAAAGGAGACAGAGGAAGTGATCAACAAGGTAAGAAACACGATCACCATGGATAAAAATGATCCTAACGCAGCTGCTGCAGTGGCTGCTCTTAGAGAACTGTCCAATACTTGGGTAGCTAAGTATAGAAGAGAGAAGGCTCTGCTAGGACGGGCTTCTTTCCGGGATGTTTACTCGGCGCTTAATGCCGTTTCGGGCCATTATATTAGCTTTGGCCCGACGGCACCGATTCCGGCCAAGAGAAAGCAAAGGATCTTGGAAGAGGTGGACACTGCAGAGAAGTCTTTAGCGAGGGGAAGATGAAATTTGGGTTGCTTTAATTGGCAACAAAATTTTCTTTTTTCTTTTTAATATTATTATTTTCCTCTTTTGTATAAGTAATTAACCTTATATTCTGAATTTTGAATTGAGATTGTACAATGAGGTTCACCAAGCACATTTTGAGAACTACAATGTCTTTCTCTTTCTATACATATAATTTCCAAATTTCCTATTTACATAATTGTGTTTCACGACTTGTCTTAACGGTTATAACACTTTTTATTTGAATTAAAAAAAATTAAATTATGATATATATATATATATATATATATATATCAAGAAATAAAATATAATATTTTATAAATAAACGACAGAAAAATTAGTATCAATTTACTTGATTTTTTTTATTGAGTCGAGAAATATTAAATTTCTCAACTCAATTGTGCAGCAAATGAACATCTCACTAATCTTTTTTAGGCTCACTAATCTTTTTTACTCTTATTTAAACTAAATATTGCAAATGGATTGCAATAGCTATTTGCATGGTTATTTGACGATTATGATTAAAGAGGAATAGATTGAACAATTTAAAATAAATCATACATGTTGACTAACTTTTTAATTAAAAGACATTCTATATATATTTCTTTAGGCAATTTTCGTTTTAACATAGGTGATCAACTTTTTTTTTTGGAGTTATTAATGCATTAACTAGTTTCAAGTTTCCTATAGAAAGGAGTTTAGGTAACTTTTCTAGGCAGGTTATTAAAGATTTGTGTATATTGCAGCTAAGGTTACTTTTATAATTAGCCATCAATCATTCACACTTTTTAATGTGCATGTATAAAAATTATTAGGAATAAATGGCAATTAGTACCGTAGTGGTTGGATGAATTTTCTTGAGTTGAGTGTATTAATTTGACCCCACATTTGATTTTGTGCAAATTGGAAGAGTGCATTACCATAACTTAGCACTACCTCTATTTTACAATATAAGTCATTTTAAATTTGAATTTTTTTTTCACAATATAAATTGTTTTATAAAATTTTATTATTTTTTTTTCTAACTCTACCTCTTCCTCCAATCTCTCACTTTCCACTAATTATGATCCAACTCTCTCCAATTACTAAAATAGATAAAGACTTAATTAGGAATATTTTTGAATAGTTAGTTTTAAAATTATTTGAAATTTATGGACTCTTAATTCACGTGCATAAGTTTTGTTGGAATATATGCCCTCTAAACTAGATTATCTAATATAATTATCGAATTTATTAATAAAAGAATTTATTCTCAAAATTTATTTGTGAATTTACATTTTATTTGTACACAATTTTTTATTTGGAAAGGACTCATTGTGTTTAAGTAAGTGATCTATGTGAATGGTGGTCTTTCACAGTAAGGTATGGATCACGTGTTATTTAACACATAAATGTTTATTCTTAACCGATTAATAAGAATGAGAATCTCGTCATGTATAGGTTATTGTGTTATGAATTTCAAATGGGGAATGTCTTTCCTTTAACCAGTGAGTAGTCCACTCACTTCATAGCATGAGCGTATTTCGAATACGTAGAACATGACCTGTAATAGTGGTTTCTAAAAGTATTATTTAAAAGAAATCGGTACTGTTATTGCTACAGCGTGGACTAATACTCTACCGCTTGAGTATGAGTTGGTGGTCTGACGAAGTTAGAAGCATATACTTTGATATACTGGAGTTAAGGTTCTTTTGTAGAACTAATATACTTATATGTTGGGTATATGTGACTAGTTAGTTAAGATATACTTGTACAAGATAATTTCTACGCTATATCGCCCCTTGTGACTGTTCAAATGATCTAATTATTTAGGGTTTTGGGGAACATGACTTGAATGTTTACTTTAGGGTAACTCCCTTAAAAAGTGAAAACATTCCAAAAGTCGTGGATCATTGGACTAGAGGTCTAACGATGGTATATGTCTATTAGAGAGGTATTAGTACACTCATCCTCTCTAATTGTACGGCGATACGTAAAGGGATATTTTAATCATTACACCTATAGGTCGAAGACTTTGCTAACGCAACATTGTCATTGGGATCAATATTTTCTTATGGTGATATTAAGAAATATTTAAAATGTAAAATATAGCTATTTGTATAATAGGGGTATTTTGGTCATTTTAGTAGCCAAGACGATGTGTCTTTTGGTCCCCTAAATGACCCTTAAGTCTTGAAGGATTTAGGTTAAGGAATTGGTTTTAATAATTATAGGTTTTTATTTTAGTCTAATTTATTATTAGATTGGAAAAAAATAAAATGTTCGAGAGAGAGTATTTATTTTATCTAGTTTAAATGGTTAATTAATTATTTAGGGCCCAATGCCTAAATTGAATAATTAGAAAATTAATCTGGAACTAGATAAAAGGTATGAAATTTTATTTGGTTTATTTAGACTTGTTATTATTTATTGAGCTGTTTAATAAAGCCCAAAAAATAAATAATTGAGATCTATTATTTATGGGTGTCCAAGTCCAAGAATAAATAATTTTATTTGGCCTAATGAATAAGACCAAGATAAAATAAAATTTATAAAAAAAATTAAAATTATTAAATTAATTAATTATTTTAATTAATTAATTAAGTAAAATAAATAAAAAAAAAACAACATGAGATGGAACTCGTGTTGTTTCGCATGTAGGATAACAGAAAGTATGGAAGCTTTATGTTTGCACGCGAGTGGAGTCTCTCTCGGAGGATCTGAATATCAATCACAGAGAGATGATTGAGGTGATTTGGTGAAATTGGCTTCTGCATTCAATTTCATTTTACAGAAACAAAAACCCAGAGCATTAAAGAGGGAAAGCTTCGTTGAAGCTTGGTCAAAGTTGATCAAAACCCAAACTTCAAGCCTTCACTGGCTGTGCTACGGGTATCATTCCGGAAGATCAAAAGTTTCGCGTGGATGAGATGCAGTAGACGTTTGCAAGGACGTAAGTCACTAGCCTCAAATATCTTTATACAGACATCTACACCAGTCCGAAGATGGCCACTTCATCACAGAGGTAAAATTTTTATTTTCCTAATATACTTTCATTTTCATTATTTTTGTCATTTTAAGCCTTCAATTGGTATCAGAGCTATGGTTTGGCAAATGTAGGAAGCATGTTAGGCATAACTAAAATAAGAAAATATTTGTTTTGATTAAAATCTGTGATCCTTCGTGTTTACTGGTATGGGTAGTTTCACTGTAAGTTTCGCGAGTAGAAGCATAGGAATAATGTATTTTACTTGCTTTCATAAATATCGTGTAAGCCTAGTATTTTTTTAAGGGCATAGGCAGTTGTTTAGATGATTTTTGAGTGAAAATGGAAGAAAAATCAAAATTTGCTCGCAAAGGTGCATTCTAGAGAAGAAGCACTGTTGAAGCTGCGTTCCAGTCGAGCCGAGCAAGCCTGTTCTGATTTGGCTTAGCGAGGAGAGCTTCCTCACAGAAGCCAAGCCAAGCTTCCGCGAGGAAGCAAATTCAATTTGCGTTGCAAATTGATCAGTCGCGGTCAACAATTTTGTCCGTGGTTGGGGCGGGCGAGGTGGTCCGGGTCCACTCACCTAGATCCGGCCCATGGGTTTACTCATGAGCCGTGATCCAATGTGGTGGGTGCATGGACTCGATTGAAATTTAAATTTTTTTTGTTTTTTGTTTTTGGTCCTATACCAAGCGAAGTTATTTTTATTGCAATAGTTAATATTCTCTTAATATTTTGCATGAAAAATAATAGTAAAAGAAATTTTAGGAGTAAACAAGACCATTAATTAATTAATGTATTTAATTCTATTATTTGGACACTTAGGTTAAAAGAATAGAAAACATTTACAGTTTTCTAACATGCTTTTTTTTTGTACCCTATGTGCGTGTTTTCTTAAAGACCAAAGTTTTTGGGAATTTTTGACAAAGAAAAATATTTTTCTTAAAATTAAATGATTATTTTAATTCAGACAAAAATTAATTCTTGGATATTTTCTCAAAGGATTTTATCATTGACATAGAAAATATATTGAATTTAGATATTTTTGTGAATTAAAATAGAAAACCATTTTGATTGAATTTTAACAAGAGAAATTATTTTTGTTAAAAATTTGAGATCAAAATCTCTCGAAAATTATATTAGAATTTTTTTTGAAATTATTAAGTTTATTAACTTAAATAAAATTAATCCATGAAAATTTTTTTCAAAGGGTATAAACATTGACATAAAAATTTTATAGGTTTAGATATTTTATTTTGAGTTAAAAGAAACTTAATTGAAAATTTTAAAATATATTTTCAAGAAAAATTCTTATTTTAAAATACTAAGTGGGAGAGGGGTTCCAACGGCCCCACGACTTCCATCACGATCCTCATTAGAGATCGTGGGTCCCCTCTCGTTACCCTGGGAGTGACCCCGTATAGGATGGGAATACCACAATGATCTAGAACTAATGGATGTGTGTAATTAATAACCCGAGACATGTGTTATGATCGACCAACCCACGTTGGAGGTTATAGTGCGGGGAATGTCTATAGGAAATGAGAAGAAACAGTCATCTCACGATGGAGTTATCTTCTAGATCATTATCTAGAATGAAAATTAATTTGTGGTGATAAATACACTTAACTTAGAAAACTGTTAATCTTCTCAAGAAGCTATGCCAATTTTTTCTAAAAGCCAAATTAATCATATTAAATATAATAGTGATAGGGTTAACTATTATCGAAATTAATATGAGGATAAAGTCACAAATTATTTTATTTTTTCACAAACTGAATTTTCTTTTATTTTCGATATTTCAGAAATGTTTAGTGGAGGTTCTTTTAGTCATTTGACCGTTATTCTCCGCGAGAATAAGCTAACGGGACCAAATTATGTGGATTGGAAAAGGAATTTGGATATAATCTCACTCTGAGGAGTATAAGTATGTCCTCTTTGACACCTGTCCTATTATTGGGGAGGGTTCCACCACGGAGAAACGTGAGACTGAAAAAGCATAGAAGAAGGCCAACGAAATGGCTCGATGCTATATGTTGACTTCTATGTCTAATGTGCTCCAGTTAAAATATGAGCACATCGCTACTGCATACAATATTGGCCAATTATTAGTCACGATATTCGCCGATAAGAGCCAGCCCACAAGGCAGGAGGCTCTTAGGACTATCATAAACACTAAAATGGCTGAGGGAGTATTAGTCAGGGAGTATATGCTCAAAATGATTACTGCTTTCGAGGAAGCGGAAGTCTTAAGGGCTGTTATTGACCCCAAGAGCCAAGTGGATATGGTTCTCGAATCTCTTCTGAGCTCTTTTACTCAATTCAAGTTGAACTACAATATGAACAAATTGAACATGATTTTAACTGAGTTGATGAAAGAGTTTCAGATGGCGGAGAAGGTTATGAAGCCACAATCTAAGGCTATGATTGCGAGGATTTTTTCTTCTAGAACTGGGCATAAATCCAAAAAGTTCAAGAAGAAAAAAAGGAAATGCACAAGCCCAGCCTAAGAACTAGCCCAACAAGTCCAAAGGCAAATGTTTCAAATGCGAGCAGAAGAGACACTGAAAAAATGAGTGTCCAGAATTTCAGGTCAAGAAAAACGAATGCTTAAAATGACCAAAATTATGAAAATGAAAACATGTTAGAGTAGCGAAAAATTTACATCTTTGATTAGATAATCCTCTTTGGACTGGTGTAGATGTTTGTATATGAATATTTGAGGCCAGTAGATCACGTCCTTGCAACTGTCTGCTACGTCTCTTTTACGTGAAACTTTTAATCTTCCGAAATGGTGCCCGTAGTACAGCCGGTGAAAGTTTGAAGATTGGGTTTTGATAAGCTTTGCTGAAAGCTTCAACAAGGCTTTCTCTTTGGTCTTCTTATGAACAACTTAAGAACTCTTTATATATCCAAGAGTTCTCTTGCTCAAAAATTATGAACACTACTCTCTCTTGCATACATTTCTTAGCTTTCTCTTGAAATGAACAACCATGTGTTCTCTTACATAGAGAGGAAAAATGAACAGCCATGTGCTCTTTTATATTCCTTTTCTTTTCTTTGATTTCAAAAATCAAAAGCTCCACTCCACTAATGCATAATTAATGAAAAGCTCTTTAATTTAAAAATTAAAAGTTTCATTAATGCATAAAAAATGGAAAGCTTTTTGATTTAAGAATTAAAAGCTCAATCAGTGCATAATAGAAAATAATAGCACTTGGATAAAAACTCCATTAGTGCATAATAGAAAATATAGCACTTTGATAAAAACTTCATTATTGCATAATAGAAAATATAGCACTTTGATAAAAGCTACATTATTGCATAATATATATAATAGATATCCATATATATATATATATATATATATATATATATATATATCCATATATATAACACTATAATAAAAGTTCCATTATCAAAAAAGAAAGAGCACAACAATTCATTTTCCCATTTACCCGAGAGAGTATCCGTTTGTATTTAATTGGACTAGAAAAATTATTTATTCTTGGGTTTGAATACCCATAAATAATAAATATCAATTATTTATTTTTCGGGCATTATTAAATAACCCAATAAATAATTAACAAGTACAAATAGACCATTCTTAACCCAAATCTTTCATGACTTGAGAGCCATTTCGGGGATCAAAAGACCCATTACCTTGGCTACTAAAATGACCAAAATACCCTTGCTATATAAATAGCTATATTTTGCATTTTAAATAATTCCTAATATCACCATAAGGAAATATTGACCTCAAGGACAATGCTGCGTTAGCAAATTTTTCGACCTACAGGTGTAATGACTAAAATACTCATCTATACATCGCCGTACATTAGAGAGGAATAAATGTACTAATACCTCTCTAAATGACATCTACCATCCTTAGGCTTCTAATCCAATGATCTACGACTTCCTGGATTGTTTCCACTTTCCAAGGGAGCTACCTTAAAGCAAATATCCAAATCATGTTTCCCAGGGCCTTGGATATTTAGATCATTCAGACAACCATAAGGGACGATATAGTATAGAAACTATCTTATATATGTCTGTCTTAACTAATTAGTCACACATACCCAACATGCCAGTATGTTGGTCCTACAATAGAACCTCAACTATAACATATCACAGTACATGCTTCCAATTTCGTCAGACCACCAACTCATACTTAAGTCGTAGAGTACTAGTCCATGCTGAAGCGGTAGTAGTCTAGATTTCTACTATATAGTACTTTAAGAAACTACTACTACATGTCCTGTTCTACGTATTCGAAATGCGCTTATGTCATGAAGTGAGTGAACTACTTACTGGCTAAAGATAAGCCGTTCCCCATTTGAATTCATAACATAATAACTTAGACATAGTGAGATTCCCATTCTTATCAATCGGTTAAGAATAAACGTTTATGTGTTAAATAACCCATGATCTATACCTTACTGTGAAAGAACACCATTCACATGGACAATTTATTTAAACATAATGGGTCCTTTCCAAACGTAAATCGTGCACAAATAAATTTTGAGAATAAATTCTTTATTTAATATGACATCAGATACATTAGAGGGCATATATTCCAACAAAACCCTACAGGTATTGTTCTCTATCTAAAGTCTATTTTAGTGGTTGGATCAACTTCCACTTGGATTGTTGATTCTGGTGCCACTGATCATATCTGTAATTTCTTGTAGGGGTTTAGCAAGATAAGGAGACTCTAAAAGGGCGAGCATGGACTACGAGTATAAAATGGAATAAGAGTATGTGCCCTTGCAGTGGGAGAGCTAGATCTTATTTTTTTATTGTAATAAAGTAGTTGTATTAAAGAATATTTTATATGTACTCCATTTTAGACAGAATTTGATTTCAGTTGCAAAACTAATAAATCATGGATATTTTATTTCTTTCCATTCTGGTATTACTATCAGTAGAAATGGAGAAGTCTTATGTACAGGGCACATATATGAAGATTTATTCATTTTAAATCTTATAAAAAATCAAATAAATAACTCTTAATCTAAACCTTTAAGTAAGAAGAGAAAGACCAATGTCAATGACTCATATCTTTCGCATCTAAGGTTGGGCTGTATTAACTCAACTAGGATTTAGAAGTTAATCCATGATGGGCCCTTGAGCTCATTAAAATTGAAAAGTTGGTCTCAGTGTGAATCCTGCCTTATGGAAAAAATGACCAAAAGATCGTTTATTCAAAAGGTTGATAGAGTCAAGGAGATATTGGGTCTTGTTTATACTGATGTGTGTGGTCCTTTGTCTACTCAAGTTAAAGGAGGCTTTGAGTACTTTATCACTTTCACGGATGATTATACAAGGTTTGGTTATGTCTATCTGATGAGGCACAAGTCTGACTCTTTTGACAAATTCAAAGAGTTTAAGGCTGAAGTGGAGTGTCGGACAGGTAAACTGATCAAAACTTTACGATCAAATTGTGGTGGAGAATACTCCTCAGTGAGTTTAAGGATTATATGGTACATTATGGAATAGTATCCCAACTCTCTGCGCCAGGTACACCCCAGTAGAATGAAGTAACTGAGAGAAGGAATAAGACATTAATGGAATGGTCCGAAGCATGATGTCTCATGCTACTCTTTTGGTCTCTTTTTGGGAATATGCATTGGAAACAGCGACATATATTTTGAACGGTGCCTTCCAAGTCAATATTTAGGACACCCTATGCGATGTAGACTGGGTGTAAGCCAAGTCTAAATCATTTCAGGATATAGAATTGTCCAACTTATGTACTGATCAAGGGAGATAAGCTAAAACCAAGATCAGAATTATGCTACTTTGTTGGGTATCCAAAAAGGACAAAAGGAGGTTTCTTTTATCATCCCAAGGAGTAGAAAGTACTGGTATGTACCAATGTTAGATACTTGGAGGATGATCAAAGTACTTCCATTAAATGTTCAATAAGGTTGGAACTCAAGGAGAAGTTATTTTTTGAATCAACTTCTTAAGACCCGATTATGGAACAAGAAGAGGCATAACCTCAAGAACTTGTACAAATGGAGTTTCTTCATAGTGGGAGGATATCTAGAGTTCCGGAAAGATGGACACGAGAGGCTTTCAAGCTGGTCTCTGACTATCAGGAATAAGATCCCACCAGATACGAAGAAGCTATTGCTGATGCCGATGCAGATCTATGGCATGAAGCAATGAGAGTCGAGATTGAGTTTATGTACTTCAATCAGGTTTGGGATCTTGTAGCTTTACCTGAAGGAATAAAACTCATTGGGTGTAAGTGGTTATACAAGAGAAAGAGAGGAGCGGATGGGAAGATGGAGACCTTCAAAGCTAGGCTTGTGACGAAATGGTATACTCAGAAAAAGAGAATTAATTATGATGAAACATTTTCTCCAATAGCCATGCTTAAGTCTATCCGTATTCTCCTTGCCATTGTATGCCATTACGACAATGAGATATGACAAATGGATGTCAAAATGGCATTTCTTAATGGCTATCTTAATGAAGACATCTATATGTTCCAACTGGAAGGTTTTACTGCTAAAGGCTAGGAACATATAGTTTGCAAGCTTAATAAGTCCATTTGTGGACTTAAACAAGCATCTATAACATGGAACATTCATTTTGACGAGACTGTAAAGTCTTACGCTTTCATTCAAAACGAGGATGAACCATGCATATACAGGAAATTGGAAGGCATAAATGTGGTTTTTCTTATCCTATATGTGGATGACATTCTACTTATTAGGAATGATGTAGGGACATTGTCATTTACTAAGGTTTGGATGTCTAGTAAATTTAGTATGAAGGATTTGGGAGAAGCTAGTTACATTCTGGGGATTAAACTTCTTAGAAATAAGAAGCAGAGAATGTTAGGATTATCCCAAGCAACATACATTGACAAGATATTGGCCAAGTTTAGCATGGACTTATGCAAGTGAGCTATAATCCCTTGCAGACATGGGTTGTCTTTTTGTTCTAAAGATTGTTCTAAGTCTCAAGAAGAAAAAGACAGGATGAGTAGGATTCCCTACGCTTCAACTGTAGGAAGTCTTATGTACGCTATGTTGTGCACTAGGTCAGATATCTACTTTGCTGTAGTCTTAATTAACAGATATCAATCAAATACTAGAGAGGTTCATTGGCAAGCCGTAAAGTATATTCTTAAATACCTTAATAGTACGAAAGATTATATGCTGGTTTACAGGACTGATAACTTGGTTCCTATTGGATACCCACACTCAGATTTCCAGATGAATAAGGATGAGGGAAAATCCACTAGTGGATATATCTTCACCTTGTCTGGAGGAGTTGTTTCATGGAGGAGTATTAAGCAATCTTGTATTGCTGACTCAACCATAGAAGCTGAGTATGTGGCATCTTCAGAAGCGTTCGAGGAAACAGTCTGGCTCCGAAAGTTCCCTATTAGAACTTGGAGTTGTGCCACATATAGATAGACCGATTGTAGTATTGCGATAACTCAGGAGCAGTCTCGCAATCCAAAGAACCCAGGAACCACAAGAAGGGGAAGCACATCTAGAGGAAGTACAACCCAATTCGAGATTTCATTCAGAGACGGGAAGTCGTGGTGGAACAGATAGCCTCGGAGAATAACCTAGCAGATCCCTTCACTAAGCTTTTAGCTGAGAGAGTCTTCAAGAGACACTTAAATACCATAGGAGTGGGCACATACGGACTTTCTTAGTCTTAGAGTGTAAGTGGGAGATTGTTGGAATATATGCCCTCTAGACTAGATTATCTGATATAATTATTGAATTTATTAATAAAAGAATTTATTTTTAAAATTTCTTTGTGAATTTATATTTTATTTGTACACGATTTTTTGTTTGGAAATGACCTATTGTGTTTAAGTAAGTGATCCATATAAATGGTAGTCTTTCACAGAAAGGTATGAATAACGGGTTACTTAACACATAAATGTTTGTTATTAACCGATTGATGAGAATAAGAATCTCGTCATGTATAGGTTATTGTTTTATGAATTTCAAATGGGAAATGGCTTTCTTTTAGCCAGTGAGTAGTCCACTCATTTCATAGCATGAGCGTATTTCGAATACGTAGAACATGACCTATAATAGTGATTTCTAAAATTACTATTTAAAAGAAATTGAGACTGTTACTGCTACATCGTGGACTAATGTTCTACCGCTTGAGTATAAATTGGTGGTCTGACAAAGCTAGAAGCATATATTTTGATATACTGGAGTTGAGGTTCTTTCGTAGAATTAATATACTTGTATGTTGGGTATATGTGACTAGTAAGTTAAACTTTTACATATCGCCCTTTGTAACTGTTCAAATGATCTAATTATCTTGGGGCTTAGGGAACATGACTTGAATGTTTATTTTTGGGTAGCTCCATTGAAAAGTGAAAACATTTCAGAAGTCGTGGATCATTAGACTAGAGGTCTAAAGATGGTAGATGTCTATTAGAGAGGTGTTAGTACACTCATTCTCTCTAATTGCACGACGATGCGTAGAGGGGTATTTTAGTCATTACACCTGTAGGTCAAAGACTTTGTTAACGCAATACTGTCTTTGGGATCAATATTTCCTTATGATGATATTAGAAAATATTTAAAATGCAAAATATAGCTATTTATATAGTACGAGTATTTTGGTCATTTTAATAGTCAAGGCGATGTGTCCTTTGATCCCCGAAATGACCCTTAAGTCATGAAGGATTTGAGTTAAGGAATTGGTCTTGATAATTATAAATTTTATTTTAGTCTAATATATTATTAGACTGGAATAAAATAAAAGGTTCGAGAGAGAGTATTTATTTTATCTAGTTTAAATGGTTAGTTAATTATTCAGGGCCCAATGTCCAGATTGAATAATTAAAAAATTAATTTGGAACTAGATAAAATGTATGAAATTTTATTTGGTCTATTTGGACTTGTTATTATTTATTGTGCTGTTTAATAAAGTTTAGAAAATAAATAATTGAGATGTATTATTTATAGGTGTCCAAATCCAAGAATAAATAATTTTATCTGGCCCAATGAATAAGACCAAGATAAAATAAAAGTTATAAAAAAATTAAAATTATTAAATTAATTAAATAAAATAAAAATTTAAAAAATAACACGAGATGGAATTCATGTTGTTTCGCTTGCATGATAACAGAAAAGCATGAAAGCTTTTTGTTTGTATGCAGGTGGAGTCTCTCTCGGAGGATCTGAATATTAATCACAGAGAGATGTGGTGATTTGGTGAAATTGGCTTCTGCATTCAATTTCATTTTACAGAAACAAAAACCTAGAGCATCAAAGACAAAAAGCTTCGTTGAAGCTTTGTCAAAGTTGATCAAAACCCAAACTTCAAGCCTTCATCGGCTGTGCTACGTGCACCGTTTTGGATTATCAAAAGTTTCGAGTGGATGAGCCGTAGTAAACTTTTGCAAGGACGTGAGTTACTAGCCTCAAATATCCTTATATAGATATCTACACTAGTTCGAAGAGGGCCATTTCATCACAGAGGAAAAATTTTCGTTTTCCTAATATGCCTTCGTTTTCATTATTTTTGTCATTTTAAGCTTTCAATGTTAAAATGACTTATATTATGAAACAGACGTAGTATTATATTATGTCCAACCCCAGTTTCCATACTATTTATCTGGTCAACAAAATATGACCAACATATCATTGGCACTCCCTCAACTATGCTTTCCAAAGTTGAATTCCATCCACTGTGAGTCAAGTGTTGGATGGGCAATGGAAGTAACACACAAATATATAGTAAAAGAGGAAAGAAAATAAATAAATAAAACACAATACGAAAATTTAACGTGATTCGGTCGCTCAATTAGACCTACATCCACGACCTCGAAGGGAAACACTTTACTATGTAATTTTTGGACGGACAAAATTACAAACCCTCACAAAATAACTCAAGACCCAAAAATCTATCAATTTACTAGATTCAATGAGTTGGTATACTATCCCCAAAATAATACTAACCGATTTATAGGGAAAACCTTTCTTACTCTTCTTTAAATTATCCCATGTGGGATTGAGAAAAAACTCAACAAATCCTTCATTTTCTCAATTTTTCAAATTACAATAGAATCTAAAAATATAACTCTATTCTCAGTCTTTGTAGTCTTCTTCTCTGTTGCTTCTTTCGTTTTACTTCCTTCAAGTCACTTCTTCAAGGAATAACCATCAAGATGATAGATGTTTTTGCTCTTCTTTCTTCCTTGCATAACCAGATAGTTCATTTTGTATATTTTACAAGACTTCCCAACTCCAACATGTTTGTATCCTTTTGATGCCATCACACATAATGAAATAATGTTGACAGTAGAATCAGGAACATACCTTACATCGGGAAGTATTTTGACTTCATCATTGTGAAGCTTAAGGTGGACTCGTCCAATGCCTTCAATCTTCATCTTAGAATTGTTTCCCATGTTGATGTGGCCAAAATTCCCCAATTGCAAATCATTGAACATGTCTTAGTCCTTGCAGATATGCAAGTCTGATGCAGAATCTATTATCCAATTTGAATGCTTCTCATCAACAGTATTATCTGAATATCTCATCAATAATAGATCATCGCCCATGATCATATTTGTAAAGGAATCACTTACTTTGGCCTTACCCCTCATTTGTTCTCTTAGAGCTTTTAAATCCTCTTTCATTTTTGGACAACGACTTTAAATGTAACCAATCTCCCAACAATAATAGCACTCAAGGTTGCTATTATCACTTTGGTCGAATTTTCCTCTTCCTTGATCACCTTTTCTTTTGCTTCGACTCCTCCCTCTTCTCCAACTCTCTGTAGCTAGTACTCGACTATCTTCACAGTGATTTTTTTTTATCATCTGGTGATTTTTTTTTAATGACTTCGACATCTTATTTAGTTGTAGTGTGCTTTTTCCTACTAGCAGTGACTGCACCAATGACATGTAAGATTTAAGTAGAGAAACCAACAAGAGCAATGCTTGCTCCTCATCTTCAATCTTCTCCCATGAATTTTCAAATCGAAATACTAACTCATTAAATTTATTTATATGATCAATAATCTTACATTTTTCTTTCATCTTAAGCGAATATAGATCCATTTTCATCATCAAGTGGTTAGTCAGTATCTTCAATACATGATTTTTATCTAAAGTTTCCCATATCTTCTTATGTGGTGTCTCCTTTAACACTGTAACTTTAATATGTGGAGCCAATGCTGACCGAATAGTACTGACCGCCCTTTTCTGAATAATACTCCAATCTGAATCCTTCATTCTTTCTGGGTTCTCATCTTCTAATGCAGAATCAAGACCCTTCTGCACTAAGTAGTCTTGAGTTGTACATTGCCACAGAGTAAAGTCAATCTTTTCATCAAACAATGGAGGTAAAATCCCATTCTTCATTTATGTGATATTTAAAGAATCCATAATAAAATATCTTACCTCCACGTGACAAAAAAAAAAAAAAAATTACATCTTACTCAGAACTATTGATGAAGCACCTTCTACTCCTTTTTCCTCCTCCTTAAACCCGAACCTTACTATTCTCCTAAGCCGGAACCTTTGCTATTCTCCCAAACCAGAATCAGGCTCTGATATCACTTGTTGGGATAGGCAACGGAAGCAACACACAAATATATAGTAAAAGAGGAAAGAAAATAAATAAATAAAATATAACATTCACGACCCCGAAGGGAAACACTCTACTATGTAATTTTTGGACGGACAAAATTACAAATTCTTATAAAATAACTCAAGGCCCAAAAATCTATCAATTTACTAGGTTCAATGAATTGATATACTCTTTCCAAAACAATACTAACTTATTTATAGGAAAAGCCTTTCTTACTCTTTTTAAAATTATTTCATGTAAGATTGAGAAAAACTTAACGTCAAGAACCCACCAACTGCTTTGTGAGCCAAGACATCTTCTTGTGGAGCTCATCCCACCATACACCCTCTTTCTCTGCTCGCCTACTCCAGCTTCAGCTCTTCACGAGTCTTATATTCTCCATCTTCTCCTGTGACTAATTCCGTGCGCATGACCCATAAGAATCTTGTACCACTGTTTACTAATCCATGCCAAAATTCTAACAATTAATCTTTTCTTACCGTGGCTATGCTTCCAAAGCTCACATAGATCACGAATTTTGCTGGCTGTTCGTCGCCAATTTAGGCAGCTTCTATTTTCTTCCCACAAACTATTAGAAGATGACATTGAGGCCGTTTTTACTGCCTGCAGTCTGGTCTTTAGATGGTCATAGAGTGGTCCAATAGTGTAAAGATTTGGACACACAGTACGTAGAAGAGAGAGTATGGGTTCTTCTAGGTCTTCGAATGTGTTTGATATTAGTCCTTGAGCACGGGGTGTTTGCAGAGTTTCACTTAAAACCACTTTGAAAATTGGGTTTGTGAAGTCACTGCCACGGCAAATACTTGGCAGATCACGACACATGAGAAAGTCTTCCATACCTTTTACATTTGATATTTTCTTATCCATGTAATCTCCTGCATTTCGATAAAGCCCAGTTAAGGTTTATTGAAATAAACTTGAAACAAGCATGGAGATAAGATGACAAATTGTTTTTTTTTTAATTTTTTAGTTGTATATATTAAAATGACCAAATTACCTTTCAAAAAAGTCAAAGTCAGAATTAATTATTTGATTGACGGTTGATAGGTTCGAAATTAATCAAAATAATTACATTTGCTAAAAATAAAAAGAAGAGGGGCCAATGTTTTTAAAAAAAATAAATAAATGACTTAAGTTGAAAATAAAAAAAAAAGGCATGTTACAAAAATAAAAAGTTCACGGACTAAATTTGACAATGAGATTTAAGACCTCCTTTTTCTGAATTGATTCAAATGTCTGCTCCTGTTTCGGACATAAAAGCTCCATCATGCAGATTTTTTGCAGGTTTCTCCAGTAATTTCATGACGGAGAGAAGACAGGACTGGTAAAATCATAGGACAAATTCTTCAATACTCGAAGATTTGAAGGACTTTGAGCGAAAAGGGCATCATGTATGTGTTTTAAAGACCTCTTTTGGCAGCTTAGGGTGAAGTGATGACATGGCGGAAACTTCACCAAGTTTTAGATGCATCAAAAGTCCACATTTTTCGGTCAAATCTCTTAGGACATGATGGATTAGGCCACTGGAAATTTGATGCAGGTTTCCGATTATCGGTAGCTGCCTTTGGGCTTTTCTTCGCTATTTTGAGTAGCATGAAACTGAAAAGGAAAGAAGAAAGGAAAAAGACGAACTCCGTGGAACTTCAAGAATGATGAGATTTTGGTGTGTTATTAATCAAGAGAGAGGATTGTTTTTATCACGTTCCGTGCCCGCGGACCTAGGATATAAAATGCGTTTAGTTCTCATAGATACCAAATGTCACGCTTTGGGTCTACCGCACTTAGTTCCCATAGATACCAAATGTCACGTCTTGTACTTGCAGGAGCGCGACTATGACCTGACAGCACCCCCAGTCAACTACTTGGTCGCTATCCTCGCTAGGCCAAAATAAATATCCCAAGTTGATAATGAATACATATACCTATTCTTATATACTATACACAGTTCTCATGGAATTGGGGTATCACAGTTTTAAGATATGCTCCCAAATAATTGGAGTACGAGACAATCTCTCTCAACATTTGATAGTCATTTTCCTTTTGTTGGTGCCTCAGCTAATATTAGCAGATCAAACAAACTGGGACTGGTTCATGGCACTCAAGTTTTAGTTGAAATCTCCTCCACAGAGAAGACAAACTGCAAATTTCTTGAGGAAGAATATGGAATTTGAAATGGAGACAGATGTTCAAATTACGCTACCTGATGTAGTATGAGAGACTCATCGTCTTTGGTATATAATAGGCAGAAACTCGGATACTGATCTTCTATGGCTAGAACAAGGAAAAGCATTAAAATTATGTCTGAAAAAGTTGCCGGTTTATCAGAAAACCCGATCTGTCTATGAAATCCTTTTATCTTTTGGTTCAGGTGACTCTTTTCTTACGTTTTGTCGAATCTGGAAGGGAATTTGCTGCTCTTTAGGATGCGGAGATTGAATCCTATTCCTATATGGCCTAGTTAGGCTTTGCCACCTTCTTATCCCACATCATCTTTGACCACGATTTGTGCTAGGAAATCAACGCAGTAAAAGACGAGCCTAGGCAAAAGTTAAGGCATACTTTTCTCGGCCTTTTGGCTAAGATCAAGTGGAGTATCTGTTCTTATCAGTTTAATATCTGATACGCAAGCTATTGGCTTGCATGATATTAACTCAATTTTTTTTAGGGGGAGAGCTCACCATGGCAGCTTGCTGCCAGGCTCTCGTGCGTCGCCTTGGCGTTGCACTGCTGCCTTGGCCTGGCGTGCCCCGCCAATTCAATATTAGTTTTTTCTCTCTGCCTCGAGCCTCTTAAACACCAACTCCCAAGCTAGCTCCTAAGATTGAAGGGAACTGAGTCTTGAGTTCAGGGATGAGATGGATTTAAAACCCAATCTCTGTTTTTAGCGCAGAATTAGCTTATTGCCAGGAGATCTCTGGGCTTAGCTTCTGTCATGGTTGATAGTCCCTGGACTCTTTTAACATCATCATTCATGCGAATCATGTCATCCTTCCAGCTGAACTTATTGAATTTGAAGTAATTTGCTGAGGGAAGGTATGCAATTTTGAGATGGAGACTGATCTTCAAAGATCAGAGCCTAACTCTCATGGATGTCTATATAATTAACAGAATTTGTCCATTACTTTCACAACTAAAATATGCAAAATTTAGGCAAATCATTGATCGGACCAATTCTCTCGGACAAAAGTTATTCAAAACACTTGATTTATGCTGATTCTTCAAGATATGCTATCTTGAGAGGAGTGATCTTCAAATTGCACAAAGTGATAGTATCTGAGACTAATGTGCTCTCCTAATGTGCAATAGGCAAAAGCCGAATCACTCAATGCCATTTGAAGTCTTTCTATTAATAAAGGAAAATCAGCAATTCAAGATCCTATCTTGTCTGTGTAATGTCTCAAGGAAATGCATAATTAAAGAATCTAAATTTATAGTGAAAGATATAAATAAATCTCCTGAAAACTGTAGGGAGCTTCTTTGAGTTGACTGACAATTCAAAAACTTAGCCAAACCACAACCATTCACTTGACCAACATTTCAAGATCCTATCTTTTCTGTGTTTTCAATCCGGGAAAACATAATTTAAGAATCCAAAGCCATAAACTAGAATGAAGAAAGATCAGAAGGTTACTGATGAATCTATAAGCAAAATTCCTAGTGTAGGTTGCTTAAATCTTCTGAAATTCTGCTAAAAGTGGAATGAATATATATGGAGCTTCTTCGAGTAGTTTTACAACTTTAACATGTTTGCCTTGAATTTCCTGAACTAAGAATTAAATTTTGATTCAATGATCGCACATGGACATGTTTGTACTACGTTTTCAGTTAATTAGGCTCTGCCTTCGGGGTAAAAGTGTAGGAAATTACAATATTTGCAAGAAAATATCCCCAAAAGCAACAATTGAAGCTTCATGCCAAGTCTGCAAAGAAATTTACCATGAAATCATATTTTTATCTTTCGGGTTAAGTGACTTTTCTTTCATTGCCAAATCCCAGAGGGACAGTCCTTACTTTTTGGTAAGTGACTTTCCTATTTGCCTATGTAGACTTTGGCACTTTGCTATTCCCACATCGTTTATGCATCGGAGATACCATTTCATTGCCTTGATAAAAGATGAGGTCTAGCTTCAAGAAAAGCATACCTTTCTCGGCCTTTTGGCTAAGATCAAGTGTAGTATCTGTTCTTATCAGTTTAATATCTGATACGCAAGCCATTGGCTTGCATGATATTAACTCAATTTTTTAAGGGGGAGAACCTGTAATGGTAGCTTGCTGCCTGGGCTCTCGAGCGTCGCCTTGGTGTTGCACTATTGCCTGGGCCTGGCGCACCCCTCCAATTTCATGTAAGTTTATTTTTCTTGCATAGTCTGGTATGTTTGTTCATGCTGTAAAAGGATTTTACCGGAGTGTTTTAAAGATGTAAATCATCACGGAAGTGCTTTTAATCCTAATTTTTATGTAGTGGCTTTTCTTTGTGCCTCTTGATTGTACTTGGGTATGGAGGAATCTATTGAAGTTCAGAAGCACAAAGAGGAACTATATTAGGCAGAGAATTGGAGATGGCCAGAATACCTTATTTCGTAAGAGGCCTTTAAGACTACTACTCCCAGAGTGATTATCTTTATAATGGAAACCAATTTATATTACTTCATCTGCCCCTCAACGATAATGGAAACCAATTTATATTACTTCATCTGCCCCTCAACGACTGACAACAAGTGTAACCAGATGCAGTTTATTGGCTTACCTCCGGTTCAGGTCAATTTAACATTAAGGCCCCTCCACAAATATTTGGTCCTCCTAGTGCTCATGTTTCGTGGTACAATGTGGTTTGATTCAAACAGCTTATTCCTAGATGTGCGTTCTAGTTTTGGATGGTATAGCAGGAATATACCTTAGGATCATTTGAAGGAATGGTTAGTGGCTCAAGTGATAGAATAACTGTTTTTTGCTTTTCCCTTCTCTAGGAATTTGATGGTACCGCCTCTAGTTGTCTGCTGGACTTATCAGCTCAGACTCAAGCTCACCAATTTTCAATTTCTTTTCATAATTCTGCTTCTAAGATAAGCTACTCAGTGGCCGACTACCGCATCTGGAAGAAGTGTAATGGCAGGATCTTCCTGAGCCAGTCCCTTTATGAAGCAAACTGATACTGTAAAATCTAGTTTGCAAGTGAATAGAGAAGCAACCACTTCCAGGCGTAAAATTCCTAATACTCAGCTTAATTGAATTCTGGAACATATTCTGGGCATCACTCACTGTTTTTCAAGTTCATTTATTAGCTTTCGTTGTTCTGGTTCTATGAAGAGGCTGGTGTGATGTTCTATTGGCAGGGAGGTTCTCCTGAACTGGTGCACATTGGATTGCTGTGATCTGATAAGATTTCTCATTTACAGAAGTAAAAACAAAAACTTAGAATATTGTTCGCAGATTTAAAACCCAATTTCTGTTTTTAATTCTTATATTCCATTATTGTTAGCATATAGATAGCAGATTTCTCAGCTTTGATTCTGTTGTGTCCGCTAATTTGTACTCTTAATAAAATCTTTCACCACTTCCGCTAATTTCAACAACGGAAAACCCAATAACTGCAAATTTCTTGAGAGAATATGATGTTCAAATACACAACTGATATCCATGCATGACTGATTCTCTACATTGATGTATGCAGGAACTCAAACACTCATTAGGCCTTTAGAGTCCAAAATTTAGCCAAACCACAACTATTCACTAGAGCAACAATTCAAGATCCCATCTTTTCTGTGTTTTCTTTCCACGAAAAACATATTTTAAGAATCTAAGGCCATAAACTAGAATGAAAAAAGATCAGAAGGTTACCGATGAATCCATAAGCAAAATCCTAGTGTAGCTTACTTAAATCTTCTGAAATTATGCTAAAAGAGGAATGGATACAGATGGAGCTTCTTTTGAGTAGTGTCACAACTTAATATGAGAAAAACCTGTAAGTGTGGCTATGAAATCATTTTTATCTTTCGGGTAAAGAGACTCTTCTCTTGTATTGCCAAATCCCGGAGGGACAGTGCTGCATGTGGAGATTTAAACCTATTCCTCTATGGCCTCAGTACTTTTTGGCATTCTGTTATCCCACATCGTTTATGCACAGGAGATGCCGTGACATTGCCTCCATAAAAGACGAGGCCAAACACAAGTGAAACCATACCTTTCTCGGCCTTTTGGCTAAGATCAAGTGTAGTATCTGTTCTTATCAGTTTAATATCTGATATGCAAGCCATTGCACGATATTAACTCAAATTTCTTAGGGGGAGGGTCCATCACGGTAGCTTGCTGCCTGGGCTCTCGACGGTCGCCTTGGCGTTGCACTACTGCCTGGGCCTGGCATACCCCACCAATTCAGTGTAAGTTTTACTCTTCTGCTATCGTACACCGGTTCTTGAAGTTAACCAGATACAGTGTAAGTTCAATTCAATTAAGTGTTGTGTAGTGGTATAATTGCAGTTCAATTCAATTCAGTGTAAGTTTTACTCTTCTGCTTTGATCCTACACCGGTTCTTGAAGTTAACCAGCTGCTGCTACTCATGTTTCATGGTGTAATAAGCTAGTAGGTTAGTGTGGTTTGATTTGAACAGCTTCAGCTAATTCCTATGTATGCGGTGTGTTTTCTTGGTTGCCTAGGTGCACCTATGTATGTGGTGTGCTTTCTTGGTTGCTTATTTGATTTCTTCTTGGTTACCTAGGTGTAGCGCCTAGGCGTAGGGTGTAGTGCCTAGGCGTAGTGATGGAGTCTTGGTGTAGTGACAGAAGGACTAGGAGTAGTGATAGAAGGAGGAATATTGAGCTTTGAAACATTAGCTCCTAAGGTCTTGTTTTCCTCTAGTGTGTCAAGCTTAGGATGAGAAGTATTTACAGTTCAAATCCCTGTTTTTGAATCTTATGTTCCATTCTTGGTGATTTTCTAGGCTATTGCTGGGGCCTTTAGAGCAGAATTAGCATATTGCCAACAGGTCTCTGGGCTTAGCTTCTGTCATGGTTGACAATTCCTATACTCTTAAACTTATCATTCATGCGAATCACGTCCTCCCTTCAACTGAAGTTATCGAATTTGAAGTAGCAGATCATAGGATCACAGAGCACAGACTGCGGATTTCTTGAGGGAAAATATATAATTAGCAGAATTTGTCCATTATCTTCACAATTAAATATGCAAAATTTAGGCAAACTGTTGATCGGATCAATTCTCTCTGCATAAGTTCTTCAAAACACTGGATTCATGCTGATTCTTCCCTAAGGGAATATATACTATTTTGAGATGGTGACTGATCTCAAATTGCACAAAGAGATAGTATCTGAGAATAATTCACTCCCCTAATGTGCAACAGGATAGTGCCAAATACCCAAAGCCTTTGAAGTCTTTCTATTAATATAGGAAAATCAGCAATTCAAGATCCTATCTTGTCTTTGTAATATTTCAAGGAAATGCATAGTTAAAGAATCTAAATTCATAGTGAAAGATATAAATAAATATTGTGAAAGCTGTACTATAAAAGAAATTTAGATTGAGGGAGCTTCTTACGCAACTACTCACTTGATCAACAATTCAAAATCCTATCTTTTATGTGTTTTATCTCCAGGAAAATATTTTTTAAGAAATCAAAATTATGTCGGTAATAGTCACTCCTAGTAGTAGGAGAGTTGCTACTTGAGAAATAGGTCTCGAGTTTAACACCGGCCTATATCCCTTTCTCTGAACTAATAATTAAGCAATCGACTATATTTGCCAGAAATATCCCCAAAAGACATGGACATGTTTGTACTCAGTTTTCTGTTAAATAGCCTCTGCCTTCAGGGTAAAAGGTGGAAAATTACAATATTAAGCTTAAACAACAGTTGAAGCTTCATGCCAAGTCTGCAAAGAAATTTACCTTGAATGGAAGAAATTATTGGTAGGAATGTTTGTTTCTTCTATGTGAATAATTATGGATCCGTAAAGGAAATTATGACAAAATTTTAATAAAAGGTCAAAAGAAAGGCACAACAAAATTGTTTCTGGAAGTCACAAAAGTTCAATGAAACCAGTTATTGAATATTTCCTCTTTAATGCCTTCGGAAGTAAAACAGAAACCTTAAATTATGTCTTCAAACATATCGAGAAAAACCTGTAGTCTGGCTATGAAATCATTTTATCTTTTCGGGTTAGGTGACTCTTTTCTTTCATTGCCAAATCCCAGAGGGACGGTCCTTGCTTTTTGGTACGTGGAGATTGAAACCCATTCCTATTTGGCCTCGGTGGACTTTGGCACTTTGTTATTCCCACATCGTTTATGCATTGGAGATACCTTTGCCTTTATAAAAGACAAGGCCTAGCTTCAAAGAAAACGTACTTTGGCCTTTTGGCTAAGTTCAAGTGTAGTATTTATTCTTATCAGTTTAATATATCCTCAAATTTTAAGGGGAGAGCACTCTCGAGGGTTGCTTGGTGTTGCACTATTGCCTCGGATAATTTTTTCTTCTAATTAGTGATTTGTAGTTCTTAAGATAATTTTTCTTCTAATTAGTGACATGGATGACATGAATCGATTTAATAGATCTTAAGAAAAGATAAATTTTCTTCTAATTAGTGACATGGACCGATTCAATAGTTTTTAAGAAAAGATTAGAGGAGACACTGTTACATAAATAGTACATATACGTGAATAGTAAAATACATCAAAATAAACAATACAAAATATTACAAATAAACCCCTAGAATTCATTTACCCATATATTATGTTTCTACAGGTATAAGAGCCCTTTCCTTTATGTTCGGCAGAAATCACATGTTATATATTTCACTAAATAGATATCTGTGTTAGTTATGATATAAATGTAGAAATAAAGAAAGAACATACCTAGAATTGATAACGGAGTTCGACCTAAATTTGCCTAATCTTTGAGCACCACTCAAGCAGCCCGCTTTTATTTATATGTGGAAGAAGAGATAGTTGTTGTTGGTGTATTTTATAAAGCCAACCAATGCCTTATTATATAGGCATAGAGTTGGTGAAGTTTCCTCAACACAAACAATGTGGGAGAAACAAAGCCATATCTGCAAAAACTATCTCACCAAATACAAATCTTCTCAATCAAACAAAAATAAAAAAGAGTCCTCGCGGTGCTTCCAAATTTGCGCCATCAGTTGCCAACTTAAATGTGCAGGATATTGACCAAGTCTAAACAATGTTCAAACTTGGGTCTTGCAATCACCTTGATCAGCATATCTGCAGGATTCTCCGTAGTTCGAATCTTTTGGAGAAGTATCTCCTTTTTCTCGAGAATTTCACGCACAAAGTGATACCAAATGTCAATGTGCTTCATTCTTGCATGAATGACTTGATTTTTTGTTAAGTGTATAGCACTCTGACTGTCAGAATATATCTCATTTTGTTTCTGACCAACTCTCAATTATTTAAGCAATTCTTGAAGCCAAATTACCTCTTTTATAGCTTTTGTAATCGCCATATACTCTACCTCTATTGTAGATAAAGCCACCGTTGATTGCAAAGTAGACTTCCAACTAGTTGGCGCCTTGGTAAAAGTGAACAAATAGTTAGTTGTAGACCGTCGCTTATTCAAGTCACCTGCATAGTCAGAATCACAATATCCAACTATGCGTTGACCAAGTGATTCATCCTACTCAAACTTTAAACCAATATCTACAATATCTTGAATATACCGTAGAATCCATTTCACAGCTTGCCAATGACCCTTGCTCGGATTATGCATGTACCTGCTCACAACACTAACAGCTTGTGAAATATCGAGTCTTGTACATACCATTGCATACATCAAGCTTCCAATTGCATTTGCATATGGGACTTTTGCCATGTACTCTCGTTCTTCATTCTTCTTTGGAGATAACTAGGTACTGAGTTTTAAATGAGGAGCAAGCGGAGTACTTACAAGTTTTGAATCTTTATTCATACCAAAACGTTGTAGTATATTCTTCAAATACTACTTTTGTGTCAACCAAAGCTTGCCTCTTTATCTATCCCCGTTTATCTCCATGCCGAGAATCTTCTTAGCTTCTCCTAAATCCTTCATATCGAACTCTTTACTCAACTGAGCCTTCAGTCTGTCAATCTCATCTTAGCTCTTTGCTGCTATCAGCATATCATCAACGTACAAAAGTAAGTAGATATGACCCTTCTGGAAGTCTGCGCAAATACACACAATGATCATATTTGCTTCTTGTGTACCTCTGACCCGTCATAAACTTGTCAAACGTTTGTACCACTGCCTCGGTAATTGCTTTAGTCTGTATAATGATTTGTTCAGCTTGTAAACCCAATTTTCTTTATCAGCAACCGTGAACCTTTCTGGCTGAGTCATATAGATTTCCTCCTTCAAGTCACCGTGTAGGAACACGATCTTCACATCTAGTTGAGCTAGCTCCAAATTCAACTGTGCTACCAAGGCCAACATAATTCTAATAGAGGAATGTTTAATAACTGGAGAAAATACCTCATTATAATAAATTCCTTCCTTCTGAGTGTAGCCTTTAGCCACCAATCTTGCCTTGTAGCGAACATTATCCTTGTCAGGAAATCCTTCTTTCTTTGCAAATACCCACTTGCATCCAATTGCCTTTTTGCCTTTTGGTAGTTGTGTCAACTTTCATGTTTTTCTTTTCTATAGAGATTGTATTTCTTCTTCCATTACACATAAATCCTTCTTTCTTTGCAAATACCCACTTGCATCCAATTGCCTTTTTGCCTTTTGGTAGTTGTGTCAACTTTCATGTTTTTCTTTTCTATAGAGATCGTATTTCTTCTTCCATTACACATTTCCATCTACCATTTTTTGAGTTTTGGACGGCTTCTGGAAAGATGGATGGAACATTATCAACAACTGGAAGTGCATAAGCCACCATGTCAGTAAAACGAGCAGGTTTATGGATTTCTCATCTTGTTCTTCTAGTGGTAATTGACTCTGATTGTTGTAGGGGTTCTTGGGTTTGAACCTCTTCCAGATCTGACTTTTTTTCTGTCCCAGGAAAGTCACTGGTGATGCCTTTTGTTAGGGTCACCATCGTCTGTTCAAACTCCACCTGCTTTGCTGTACACTCCACTTACTGCGGAGTACCATCAGTTCCTTCTGGATTTATATTTTTCAACATAACAAATTCATCAAAGGTACCATTCCTACTGATAATTGTCTTTTTTGCCTCTAGACACCACAAACGGTATCCCTTAACTCTAGTATTAAAGCCTATAAAGATAGCCTTCTTTGCTCGTGGATCCAACTTTGATTCATTCATATGATAGTATGCAGTAGAACAAAAAAATATGCAAAGAATCATAATCTGTTGTAGGTTTTCTAGACCATACCTCTAAAGGAGTCTTGCTTTCCAATGCAGACACCGGTAAGCGATTGATGAGATGTTGAGTGTATGTCACAGCCTCAGCTCAAAATTGTCTGCCCAACCCAGCATTAGACAGCGTACAACGAACTTTCTCCACAAGTGTCTTGTTCATGCGCTCCGATACCCCATTTTGTTGTGGTGTTTTCCTAACTGTGAAGTACCGAACTATGCCAAACTCTTGGCATACCTCCAGGAAAGGATCACTATTGTATTCCCCACTATTGTCTGTTCGGAGAATTTTGATCTTCCTTTCTGTTTGGTTTTTAACTTGAGCCTTCCATTTACGGAAAACTCCAAGCACATAATTCTTGTTCTTCATAGTAAACACAAACACTCTTTTGGAAAAATCATCAATAAAGGTGACAAAATAATGCCTACCTTTAAGAGACGGGGGCTTGGCAGGTCTCTGTTAGTGTTATGCCCTAGAGGAAATCACTTGTACGATGTATATGACACATTTTATTTTATAAAATGCATTATTTATCTTACAATTTCTTTTGATTACTTTTGTGTAATATAACTGTTAGATAAAATCCCTAGTACAACACTGTGTTAAGGAAATCATGATAGAGATCATAATATGAGATTTCTACTATACAGTATAGTGTTAGTACTTAAATAGTCTCTAGTCGTAGTATTAATGAGATAGGACATCATTAATGAACAAAGACTAGCATGCGTTAGACTTCCAGATTTGATCAGGCGGTGGTTCTCATATCCGTGAGTATTGAGATACTTAAAGTTAACACGTGGATGCTTGTTAGTGGAACAAGTTCATTAGATGACAACTATGAGATAATCACATGGATAACTATTTAGTGTCAGTGATATAATCTCAATATAACAAACGTGCAAGTATCCTTAGACTTGAGATCTCTAAGGTACTTTGTTTGCTGAGCCTTGTGCTTTGATTCTAATATCTGGAGCTCGATCGAGGGTCGCCTATGGGATGGATATTGGGTACATTGTGAGGTAAACGAAAGTAATTGAGAGGGTCAATAAAGGATTCACCACTTCTAATAGTAGGGGCGAATATCTCACGGTCACTTGTAGGAATTATTACTCGAGAAGTGCTTGGCCAAGGCGATTGTGTATTGGAAATAGTTCCAATTGATACACATCTAGAGTAGTGGGTTCCTGATATAAGTACTATTGTATTCGGGTCAGAATTAATATATATTTTGGAGGGAGTTGGCACTAATTCCGTACTCCAAACCGAATGAGATATTGTATAGTGAAAGGAATAAATTGCACTGTAGTTTGTTATTGAAGGGTTCATGTCAAGCCACTTGACTTCCTGAACTCTTGGCTGGTCATGATATGTTGCTAGATACTGCTCATGATATGAGAATATGGGTTTATTAATTGATGAATTAATAAACCAATCCTAATTAAAATCAATATAATTAATTCTAATTAATTATGGATTATTAATCTCAAAGATGTTTGGATTAATTCATATTTGCTACCAATTGACCAGGAAACCTAATAGGTCACACACAATAGATGAATATATACTTAAGATGTTATTTGATAACATAGTGGGGTATATTGCAAGAAAGAGAAGTTGATGTGGCCAAATTATAATTAGTTATAATTTATGGACCAATTTGCAAGTCTAAGAATTTGATGGGTTCCAATTGCAATTGGAGAATTGTTTGGAATTCTTAGATGTGGTTTTTTGTTGAGCTTTTCGGGTGACTTCAAGGGACACACGAAGTCACACGAAACAACTCAAAAACATAAAACCAAGGGGCACATAAGAGACATCAATTATCTTCTCTTCTCTCTCTTTCTCTCGTGGGTGAGTCTCTCTAAGAGAACACCAAGACTCATCTTCTTCTTCTTTCTCTGGTTTTGCAAAAACAAGAAGAACAAAGAAGAAAAACTCCAGCCACCATTGCTGTTTTCTGCTAGTACAGAAAATCTTGGTGCTTGAGTGTGATCCTCCGTGTGGATTTCTGTTAGAGTTAATCACACACTGTGATTATAGTAGTTGGGCATATAACTCTCGTGGTGATTCTTCAAGAGGATTGCTAAATCGCGCCACAATTATCATACTTGAAGAAGGAAAGTTTTGTTTTCCACACAAACAAAGAAAGGTAAAAGCTGTTATCTTTGTCTCTTTGTTTTCAATATATATGTCTTATTTTCCACACATATACGGATCCTAGGATAGTATCTCGTTTTATTTTTTCGCTGTGTCGTATATGATACATGAGAGATACTCAACAGTCTTCACATATCTGAGTGCACATAATCTAAAATTCCCTTGGTATTGTGGATAGCAGTGCCAAACTTCACTCTTCGTTGTTTTCCCAGCACATAATGCTCACAAAATTCTAATTTGCAAATCTTCGTACCTTTCAATAATCCTTGCTTGGCAAGAATTTGCAAGGATTTTTCACCAGCATGTTCGAAATGCATATGCCATAACTTTGTTGCCTCAGCATCCTTCTTACTACTAGAAGTTGTAGCCGCCACTGTTCCAGTCACTGTACGACCTTGGTAGTAGTACAGATTATTCTTCCTTATGCCTTTCAGCATCACAAGTGCTCTTGAAGTAGCTTTAAGAATTCCATCTCGTAGTGTCACAATTAGGCCTTGTGATTCTAAGGCCCCTAAAGAGATGAGATTCTTCTTCAGCTTTGGTACTTACCACACCTCCTTCAAAATTCTGGTAGATCTGTCATGGTTTTGTAACTTGATTGAACCTATCCCAGCTGTTTTACATGAATTATCATTATCCATGAAAATAACCCTGCCATTAAGTTCCTCGAAATCAAAGAACCACTCTCGGATGGGAGATATATGATAGGTGCAACCCGAATCCAGGATCCATTCTTCTTGCTATGATGTTGATGGTGAAACTATCGAAGAGATATCTGATTCCGCATCACTTTTGCATTCGGTAACATTTGCATCTTGTGGAGCCTTTCCTTTCTTCTTTAACTTTAGACAGTTCTTCTTTCAGTGCCCTTTCTTGTGACAGAAAGCACACTCATCTTTGGCAACTCGACTTCTTGATTTGGATTTTCCTCTTCTTCCATTTGATTGGCTTTGCTACGATTTCATGCCACCAATACTTCATCTATTATAGTTGTCTTGTTTTTTATTTTATCTTGATTTCTCAATTCATGAATATACAAAATAGAACATACAACATCTAAAGATACATTCTCCTTCCCGTGAAGTAACATAGTCTCCAAATATTCAAATTCATCGAGAAGAGATGATAACAACATCAAAGCTAAACTTCATCTTCAAATTTCACATCTAAATTTAGCAAGTCTGCTACTAATTGATTAAATATAGTGATGTGTTCATTCATAGAAGTACCTAGTCGGTAGTTAAATCAGAACAATCTTTTCTTCATAAGGAGCTTATTCTGATTACTCTTTTTCAAAAATTTGCCCTCCAATGCCATCCACAATTTATATGCAGAAGTCTCATTATTGAAAGCATACTTCTACTTTCTGGATAGACATGATCGGATGGTTCCGCATGCCAGCTGATTTATGATACTCCAATCTTTATTTTTCACGTCTTCTAGTTTCTTTTCTTCAATGGCTATGTCAAGACCTTGCTGGAAAAGAGAGTCTAGGACCTCTGCTTGCTACATACCGAAATGGCCAGTACCGTCAAATATCTCCACTACCAATTTCAAACTTGACATCGGAATCCTCGACTATGATTACGAGGACGTAGATGTCCCTGAAGTAATCTTCATTGTTTCTTGATCATTCGATGCTATTATAGACTCAAAATAATAGTATTCAATATAATAAGATAACAAACCAAGGATGAACCTTCATCTTTGATACCACTTGTTGAGAAAATCAGGTAAATTTTTTCTCTAATTAGTGAAATGAACCGATTCAGTAGTTCTTAAGAAAAGATTGGAGGAAACACTATCTCTCTTAATTTTCAGTCTCCTATTAGAACTTACGTGTACGGTGTATTATCACAATATACACCCGTGTATACATAAATAGTCCATATACGTGAATAGTAAAATACACCCAAATGAATCGTACAAAACACTATAAATAAACCCGACAAATAATATTGAATACTATATTACAACTGAAAAGAAATTACAATAATAATAATAAATAAATGCAAAAATAAAGAAAGAACACACCTGGAATTGATAACGGAGTTCGGCCCAAATTTGCCTAATTTCCGAGCACCACTCAAGTAGCCCGCTTTTATTTATATGTGGGAGAAGAGATAGTTGTTGTTGGTGTATTTTACAAAGCCAACCAATGCCTTATTATATAGGCATAGAATTGGTGAAGGTTCCTCAACACAAACAATGTGGGAGAAATAAAGCCAAAGGTTAACAGCACCCTTCAAATTTAATTTAAGTTTTTTCATTTTTTCCTTTGGTGTTGAGTTGGTTGTGGTGTTGCACTATTACCTGGGCCTAGCGCACCCCTCAAATTTAATTTAAGTTTTTTCATTTTTTCTTTTGGTGTTGACTTGGTTGGAAATGCTCTCTTCAAATAGCAATTTACTTCCTGCTGAAGGTTAGAATAAGGAAATGGTAGTCTTGTAAAGGGATTTTGACTAAAGAATTTTATAGATGTAAAGCATCATGGAAGTGGTTTTAATCGTAATTTTTTATGTATTGTAACCCTTCTTTGGCCTTTCTTTGTGCCTCTTGATGGTACTTAGGTATGGAGGAATCTGAGAAGCATAATGAGGAATTATATTAGATAGAGAATTGGAGATGGCCAGAATACCTTATTTTTGTTCAAAATTTTGCATCATAGTTGGCCTTTAAGACTGTGGAAACCAATTCAGATTACTTCATGATACAACTTCATTTGCTTCTCAACAACTAAACAAGAGTAACCAGATGCAGTTCATTGGCTTGACTCCGGTTCACATCAATTTAACATTAAGGCAGCTCCACAGATATTTAGTCCTCTTACTGCCTATGTTTCGTGGTACAATGTGGTTTGATTGAACAACATATTCCTAGATGTTCATTTTAGCTTTGGATGGTATAGCAAGAATATTCCTTAGGGTCATTTGAAGGAATGGTTAGTGGCTCAAGTGATAGATGCGTTTTATGTGTTGTGGAAGGTGAATGTATAGAACAACTGTTTTTTGCTTTCCCCTTCTCTACTTGGAATGGTATTGGTCCTCTTTGGTGGTACCTCTTCTAGTTGGCTGCTGGACTTATCAGCTTAGACTCAAGCTCAGAATGACTCAATTTCTTTTTATAATTCTGCTTTTCAATTTCTTTTCATAATTCTACTTTTAAGATAAGCTTCTCAGTGGCCATCTACCACATTTGGAAGAAGTGTAATGGCAGAATTTTCCTCAAACCAGTCCCATGATATAGCAGACTGATACTGTAAATTCTAGTATGCAAGTGCATACAGAAGTAACCACTTCCAGGTAGAAAATTCCTAATACTTAGCTTAATTGAATTCTGGCACATAGTATGGGCATCATTCATCCTGTTTTTCAGGTTCACATTTAGCTTTCTTTGTTCTGGTTCTATGAAAAGGCTGGTGAAGTTCTATTGGTAGGGCATTTCTCCTCAACTGTGCACATTGGATTGCTATAATCTGATTATTTCTCATTTATGGAAGTAAAACAGAAATTTAGCATATTGTTAGTAGATTTAAGACCCAATTTCTGTTTTTAATTCTTATTCTCCATAAAAGATAGGAGATTTCTGAGCTTTGATTCTGTTTGTAGACAAAGAATTTTGGGATAAAGTATATTTTATATAATTAAAATTAAAAGAAAATTACATATTATAGTCTTGATTAATTAAAATTAATTTGTGAATAAATATAATTATTCTTGAATTAATATAATTAGGCCATCATTAAAAGCCCATTAAATCCAATGGATTATAAAATTAGACTATTAAAATTGAACTATTGTTAATGGTCCATTTTACATTAAATCTAATATATTATGGATTAAATGGAATTGGATTAGGCCATAAAGTTGGACTTTTTGAAAATCTCATTACCCAAATATAATGTGGGTTAACTGAGACTGGGCTAAAACATAAGTTAAACCTAGGTCATCTTAAACCCAAATCCATTAGGGTTTATTGGGAGACTTCTTCAAAATCCCACATCGACTATTTATGCTAAAGTTAAGGGATTTTTGGCCTATAAATAGGGTCTTCCCTTAAAGGTTCAAGGCACCCCCGGATCCTCAAGCTTCAACAAACAAGAGGCACCTCAAGTTTTAACAAGCTTAAGCATTCAAGCTTCATCAAATTCAAGGTTCAGAATCATCATCAAATCAATGTTTAGCATCGTCATCAAATTAAGGTTCAAAATCTTCATCAAATTTCAAGGCGTTCATCTTGCTTGCATCAAACAAGTCTCGAAGGTTTAGCAATCAAGTGTTTGTCATCAAATTCCGTTCAATCCGAGATC
This sequence comes from Voacanga thouarsii, assembly GCA_026120185.1. Taxonomy (NCBI): domain Eukaryota; kingdom Viridiplantae; phylum Streptophyta; class Magnoliopsida; order Gentianales; family Apocynaceae; genus Voacanga; species Voacanga thouarsii. The sequence continues at coordinate 2,044,397 of JANUWF010001569.1, forward strand.
AAGCTCTTCAGTCCTCGAATCAACGTTTTTAAAAAAAAAAAGAACCGGAGCACTTATCCTGCAATTTAGGATTTCTTCGGAGAGTTGTAACCACTTTTCATATTTACTAAATATTTTGTAAATTTTTATATTTTTTTGGTCTTATTTGTAGACTTGAAATTTATCGTCTACAAATTTCTGACACGCCCAGTGGGATAATCTCTGCCTCTCATCTCTTCTTTTCAACCTTTAAATCAATCCCAAGTTCAGGTACAAGTACAAATCAACTCAATGGCCCCAAAGAACAGCAAAATTACATCTGCTCATTCAAAGGTTGCTGATATCATGGAGGCTGCTACAACTATTGGCAATGCTCCACAAATTTCAAGCCAAGGCATGCTGACAAGAAGTAAGGCTCGAGCTCTTTCACAAAGCGAGGCTTAAAACTTCAGCGTTGTCTCATCACCTACAACTACAAAGTTGAAGCAAGATGCTGCTTCTACAATGTGCAAGATGTCACCTTCATTGGAGAAGACCAACATCTCCAAACAAGCTGACCAAAGTTCAAGTTCTGGCTCTGCGTCTCAATCCCCTCCATGGGGACCTCAAATCTAATGCTTTATTCAATGAAGATTCTACTGCTTCTTCTGTGGCATCGGTTATGATGATGGGCACACAAAATCTAGAAGAGCAATTCGCGCACCTCACAAAATTGGTGGAAGGACTCGCCAACGCTTCCGAGAGCAAGATCTCACAATCGCGCATATCATCAATCGCTTTGAGAAGACTGGCGAAACAAGTCAAACTCCTCTAAAGAGATCTAAAGTGCAAGAGGAAGTGGAAACTTCTAAGAAATCACAGGATATTCAAATATCCTCCGAAGGCATGATTCCTGTGGAACAGCTCAAAGACTTCATCATGGGTATGATTAAGGACGAATATGAAGGAGGTAGCAAATCCACCTTCACATATGCAAAGCCTTATTTGCAAAGAATTGATGATATGAGAATGCCAGTTGGATATTAGCCACCAAAGTTTCAACAATTTGATGGCAAAGGAAATCCCAAGCAGCACATGGCTCACTTCATCGAGACGTGCAACAATATTAGCACTTATGAGGATCTACTAGTGAAGCAGTTTGTATGATCCCTCAAAGGAATTGTATTTGACTGGTACACCGATCTGGCACCCAGTTCTACCAACAGTTGGGAGCAACTTGAATAAGAATTTCTCAACAGATTCTATAGCACTCGTAGAATCATTAGCATTGTAGAGCTCACCAACTCTCGTAAATGGAAAGACGAACCAGTGGTGGACTATATCAACAGATGGAGGAATTTGAACCTCAATTGTAGAGATTGTCAAAATGAATCACCTGCAATTGAGATGTTTATTCTAGGCATGCATTGGGGACTCCAGTATATCCTTAAAGGGATTATGCTAAAGACTTTTGAAGAATTGGTGACCCGTGCTCATGATATGGAATTAAGCATCGTCGCACATGGGGGTAAGGTACTTGTTCAAGACCCCAATAAAGGTAAAGAAAAACAAGATTTTAGAAAAGGGAGCAAATTTTTTTCTAAAACTAAAGCAAAGGAGTACATGGCTACAGTGGCGACTCCAATAAAGATTTTTTCAAAAATAACTTAGAAGGTGACTAAGAAGGTGGATCCTTAGCAGGAAAGAAAAAAGGTAACCTTAGAAGAAAGACAATCTAAGGAATATCATTTTCTCGACTCTGATGTTTCTTCAATGTTTGATGAATTATTAGCTGCTAAAGCTATAGAGTTGCCGGAAGTAAAGCGTCCAAATGAAGTTGGACGAATAAATGATTCCAACTACTGTAAGTACCATCGATTGATTGGTCATCTAATTGAGAAATATTTTATATTTAAGGACAAGATCAGGCAGTTGGTTCGTGAAGGACATGTAGTCCTCGAAGAAGACAAAGCATCTGCAAATTTGACAACTGTTGTCATCCCTCTTGTTGAACCCGTTATTTTGGAGGTTAAGTTTGGAAGTTTTGATCCTCTTAGGGTTGAAATTGACAGACAAGTCCTTCTTACCAAAGGATATCAATAAGAAGTTGAAGAACCTTTTGTCCATGGTGAAGATGAAGGCTGGACGCTTGTGACAAGAAGAAAGAAATGCACTAAAGTCTCAAGAGTTGGAGCTTCACTGGTAAGAAGCAGATTCACAAAGAAAAATGTGAGGAAGGTCAAAAGTAAGAAGACCAAATCTGCATCAATAGTAGATGATTCTTTTTGGAAGAAATCTCTTGCACCTCTCACTCTGAAAGATTTCATACCAAGGGAATTTGCTGAAAAGTTCAACATTATTTCATGCTATGCCATACATGATGAGAAAAGCAAAGAAGATAATAATGAGTGTATAAATGAAGGAGGCATCGAGAGAATTGAGTCTTTAGCAGACCTTAGTGTCTACATGGCTAATGTCACATTCACTGATGATGATTTTCTACTTGGCTCAATGCCTCATAACAAACCATTATTTGTGGCTGGATACCTGCAAGAACAGAGAGTGAATAGGATACTATTAGACGGAGGATCAGCAGTAAACATCTTACCGCTGCGAACATTAAGAGAGTTGGGCATTTGAGTTGTCCCAAAGTCGCCTTATGATACAAGGATTCAATCAAGGGGGCAACGAGCTAGTAGTATTCTCCGATTGGACATATTAATTGAAGATATGCTTTCAACTGCTCTTTTTCATGTTATTGATGCTAAGACCTCCTACAATATTCTGCTAGGAAGACCATGGCTCCATGATAATGGTGTGGTGTCATCAACCCTGCATCAATGTTTCAAATTCCGTCGAAATGGCGTGGTAAAGAATATAGATGCTGATGATAAACCATTCACTGAAGCTAAGGCGCCTATTGCTGATACTAAGTACTATATTAAAAAAGATGGTGAATCAAATAAGATCGAGTTATCAAGAGAGAAGGAAGATAAAAATGTTACTTTCTCCAATGATGTCAAAGTTACAATAGGTGCAAAAAGCTCTACCAAGTAACATGCACACAGTAAGCCATTAGGAGGGCTCACCTTGCCCCTTACAAAGGTTAACTCAGTTAAGTCACTAAATACTCCTATAAAAGGATTTGTTCAACCAAAGAAAGAAACAAAAGTAGAGCATGATGAATTACTGACTTCGCGTATGAAGGAAGGATTTGACTTAAATGCTTATAAACTCATAGCAAATGTTGGATATAATTCACAAAGTCAACATTTGTTGGGAAAGTTTCCTGCTGATATCAACAAGGAAAAGGGTCAAAGCTCGGGATCTACCCAAAGCATGCCAATAGGAAAAGAGCATGCTGGCCTGGGTTACAAACAAGCATCTCCCATCCGACTTAAGATTAAAAGGGCCAATGTACAGTATATTACTGTAGAAAATGAAATGACGTCGAAACCGCGATCTGTTTTTTGTGGGATAGGAGATACAAATTCACGTCCATCTGTCTTTACTAGGTTAGGCCCAAAGAAAAGAAGAAAATCTGTTTTCGAGAGGCTTGGAATCACAGTCACTTCAAAGGCAAAATATTCTGGTAAAGTCTCCTCTAAGGCAAGAATGGTGGTGAATTGCAATAGAATCTTAAAAATAATAACACAAGTGACACCTGACGTGCCTTGTGATGAAGAAAGTGTAGCCTCTTGTAATCACATCACTATCTATGATGAAGAGTGTACCGAGGAAGAAGATGATGAGTATGTTCCAACGGAACTTGAAGAAGGCGTAAAAGTCACAGTTGATGAACTCAAAGAAGTAAATCTGAGCACTATTAAAGATCCTCACCCAATTTACATAAATGCACTCTTATCACCCGAAGAAAAAAAGGCCTATATCGGCCTGTTGAAGGAATTCAGAGACGTCTTTACTTGGACATACAAAGAAATGCCTGGCTTATACATAAAAATTGCTGTCCACCATTTAGCTATAAAGGATAGGGCAACACCAATAAAGCAAGCCCAACGGCGCTTTTGGCCTGAACTGGTTCCATTAATTGAAGTAGAGGTGAACAAGTTGATCGAAGCCAAATTTATTTAAGAGGTCAAGTATCCAACTTGGATTGCAATATTATCCCTGTGAGGAAGAAAAATGGACAAATTCAAATTTGTATGGATTTTAGAAATCAAAATGATGCTTACCCAAAAGATGATTTTTCACTGTCTATTCCTGAACTGATGGTAGATGCAACCATGGGTCATGAAGTTCTATCTTTTATGGATGGATCTTCTGGTTATAACCAAATCAAAATGGCACCAGAAGATGAGGAGCTTACTGCATTTTGCACTCCAAAAGGAATCTATTGCTACACAATGATGTCTTTTGGTTTGAAGAATGCTGGAGCCACATATTAAATGACAATACAAAAGATCTTTGATGACATGCTACATAAGATCGTAGAATGCCCTTTTATTTATTATCGAGCCTTAAAGCTTGGGACACTAGGGATATGATTGTAGTAAGTTGAGATAGTTTTATTTGTGAAAGTGAATCTTTGGCTTGAGTTTGATTGTGGTTTGTATTTACCCCATGCGGGGGGTTAGGTCAGCTGTTGGAGACCTTTGTTGTGAGCAAGGATCAGGTAAGCTCATCCATAAACCCTGTTTGATGAAAAATGATTTTTTTTATGGCAAGCCAAATGTAGAGTGCATGGTCACTCATTTCTGTAAAGGCAATTGAGGATTATTTGACGTACTACTTAGTCATGTCGGTCCGAGCTAGCAATTTTATTTCAGTCAAGTGACTGTGTTATGTCGGAATGGACACCCGGTTGTTGTTTGGGTATAGAAAAGGAGGAGTATCTTGCCCGGTAGGCCGATCACCTACCTTTTGTCAGTCTGCACAAAGTGTGGTATACTAACCATGTGGACATGGGGCCCAACGTGTGGTAACCCATTACCACCCTTTTTGAGTGGTTGATTTTATTGTACCTGTATAGTTTGAAAGCCAAAACACCACTCTTGTTTTTAAACATCATTCATTGCTTGCTAGTATTTCTTTTGTCAGTCTGCACAAAGTGTGGCATTCTGACCGTTGTATGGTTATGGGGCCCAACGTGTGGTAACCCATGACCACCTTTTTGAGTGGTTGATTTTATTGTGTACTTGTATGGTTTCAAAAAGAGGAAAACACCACGCTTGCTTTTGAATAATGTTTATTGCTTGCCAATTTTTCTCTTATAAAGATTTCATACTTTGTATCCACGAACTGTTTTCACTGAACACCCAAAGCACACACGGACTTACTGAGATTTCTGTCTCATCACCTTTTTACCATGATTTCAGGTCGATCCTGCTGTAGGGATGGGTAGCTAGTGTTATCTGCCTTGGAAGAGAATGTTGTCTTTTATTTTTATGTATTGCTTTGGGGAGTTGAGAGCGGATGATTTTATTTATAGATTTGTTTTTCTTTTGGGAATTTTTGGATTCATTCTGGGTTTTAATAAATTTTAAGTTAAAGTAATTTTTTTATTTTATTCCGCCATTTTATTCGTGTGACCTAGTTATAAAGACCCCTTGTCCTTCGGACGGGGTGACATTCTCGGCCCCGGGCGGGCCTAGGTAGCGGGGTATTGCATAATGCATCCAGAATTTTTTGGTTTTGTTCACTAAGGGAATAAACCTTCCCATAGGCTTTGAGACCATTTGCGATATTTGTGAATCTGGTAAACATATCAGTTATGCTTTCGTTTGGATTCATTGTGAATAATTCATAGTAATGAATTAAAAGCCCCAATTTAGGTTCCTTAACTTGGTTTATTTCCTCATGGGTAACGTCAAGTAGTTTCCACATGTCATGGGCTGAATCACAGCCACTAACTCGATTGTATTCAGTGGCATCAAGTGCATAGCACAAGATATTCATTGCTTGAAAGTTCAATGTCGTCTTCGCGTTGTCTTCAACATCAAATTCATCATTTTGTTTAGGCACTTTTTCACCATCAACAACTTTTGTTGGAACAAAAGGACCCTTTTCAATTAAATTTCACAACTTGAAGTTGATTGAATAAACATAGATTTTCATTCTATTTTTCTAGAATATGTAGTTGTTTTTATTGAACAATGGAGATCGATTTGTTGACGAACCTTCAACATACAGAAGAGATGATGAGTTTGCCATGAGGATCTTTCCTACAAGGTTATTAGACCGATAAGCTCTGATACTAAATGAAAAACCTTAGAGGGGTGAATAAAATTTTTGGCAAACTAAAATTTTTCAAGAAATTTGTTTTGAAGAATAGAAATGTTCTTCAAGTTTTTTAACCAACAACACTTGCAACAGAGAGAGCTTTTCAGAATGAATTTGAGAAATATGTAGATTCAGATTGAGGTAAGATGCACGATGCAAGTAATGTTAGATTGAAAATGGGTTGGTGAACACCTTTAAAGATTTCTTTAAGGAACTAAGAAATTCTGAGCTGGGACGATTTGTAGGTTTATTCGAAAATAAATGCTCAAAGTAAATATAGAGAAATATGACATGGAACTTATAGTGGTTCGATCTACCAAGATTAAAATCCACTACTTTATGCTCACACTTTAGGATTTTCAATTAGATTTTATTTACCCAACTCAATGGAATCAATTTGTACCGAATACAAGAGAGGATCACCACACTTTGTTTTCTAAAACCTCTCAACCAACCAACAAATTAAGGTTCACCCTAAATGGATTTTACACCACGACCTTGATATACAAAGATAATTGAAGGTAAATGAAACAAAAATGGCTCACTTATTTGAGCAGATACGCACCACGAATAGGCACAAACACTTTAACCTTTAAGACACGATTTGATTTCACTTTGAAGTACTTTGATAAAGGAGATTTTTATTTTCTATAGAGCAAAAGTGTTTCTTAGAAGGATAGGACAAAAATTTGCTTTCAAATTGAGTTTAGAAGCCTTATATAGAGTCATAAAGTAAAGCACCAATGGCTATAAGATGGCTATTTTTGCTGTCAGATTTATCAATGTTTTGGACTAATGTTTCGGACGATGGTGCATCCAAAAGGTAAGTCCAAATTAGCACTTTTTTAGGCAAAATAGATTTGATACTGTTCACAGAGTTTTGGACGTAGCTTCTGGATGCAGGGTCATCCAAAACGCTCAGTCCAAAATTCTGAGGATTTTAAAAATTTTAAATCTTTTGCTTTAGTACTTCTCGGTGTAATTAAATTGAATCAAAAGGTAAAGAAGATATAGGAATTTACATAGAGAGATACCTTAACAAGGATTCCTAGTCTAAGGTTCTTCCACGATGGATTATTTTGTTTGCAACCTTTCAAGTTTGATTTTCTTCTTGATTTTCCATTTTTGGATTCTATAGCTTCAAAATTTTCTTAGTAATCTTATTTGAACGCCTTGGAAGACCTGAGATCAAATATGTCCTATAATAGGTAGATCACACATGTTAGTCCTCATCATTGTCTGTCATAAGTTAAAACATAGGAGACCGCCCTTAAGGCTAACAAATACTATCCGGTATTTTTTACTTTTAGGGATGTAAAAATATCCACCTCTTATTCTTTTTAGATATCCCACAAAATAGAACAATTTCGATCTTGGATCTAACTTACTTCCCTTAGTCAGTACATAAGCTAGACAACCCCATACTTTGAGATGATTCATACAGGGCTTGCATTCAGTCCACATCTTATAGGGCATCCTAGGCACTGACTTGGAAGGCACCAAAAGGAAATATGAAGAGTTGCATAACTTATCATACTTTTGACCATTTCCATCAATGTTCTATTTATTCTCTCAATCCCATGTATAGTGATGCATAAAAATCATATAATTTTTAAGTCTATCCCTAGCCATGTTTTAATCAAAACATTAATCTGCAAATTATACATATGAGTAAGTATACTTATCGCAAATGTAATATAGAAAATTAACAAATATCGATCCTCAAGGAACAACTACCATTAGTTAACGAGTATCGATCCTCAAGGTAACTACCTTTCATTCATTGTTTAACTGACTTAATAAAGTGATAAGAGAATAAAAAGAAAAATAAAGAAACATATATACAACTCAAGGATGAAAGAATATGCAATTTAGACAAATATTCTTGAGGACTTGATAATGAATTTCCTAGAAAATATCACAATTAATTATCGTATTGGCATTATGAAGGAATTACACTATTTTTTGACTTTTTTCCCCCTTCTATTCCAGCCTAGGGCTGCGTTGGTTCCATGGACAAGGCTGACACTGTGTAATGGCGACAATTTTTTCGTTTTTTCTTGCCAATTCTGCACAAAAACTCCAAAATACCTTTCCAAAGGAAAAATATCAAATATGAAGGAATATGACTAATTATTACACTAAATATATCACAAAATATTCTCAAATAATTAAAAAATTATTGATGAATTTAGCTTCTATCATGTAGTTAGCTAATACTATTCCCTGATATGCCAAGTAGTAATTGCTTGACGTTTCACCCGAGCTTTAAACTCCATGAATTTATCAAAGGAGTCAGACTTGTGCTTCATCAAGTAAATATAACCAAAACGTGTGTGATCATCCATAAATATGATAAAGTATTCATAACCTCCTCTAGTAGGTGTAAACATAGAACCACAAATATCAGTATGCACTAACTCTAATGTTTCTTTAGCCTTTTTTGCCTTTTGAGTAAAGGACTTTTGGTAATTTTATCCATAAGATAAGATTAATACTGAGTCTATTTCTCCAATTTCTATGAGTCCAATGACCCATTTTGGATTAACCTTTGAATCCTATTAGGATTTTTATTCCCCAATCTTCACTACCATAAATATTAGTTATTCGATGTGGTATTTCTCTTCTTATTATTCAGTTCCATCTGAGGTTCCTTTTGAGTATTAGTTATCTAATGACTAATAGAATTAGTATATAAATGATTACCATACATGTTTCTAGAATAAATAATCTTTTTATCACTACTGATTGAAATTCTAGAATGGAAAAAAAAAAAAGGAATATCATTGACTAATCAATCTTGAAATTGAAATCAAATACTATTTAAAACTAGAAATACATAAAATATCTTTTAAAAATAAAACCTGTTACAATCAAATAAAAGTTTTAAGTCTCCCACTGCTTTAGCCCTCACTTGTGTTCCATTACCTACTCTCAGTCCATACTCTCCTCTTCTGAGTTGCATTTTCTTGCTAAACCCCTACAAGGAGTTACAGATATGACCAATAGCTTTGGAATCAACAATCTAAATGGATGATAATCCAACCATTAATATAGACTCCAAGTAAAGAGCAGTACCTGAAGAGGACTTGGCCAAGAAGTTAGGACAATTTTTCTTGAAGCTCCTATTCTTGCCACACTTGAAACATTTGCCCTTGGGTTTGACGTTGGGCTTGGACGGACTGGGCTTAGACCTCCTAAACTGGGTTCCTGCATTGTTTTGAGCCTTTTTTTTTTCTTGAACTTCTTGGGTTGACCCTAATTCTAGAAGAAGAACTAGAACAAGTAGCCAAAACATTTGATACTGGCTTCATGAATATTTTTTCAGTAGTTCGGAGTTCTTTTATTAACTTGGACAAAGACGTACTCAACTTGTTCATGTTATATTAACTAAAACTGAGAATATGAATTTGGCAAAGTTTCAAGAACCATATTGATTTGACTCTCGAAATCAATTATTGCTTATAGGACCTCGACCTCTTCAAAATGAGCAATCATTTTAAGCATATATTGTTGGGTATCTCTCGCGTATCATATACGGCGCAACAAAAAAATAAAACGAGATACCATCCCAAGATCCGCATATGTGTGGAAAACAAGACATATATATTAAAAACAAAGAAACAAAGATAACAACTTTTACATTTCTTTGTTTGTGTGCAAAACAAAACTTTCCTTCTTCAAGTATGATAATTGTGACGTGATCAAGCAATCCTCTTGAAGAATCACCACGAGAGTTGTATGTCCAACCACTATAATCACAATGTATGATTATCTCTAACAGAAATCCACATGGAGGATCACACTCAGGCACCAAGATTTCTTGTGCTAGTAGAAAACAACAATGGTGGGGTTTTTTCTTCTTTGTTCTTCTTGTTTTTGCAAAACCAGAGAAGAAGAAGAAGAAGAAGAAGAAGAAGAAGAAGAAGAAGAAGAAGAAGAAGAAGAAGAAGAAGAAGAAGAAGAAGAAGAAGAGTCTTGGTGTTCTTTTGGAGAGACTCACCCACACGAGAGAGAGAGAGAGAGAGAAGAGAAGATAATTGATGTCTCTTGTGTGCCCCTTGGTTTTATGTTTTTGAGTTGTTTCGTGTGTCCCTTGAAGTCACCTGAAAAGCTCAACAAAAAACCACATATGAGAATTCCAAACAATTCTCCAATTGCAATTGGAACCCATCAAATTCTCAGACTTACAAATTGACCCATAAATTATAACTAATTATAATTTGGCCACATCAACTTCTCTTTCTCGCAATAAACCCTACTATGTTATCAAATAACATCTTGAGTATATATTCTTCTATTGTGTGTGACCTATTACGTTTTCCGGTTAATTGGTAGCAAACATGAATTAATCCAAACGTCTTTGAGATTAACAATCTATAATTAATTAGAATTAATCATATTGATTTTAATTAGGATTGATTTATTAATTGATAAGATTTATTAATTTATCAATTAATAAATCCATTTCCCAGATCATGAGCGGTATCAAACATCACATCATGACCATCCAAGAGTCCAGGATGTCAAGTGGCTTGATATGAACCCTTCAATAACAAACTATAGTGCAATTAACTCCTTTCACCATACAATATCTCATTCGGTCTAGAGTACGAAATTAGTGCCAACTTCCTCCAGAATATATATTAATTATAGTCTGAATATAATTATACTTGTACCAGGAACCCACTACTCTGATGTGTATCAATTGGAACTGTTTTCAATGCACATACGCCTGGGTCAAGGACTTCTTGAGTAATAATTCCTACAAATGGCCGTGGGATATTCGCCCTACTATTAGGAGTGGTGAATCCTTTATTGACCCTCTCGACTATTTTCGTTTACCTCATAATGTATCCAATATCCTCCCATAGGCGGCCCTTGATCGAACTCCAGAGATTGGAATCAAAGCACAAGGCTCAGCAAACAAAGTACCTTGGAGATCTCAAGTCTAAGGATACTTGCACGTTTGCTATATAGAGATTATATCACTGGTATTAAATAGTTATCTATGTGATTATCTCATAACTAAATCATCCAATGAACTTGTTTCACTAACAAGCATCCATGTGTTAACTTTGAGTATCTCAATATTCACAAATATGAGAACCACCGCCTGATCAAATCAGGAAGTTTTAACACATGCTAGTCTTTGCGCATTAATGATGTCCTATCTCATTAATACTATGACTAGGGACTATTTAAGTATTAACACTATACAGTGTAGTAGGAATCTCATATCATGATCTCTATCATGATTTCCTTAACACAGTGTTATACTAGGGACTTTATCTAATAGTTATATTACACAAAAATAATCAAAAGAAACTTAAGATAAATAATACCTTTTATAAAATAAAATGTGTTATATACAACGTACAAGTGATTAACTCTAGGGCACAACACTAACATATATTCTAGAACTGATGCCTCCTCAACCATCATAGTATTCATGATTACCCTAAGAGCTTCCTACTTTGCGGGTCGACTCTTGTCAACAAACATGGTGCATAAAGATACATCAATATCATACACAATAGGCATGTTTTCGTGCTTAGACTGAAAAACTTTAGACATGAAAGCCAACATCTACCCATCTCATCATCTTTCCTCTATGCCTTCTCAGCCTTATGATCTTAGTCCATGGAATCTTTTCCAATTTCAGCACAGGGGTCAATCAGAACATACTTGTACTCTTTAGCAGTGAGTATATGTTTAGATTCCTTTTTCAATCCTCGTAATTAGGTCTAGTTAACTTATTCTCCTTGAGTATAATGGACAAAGGACTAAAACCAAACATTTTTGTTGATTGAAAAATAAACTACATTCATAAAATTATTTGTTTCAAAAAACAAATAAAAAATGCACATTAAAAATATTGTATTATTTCAATGATATGGTTCACCTATTAAAACCATTATAAAAAAATATGAAAATTTTTGCTCTTAGAAACATTGACAGAGCTTTGTAGAAAGGTTAACAATTTTCTGTCAAGTGTATAACTATCACAAGTTAAACTTCCTTAATAGGTAATGATCCAGAGATAGTTCCATTAATAGGATAACCACAACTCTCACTACTTACGGATAATCTAGTATTAATGCCTCTAACAATAGGACGGCCGACACTAACATGTGTCTTCGGCATTAATTATAATCCCTCCGTTAGTTCTAGATACTCATGGAAAACTATCCTTTAGGGGATTGTGCTCAGAATGGCCTAAGGATAACCACAATCTCTAATGGGATCTGTGATGGAAGCTATAGAGCTATTGGAACCTCTTTCCCACTTAATCTTTTGAGAAAAATAGGTTTTTGAGAAAAATATTTTGTTAAAAATAATTAGTTTTTATTAACTTTAGTGAAACCCCAAAAATTAAACCATTATTCTCTATGTCAAAGATAAAACCCTTTGGAAGAATAAACTATGAATTTAATTTTAAATTCCTTAGTTCTATTTTAAAATCATTTTCTAGGAACTAAATTAATAATATTTAAATTCAAAATATTTTCCATGACATGGATAAAACCATTTGGAAGAATAAACTATGAATTTTATTTTAAATTCCTTAGTTCCATTTTAAAAACATTTTCCTTTAATTGTTTTCTCTAGAGAAAAAATTAATTTATCAAAAACCTTTGTGCATTTGATCACAAAATTAAATAAAATAGCCATGATCCTACATGCTATTTCTAACCTTTAATTCTAATATGATGAAATAATGTATTAAACATTGTAATAGTGAAATTAAAATGATCTTATTTAATCCTAAGTTAGTTCCTCATTTACCAAAACTTTTTCATGCAAAATTATTTATCACAATAAATAAAACATTACAAGAAAAATAACCTCGTGTGGTATGTGCCACAGAAGAAAAAGGAAAATTATAAGGAAAAATTAAAGAGAAAAACTTGGAAATTCGAACTGCACGAACCATGATCGAGTTGCCAAAGAAAAACTGCTAATTGCTTGCTCCAAAATCATCAACCATTTTCTCCAATTTTTTTTCTTCTTGGAGTTTCAATGTTGCTTAAGCACCAATATTGTTGCAAAAGTTCCAGTAGATAAATTTAAATACAATATCAATCACCTATACCTTTCAAAATGAGACGTACACAAATTCTATGGAAAATGAATAACAATAAATACAAGTGCTTATGTCTTCACACGCGAGACGTACATAACATCTACCCATATAAAAAATCACGAGGGATTTATACAGCCACAAAGATCGAATTCTTTTAATTAGTAAGTGAACCACTTTTCCGGTTATTAACCCTAAGTATGCTCCTATATTATAACTATGGCTCTGATACCACTTAAAAGAATCACGAGAAAATAAAAACGTAGCAGAAAATAGGAATTTAAATTTTAAGCAGCATAAGTAATTAAATACCAAGAATAACAATTAATTAATCAAAAAATCAAAGTAACTCTAAAAATCATGAATACCGAAAATAATGTCAAATTACAATAAAACAATTAATACATCATTATTCGAGAAAAGAAAATAGAGTTAAAAGAAAGCACTCATAGACTCTCTTGTACAATCCTCCTTGATTTGATGAATTCCTCCTTGATTTTGAGTGATCTGTGTTTTGATTCGTGAATTTATTATTTTACCTTGTGTTTTCCCTCAATGTATAGGCTTTTGAATTGCCTAAATTCGTCCCTCTAGGGTTTCTGGCCGAATAGAAAAAGGAAAGTACTAAAACTCTGGAAATTGCCAAAAATGTGCATGAAAATCAAGGCACCGCCTCAGTACCAGTGCATAGCCGACACCGCCTATCCTGTCTAGGGCCGGCACTAGTTGTGTTCTGTCCCTCTGCTCGTTTGCCGATTTTTCTTTATTTTTTTCCTGCCACTTCTTCCAGATTACAGTCGGCGCTGCATCTGGCTCCTAATCGGCGCTGGTTCTGCTCTGCTCCACGATGATTTTGCCTTATTTTATCCATAAAATCTGAAATAATGCACAAAATACCTTTCCAATGGTAAAATCTCAAATAGAAAGGAATATGCCCAGTTATTGCACAAAATATATCACAAAATGGTCTCAAATAACTAAAAAATATATGACTAATTTAGGCCCTATTACATTCCCCCACAGTTAGCTCTTTACTTGTCCTCAAGCAAAGTATCAAAGATAAGTAGAAAAAACACAAGTTTTCACAACATCACTCAATCAATTTCAAAAGAATATTTCCAATGCTTTCTTTATTCAAGACAACAAAACATATGCTACTATACCTTTCATAACAAATGCAAGACTTGTGTAAGTGAAGAATGACTAGTAGAACCATCCCAACACTTAACATCATTCTCAAACCATTGGAAAGAATTTAGCTCAACGAAAATATGCATTCCATAAGCTTACTTTTTATACACTCTCTCCACTAATCCGAGACATATCATGATTCTACTTAGGTCAAGTAGGAGTTTGAAGCTTGTAATGTAAGGCTAAAGGGTTTGTAATGTAGCTTGTCAAACGAAGGATATAGGAGAATCAAATATCAAAGAAGATGAGAGTTTGCAAGAAAATAATAAACAAAATGTACCAAGAGATTTCAAACTTCTCTTGCTCTCATATCACCAAATCAATCAAAAACCCATAACCTTGTATAGCAATCATAGTACAATTCAAGCAATCTTACATTCTTTTTATCAATTATTCTCAACTCATCAATAATATTACAAAAGATCATCAAAATTTCTGCAATTCTCATTCCAACTCAACCACATTCTTCCTGCGCTCTTCTTTTCTTTTTCTTTCTTTTCAAATGCTGCTTTTGTTTGTTTCTCAGTTTTTTCTTTCAACATTTTCTAGCAGCTTTTTTTTTTCCTCAATCTTTCTTTTCTCCTTTCACAACTCCAACTCAACACATGATGCATGACTGAAAGTAACAAGTCATGACATTTACACAAGCATTCTCCCTCATAATTCTTCTACTTGTACTTTTATCCATCAAGAGCAATCAAAGATTTGGAAGGTAAATCAAACTCTTAGAAAGAAGTAATGGACAAAGTATGATAACGGGTTTTAAGAAAGAAATTAACAATTTAGACTCTAAATAGGCACTAGGGATAATATAAAATAGATAGGCTTGAAAAGCCCAAACTATCCAAAGAAGGCCTATTATCGTCATCTCTAAGTTAAATCATGAATATTTTTCTTATTTCGCCTCGAGAGGTATTTAAGTAAGTTGTAGAATGCTCAATGAATTTTAATAGAAAAATAGGTTTAAGAACAATGTCAAGCATTTGATCAAGAACTACTTAGTCTAAGTGTGTGCAAAAAGTCATGCATAAGCCACAAATGATATAGAACATATGCTCTATGATCTAGCACAAAGACATGCATTAAAAATACATCTTGAAAACTCAAAAAAATTAGAAAAATTTTGAAAAATTTTCTCTCAAAAGGTTCTAAAAAAGATTTCAAGAAGAATTCCCAATCTAACCACTTTCCTCCACACTTAAATTGGATATTGTCCTTAATGGCCAAACAAATAGAGTAAGGAAATATTGCTACTGGATCAAAAATAAAGGGAAAAAGAGAAGAAAGAAAATACTTATATTCATTGTGCATTCTTCCACAAAAGAGTTGAATTCCAGCAAAAAAGAGTATTGTTGAAGTACCTAGAAAGAAAAATACACAAAAGAAATACACCAAAGCATAAAAACTAGAAAAGAAAAATAAGCAAAAGGTAAAAAAAATAGTATGAAAAAGAAAAGTACAAGAAATAACTAGAAAATGGAATTCACAATTCAAACAAAATTAAAAGAACAAATTAGTCAATTAAACATTAGTCAAAGTTAGTAAATTAGATTACAAAGATACACAAGATACAAAAGATGGCACCTTTTTGCAAAAAGAACAATGGTACAAATTTACATATTTATCTATTTACCTATTTACATGATTAAATCAACAAAATCCAAGCTTTCATGATATTGTTCCTCGGCAATGGCGCCAAAAACTTGATGTGCTCGAATTTGGGTATAAAAAGCATATAAAAATAAGTACATTCCCAATCAAGTTTAAATTAAAATGTTAACCCCAAATTACACATATGAGTAAGTGTACTCATCATTAAGTATAGCATAAGGTTTAAAACGAGTGTCGATCCTCAAGGAACAAGTATGCATTAGTCACTTTTCTTTCATTGTTTAACCGACTCAATAAAGTGAAAAAGAATAAGAATAAAAATAAAATAAAATAAAATAATATATACATGTCAAGGATGGAGAATTATGTAACTCAAACCATTATTTTGACAACCATGATCTTAAAGTACCCAATCATTGTCATAACTAATCATTCTCTTGGCATCATAAAGGATTAAGTTAGATTCACTTCTTTTTTAATCTATGGAATCACTATCTTCTAGACAAATTAGCATCACATATTCTGTCTCAACTAATTCACCTAAAAGATGCATTAACACAATCCTTGATTAAATTTTCATATTCTGGCAAACTTAAAACATGAAATTAACTAAAAAATTCATATTCTGGCAGACATCAATTAACCTTTAATTACCCAGTTCTTAAAAATTAACCCATTTTTCAAGCGAGTTAATAGACAATAAATATGAAATTAATGAATTGAGACCACCATCAACCTTTTTTCCAAGCAAGTCAATAGAAGAAACAACAGATTAATCTCATAATCAGTATAAGTAATTAAATACTAAGAATAACAATCAATTAATTAAAAGATCAAAGTAACTCTAAAAATCATGAATATCGAAAATAATGTCAAATTACAATAAAATAATTAATATATCATTGTTCGAGAAAAGAAAACAGAGTTAAAAGAAAGCACTCATAGACAAGCCTCATTCTTCTTCTTTCGTAGGCTCTTTTGTACAATCCTCCTTGATTTGATGAATTCCTCCTTGATTTTGAGTGATTTGTGTTTTAATCCATGAATTCATTATTTTACCTTGTGTTTTCCCTCTATTTATAGGCTTTTGAAGTGCCTAAATTCATCCCTCTAGGGTTTCTGGCCAAATAGAAGTAGGAAAGTACTAAAACTCTAAAAATTTTCAAAAATATACACAAAAATCGAGGCATCACCTTAGTACCAGTGCACTGCCGGCACCGCCTATCCTGCCTAGGGTCGGCGCCAGTTGTGTTCTGTCCCTCTACTCGTTCACCAATTTTTCTTGATTTTTTTTCCGCCACTTCTTCCAGACTACAGCTAGCACTGCTTCTGGCTCCTAATCGGTGCCAATTCTGCTCTGCTCCGCGATGATTTTGCCTTATTTTACCCCTAAAATTTGAAACAATGTATAAAATACCTTTTCAACGGTAAAATCTCAAATATGAACGAATATGACCAGTTATTGTACAAAATGTATCACAAAATAGTCTCAAATAACTAGAAAATATATGACTAATTTAGGCCCTATCAGAATCCAATGAAGCAAAAATAGAAAGGCATTATAAAAGCAACATGGAAATCATTCGGATGATGATTGAAAAGTCCGATGCATAATAGTTACAGTCATTGACTAGAGCAGCAAAAGTTGCTTTAATCAACTAAGTCTTTGAAAGAAAATTCTCAACAAATAAGGAAGAAAAGTGTTCGTAAGAAGCTTGAAAGAGAAAGCACATGATAGATTTTGTAAATAAAAAATACGAAGAAGAATAAGAAACAGATGGAATAAGTCTAATGAGATAAGGAATAGGTAGTCAACATGTAAATTATATAAAGAAATTGGGTATAATGTGGATGCATTTGATATGGAGTAATTTTCTAACGAGTAAGGTAGCTAAGGTTGCTTCCTATAATCAAATCTTGGATGAGAGCTCCTAACATCAACAATAAATGAGAGGATATATTTTGTATGAGGAAACTTAGAAGAAAGAGTAAGAAAGTTACATTAAATCACCACCATTGGAATTCACCGATACAACTCTCCCTAATTAATTTGATGCATCCATGTATAACGCTTGAAGTTCAACAAGTGTAAACTTTGATCTTCTCTTATACTCTTAGAATTTCTTCTCATTCTTTCTCTTTTACAATTTCAATTTACATCTCCATTGTAGCCACATTAGAGATGACATAGGGTCTCCATTCCTTAATGGAAGACAACAGTAATACTCCAATCCTAAGAATCTTATCAGCTTTATGATGTTTTCGAGTTGTATCAGCTCCCAAGTTTTCTTTGTGCCAAAGCGAGCACTTGAGCATTCATTTACGGTATTGGGTTGTTGTCTCCATCAACTCTAGTTGCATTTCTTCACTTAGTCGGTTGTGATGGCAAAATGAGATTTCCTTATTTAAACCGAAGTAGTGATGAGACTCTGCTTCATAATGGAAGTCAAGATCAAGGAGGGGGAGGTGTGACTATGCAAGGACAAGGACTGATGACAAGTTCTAGGTCCAAGAAGCTTCAAGATGAGTTTCAATTGTTCATAAAACCATGCTTGAGGATGAAAGAGGGTTAGAAGGGTGAGGAAGCTAGCCAAAAGCTCATTTTGATGGCTATCCAAGAAGGACCCCAACAAGAACTCAAGCCGGCAACAAAAACGGATGAAACTCGACCAAAAAGAGGCTCCAGTATACAGCCGGCGCTGGCCCAAGCAGTCGAATCGGCACCGGCTTCAACCTGCACGTGACGGCCTAGGAAGCAGAGCGCAACCGGCGCTGACTCTAGAAGCCCTAGCCAGCGCCAACTCCATCCTGGGCGGCCGTCGCATTTTTTATATTTTCTCCGATTTTACTCTATTTTAAATGTTTGTAAAGACCTATTAAGGCCCTAAATTGTCTTAGTACTTCAAGGATTACTTAGCCAGGGTTAGGATAGTATAAATAGAACTTTTAGTGATTTGAAAACACAATTCACACACTTTTTTCGAATTTGAAGAGAGAGTCTTGAGAGGCCCTAGCCTCCTTGTTCATCTTGTTCAAGACCATGCTTAAGGGTTAGTCCTCCTTATGAATGAATCTATAAAATATTTTAGATAATCCAATGTGGTTTCTTTGAATGGGTCTTAGTTGCTTTTCTCTTCTAAGGTTTGTTTGAATTCCATTACTTGAGTGCCTATTTTCTCTATTCTATTTGTTCTTGTTTGCCTTTGTTGCTTTAAGGATGTTGGGGTGAGATTATAGTAGAGCTATCTACTATTCTTGAGGGTCTTTGAAGCCTAGTTCTTCAAGAGTTTGATAAAATGGTAGGTTGTTAGTTTCATTTTCTCATTTTTTGTCTAAAGAAATTCTTTGTTTTGGTCCCTTGGGTTAAGTTGAACTCATAACCAACTAAACCACCCACAACACCAAGAAAAAGCTCACTCAAGATCATATCAAAGAGTTTGATATCAGAGCAAGTAATGCTTTGATGGAAGCAAGAAAATAAGCCCTATAAAGTTGAAGAAAAAAAAAAAAAAAAGAAAAACTGAGAAATCCCGTAACTCAAAAACATGCTCCAAAAAGGTCATGAAATCTTTGTTATATTTTGAATTTTCTTTCGGGAAATTGCTCCTTGATGTTAATATAATCATTGGGAACAAATTTTTCTTGTGTTTGTGGTGAAAATTAGCTTGAATATAGGTGAAAATGTTGGTTGTTCTTAAGTGACGGGATTGCATTTAAGGTGTTTGATAAATGTTCCATGAGAATGCTTTTGGCTATAGTTGGGAACTTTGATTCTTGATTTTCATTCCTTGAAATTTTGGGACTTAGTATATCACTCTATTGTTGAATTCCATGCTCATTGAACTCAACTTTACTAGTGCATACTTGTGATCATCTTGTCCTTCATAATCCTAGTTCTAGTTGTTCTTGTTTCTTTGTTCTTGATAATTCTTATTTGTGTCTTATTTAGAAGTGTTTCTTGTGTGTATAGTGTTTGTTCTTATGTTGATTGAGTCCACATTTCTTGAAATTCATGATTAAAAACTTGTTTGCTTGAGGTGCCCAACAAGTGTTTGTTGAAATTCCTCTAAGACCCCCTAATTGGAGAAATCCATTGATTTGTGTGATTCACTAAGTTGGACTAAATCTTTAGCTATTGGGGAGAATTGGGATTGAATAAGAAGGCTTGAGTATTGAGAAAAAGGCAAGAGGGTGAGCCTATTACTAATAGAGCCTAAGAGAGCAAACATGAGTGTGGAGTGATCAACCTTTGAGAGCCAACACGCAAGGAAGTGAAATGAAGATCTATTTTTCTTTCTAATCTTTTTTATTTTGCAAGTATAAGTAAGTAAATATTCCATCACCTTGGCCCATGATCAAGAGATCTCTAGGCCTAATCCAAGTGAACCTAATACACCTCAAGAAGAACAAATTGATGTTAGGGTTTTGCGTGATGACTTGCAAGCTATGATAAGGACTATGCAAATTGAATTTCAAAACATGACAAGGGAATTGATAAATCATCTTGGAAAATCTTCTACCATCACACAAAAAAGAGGCCAAGAGCGATTTGAAGTACCTAGCTTTAGGATGAGAGATAGTGATGCCCATACTTCTTTGTTAAATGCCCAACAAGGGGAAGAGTGGGATGAGCACTCTATCGGGGGATTCCAACAAGCTCCTATGAGAGGGGGAAGACATGGTATAAGAGGAGGACGAGGTAGAGGTCAAGGAAGGAATGGTAGGAACAACCTAAGGGGGTTAAAAAGAGAGTTTGAGGGAGTTGATGAATAGTATGAAGGGGAACAAGTTGAAGCCTTTAGGGAACACAATAGAGGATGGAGCAATAGAAGAGGTAGGAGAGAAGGAAATGATGAGGAGAAAGAGTTGAACTACATTAAATTGAAAGTGCCCACGTTCTATGGCAGGAGTGACCCCGAAGCATATTTCGAGTGAGAGAGCAAGCTGGAGATCTTCCTAAAAAGCCATACCTATAGTGAGAGGTCAAAGGTGAGGTTGACTATTTTGGGATTTTCGGAATATGCTTTGGTTTGGTGGGAGCAAGTTAGTGCACAAAGAAGACAAACTAGTTGGAATTTTTTGAAAGATATGATGAGGGCAAGGTTTATACCACACCATTACTACAATGATCTTTACTAAAGGCTCCAATCACTCAAGCAAGGGAACAAGAGTGTGGAAGATTATCATAAAGAGATGGAAGTAATATTAATGAAAGCTCAAATCAATGAGGATCCTAGAGTAACAAGGGTAAGGTTCTTGGAAGGATTAAATAGGAAAGTTGCTAATTGGGTAGAATTGCACCCCTATGAACGATTAGAAGATATAGTACATGCCGCTATGAAGATTGAGAGGCAATTAAAGAGGAGGGCATTTACTAGACCACCACTTCCAAACCCCAACACTACTAGCAAGATGCTAATTAAGAAGGATGAAGCCCCAAAGCCTTTCCAAAGGGACTTCAACAAGCCTAGGGAGGAGTGGAAGCCTAGGGAAGGTTGGAACAAGGACAAGGAAAAAGCTATGGAGAGGCCATAAAGGAATAGGGATATAAAGTGTTTTAAGTGCCTTGGATATGGACATACTTCCCATGAGTGTCTAAGAAAGAGAACGATGTATACTAATCCCTATGGTGAGGTTTCTACTGACGAAGAAGAAGAGGGAAAAAGGTACCAAGGAAACTAAGAAGGAAATGGGGAAAAGGAAAGTGATGAAGGGGAAGTTGTTGGTTAAGAATACTCTTTTGTGGGAGTCACAAGAAAGTAATTGAATTCACAAGCCATTGAAGACCAAGATCACCAACAACGAGAGAACATTTTCTACACTAGGTGTCTAATCAACAAGACCCCTTGTAGTGTCATTGTGGATAGTGGGAGTTGCATTAATGTGATTAGTGCAAACTTAATTAAAGAATTGGACATGAGTTGGATTAAACACCTTAAGCCCTACAAATTGCAATGGTTGAACGATATCGGGGAATTGAGAGTAAACAAACAAATTTTGGTGTCTTTTGAGATGGGAAAGTACAAGGATGATGTGCTATGTGACGTGGTACCCATGCAAGTGGATCACTTGCTCCTAGGAGGCCTTGGCAATACGATAGGTATGTAAAGCATGATGTGATGAAGAATATGTATTTCCTACTCAATGAGGGAACTAAGTTTACCCTTACCCCCATGGCCCCTAGTGAGGTGAACAAAGATTAAAGAATCATGAAGGAGAAAGAAAAAAATAAGGGAGCGCAAGATGTTAAACAAAAACAAGATATTGAAAGGAAAGAAAAGGAGTTGAGAGAGAGGATGGACAAACAAGTACCTTTGACGATCAAGGATAGGAGTGAGCAAGGACAAGAGAGGGGAGGTAAAAGAAGAGTAAATTTCTTTGCAAAAGAAAGTAAGGTCATAGAGGCTATAGAAGTTAAGAAACCGGTTATTCTTCTTTTATGCAAAGGTTCTTATATTTCTACTAATGATTCTACATTGTCTTTGCCTAATGAAATTGTAGCTATTCTTCAAGAATTTGAAGACATTTTTCCAAATGAGGTGGTCAAACAAATACTTACGCAATTCTTGCGGACCATAATCAAGAAGAACTTGAAAAATTGGGAGGAATGCTTGCCACACATTGAGTTTACTTACAAAAGGGCTATTCACTCTACTGAATCTTATTCTTCTTTTGAAATTGTGTATGGTTTAAACCCTCTAACTTCTTTAGATTTGGTTTGTAACACCCCACTACCTAGGCCTGCCAGGGCCGGGGATGTCGCCCCATCCAAAGGATAAGGGGTCTTTATAACTAGGTCACACAATCAAAATAGCGAAATAAAAATAATAATTTAACTTAAAATTTATTACAACCCAAGAATGAATCCAAGAATTTCAAAATTAAATCCATAATAAAATTATCCACTCTCAACTCTTCAAAGCATTACACAAATTAAATATCAGAAAAATCTTCCAAGGCAGGCAATATCTAGCTACTCATCCCACAGCAGGATCGACCTGAAATCATGGTAAAAAGGGTGCTGAGGCAAAATTTTAAGTAAGTCCGTGTGTGCTTTGAGTGTCCAGTGAAAACAGTTCGTGAATGCAAAGTATAAATCTTTAGAAGAGAAATACTGGCAAGCAATAAACATTAGTCAAAATTAAGAGTGGTGTTTTCGCTTTTCCAACCATACATAATCAATAAAATCAACCACTTAAAAGAAATGATCATGGGTTACCACACGTTGGGCCCCATAACCGGTCAGAATACCAACACTTTGTGCAGACTGACAAAAGGTAGGTAATCGGTCTACTGGGCAAGATACTCCTCATTCTCTATACCTAAACAACAACCGGTTGTCTATTTCGGCAATACACAGTCACTTAACTGAAAAAACAAAACTGCTAACTCGGACCGGCACGACCTACTGGACTGACATCCCATCCGAGGAGAACTTACCCCTTAGAGGTGGCCACCTATTGAGAGACTCACCCTAACCCTTCAAAGACTAGTCCTAGCAGTCCATCCTTATTGAGTACTCAACGTAACTTACCCCACTTGGGGAAAAAGAAACAAAACATAGTTCCACTTGAAAATGGCAATTAAGGGTTTCCAAAGTTTTTGTCAAAATCAGTTTTAGAAAGAGTTTTGAGTTTGAGTAAATCTGCTTGTTGATTTTCAAATAATTTGTTTGACAGAAATAAGACAAGAGACAATCCTCAATTGCCTTTACAGAAATGAGTGTCCATGCACTCTACATTTGGCTTGCCATAATAAACATTTTGCATCAAATAGGTTTTATGCTGGAGCTTACTTGATCCTTAGCTTGAGATAAAATAAAGGTCTTCAACAGCTGACCCAACCCCGCCTGGGGTAAATACAAGCCATAATTAACCTCAAGCTAAAATCCACTTGCACAAATAAAGCTGGCTCAACTTACTACTACCATGATCCTAATGTCCAAAGCTTCAAGGCCAAATAATAAATAAAAAGGGTTTATAAGCTAAGTCTAATTTGATATTTAAAATAATTATTGTTTCGGGAAATAGGTACTAATAACTTGAAAGTTTAAATCTTGCTAAGAATAATTTAGAGTTTATTTGATGAAGAGTCCTAGGTGGTATTAGGTAAAATAATGATTTATTAATAATTAATTGTTTGAAAATAATTGATAACTAAAATTAGTTGAAAATAAATTTTAATGGGTCTTGATTGAAAGATACTAAATAAATTTAAATAGGTTTTGATTAAAAGATAATAATTGAAAGATAATAAATTTTAATGATATTTATGAATATAAGACTTATAAAATTAATATTTTACTTATTATAATTATTTATATAAAAGGCTTTATTTGATATTATTATTATTATATATAATATCTATATATTTTATTTCTTGAAATAAAAGTTATCATTTATTTGACTAAAATATCCTTATTATATATAATAATCCACGTCTACCTTACTAGCAAAAATTATAATATTAAATATTTTATTGATGAAATAAACTTAGCTCAGGGACAATTAGATCATGATCATATTTCTATTGCTAACCACAATCATGAACATATACTCCACTTCAATTCATCAGCTCATCCAAATTATGAATAAAAACATAGATCTAAACTTACCAAGGCATGATCCAACCTCTACTAGTATAAACATAATCATGGCTTTAACAATCATACATGAATATAAATCCTATTCACCATAGGTGACATAATCTCTAACATACTTGATCACAAATACTACTTATGACATGGAGACATGCATTAAACCTTAAAAATACCATACATTCAACCAAGATAACCAACTCATGCATAAATCCCATCCTCATCATATACACACATTTATTCATGATTCAATATCAACTCATCACAACAATACATGCTCAAATCCTATTCATAATCCATCTCCTACCAATATCATCCTAGAGACATGGATCTAGAATTAAAAAGAAGGGTTGAAAAGGCTTACTTGATTGTTGAGTACCTTGAAGGAGTTTCGAATGGATCTCAACCCCTAGATGACTAGATCCGTTCAAGAGAGATGAAGAAAGCATGGCCATTGGTGAAGAATTCATTCGGCCAAGAGGGAGAGGGTATTCGGCCGAGAGA
This sequence comes from Voacanga thouarsii, assembly GCA_026120185.1. Lineage (NCBI taxonomy): Eukaryota > Viridiplantae > Streptophyta > Magnoliopsida > Gentianales > Apocynaceae > Voacanga > Voacanga thouarsii. The sequence goes on from JANUWF010001569.1 coordinate 2,069,581, forward strand.
GAGAGAGAGAGAGAGAGAGAGAGAGAGAGAGAGAGAGAGAGAAAGAGAAGAAGAGCATCTATTAGCATGCTTATACACATATATATTCATTAGAGATTGAAGATTAGTGAAGATGAAGTTGCTTGAACAAACTTACCTTGAAAGTGTTCTTGAGCCTTCTCAAAAATTACTGATTTTTTTATCCAAATGAGAGAGTTGAATTTTGGAGTTTGATGTTAAAAGTGGTATGGATGGACTCACGGCAGTGAGTAGATGAATTTTGAAATTTTTTTGAAGAAGATTGAAGTGGTTTAGAGAGGTATTAGACGAGAGAAGTGAGTAGGTGTTCTTGGTGTTCTATGTGTGCTTGAAGGTTGAAGAGAATGGAGGGATTTTGGTTTGAAGCTACCGAAATTCTGTGTGTGTATAGTGGCCGAATTGTTTGGGTAGTTTAGGTAGATGATTTTCTGGTTTGAAAGGAAAAGGAAAGGCTGGTTGTTGAAATCCTAAAAGAATATTTTTGGGAATCAAATTTGGAAACAAAATATAGTAAGATTATTTTTGATCAATGGAGAGCTTTTTGGAGCTGTAATGGCCGACTGATTGCTCAGTGATTTGGCTGGATGAAAGCTGGTTGAAGAAGGTTAATGGTGGCAGAAAAGAGGGGGTGCAATAATGAAGGAAAAGTCTGGTTGTTTAAAGGTTATTTTATGGAAGTTTTCTAAATTAAGATTGCTGGAATTTTGATATCCAATCAAGGCATGATTGGACTAATTTATTGGAGATATTTTAGGGCAGCCATGACTGGTTTTCGTGCAGAAGCTTGGGGAAGACAATGGGGTTCAGTTCATGGCTGTTCAAGAGAGGTTTGTGCAGAAAAAGAATGAAGTTTCGGCCAGGGCTGGAATAGGAAACAAAGCTGGACAGAAAATCCTGTACAGATTTCGCAAGTGCTGGAATTTTTCTGGGCAGCTTTTGCTGCAATTTTCTAGTCAGATTACAGAGAGTTTGAAGGGGCATTTAGAGGTCTTTCAAGGCTGGTTTCCAGTTTCTTCATGGAGGAAAAACATGGCTAAGGAGTTGGGAGAAAACTGGAAGAAAACAGCTTGGTTTAAGCTCATACATGCTGTGATTTTGCCTAGAAAATTTTCTGGTTTTGCACAGCATTTGTGCAGTCCGAAATTGGCTAGTAAATTTCAGATTTCAAGCTGGTCAAAAGGGCCATTTCCTGGCAGCATTTGGGAGGGAATAATGGCTAAGAATTTCGACACCTTACATGCACAAGAAGCTGGAAAAATTTCAGATCATTACATGAAGGAAATGTGCATAGCTAGAGTGAAGATTTGAAGGTTCATTAGGGGAATTAATTCTCTTAGAACCTTCCCAATCTCTTCCACATTTTCGGACCATAAGATGTCTTTCCGTTAGACATTTTGAACCTTCAAAGCCATAGCACTTTACTGAATTTTCTGGAATGAAATTGGCTAGAACAAATTGACCAACCTAATGAATTGAGAAGTAGGAAAAATTAAGGATCAAGAAGGGATGAATTCCCTTAGGAATTTTTGTAGGGTACAAGAATAGGATTAGGGTACTCCTATCATGTTTCCCCTAGGACAACATCTTTACTCTACTCTAAAGCACCTAAAGCCGAAAAATACAACCTTCCCAAGCAAAAATAAAATTTAATCATGCTAAAGCTCCAATGATGGAATTTGAACCCAAGACCTTAAGAATTAATTCCAAAGTTCTAACCACTAAATCACAACAACTCTTATTCTTATTTTCTCTCTAAAATATTTTTCTTATTTAATCCCCAAGCTAACTCCCTATTTTCACCTCAAGCAAAAATTATCATTTTGCCATTCTTACTCAATGAACATATTTGAGCCCTCGAGACTATAACACACAAATCCAAAGTATAGAAAATCATATAAAAATATATTTAAATATGTAATAAAATATAATATGCATCCCAACCCCCTCACTTGAAGGTTGGTTTCGACTAGGGTTTCATATAGTTCTCTTGCCTATAGGTGAACGAATGAATGTTCATGGAGCTAAGAAGACAGAAATGGTGAAGGCACTCCATGTAAATGATGTCAATGATTCGGAAATGAATCATTTTCAAAGATGAGGAGATGATGAGATTCCGCTTCATCATGGAGGTCAAGATAAGGAGAGGGAGGCGTGACCATGCAAGGACAAGGACCGATGACAAGATCTAGGTCTAAGAAGCTTCAAGATGAGTTTCAATTGCTCATAAAATCATGCTTAAGGATGGAAGAGGGTTGGAAGGGTGAAGAAGCTAGCCAAAAGCTCATTTTGATGACTATCCAAGAAGGACCCCAATAAGAACTCAAGTCGGCAATAAAGATGGACGAAACTTTACCAAAAAGAAGGCCTCCAGCGTACAGTCGGTGCCGGCCCAAGCAGCTGAATCGACAACGGCTTCAACTTGCACGTGACGGCCTGGGAAGTAGAGCGCAACTAGCACCGGCTGTAGAAGCCCTAGCCGGCGCTAGTTCCATCCTGTCGGCCGCCCCGCGTTTTTTATGTTTTTTTCGATTTTACTCTATTTTAAATATTTATAAAGACCTATTAAGGCTCTAAATTGTATTATAACTTCAGGGATTACTTAGCTAGTGTTAGGGTAGTATAAATAGAAATTTTGGTGATTTGAAAACACAATTCACACGCTTTATTCAAATTTGAAGAGAGAGTTTTGAGAGGCCCTAGCCACCTTATTCATCTTGTTCAAGACCATGCATAAGGATTAGTATTCCTTATAAATGAGTCTATAAAATATTTTGGATAATCCAATGTGGTTTCTTTGAATGGTTCTTTGTTTATTTGCTCTTCTAAGGTCTGTTTGAATTCCATTACTTGGGTGCCTATTTTCTCTATTCTATTTGTTCTTGTTTTCCTTTGTTGCTTCAAGGATATTGGGGTGAGATTATAGTAAAACTATCTACTATTCTTAAGGATCTTTGAAGCCTAGTTCTTCAAGGGTTTGATAGAGGGTAAGTTGTTAGTTTCATTTTCTTCTTTTTTGTCTCAAGAAATTCTTTGTTTTGGTCTTTTGGGTTGAGTTGAACTCATAACCAACTAAACTACCCACAACACCAAGAAAAAGCCCACTCAAGATCATATCAAATAGTCTCGAGCAACTCTTCTTTAGATGTGTAGTATCTCCACATTTGAAGCATTTCTAGTTCGACTCCTTGAACTAACAATCTATTTCCATGTATTTTTCCTCCTACAATGATTGTAAATTGCCAAATTTGGAGTCACTTCTGTTAAAGTAATCCTTACGTTCCCTCGTTCTTCTATTATTGCTCTATTGTCCTTTTAGTATGAAAATTTCCCATCTTCAGAATCACTCTTAAAGTCATCCTATCTAGGCCTTCCTCATTCATTGGTATAGTTGTGTCCATTAGAATAGTACAACTGTAAACGGTATCAACTTCCCATAATAATCGTTTCTCTAAATTCTACTCACACGTAATATCCAAATACTCCTCGAGGTAACATTCCTCAACCTAATTATTCTAGCCCAAAGTTAAGATGCAAACATGCCACGTACTAAAAACAAGTAAATTCATATAGCGTACTTAGTTAGATAGAAAACACATAAAGATATGGCACAGATATTTCACTTAATATACATTAAACGTAATCACAGGGCATTCCAGACAATGTCCCACTATTCACACATTTAGCATGCATAACAGAAAATCATAAATCTCCAAAGTGCAAATGCCAAAATCCTAAATTTCAGCAATAATTGCCATTTTATGCTCTCATCATCATAATATGATCCTATCCATCAAATCAAAACTAGGATAGTTAAAATCAGAAGATAAAATAAGTATCAAGATCGTATACATCTTTATCACGTATAGTCCTCTGATATCCAAAGAATCTCAAATAAGCATACATATCATATTCTCCAAAATATCTAAGTGTTCTTGTCAATATAGACTTTCTCTCACAACCTTACCAAAGTTATCATCATTATAATACCCTGGTATAAAATTTCCTCCAATATCAACTTATCAATACTAGCACGATTTTCAAGTTCAAATCAGCCTCAAATGAACTCAAACACAAATAACCATAGTTATTCTTAAATTCTAAATCATTGATTTTAAAGGTAATACTCAATCCTAGACTTAACTCAACCTAGACATGACAAATAATTCCAGATTCCATAGCCTAGAATCTATTCCATTAATCAAAATATACCTCTAACCATGCTCTTAGCTTCACTCTTACACTTCTTGAAATTTAACAATCCAGGATCATCATCTTGGGCTATATATTTAACGTCCAAGTTTTAATTTATAGTTACTACTATCATACAATTCATACATATTAACAAGTGCCCAAGTTATAACAAGAGCGGGGCTTCATAATGTCATGGCTATGCAGACAGTCTTATACGTTCTAACAATCTTATTCGCACAGAATACACTTAGTATAGCAAAAAATCACAAAATTTAAAATTCTAAATCCATTACATCAAGGTGATTGCCTAAACTTGGACTCTGATACCACTTGTAATATCCCACTACCTACGTACCCCAAAAGGAGCGGGGGTGTCCCCTCTTCCAAAAGATATGGGGTCTTTATAACAAGGTAAAAAATAACTCAACCAAAGAAATACCTCGAATAAAACTTAAACGTATTACAATTCATAGAAAACTCATACAGAGTTTCAGAATAAAGGTTGATAGAATATTGTCTCTAAACAAAACGATTAGAAATATAAAGTACATATCTTAGACTCTAGTCCTAACCTTATCAAAAGTGTTCACAACCTGAAAACATGCACAAATAATATGAGAAATAAATTTCCCAGTAAGTCCTCTGTATGTGAGAGTATTCATTCAAAACAATTTTATGATATGCATTTTGAAATACCAAAAATGCAATTGCATTCACATTCAACCGTTTTAAATATAAGAGTGGAGTTTTCAATTTGCTTTCTCAATAAATATCCTTATTTCATAGAAATCAACCACTCAATATTGACATGGACTCTAAAACCCAGCATCATAGGTTGGAGTTATGAAACCCTGCATCATGACTCTATACTGTGAAACCCCCCCATCACAATATAGTGGGTGATCGTCCCACTGGGTAAGGATACTCCTTCTTTTTCCAAACCCCTCTAACTTACCGGTTGTCCATTATGGAAAAATACAATCCCACTTGGAACTGATTCGCTAGCTCAGACTAGCTTGACTTTCTAGCACTGTCACCTAATAAAAAATAACAAGTTCATCTCCCAGAAGTGGCCGCTTACAAGGAAACTAGCTCGCTACTTCTTAGGCTAATGCTAATAGCCTACCCTTGTTGAGTACTCAATATTTTTGCAACAAAGAACCACATTAGCAACAACTGGTAACTAACAAGAGAGTATCAACTATGACTTGGTAAACCTTGATTAAATCGTTTAGTGCAAAAGCTAAGTGAGTTGTTTTGAAATCTTTTTGTTTAAGAAAATAATGTGTGAGTTGAAATAGAATAAGAAAATGAGCTATGCTAAACATTTTATCACAACAATCCGTGTTTCCATAATTACCACAAAACATTTGACAACTTATAATTGCTATATTTTGCAAACGGTTTTAATGCAAGAACTTACCTTGGTATAGCAAATTAATTTCTTAATCTCAATGAGTGGATCTGTGCTCTTGACAACCTTCCAAATCTAAAAGCCATAAAATAAATAAGTCACTACCTACTCCTAGTAGTTTAGGAAATCATATTCCTTTTATAATTAATTCTCTATTCACATACAACAAGCAAATCTTCAAATAAATCCTTGTCCAAACTTTTACTTCAACCCCAAGTGTCAACCCATATAATTATTAAATTTATAGAAGTATACAAATTAATAATAGAAATTTTTCTTAATTATTATTAAGCTGATCACAATTTTCTGCAATTTACCCTTCTTTCCTAATAGTACAATACACATTAAAACTCCTCAGAATGACCTCAGTTTTTATAGGGACATTCATAAACACATATAAAATAGAATACTGGTGGCCTTGCACCAAAATCAGATATTAATTGCACTTAGAAATTTATTTTTTGCTATTGTAGTGTTATGCCCAACACAGACCAGCATTAAAGAAAAATTCATAACTTTTTTATAGGGCCTAATTTTATCTATATTTCCTAATATTTAAGGTTATTTTATGATGGTTTTAATAAAATAACTAGCCAATTCCCTTTCTACTTGATATTTTCCCTGTCTATGGGTTGTCTTTTGATTTTATGCAGAAAATGTGTAAAAATGGGGTAAAAATAGAATAGGGCAAATAAGGCCATGAGACAGAGAAGAAACAGAGGCTGAAAACAGAGAACAGGGCACAAAAAGCTTAAGGAAATAGAAGAAGCCAAGAAGAAAGCCAAGCCAATCGAGCCACTTAGCAACCAAACTACACTACGAAGCTTTATTGAATAAAATGAGTATATGGTCCAAGGCTTGCTTAATCCTTAGACCACCTTGATCAAACAAGAAGGGCTTGTGAAGGAATAGTGAAGCCTTAGAAAGGATAAGCCCAACCGTAGACCACCTTAGAGAAGAAAGATAGGCATGTGAAGAAACAATCCATCCTTGCAACACCTTATATCATCCTTGGACCGTCTTAGAGTTTAGAGAAAAGTGAAAGGAAAATAGTGAAGCCTTTAACCACCTATCATTATCCCGTGACCGGTTTGAAGCAAATAAACTAAGAATTTTGTTTAGAATAAACCCAGCGCTGGGTTAGAATACATGAACTATGGCCGGCTCTTCTCTGCTGTTAAGTCGGTGGATTTTGGGAAATTATGAAATTTTAAAAATTTGAATAGGAAACTTCTTCTTTTGGTTTTTAGACTTTTAAGAAATCTCTGTAACTATAAATACAAGCCAAAATTGTCCTAGAAACATGTACCTACATAGTAAGGGCAATTCTTTCATTCATATAATATTTTTTTAGATTAACATATGAATTCAAGGATCAAAGCTAAAGTTACTCATTAGAAGAAGAATTCATCACTCAAGGAGCATTGTTCTAGGGAAGTCTTCAAAAGAGGAAGAAGAGAGCTTGTTTATGAGTTCTTTATAAAACATTTGTTTTTTTTTTCTTGAACAATGATGAAATCAATGTTTTAATTGTATTTGGATGTTATTTTCGGATTCATGATATTGTAATTTATTTAGTCTTTGACTAATTAATTATTGTACTTGGTATTTGATTACTTGTTTTTCTTTGGTGGATTGATGAAGTTGAATTTCCTTTCTAATGGACTTGGAAAACGAAGTTAGAATTGAGTTCAATTTAAAAAATTCTATAATTGTTTATCTTAACTGGATTAGGAAAGAATGTTAAGAATTGAACCTAGGTTATCAAAGGTAGGTTGATTTCGCCTAGAGCATAGCGTCATTTACTAATTTCATGTTTGTATTGCCTAGAGTATAAGGATATTCATGAGGAATGAGCTTAATGCATCTTTTTTACTATGTTAGTTTGATTGGGAAATCTACTAATTTAATCTGAAGATAGTGATTCCATAGATTGCAAATGAAGTGTATTCTATCTTTATTCCTTCTTGATGCCAAGACAAGAATTGATTGTGATAAGTGCTAAATAGTTCATATCATGTTTTCAATGGTAACTATTTTATTACATATTTTTCTTTTCTAGAGTTATATATATTTTTTATCTTTATTTTCATTTTTATTCTTTATCACTTGAATAGGTCAATTTAACAATGAATGAGAAGTGACTAATATGTACTTATTCTTTGAGAATCAGTATTCGTTAATTCCCTATACTATACTTAATGATGAGTGCACTTACTCATATGGATTCAAAATTGCATGATTTTTATAACTCAAATCTAACGCATCAAGTTTTTGATGCCGTTGTCGGGGAATAATATCATGAAAGCTTGAAGTTCATTGATTTATCCATGTGAATATGTAAATAGGTAGATACATATAAATAGATACAACTTGTTCTTGTATGTTTGTATATATTGTATATTCACCTATTTAATTTTACTACCTCAATATTAATTTGGAATATGTGTATTAATTGTATTTTAATTTGATCAACTTTACGTTATAAATTTTGGGTCAATACTAACTTTCTCTATTTTTCAGGTTTTGACCCTTGTTTACGTTACGCCGGACCGACACAATATTTTGGACGAACTGAATTTATTTTTTTATTTTAGGGTAGTTTTTAATTTTAGTTTAATTTTTAATTTATATATTCTTATTTTAAATGTATGTAGTTTATGCATTAATTTAGGATAGCTGTTATTTATTAAAAAAAAAAGGTGCTTTGACCGAGGGAGTAATCGGACCCCCTCCCATTTTTCCTTTCCTTTTTTCATTTCTTTTCTTGTTCCTCTGTCCATCCTAGATGTCTATTTCTTTATTTTCTTCTTCTTTTTCTTTTACTTTAGATTCCTTTTTCTTTTCATTTTCTTTTTCTTGTCCTTTTCCTCCTAGAATTCCTTTTTCTTTCCCAGTTCCTTCTTTCTTCTTCTAGCCATTGCTTTCCATCTTCTTTGCTCCTCTTCACCACATGCACCATCTCTGGCCCTCTTCTTTATTTTATTTCACTCTTTCAACAATTTTCCCACCAAAAATTCAAATCTCCACCTACTTTTCCCTTCACCCATAATTTATTTTCTTATTTTCACCTCTAACTCTCTTCCATTCCCCAACTTCATTCACTATTAAGCTCTAATTTTTCTTTAGAATTGTGATTCAAACTTAAAGCACATTGGTTAGAGAAGACTTTGGGCACAAAAATTTCTTCTAGTTACTGTAGATTTTATCCTCTTGAATTTTTTGTCATTTGTTATATTTATTTTTGAGGAAAAATTTACTTGACTTGGAAATATATTTGTTGAGTTTATTTGGTAGTAGAAAAATGCATAGAATGGCATGTTATTCTTGTTATTGCTTCTAAAATTGTCGATGTATTTTTTTCTAGTATTTTTACAAATATGGTAATTTTGAATAATTGGTGAGCATAATTGTGATATTACTATTGTGTTTTGTTGTGTTGTTGAAGTTGGTGGAATTGTGGGTTGGATTGTGTTGCTTGAATTGTACGGTTGATTAGGTGGATGTGTGGAAGAAGTTGTTGTAGGAAACTTTTGGAGGGAATATTGTTAAAAAAGAAAAAAGAAAAAAAGTGGATCTTTGCTTTTAAGTTTAATTGAAATTTTCATTTTTTAAAGCTGGTTTTGTTGTTAAGTGAAGAATGCCTAGGACTAAATAAGTGAGCGAACCAACCAAATGCAATAGGGCATCTTCGTCTCAAAGGTTTTTGTTGATAATGAATGTGCAAAATGGTGTTCTAATAGGGTAACAAATAAGATCATAATTGAGAAAACCATAAAGCCTTCTTTGGATCAATCACTTCACATCACTGAAATGTTTAGAAAGCTTGGTTGGGAGTCTATTATCGAACTAAAGGGAAATTTTTGTCCTACATTTATAAAAGAATTTTATGCTACATTTAGGATAAAAAGAGGCACCCCAAGAAGATAAAAACTACGGTAAAAGATACGTTCCTAAACTTTTATAGGCATAGTTTGGCAATGATCTTAAGAATTCCTGATGGGGGTCCGTGGATAGAAATTGATCATCATAATAAGAAAATTACTTCTGAACCTAATTGGGATGTTCATGCTACTTGTAATGAATTAGGTTTGAGGTTTAGAACACCTGAAAGTTGTTATATCTTTCTTTCTAATAATGATCTTGCTCCTCACTTGAGAGTTATTATGCATCTTCTATTCTTTAATGTTTTCCCTCGAATGAGTAGTTTGCATAAGGCTAGAGTAATTGATGTCTATATCTTTTATAAATTGCATCATGAAGAACCTATTCCCCTTACCCCTTCGTTGCTAACTTCTATGCGAGAGGTAACGGCTCATGACCTTGCTTCCAAAGCATTTGTTCTTCCCTTGGTAATTACATAGATTTTAGATGCTTTTGGAATTCGTATGGCAAGTGAATTTGTGGATACTACTACTGCTCGCAATGCCATTACTGAACAATTCCTTTATCATTGTGGTTACAAGTATGAGGTTGCAATGGATACATGGGTTAAACCAAGAGAGGTTGCCCAAGTTAGCATGTCTAAGCCACAAGAAGAGGAGCCCCCCCCCCCCTACCAAGGACTGCTAGTGGAAGACCTTCAAGTGTGAGGGAAAACATTTTAGCTAGGATTCACACGTCTTTAGAACAATTAAGGGTAGACATGGCAAGTATTAGAACAATAAAAGAGAATTAAAACCAATGACTTGATCTAATTGAGGATACTTAACAACAGAATGGTGAAATTTTGTGCCATCTTAGGCTAATTCAAGATATTCATGGAAATCATTGGAGATACTTTTGGGATCATTTTTGAGGTTAAAGAGGGCAATTTAAAGGACTAATAGGCTAATTTGGAGGCTCTACTTTAAGGGGTTCTTAAATGCTTTGTTTATTTTCTTTTCTATTTTTCATGTTCTTTTTAGTTGCTTTTTATTTTGTTTTATTTCCCTTTCCTAGTTTCTTTTACTTTCTTTTTCTACTTTTACTTGGTGTATTTATTTTTCTTTTTGTAGGTTTATTCCCTCCGCTCTGGATGATAATGATTCTTTTAAATTTTGGACGATGAATTTCTATCTCATTGGAGCTAATCTACCTTATGGAGTATTATTCTCTTTTCCCTCTTTATCTTTTTGGTCCATTGGATATGCTTTATGGTGATATTTTAGTCAATTGAGTACAATGTCCAATTTAAGTGTGGGGGAAGAATTCAATGCTTTCACCAAGTATATCTTCTTGAAATTTTGACTAATTTGGGATAATTTTTTTTTTCGATTTTTTGATGATTTTGGATGCAATTGATTTTTGGGCTTTGACATAAATTGATTTGTCTATGATGAAGTTGTGATTTTCTTTTCAACTTTAGATATGGATTTGTCATTCATTATAGTTGTATTTTTAAAGTTAACTTGTGTCTTAAGTTGGATTATACTAAATCTTGAGAATTTAAGTTAACATTGGTTATATTTAGTATTTGATTTTTGTTTTATTCCTTAAGTTTGAATATGGATGATAAGATGAAATATGAGAAAAGTAGTTGATTAATTCTTGTGTTATGGATTTATAATTTGTTTGACTTTAAGTTGTGAATAAGGAATGTAAGAAAACAAAAAAGAAAAATAATGAGTGGAAAGAAAATATGTAAGTTGAAAAAAAGAAAAAAAATAATTATTTCTATATTTGAAAAAAAAAAACCCCCTTTTGCTGAAAAAGGGGTTAATATGGAGAGAAGTAGCAAGTATTGTTCGGTGCACTCTCTTAAGGCTATCCCAAAGGCGAGAAGAAAAAAAAAGAAAGAAAAATGCTGAAAAATATAATGAAGACTATAAGGGGGCCAATACGGTGCGTGTAGAGGAATCCATTCACTTGAGGCTATTAATTCCTTAAGTCATTAGGGAAAAAAAGAGTGGAGTGTTTTCTTATTTCGCTACTTAAGTTGTGCAAATTTGAGTTCATGATGCTGGAATTGGTTAAAAAGCATGACTTGTATGATTTGTGTTGCCTATATTTTTGCTTAAGGGGTGGAATAATCTTCTTGTACTGAGTATGAACTTGTTTAACTTAACTTTGATGTCATTGGGATTATTTGGTTTAATACACAAGTTTGCAAAGTTTTGAAAAAGTTGAATGAATGAGAAATTTATGTTTAAGGTTGAAAGAAGGTTATAGCTTTGCTATAGGTAAATTTGAGATGAATAAATTTGAAGTTTTGACAAGCTGCTTTACCTTGTTTTAAGAATTTGCTTGGGGACAAGCAAAGGCTTAAGTGTGGAGGAATGTAATAGGGACTAATTTTGTCTATATTTTTCTAGTTATTTAAGGTTATTTTGTGATGGTTTTAATACAATAACTAGCTAGTTTCCTTCCTATTTGATATTTTTCTAGTCTAAAGGTTGTCCTTTGATTTTATGTAGAAAATGTGTAAAAATGGAGCCAAATGGAGATGATGGAATAGAGCAAATAAGGCCATGAAACAAAGAAGAAATAGAGGCTGAAAATAAAGAACAAGGCACGAAAAGCTTAAGGAAATAGAAGAAGCCAAGGAGAAAGCTAAGCAAGCCAACACAACTGAGCCACTTAGCAACTAAGCTACACAACAAAGATTCAGTGAATAAAAAGAGTAGGCGGTCCACGGCTTGCTTAATCCTTTGACCACCTTGATCAAACAAGAAGGACTTGTGAAGGAATAGTGAAGCCTTAGTAAGGATAAGCCCATCCTTGAACCGCCTTAGAGAAGAAAGATAGGCAGGTGAAGAAACAGTCCATCCTTGCACCGCCTTATATCATCTTTGGACCGCCTTGGAGTTTAGAGAAAAACAAAAGAAAAATAGTGAAGCCTTTAACCGCCTAGCATGATCTCGTGACCGGTATGAAGCTAACAAACCAAGAATTTTGTCCAAAATAAACCCAGCGCTGGGTTAGAATACATGAACCATGGCTGGCTCTTCTCTGTTGTTAAGTCTGTATATTTTGTGCAATTACGGAATTTTTAGAATTTGAATAGGAAACTTCTTATTTTGGCTTTTGGACTTTTAGGAAACCTCTGTAACTATAAATACAAGCTAAAATTGTCCTAGAAACATGTATGTACATAGTAGGGGCTAATTATTTCAATCATATAATTTTCTTAGATTAACATATGAATTCAAGGATTAAAGCTGAAGTTACTAATTAGAAGATGAATTCATCACTCAAGGAGCATTGTTCTAAGGAAGTCTTCAAAGAAGGAAGAAGAGGACAGATCTGTGAGTTATTTCTAAAACCTTTATTTTCTTTTTTCTTGAATAGTAGTGATGTGTACGAATTTGGGTATAAAAAATCATATAAAAATAAGCACATTCCCAATCAAGTTTAAATTAAAACGTTAACTCCAAATTACACATATAAGCAAGCGTACTCATCATTAAGCATAGCATAAGGTTTAAAATGAGTATCGATCCTCAAGGAACAAGTATGTATTAATCACTTTTCTTTCATTATTTAACCGACTCAATAAAGTGAAAAAGAATAAAAAATAAAATAAAATAAAATAAAAGGATATATACATGTCAAGGATGGAGAATTATATAACTTAAACCATTATTTTGACAAACATAACCTTCAAGTACCCAATCATTATCATAGCTAATCATTCTCTTAGCATCATGAAGGATTAAGATAGATTCACTTTATTTTCAATCCATGAAATCACTATATTCTAGACAAATTAGCATCACATATCCTATCTCAACTAATTCACCCAAAAGATCCATTAAACACAATCATTGATTAAATCCCCATATCCTGGAAAATTTAAAACATGAAATTAACCAATGAATCCATATCCTGGCAGACATCAATTAATCTTTAATTACCCAATTCTTAGCAATTAGCCCATTTTCCAAGCAAGTTAATAGAAAGAAACAATAAATTAATCTCGTAATCAGCATAAGTAATTAAATATCAAGAATAACAATCAATTAATCAAAAGATTAAGATAACTCTAAAAATTATGAAGACCGAAAACAATGTCAATTTGCAATAAAACAATTAATACATCATTGTCCACGAAAAGAAAACAAAGTTAAAAGAAAGCACTTATAGACAAGCCTCCTTCTTCTTTCTTCGTAGACTCTCTTGTACAATACTTCTTGATTTGATGAATTCCTCCTTGAACTTGCGTGATTTTATGTTTTGATCCTTGAATTATTACATTTGACTTGTGTTTTTTCTCTATTTATAGGCTTTAGAAATGTCTAAATTAGTCCCTCTAGGGTTTCTGGCTGAATAGAAGTAGGAAAATACCAAAACTTTAAAAATTATAAAAAATGTGCACGAAAATTGAGGCACTACCTTTGTACCAGGCACAGCCGGCGCCGCCTGTCTTGCCTAGGGCCGGCGCCGATTGCATTCTATCTCTCTGTCCGTTCGTCGATTTTTCTCAATTTTCATACCAAGTTCTTCCAGGTCGTAACCGGCACCGCCTCTGGGCTCCCAACCGGCACCGGCTGTGTTCTGTGCAGCCTATGTTTTGTCGATTTTTAATCGTCTCAAAGTGCGTGCCAGTAGCATGTCGCCGGTGCCACCTCTTGTCTATTTAGCTACGATTTTGCCTTATTTTACCCCTAAAATCGGAAATAATGCACAGAATATATTTTCAATGGTAAAATCTAAAATATGAAGGAATATGACCAGTTATTGCACAAAATTTATTACAAAATGGCCTCAAATAACTAGGAAATATATGACTAATTTAGGCCTTATCACATTCACCCACACTTAGTTCTTTGCTTGTCCTCAAGCAAAGTATCAAAGACAAGTAGAAAAACACAAGTTTTCACAAAATCACTCAATCAATTTCAAAATAATATTTCCAATGCTTTCTTTATTCTAGACAAGAAAACATATGCTACTATACCTTTCATAACAAATGCAAGACTTGTATAAGTGAAGAATGACTAGTAGAACCATCCCAATACTTAACACCATTCTCAAATCATTGGAAAGAATTTAGTTCAAAAAAATATATATATGCATTCCATAAGCTTATTTTTCATACACTCTCTCCACTAATCCGAGACATATCATGATTCTACTTAGGTAAAGTTGGACTTTTAAACTTGTAATGTAAGGCTAAAGGGTTTGTAATGTAGCTATTAAACGAAGGATATAGGAAAATCAAATATCAAAGACGATAAGAGTTTGCAAGAAAAGGATAAAAAAAAAAAATGTACCAATAGATTCTAAACTTTTCTTGCTCTCCTATCACAAAACCAATAAAAAAAAACCCATAACCTTGTATAGCAATCATATTACAGTTCAAGCAAATCTTGCATTTTTTTCATCAATAGTTCTCAACTCATCAATCATATTGCACAAGATCATCAAAATTTTAGCAATTCGTATTCCAACTCAACTAACATCTTCCTATGCTCTTCTTTTCTTTTTCTTTCAGTTTTTCTTTTCTTTTTCTCTACTTTTTCAAATGCTGCTTTTGTTTGTTTCTGAATTTTTTCTTTCAACATTTTCTAGTAGCTTTTTGTTTTTCTCAATCTTTCTTTTTCTTCCTCCTTTCTCCTTTTACAACTCCAACTCAATGCATGATGCATGACTGAAAGGAACAAGTCATGACATTTACACAAGCATTCTCCCTCATAATTCTTCTATTTGTACTTTTATCCATCAAGAGCAATAAAAAATTTGGAAGGTAAATCAAACTCTCAGAAAGAAGTAATAGACAAAGTATGATAGGTTTAAGAAAGAAATTAACAATTTAGGTTCAAAATAGGCACTAAAGATAATATAAAATAGGTAGGCTTGAAAATCCCAAAATATCCAAAAAAGGCCTATTACTGTCATCCTTAAGTTAAATCATGAATGTCTTTCTTATTTTGCCTCGAGAGATATTCAAATAAGTTCTAGAATACTCAATAAAGTTTAGCAGAAAAATAGGTTTAAGAACAATGTCAAGCATTTGATCAAGAACTACTTAGTCTGTCATGCATAAGCCACAAATGATATAGAACATATGCTCTATGATCTAGCACAAAGACATGCATTAAAAATACATCTTGAAAGCTCAAAAAATCAAAAAAAAAAAAAATTGAAAAATTTGTTCAAAATGTTCAAAGAATTTCAAGAAGAATGAAGCATAGAAGAATTCTCATTCTAACCACTCCCCTACACTTAAACTGGATATTGCCCTCAATGGCCAAACAAATAGAGTAAGGAAATATTGCCACGGGATCAAAAATAAAGGGGAAAAATGAAGAAAGAAAATACTTCCATTGCATTGTGCATTCTCCTACAAAATAGTTGAATTCCAGCAGAAATGAGCATTATTGAAGTACTTAGACAGAAAAATACACAAAAAAACACACCAAAGCATAAAAACTAGAAAAAAAATAAGCAAAAAGTAAAGAAAATAGTATGAAAAAGAAAAGTACAAGAAATAACTAGAAAAGTCATGAAAATATAAAGGAAAAAGAAAGTGACAAGTAGGAACAAGTGCAGAAAAATCATCTCAGTCCTCCCTATCATCATCATCATGTGCTGAAATGCTATCACCGCCATGCGATCCCGAAAAATGCTGCATCCACTAAGCCCATTGCTGCTCCTGAATAGTCTACCTTCGGGCAATGTCATTAATGGAGTCTTGAATGTGTAGCAACATCTCTGTTTGCTGAGCTAATTGTCCCATCACCGCGGTCTCAAAGTCAGTCCTTGGTTGTGATTGTGAACTACTGGCTCGTGCTCGCAATGGTGGTGGGTGCTGCCCCTCCACAGGTGGTGGCTGAACTTGTCCGGGATGCTTTGCCTCATAGGGATTTAGCCATTTCTTCATCTCCTGGCTATATTTGTACCCACAGCTCATCAACGTTTGCTCCGTGACCAGATCATGCTTAGTGGTAGTCTCAATCAATTCCCTCTCAGTACTAATACTAAAATCTCTCAGAATTTTCATGATTACTAGAGAAAAGACTAAGGCTTTAGTCGAGGGCCGATGATGAACCACATCCCCAATGGTTTGTATGATCAATGGGGTAAGAGGGATAAGCTGAGTAGTCTTCATCCTATGCAAGATGTACATATCAATAGTGCGTGTCTCATTGAATCCACTGGCTCGGGGTACAATATTAAAAGCAAACATGTATACTAGAGCCTGAAAGTGGGCATCAAGATTATTATTAGAATAGAAGCTGTTGGCTTTGAAAGCATTTTTCTTGCGCAACCGTCGAGTAGCTCTAGTTCCAATGGCTTCCCAATTAGGGTCAGAAAGAATGTTTTGATGATTGGTATCTATCCCTAGCCAAGAATCATCATCATACACATGGAGAAGAGTGGCTAAATGGTTTCTTGTGATGAAAATGGAGGTTCCCTTCACTCGTGTCTCAATGTGTGGAAGATGGTTATTGTCCTTTGCAACTATATTAGCATAGAATTCTTTTATGAGCACTGGGCAATAATCCCCCTTAAGTTGTACTATAGGTCCCCACACTAGTCTTCTAAACATCATTCCTAGTTTAAGGGCACGGTCTAGGGTAGGTGCAAAGTTATACTCACAATAATCTTATTTGAGGACCTCCTATCGTACCACTTCTCATAGGATGGATCAATGAAATCTACTGGCTTGAGGAACATGGGGTCTATAGACGAAGGGGTTAAGGAAGAAGAAGCTCTAGCCCTTTTAGATGATTGGACCCGTGCTCTAGACGTTTTAGAAAGTAGATAGTAGTGAAGATAGGAATATAAGTACTAGGAAGCTCAAAGATTTCAGAAGAATATAATCTTCCTTTTTTTGAACACAATGCATAACATAACACTCAACTCTCAACCAGCTCACACCACAATTCCCAAACTCCTTAAAGTATACATTTCACCAACACAATAACCAATTCAACCTCCTCCAATCAATCCACCACAATTTTCACACAACCTGCAATAATAAGCATAATATCTCACTAGAAAGTGTAAATGTGCTGAACAAACCTAATGGATCTAGATGGTCATAACATGATCATGTGAATTATGGACTCATTATGGCATTATAGTGATCAAGTGTAAGATAATTCAAGGCCAATATGCAACTAGTTACTCAATCATCATAATAGCCATAATCATACCCTTAAGCGAATACACAAACTCCCTAATGATCATGTGAATAAATAAAGTTCTCAAGAATCATCAACTCAAAATATATCCAATGTCATGAAGCTCACAAATTGATTCACAATGCAAGAGAACATTAAATATCCCAAATTTTGGCCAAAAAATATACCTAAAATTAAAAAAAATTTACCTACAACATTTTAACCATAGGAATTCAAGAAAAAATGTACCTTTATGTTCTCCTATTCATGGGCAAGCAAAATATGCATCCTTTTTCTGGAAATTAAAGCTCTTTGAAGGCAGATTGAAGATTGAGTTTTTGTGAAAAATAAAAGATTTAGAGGATTTTGATCCGTAGAATCAACAAAATAATAATAGATTGATACTCTATAAGTGTTTGAAATGTGCAAAATCAAATTTTGAACGGTTTAGGATATGGAGCCAGAGCAGATTAGAGAGAATTTGAGAGGGAGTTGGAGAGTTTGAAAGAAAAAATTGCCAAATTGGCCTGTTTTT
The DNA here is from genome assembly GCA_026120185.1 of Voacanga thouarsii. Taxonomy (NCBI): domain Eukaryota; kingdom Viridiplantae; phylum Streptophyta; class Magnoliopsida; order Gentianales; family Apocynaceae; genus Voacanga; species Voacanga thouarsii. The sequence continues at coordinate 2,087,789 of JANUWF010001569.1, forward strand.
AGTGCCTCTCGCGACAGGAGTCGGCACCGGTTCCAGGCCTAGCAATTTTTTTTTTTGGTGAAAAATGAAATAAAAATAATGAACACACAGCAGTGATGAATAATACAATTCAATTCATGAAGAAATAAATAAAAATGAAACAAAACATAGAAAATAAAAAATTGTTCCAAATCACAAAAACTTAAAGCAAGAAAGACTTCAATGCTTTCCACGACCTTGATCATGTGGATTTTCTTCGGTGTTCCCTGGTAATGTCCCTGCTTGTCGATTCCCAAGTAATTTAGCCAGTTGGCCAATTTGGCTCTCCAAATTGCGCATGGAGGCTTCTAAGTTCCTTGTTGTACCATCAACCCTTGGAACTTAGTATCCGTTGTACTTACTAATTGGCCAATCAATTCCTCCAATGGTGGCTTGGAAGGTGCTGAATTGTTGGTTTTTGACCAAAATAGGGGGGTTTTAAATATGAACTCCGGATGGGGGCAGGAAAATCAGGGTACCCCACGAGTGGGGATACCTCGTGTTTGCCAGACACGAGGTGTAACGGTACCTCGTGTCTGGCAGACACGAGGAATGCCCCAACAAACGGTCAAAATTCAGACAAAAAAGCAGGCGTGTCGGGCGACAAAAAAGCAGGGGTGTCGAAAAATTGTCTGAAAAGCAGACAACCTCGCGTCTGGCAGACGCGGGGTTGGCGGCTTTTCTGCGGCTTCACGTGGTCGTCATAAATTTTTCACGGGCGGAATAGGCAAAATTTTGCCTATAAATTTTGCAATATTCAGCCGAGTTCATTCCATACATTTCGCTCACACATCCCACATCTTCAATCTCTCTCAAACAGCTTCTATTCTGCCGTCTCAAACTGCTTCTGTTCTGCCGTCTCAAACACAACAACAGAAAATCAGTTTATTTGTTCTATCGTCAGTTCTCAACACATTCCTAATCTTCTGTTGTGCTGGAATTCCAAGTCAAAAAAAGTATTGCTGATTGTACATTCGAGACATACACGCGACTTCTATATTACAGGTTTTTTTTAAATAGAAATTGTATCAATTAATTTATTTATTTATTCAAATAGATATATTTAAATTTAATATTAAAAAATTAATTAGTAGACGATGATATTTTAATGAAATTATTGACACTTTTAAATATTATGTGTAGTAAAATATTGACTGATTTTTAAATATTTATATCAATTATTGATTTTGTCTATTTTATGTTTTGTTGACTGGTATGCATATGATTTATATTTGACTAAATGACTTACTGCTAGGTTAAAGAAAAAATGATCGACTAATTATTTCTAATAATTTGATTAGAAAAATATTAATATAAATTAGACGAACCTTATCTTTAATTTTTATGGTGAACTTAATAATTTGATTTATTTATAATATTTAGTTAGTTGTTTTTTTATTCTTAATTTAATTTAATTTAATTACGATTTACGTTCATATTTATATTTTGTTTGATATTTAGTTTTTGATTATTTGTGATGATTAATTGATTTATATTGATATTGTATAGCACAATATATTATTTTGGGTTGAGATGTGATGAATAATGAGACTAATTATTTATAACAATTTGATTAGGAAAATATTAATATAAATTAGACAAAAAATATCTAATTATGCACAAATTGTCACATAAAAATGGAAAAATTTAATGTAGTATATATTAAAAATATAGGGTGAACTTTGTCTTTAGCTTTTATGGTGAATTTAATAAATTAATTTATTTGTAATTTTTAGTTAGTTATTTTCTATATTTAATTTAATTTAATTTACGTCCATGTAAAAAAATCGTTATATTTTGTTTGATATTTGATTTTTGATTATTTGTGACGATTAATTGATTTATATTAATTTAGCTTTTATGATGAATTTAATAATTTAATTTATTTGTAATTTTTAGTTAGTTATTTTTTATATTTAATTTAATTTAATTTACGCATGTATGTTAAAAAATTCGCTATATTTTGTTTGATATTTGATTTTTGATTACTTGTGACGATTAATTGATTTATATTTATTTAGCTTTTATGGTGAATTTAATAATTTTATTTATTTGTAATTTTTAGTTAGTTGTTTTTTTATATTTAATTTAATTTAATTTACGCATGTATGTTAAAAAATTCGGTATATTTTGTTTGATATTTGATTTTTGATTACTTGCGACGATTAATTAATTTATATTTATTTAGCTTTTATGGTGAATTTAATAATTTTATTTATTTGTAATTTTTAGTTAGTTGTTTTTTATATTTAATTTAATTTAATTTACGCATGTATGTTAAAAAATTCGCTATATTTTGTTTGATATTTGATTTTTGATTACTTGGACGATTAATTTATTTATATTAATTTAGTTTTTATGGTGAGTTTAATAATTTTATTTATTTGTAATTTTTAGTTAGTTGTTTTTTTATATTTAATTTAATTTAATTTACGTCCATGTTAAAAAATCGTTATATTTTGTTTGATAATTAATATTTGATTATTTGTGACGATTAATTGATTTATATTAATTTAGCTTTTATGATGAATTTAATAATTTAATTTATTTGTAATTTGTAGTTAGTTATTTTTTATATTTAATTTAATTTAATTTAATTTTTTTATATTTGGTTAGTTTAATCTCCATGTTAAAAAATAGTTATATTTTTTTATATTTAGTTTTTTATTATTTGTGATGATTTTTATTATTTTTGTCCATGTTAATTTACTTTTTTTATATTGATATTCTATTGTATAGCATAATATATTATTTTGGGTTGAGATGTGCTGAATAATAATGATATTGGTTTCATATAGTAATTCAATGTTGCGACATTCTTTATTTTTTTATTTTTTTAATAGAAAAATTCTTTTACATTATTTATTTAGGCACAATGTCACTAGAACAACCTGTTAGATTACGGTTGTATTGGGATTGCGAGATTATACGTACCCCAAACGGCGATTTTTTTAACGGTCCATGTCGCAAGGCATTGATTGTTAAAAATCGAGTTAGTTACCTCGGTTTAATCAACAAAATATGTACACTTCATGGGTGGGACATGTCTACTGTTCAGTTACAAATAACAATGAGAGAAGATACTCTTTTTGGCGCTACACTAAGGTTTACAACAACTTTTATTTGTGACGATGAAGATATGGATGGATTGTGGGACTATGCATCCACCGTGAAGGGACAACCAATCGATTTGCACGTTCATTATGAGATGGTACATATTCAAAATGTAACAGGTACAAACGATGCAGAACAACACAACCCCATGCCTATTACGGAATCCTTCACTGAATTAGTGAATTCAGCCACTCCAGTGCACAGGGCTATTATTGATTTAAATGCGCCAACACCTGCTTACGCCAGTAATCCTGGACATCTCCCAAGTGACAATTTTCAATCCCTTTATACTCCGATAGTTCCGGATGTCTCAGTCATCAGACCAACTTCGATGGGGTTTGTCACGCCTCCATTTCATGTCGATGTTCAGTCTATACAAACACAGTCCAACCCCATGCCGTTGTTTTCCACTGCGGAAATAGATATTCCATTGGATATTACCCCAGTTGATGAGTGGGTTGCTCGAGAACCCAATTGGGTAGGTGCTCCAGAGGCGACCGTGGATGGTTTAGGAGCAACATCCGACCTTGATGGACCGAATGCGGAAGATACCCCCGACGAGGACGAGGGAGATGGTGATGTTGATGAACATGGTGCCGGTCCTTCTATAATGCCACAACCTGGTAATATACCTGCTGAACCAGACCGGTTGTATAATCCACCATATTCAATGTATCTTGACAGGTTGACTGCTACTCAAGAAATGGAAAATGAATGTGATGGAACGGCGACGGGAAGCAGTCGGATGGATTTATGGTCAGAATCTAATAATGACTTGAGGATTGGAATGTGGTTTAGAAATAAGGAAGAGTTACTTTCGGTAGTTCGATCGTGGTCTGTCAGATTGGGTCGTGAGTTCATAGTACAAGAAAGCAAAAGTGCGTCATGGGTTGCTGAATGCAAAAATTCAACTCCCCAACATCCCTGTTATTGGCGAATTCGTGCGCGAAAGAAAAAAGGTTGTGGACTGTGGCAAATTACTCGATGGCATGGAGAGCACATTTGTCTAGTTCGAACAATAGACGACAACCATCGCAACATGAGCGCCAAATTTATGGCGAAGCATATTATGTCAACGATTCACAATAATCCAGAAATAACGGTCAGCGAGATAAACAACCATATACATGACACTTTACATTTCACTCCGTCTTATAAGAAAGGTTGGAACGCGCGTAGGCATGCCATTGAGATGATTTATGGTGACTGGCCTTTTTTATTTGCACAACTGCCACGGTATGTGCAAGCCTTACAAGATGCCAATCCAGGTACCATAGTGGCATGGCATTTCTTACCTATGGATAGCAATGGCGCAAAGACGTTTGGATATGTTTTTTGGGCGTTCAAGCCATGCATTGATGCATTTGTTTACATGAAACCGGTGGTTAGCGTCGACGGGACATTCCTTAGGGGTATATACAAGGGAAAATTATTAACGGCTGTTGGTCAAGATGCCAACAATCATATATTACCCCTTGCTTTTGCAGTCGTTGATGAGGAAACAAATGATAGTTGGGGTTGGTTTTTGTCTTTACTCAGGGCGCATGTGCTTAAGGATCGAAGAATTTGTTTAATATCCGACAGACACGTTGGGATAGTGAATGCTCTTCATGACTACCCGGTTGGCAGGAGCCAATGGCAGTGCACAGATTTTGTCTCAGACATATCCGAAGCAACTTCAATACAAAGTTCAAGAATCATCAGTTGAAGAAGTTGATGTATGCAGCTGGGGATCAAAGTAAGAAGCGAAAATTTTTGCAGATTATGGAAGAAATTAGTATGCTGAACCCCCAAGCCAAGGCATGGTTGGATTTGATTCCGAATGAGCAATGGACGCTTGCTTATGATGGTGGTCATAGGTGGGGTAATATGACAACTAATTTGGCTGAATCATTCAACAGTGTTGTCAAAGGTATACGTGCCCTGCCCATCAAGGTTATTGTTGAGTCTTCTTTCAAAAAAACAGTCAAATATTTCAACGATCATCGACAGGAAGCTAATCACGGCAGGTATCACTTCCCTTCGACTATATGGGCAAAGTTTGTGAAGAATGAGACAAAAGGAAAAAGGCACCGTGTGCTGGCTTTTAATCAGGATAGGGGTATTTTTAGTGTGGTGTCAGCACATCGAGAGCATGGAAAGGGAAATAATTCTTACGAAGTTAATGTTGGTACCAGGTCATGCAGTTGTTGCAAATGGGAAATATATGGAATTCCTTGTTCGCACGCATTTGCAGTATGTCAGCAATTGGGGCTGAACCCTGGGGATCTCGTGTAATCGGAGAATACAACAATGTCCTACAGGTTAACGTATACGCCACAATTCAGACCCATTCCGCACGAGGATTATTGGTGTGACCCTGGTTTAATCTTGGCGCCGTACGCTCACCGTTTCAAGAATCGACGATCTGGTCGAATGCGGACGGCGCGTATTCGGAATGAAATGGATGAGCGTAATCCTGATTCACCTCCTCGATGTGGGTTATGCCATCGCAGCGGACATAATAGGAGGAATTGCACTCACGGTGCTGTAGATTGATGTTAGAATATTTTACATGTTCTGCCTTTGTAATTTATATGACTGTTGTAATATTTCTTCTTTGATATGTTGTATCAAAACATCTTATATTTGTAATAATATTTATCACGTCTGTTTATCTATTTTGTGGTATTATAGTTACATAAATGATGATATTTTAACTTTATTTCGTAGGAGTTGCACCCATAGTACTGTAGATTGAAGATAGAATATTTTACATGTTATATATTTCATGGTATTACGGTTGCATAAATGATGATATTTTTTACTTTATTTTGTTTAACAATATATTTTAATCATTTTTTTTTCGCTTTAGGATACCATTGATGGACCCTGCACAAGACGGAGTTAATCCCGATCCTATTATTCCGGACTTACTGACCCTGCAGCGTCGACATAGATCGACACATATATGGGCAGGACAGTTGGAAGATACTGTCCTTACTGCAAAGCGCAATGACAGTGCTTTTTGGATTGCTCGACCATTCGATCCACGAGTCGAGCAACTTATGGATATAGTTGGATTCGGCGGGATTATTCGTTTGCCGTACATGAAGATTGATTATCTCCTGATTACAGCGTTGGTGGAAAGATGGCGCCAAGAGACGCACACGTTCCATCTTACAGTGGGAGAGGCCACAATTACACTGCAGGATGTTGAGGTTCTTTTTGGATTACGTGTAGAGGGTGATCCAATTATTGGCCGTGGGTTCAACTGCCCACAGGCAGAGCTACTAGATCTATGTGACACTCTCCTTGGTTTTCGACCCACAAGTACAGACCTGGATGGATCTCGATTGAAGTTAAGCTCACTCGAGAGAGCATTGGCTCAACCTCTCCCAGCGCACGCGACTCCTGATATGGTTGCACAGCATGCAATGTGTCGCATTATGCAGCTTATTGGTGGATTTTTGTTCTCCGATAAATCCAGAAACCGAGTTCATCTGCGCTTCCTTAGGTATATACGCAATCTCGAGTTGGCTGGTACACTGAGTTGGGGTAGTGCAATATTAGCTCATTTGTACCGTTGTATGTGCAACGCTACTGTTTATACGGTGCATCAGATCAGTGGTCCACTTCTATTGATTCAGGTATGAATTTAAATTCAAAATGCGAATGTTACTATGTTAAATCAATCATATTTTTCTAATATTATTATTTCACTGGAAGTACAGTTATGGGCTTGGGAGCGCATTCCCACTATTAGACCCGACAGAGTATGTCCGGTGGAGGACATTGGTCTGAATGTGCCTAGGGGAGCAGTATGGCAGAGTCCACTGGAATTGTCCCGCACGCCAACACATGTGCTTATTGCGTACAGAGATCAGTTGGATCGGATGCGATACAATCACGTATGTATTACTATGATATTATTAGCTTGGAATTAAATTTTAAATAATATTTATTGTTATTTATTGTTTAAAACTAAATTTATTTATTTTGTAGTTTATTTGGCAACCTTATGATGCGAACATGTTAGCATCTCTACCTCCGTACTGTACGTATGGCCAACAAATTTGGATGTCTGTCACATCTCTACTGTGTTGGGAGACGATTGAGCTACATTGCCCCGATCAAGTTATGCGACAATTTGGATTGTTGCAAATAATTCCAAATGCTGTTGATACGGGGGTAAATCTACATCAGCGGGACCTACGCACTACTGGTGCCGGATAGGATGAGATGGATGCGCTACACCATGCTAATTGGATCAGTAGACATGCTTCTACCATCACCGGACAGCCCACTTTCGGGCAAGCTGTTGTTGCGCCTGATTATTTTGTATGGTATTGGACTCACACACGGCGATTAATTAGCAATCCTACCATACAACAATCAAATCCCGTGGGCTATCAGTCTAGTAGTTCAGCAGCTGAAGTACTCGTAAGTCTATTTTTCCTCGTTCATATAAGTATATATATAGAATTTTGACTTATTTAAAATTTTAATGATATTCTTGAAAATGCATATGCAGATTGACGCACTGCACCGGATCTGGCATATAGGTAATGAAGCGTCTCAACATGATGCATCATACGCGCAACAGGCAGTCGGAAGAATGTCCGATATTGCCATGCGTACTTTGGCTGCCAGTGGCGAATCCGATCATCTAAATCGAATGCCGTATGAGCCATCCAGACGATCGTATGCTGCTGATCCGATACCGCCGATTCCGCAACAAGTGCCTCGACAAGAACTACCAATAAGGCGGGGCGGTAGACGAGCACGTCGGCGCGCTGCAGTTGAGGAGGTTCCCCCACAGCAGTACTACTCCCCGGTGCATAGAGATGAAGATGTTTATGTGCCAGGCGCTCTTGCAGCGGTCGATGATGACTACGTTCCAATTCCGCCAGCTGCAGATGACTTCGTCCCTGGTGCAGCGTTTTCAGGTGATCACGATGATTTTTTAACTCCGCAGCACCTAGTTTTCGATCCTAGGTATGTTTATTTGGGGGGCGAGTTTGCTGCCGGTACATCCACTGGACCGTCTCGTAGACAGTATAGACAGTCTGAGGACGATGTAGGTCCGTCGTACGCTATAGATGAACAAGAAGAGGGACAACCTGAAGCACATCCTCAGCAACAACCAGCGAGACGAGTTCAACCTCAGCGAAACCGTCGAGGTTTTCATTGTGGGACTAGTTTTCATAATTGGTTTTGACGATTTTATGTGTATGTGTATATTATTGACATTTAAAGTTAATTATAATTAATTTTTATACATAATTGTAATTAAATTTTACCATTCAAATTAATAAATTAAACTCTAATAATTAAAATTAAATTAAAAATAATTAGAAAAATAATTAATTATTATTTCAAAAATATTATGTTTAACAGATTAAAGATACATAATAATATAAATTATATGTCTACATATAAATATTTTTACGCTAACAAATTAATGTGAAATTCAAAAAAAACTATTACATGTTTTTAACGTACACATTTAAAATTAATTATACATAATTGTAATTATATTTTAACATCTAAAAATTAAAAGTAAATTTAAAGAAATTAGAAAAACAATAAATTATCATTTCAAAACTATTATATTTAACGAACTAAAAGATAAACAATAAAATAAATTAAAAAGATTAAAAATTATTGTCATTTTTTACGATAAAAATAAATTAGGATTCAATTTTAGTATTAATTGAGATTTAAAATTATTTAAAATTTTATTAAAAATAACAGTGATTTTGTATTGTGAGCGAAACTAAATCAAAAAAATTATTGAATATAATTGTTTATTTAAATAAAAAACTAAATTAAATAGAGCCGAAATTACATGTCTACATAAAATAATATTTTTGCTAAAGAATTAATGTTAAAATAAAAAAATTTCTAAATGTTTTTGCTAAAGAATTTTTGCCATGCAAAGAAGTCATGTTTTTTTTTTAAAGGATTTCTTTGTAGAGAAATCATGCAGAGAAATCAAATTGTCAAACCTCGTGAAGATTTTAGGTGTATGTTATTGATATTTAAAATTAATTATAATTAATTTTTATACATAATTGTAATTAAATTTTAGCATTTAAATTTAAAGAAATTTAAAAAATAAAAAATTGTTATTTTTTAATGAATTAAAAATAATAAAATAAATTAAAAAGATTAAAATTTATTATCATTTTTTGATGATAAAAATAAATTTAATTTTGATTTTAATATTAATTGAAAATTAAAATAATTTAAAATTTTAAAAATAAATGTCTCGTAAAGATTTTAGGTGTACGTTATTGACATTTAAAATTAATTAAAATTAATTTTTATACATAATTGTAATTAAATTTTAGCATTTAAAATTTTAAATTAAACTCTAAAATTAAATTTAAATTTAAAGGAATTAGAAAAACAAAAAATTATTTTTTCAAAAATATTATATTTAATAGATTAAAGATAATAAAATAAATTAAAAGGATTAAAATTTATCACCATTTTTTGACGATAAAAATAAATTAATAGTTAATTTTAGTATTAATTGAGAATTAAAATAATTTAAAATTTTAATAAAAATAATTGTGATTTTATACTGTGAACGAAACTAAATAAAAAAATTATTAAATATAATCATTTATTTAAATAAAAAATTAAATTAACTAGAACTAAAATTGTTAAAGAATTAATTTGAAATTCAAAAAAAAAAAAAAAGTTGTTGTGAAAGAATTGCAATGCAGAGAAACCAAATGAATTGATAAAATTGATGCACCTTGTGTCTGGTAGACACGAGGTGCAATTTGGCTTTCACATTTGACCGCCGAAAATTTTGACAGCCATTCGCGCATATAATCTGAAAGGAAATTTGGATTTTTTTTTTTAGTAGTCATAGTTCCTCGTGTCTGGCAGACACGAGGTGGAGCTGTTCCTCGTGTCTGCCAAACACGAGGTCCCTTCCGTAGGAGGGTGGCCCAAAAAAGGTACCCCCATCCGGAGTTCATATTTAAAACCCCATATTTTGGTCAAAAACCCCTGAATTGTTGTTCAATGGAGGTTGGTTCTTTTGATTTCCCTCAAAGTTGAAAGAGCCCTGCCTAGGTTGGTTTGCATTACTCCAAGATTAGTTAGGGTGATTTCTCCAACCAAGATTGTAAGTAGAGCTATAGGGATTGTTACCTGGACAACCATTACTTGCAAAGGCTGCTTGTTCCGTGGTTTCTTGGAGTGAACCCATATTTTAGCACTCATGATTTTTGTGCCCTTCTCCACAGAAATCACAACTTACATTTAGCACTTAGACTTGAGGCATCACCATTTGTTCCATCTTTTAAGTTAAAGCTTCCACATTAGCTTCTAAAGCTACCATAGCATCCACTTTGTGCACTCCTTGTGCACGAGCTCTAGACCTTACACTTCCCAAGAATAGTTATTAGAAGCCAAATTTTTAATAAGATCGAATACCTATTCCAGGGTCTTATGATTGATGGAACCCCCTGCAGAAGAGTCTACCACTTGTCGTGTTGCAAACGTAAGGCCATTAAGAAAGATGAGCATCTGCATTCCTAGCTCAAATCCGTGGTGTGGGCACATTCTCAACATCTCCTTGAACCTTTTCCAACTTTTATATAAAGGTTCAAAATCTAATTGTTGGAAGGCAAAAATTTTGTTTCTGAGTTTGGATGTCCTAATTGGGGGGAAATATTTGGCAAGGATTTTTTCAGCTAGGGCATTCCAAGTGGTGATGGAACCTGTGGGTAAAGACTTTAACCAGGATTTGACTCTATCTCTAAAAAAAAAAAAGAAAAAAGTCTTAGTTTTACGGCATGCTAGAGGCTAAATTAGTTATATTTTTCCTAGTTATTTGAGGTTCTTTTGTGAAACATTTTGTTTAATAACTAGTCATATTCCTTCATATTTGAGATTTTACCATTGGAAAGGTATTTTGTTCATAATTACAGATTTTAGGGGTAAATGAAGTAAAAATGTCGCAAAACAGATTAAAGGCGGCGCCGGCTGGGACAGAGGAATCGGCGCCGCTATGCACTGTTGACACGAACTTTGAGGCGATAAAAAATTGGTGAAACAGACCGGAATAGAGTGGAACTGGTGCCAGCTCCAAGAGCCAAGGCAGTGATGGTTACATTTTGGACTACATTGCGCGAAATTCGAAAAAAAATCAGTGAACGAGTGGAGAACCAGAACACAATCGATGCCAACTCCGAGAGCCTAGACAGCGTCGGCTGTGTCCTGAAGTTAAGGCGGTGCTTGATTTTTCAACACAGTTTTTGGTAATTTGTGGAGTTTTAGTATCTTCCAACTTCTACTCGGCCAAGAATATTACACCAACGAGTTTAGGTACTTCCTAAACCTATAAATAGATGGAAAACACAAGGAAAAAGGGGAGAATTCATTAATTATTACAAAAAATCACTCAATCAAAGGATGAATTCTTCAATTCAAGGAGGATTGTGCAAGAAGGTTTTCAAAGGAAGAAGGAGGCTTGTCTATGAATGCTTTCTTTTACTTTATTTTCTTTTTCTTGACAATGATATGTTGATTGTTTTATTGTAATTCGACGTTGTTTAGATATTCATGATTTTTAGAGTTGTTTGGTCTTTTAATTAATTGGTTATTATTCTTGGTATTCAATTGCTTGTTCTCATTACGGGATTAGTTGGTTGGTTCTCTCCATTAACTTACTGGACCAAAGGGGGTTGATGGTAGTTTCAATTTATTAATTTCATATTCTGTTGGCTATTGACTTATTGGACCAAAGGGGGTTGATTGCTTAGAACTGGTAATTGAAGGTTAATTGATGTTTTCCGAGACCAAAGGTTCATTGATTAATTTCATACTTTAAATTTGTCGAGACCAAGGGAATTTAATTAAGGATTGTGTTTGATGTATCTTTTGGATGAATTAGTTGAGACAAGACCAAGTGATTCTAATTTATCTAGGAAATAGTAATTTCATGGATTGACCATCAAAGTAAATCTACTTTAATCCTTCATAATACCAAGAGAATAATTAGTTATGATCATAATTGGGTACTTTAAGATCACGTTTGTCTAAACAATGGGTTGAGTTACATACTTCTCCATCCTTGACATGTATATGTTTTTATTTTTATTTTATTTTATTTATGTTTCACTTTATTGACTCGGTTAAACAATGAAAGAAAAGTGATTAATGTATACTTGTTCCTTGAGGATCGACACTCGTTTGAACCCTATGCTCTGTTAATGATGAGTACGCTTGCTCATATGTGTAATTTGGGGTTAACATTTTAATTTAACTTGATTGGGAATGTGCTTATTTTTATATGATTTTTATACCCAAATAAAATACGTATCAAGTGTTTGGCACCGTTGCCGGGGAACAATAGCATAAAAGCTTGGATTTTGTTGATTTAACCATGTAAATATGTAAATATGTACAATTATTCTTTTCTCAAAAAGGTGCTATCTTTTGTATTTCATGTATTTTTATATGATTTTTATACCCAAATAAAATACGCATCACGGCATCTTCAAAAACACCATTCATCTTAAAGGTATCACAAATTTCAAAGAAACTAGCTAGGTGGGCATTGGGATCTTCAACAGGTAGCCCATCAAATTGGACCATATTTTGGACTATCTGAATGATATTAGGCTTTATTTCAAAATTATTTGCATTCACCCTAGGTCTAGTGATACTCGAGCCCGTGCTCGAGATTGCAGGTTTCAGAAAGTCATCCATGACCCTTCTGTTGTTTCCAGCATTGTTGTTTTGGGCACTGTCCATGTCTACGAGTAAGTTCCTTTTGACTGTCCGATGGATTTTTTACAATGTCCTTTCGATTTTAGAATCAAAATCCATTATATTGCCTTCAGATCGTCGGGTCATGTACCAAGGCTAACACCTAGAAAAGACAAGAAGAAAGTTAGATAACAGAAATCACTATTCAAACAAAATTAAAAGAACAAATTAGTCAATTAAACATCAGTTATAGTTAGTAAATTAGGTTACAAAGATACACAAGATACAAAAGATGGCACCTTTTTGTAAAAAGAACAATTGTACAAATTTACATATTTACATATTTATATATTTATATGGTTAAATCAACAAAATCCAAACTTCCATGATATTGTTCCCCAGCAACAGCGCTAAAAACTTGATGTGTACGAATTTGGGTATAAAACATCATATAAAAATACTCATCATTAAGCATAGCATAGGGTTTAAAACGAGTATCGATCCTCAAGGAACAAGTATGCATTAATCACTTTTCTTTCATTGTTAATCAACTCAATAAAGTGAAAAAGAATAAAAATAAAAATAAAATAAAATAAAAGAATATATACATGTCAAGGATGAAGAATTATGTAACTCAAACCACTATTTTGACAAACATGATCGTAAAGTATCCAATCATTATCATAACTAATCATTTTCTTGGCATCATGAAAGATTAAAATATATTCACTTCTTTTCCAATCCATGAAATCACTATCTTCTAGATAAATTAGCATCACATATCCTGTCTGTTAGCCCTAAGGGTTTTCTTCTATGTTTTGACTTATGACAAACATTGATATTGACTAACTTGTTGATCTATTGTGATAGGACATGTTTGACCTCTATTATTCAATGGCATTCAAATAAGATTATTTTTTGCAACTCTCTAAAGATTATATTCAAGAATAGAACATCAAAAGAGAAGAATGAAGTATATGGAGTTACATATCAAGAGGTCTTTTATGAAGAGTGTTAGACTAGAAAGTGTTGTTAAGGTATATCTATTAAATCCTATGTCTCCTTATCTATTGATTCATTTGATTTTACCTTGAAGCTTCAAAGGAGATGTTTTCAAAGTTTTGAAAATCTCAGAATTTTGGTTTGAACAGTTTGAATCCAAAAGGTTCATCAAAAATCCTGAAAACTATGTTGAAATATTCTGATCGATTAAGTGCCATTTTGGACTTACTTTTTGGATGCATCTTCGCCCGAAACCTGAATCCAAAATACGAATAAGTTTAAATAGAAAATTTATAGTCGTTTCTTTATGACCGTTGGCGCTACCTTTTTTACTCTATAAATAGCCCTTAGAGCAAGATTAGCTATAAGAATTTTGAAACATTCATCTTAGAAATACTATTGCTCAATATTTTTAAAAATCTCCTTTTATCTAGCTTCAAAGTGAGTTCATTTTGTATCAAAGGTAAAAGAATTTGTGCTTTGTATTCGAGTGAACATCTGCTCAAGTAAGTGAGCTCTTTACTGTTCTATTAATATTTAAATCTCTATAATATCAAGGTTGTGGTGTAAAACCTATTAGGGTGAGCCTTGTGTTGGTTTATGTTCAAGGTTGTGTGGTAAAATCTATTGGGATGATCTTTGTTTTATGTATGTATCAAAGTTGTGGTATAAAACCTAGTGAGGTGATCCTTGATGTGTTTGCATGACTGAGAGGTTTTGGAAAACCTAGTGTGGTGATCCTCTCTTGTATGTGATACGGTTTCATTAAGTGAGGTTAATGAAATAGGGTTGAAAATCCTGAAGTGTGGGCTTAAGGTAGTGGATGTAGATTATTGTTGATCGACCACTAAACATCTCTTGTCTTTTTTTATTCAGCTGTTTATTTACTGTTTTTGATGTTCTTTCATTGTCCAAATCTGGATACACATCTATGTGTGCTTATATAACTTTCTATGCTTCTATAAAGTCAGTCTAAGCATCTTGGACATCATCATTATTCAGCTTTTTAGATAAATAGAAAAAATTATTTTTGCTTGCCAAAAACCTTATTCACCCCCTTTCTAAGGTTTTTCATTTGGTATCAGAGCTTGGTCTATATACTCTTGGTTTAACAACCTTGTAGAAAAGATCTTAATGGCAAGCTCATCCTCTCTTTCATATGTTGAAGGGTCTTCAACAAATCATCCTCCTTTGTTTAATGGAAACAACTATACCTTCTAGAAAAATTGAATGAAAATTTATGTGTGCTCTATTAACTTTGAGTTATGGAGTTTGATAGAGAATAGTCCTTTTATTCCATCAAAGATGATTGAAGACATAAAAATACTTAAACAAAATGATGAGTATAGTATGGAAGATAATGTAAAAATGACTCTAAATTTTCAAGCTATGAACATTTTGTGTTGTGGATTAGATGCGACTGAATATAACCGTGTTAGTGTTGTGATTCAGCCCATAATACGTGGAGATTAGTTGAAGTCACCCATGAGAGGACTAACCAAGTCAAGGAATCAAAACTAGGGCTTCTAATTCATGACTATAAATTGTTTACTATGAGGCCAAATGAAAGCATCACTGACATGTTCACAAGATTAACTAATATCTCAAATGGTCTTAAAGCTTACGGAAAGGTTTATTCCCTTAGGGAATAAAATCAAAAAATTCTAGTTGCTTTACCAAAAAGTTGGTAACCTAAAACTCTTGATGTAGAAGAATCCAAGGACTTAAAATTCTTACCTACTGAAGAGTTGATTGGATCTCTTCTTACTCATAAGATGAAGCTTAAAAGATTTTATGAATCTGATGATCATGATAGAGGAAGAAAAGGGATAGCACTGAAGGTTGAAAATGAAGATAAGAAAACAAGCCTATCTGAAAGCAGTGAGGGCATGGAAATGGACAATGATGATTTAGCAATGATAGCAAAGAAATTCAGAAAGAAGTTCAACAAAGGAAACTACAAGAGAGGAAGGAAGTTTATAAGAAAGAAATGACAAACCTCAGGTTTCAAACTTCAATGTTTTGAATGTAAAAGCACTGATCACTTCATTGCAGACTGTCCTATTGCAAAAGGTAAGAAAGGAAGATCGTCTAAGAAGAAGAAAGACCTGAAGGTAAAGAAAGGTAAAGAGTTGATGGGAACTTGAGACGTAAATGAAAGTGAATCCGAGGATGGAGATTCTGGAGAGGAAAATGTCAGCATTTGCTTCATGGCATTGGAAAATGAGATAAACTCTTCCATATCTGACTGCATGCCTAATTCGTTTATATCTATGACTGAAAAACATGTTGATCCTAATGAGCTGTTATGTGATATGTTTTATGAATTAAAAAAATTGTCCAGAAAAAAATAAAGAATTGAAATTGAAAGTTAGAAGTTTGATGAAAGAAAATGAAGCTTTGCTGAATGACTATAAAATGTCTCTTGAAACTCATACATGTGCTACAATTGAGAAAGATGTGATCATGACTATCTTGCATTATACATCTTTGGAAAATAAAAAATTGTGTGATAAAATTCAAACTCTTGAAAGTATAGTTAGCACATTTGATGATATGAAAATTAGAGTAGATGATCTTACCAATTGCATTGAAAAATTCACAAATGGCAAAAGCAATCTGGAAAAGTTACTTGGAACTCATCATCAAATTGGTAACCGAAGTGGCTTAAGATATAGACATAAGGATAAAGACAAAATTTGCAAGCCCAGATTTATTTTTGCGGGAAATCAAAGTGATTTAGGATATGAACATATGAATAAAAATAAAAAGAACAATTCTCAATATGTTAAACCTACTTCTTCTCGCAGCATAAACAAAGCATGCACATATTATGAAAAACTTGGACATATAGTTTCAAGATGCCTTATCAAAAGAAGAGTGGAAACCGGTGGAGTTACATTCTGGAAAATCAAAGAAAATGCTACTAACCTTCATGGACCCAAGAAAGTGTGGGTACCAAAAATCATTCCTCCTTCTTATGTATAAGCACGGTCTTTAAGCTTCACCAAGTGATTCTTGGACAGCGGTTGTTCAAGACACATGACTAGAAACACAGCCTTGTTAGAAGATATTCAGACTACAAATGAAGGATTTGTTACATTTGGGGACAAGAAGAAAGGAAAGATTCTCGGCATTGGTAATATTTGTAATGGTTCCTTGACAATTATAAAGCAAGTTTTACTTATTGATAATTTGAAATATAACCTGCTCAGCATTAGTCAACTTTGTGACAAGGGTTGCAAAGTCATTTTTGAAAAAGATTCTTGCTCTATACTTGATAGTGGAAATCTCAAAATCATCTTTACGGCCAAACGTATGGGAAATGTATATGTGTTTTATCTTAATGACCTTGTAGCTAATGGAAGTAGGTGTCTATCCGTTCATGACAATGATGGTTACCTTTGGCATAGAAGATTATGTCATGTCTCTTTTGATTTATTAAATAAACTGTCTTCAAAAGAACTTGTTAAGGGACTACCAAAAATGAAATTTGATAAACACAAAATCTATTATGCATGTCAGTTTGGAAAAAAAAAATCAAAACTTCTTTTAAACCAAAGAAAATGATTTCTACCTCAAAATCACTTGAATTAGTTCATATGGATTTATTTGGACCCATGAGGACTACTAGTCTTGGAGGTAAGAAATATGCATATGTACTTGTTGATAACTTTTCTAGATTTACCTGGACTTTATTTCTTAGACAAAAGGACGAAGCCTTTTCGGAGTTTTCAAAACTGATAAAACGCGTCTAAAACTCGATTGGATGCAAACTGGTTTCTATTAGAAATGATAATGGCAAAGAATTTTGCAACAGTGAATTTACTCACTTCTGTGATGAAAATGGTGTCTTCCATAATTTTTCAGCAACAAAAACCCCTCAACAAAATGGTGTTGTTGAAAGGAAAAATCGGACTTTGCAAGAAATGGCTAGATCAATACTTTGTGAAAATGCTCTTCCAAAATACTTTTGGGCAGAAACTGTTAACACAACATGCTATATAATAAATCGAGTTATGCTAAGACCATTTTTGAGAAAAACTCCGTTTGAACTTATGTTTGAAAAAACTCCTTCTATCTCTTATTTTAAAGTATTTAGATGTAAATGTTTTATCCGAAATACAAGAGATAATCTTGAAAAATTTGATAGAAAATTTGATGAGGCCATATTTCTTGGATATTCTTCCAACAAAAAGGCTTATAGAGTATACAATAAAAGAACTCTTTGTGTGAAAAAATCTGTGCATATTGTATTTGATGAATCTAACATTTATACTTCAAAAAGAGATGACGATGATGTAGGGAATTTAAATGAAATTAAGTTAGATCATGTCAAAGCTCCGCCATTAGATACTCATGCAAAAGAAGAAGAGATTGAAGAATTATAGATTGAACAAGAAAAAGAACAAACTGAAGATTCTGTAAATCATCAATTGCCGAAAGATTGGAAATGCAAATCAGGTCATCCAAAGGAACAAATTATTAGAGATCCAAACCATGAAGTTAAAACTAGACGGTATTTCATTGACAACTTTGCCCTTCTTTCAAATATTGAACCTAGTTGCATTGATATTGCTTTGCATGACGAATTTTGGATCATTGCCATACAAGAAGAGCTAAAATAATTTGAAAGAAATTAAGTTTGAAAACTTGTCTCTAGACCTCATGATCGACCTGTTATTGGTACAAAATGGGTTTTTAGAAATAAGCTTGATGAAAATGGGGCTGTGGTCAGAAATAAAGCTAGATTAGTTGCCCAATGATTTAATCAAGAATAAGGTATTGACTATGATGAGACATTTGCACTTGTTGCTAGATTAGAATCTATACGAATGTTGCTTGCTTTTGCATCCTTCAAAAATTTCATACTTTATCAAATGGATGTCAAAAGTGAATTTTTAAATGGATTTATTGAGGAGGAAGTGTATGTTGAACAACCTCTAGGTTTTATTCATGAGCACCTTCCAAATCACGTTTTCAAACTTTTTAAAGCTCTTTATAGATTAAAGCAAGCTCCAAGAGCTTGGTATGAAAGACTTAGTGGATTCTTGATCTCAAAAGGATTTTCTAGAGGCTTGATTGATAATACCTTGTTCACCAAATCTGATAACCCTGATAATTTACTGATTGTTCATATCTATGTTGATGATATTATTTTTTATGCTACTAATGAATCTTTGTGCAAGATGTTTGCTAAAACTATGCAGCAAGAATTTGAAATGAGTATGATGGGTGAACTAAACTTCTTTCTCGAACTGCAAATTAAGGAAACTAGGGATGGTATCTTCATAAATCAAGTTAAGTTTGCCATGGAGTTGCTCAAAAAATTTGGAATGAATGAAGCAAAAGAAATTAGCACACCGATGAGTACATCTATTAAACTTGATCATAATGAAAAGGGTAAGAAAGTAGATGAGCATAAGTATAGAGGTATGATTGGGAGTCTACTCTATCTTACTGCTAGCCATCCAGACATCATGTTTTCAGTATGTCTTTATGCTCGATTTTAATCCTGTCCGAAGGAATCACACTTATGTGCAGTTAAATGCATACTTCAATATTTGATTAGCACATATAATTATGGATTATAGTATCCACGCACTAATGCTTTTGATCTTATAGGATATACTGATGCAGATTATGCAAGGTGTAAAGTTGAAAGAAAAAGTACAAGTGGCCATTGTAAATTCCTTGGACACTCTCTTGTGTCTTAGCACAGTAAAAAGCAGGCTTGTGTATCCTTATCCACCATTGAGGCTAAATATATTGCAGCCGGGAATTGTTATGCTCAAATCTTATGGATGAAGAATACATTGTTAGATTTTAATGTTAATTTTAATTGTGTACCTATATTGTGTGATAATACAAGTGCTATCAGTCTAACAAAAAATCCAGTGTAACATTTAAGGACACAACACATAGAAGTTAAACATCACTTCATCCAAGATCATGTGCTCAAAAGCGATGTGTGTGTTGAAAATATTTCAACGGATAAACAACTTGCAGATATTTTCACTAAATCGCTAGCTGAGGATAGATTCAACAATTTGAGAAGAGGTTTGGGAATTACAAGAATTTGATAACTAACCATGTGGCATAAGTCTTTCTTTATGCAGGATTTGTGAAGAAAAAGATTTTGGAAACATAGTTCTACATCCAAAATACCTCGTCCTCTGTTTTGGACATAGTATTAGAATCCAATTCCTACATGCAAAATGCATTTCGGGAAAATACTATTTTGGATGATAGTTTTAGATTGAGTCTAGTTCCAAAATCCATCTTTAATATTTCTCTTTTTTCAAACTTTGAATTTCAAAAATAGGTTTGCATGTTTTTCTAAACTTCTCCAAAAAACTTATGTTTTCAAAGCACTTTATTTTCACATTACCCAAGACATTCAAAGCAATTTGGTTTTTCTCTCTTTTGAAACCCTTGTAACCGTCTTCTTCCAAAAACCATTCGTGCTTTCTTCTTCAGAAAACCAAAAGCCCAGAAAAAGTTTCATTTTTCAAATATCCAAGACTAAATCTTCCATTCCAAAACCAAAGAAAGGGCAAAAATCGTCTCCTATAATAAAGAAAATGGCTTCGGCGTCAACCAAGACAAAAGCAAAGGAAACTTCTCCTCAACCGCACTTCTCTGCTTCCCATTATGATTCGTCGGAATCAGCTCTAGAACAAGTGAGTTCTGAAAATCAGGTACCTTATTTTCTTGATTCTAAATGTGAGACTGAGTACAATGGTTGGGTATTAAGAAATCGAACTGTTATCTGTGGCTATCATGTTAATCATTCTATCAATTATTTTGGATATGTTTGATCATATTAGGTGGGGCAATCTATTGTCTGTTGATGAGAAAACATATACCCCTTTAGTCTGGGAATTTTATGCAAACTTGAGGAAAAGGAAACTAGAAGAAACTAAAGGTGGCTTTATGATTCGATGGTATGTAACAAGAGTAAAAGAAAGAGTTATTGAATTTGACCATAGGCCGTTAAATAGAATCTGTGATGTAAGAGATGTAAGATTTCAGTATTTTGAGCAAAATAAGTTTCCCGAGGGAAATGAAATTTTTTATCTAAAAAAATTAGAAAAACTATTCACTGGTGGGAAAAATTTCTGGTAAGAATAGGAGTTCCAAATGGCTGAATAGGACGGGTAGAATATTGCATCACATGGTATTTACCATGATAGTACCCAGTTCTGGCTATAAGACTTATATAAGTATCCTGCCATTGGTGATCATGTTAGCTTTAGCTGAGGGAAGACAAATAAATTTTGGGTTTCTGGCAATCAAATTGATGTTGCAGTCTAAAAACACATCAAGCAAAAATTTACCATTTGGAAATTTGTTGACAAAAGTATTCAGATTCTTTGAAGTTGATTTAAGTTATGTTCCCTGTGACTCATCCAAAACAAATGTTTATAGTTTTGATTCCTTTGAAAGAATGGGATATGTTACGAAAGATAATTCTTGGAAATTGCTTAGAGAAACTGTAGGAAAAGAACGAGAAAATTTGATGAAAATTATGGAAGAAGGAAAATCTGTTTCTGGTTCTGGTACTAAGTGGAAATTTGAGGAAGTCCATCAAGCAGAATCTTCTGCTAAAGGTAATGTTCAAGACATTGGCCCGTCTGAAAGTATTTTGGGAGCAATCAGCTCATTTGTTGAGAAATTAGATCTTCTCAACTCAGAAATCAAGAGCCTTGGAAATAGAATTTGTGTTGTTGAGCAATCTACTAAGCCTTATGCTCTAATATCTGAACATGAAAAAAGATGAACATTCTTCAGAGGACAAGTCTGAAGTACCTGTGGATGTAAAGGCTCCTTCTCCTGATCCTTCTCTTGATCCTTCTCCTGAAAAGGAACAAAAAATTCCTCCACCTTCTCCCAAGCCCAAACCTTCTAGAAAAAAACAGAAACATGTGGTTGTGAAAAGGAAATCAAACAGAAAAGTTGGACAATATTCCAAGAAGGGTGCTGGATAAAATGCTAAAACAATCCATATCTCCTAGACAGCATTATTCGACAGTAAAATTTGCTGATGAACAATTTACTTTTTTTGTCATTTACATTATGCCTTAAGATAATTTCTGCTGAATGCTAGTTTAAGCTTTTTCCTATATTATGCATATTATCCATCTGGTTTTCTTCTACTCTCCTTCTTCTATGCTTCTTTTTTATTGATGACAAAGGGGGAGAAAAATGTTATGTTCTGCATATATCTGTATGTTGATATGGGGAGAAAAAGTTATGGGATCTACATGATAAACTGATATGGAAACTGATATGGGGAGAAAAGATAAAGTTATGTTTTGCATATATTCTGCATGATCATTGCCGAATTGTGGGCATAACAATATACGTTCTGTATTTGGAATTAGACTAATTACTTTGATTTGCGAACTGCCATGATAATTGGAAACTATTTTGAAAACTGATATGATTATGCATTGTTTTGGGAACCATTATGTAACCTGAAACTATTTGTGAGGTAGGAAAAGATAGTTGTATGAACCGTTATTGGATTTCAAGAAACTGCATAAACCACTTATGGTATGAACAGTTATGCACTGAAATATGAGCCTTTTTGAAAATCACTGATATGATCTAAAACTGGCTGATTTTCTATTCTCTGAAATTCTTCTAATGACGTTCTTTTTTTTTTTATGACTACTCAATTAAAAAAAATATTTTTCTGAATGATAATGAAAAATAGATTCTGTGACAAGATTTTCATGCATTGAGTCAGGAGGAGTTTTGGACTCAGAAATTTCGAATCCAAAACAAATATTCTTATAAGCAGTATTACTGAATTCAAAATATATTTTGGACATCCAAAACCTTTATCCAAAATGAATTTCAGAAAATACTCGTTCTATAATTTCGTCCAAAATTATTTTGGATACACGTTTTGGACATACAATCATATTTTTTGCTTTTCCCTCTTATGATTAAAAATCTCATATAAGCAAATATTTAGGGGAAGCATTTTATCGTACATCTTATTTGCTATTTCTGTCAAATCATTCTAAATATTTATATAGAGATATGAAAGGTTTTAGAATCATTGAGATATGTTTACAAATTGTTGATCATAAGATCTCTATGAGACCTATACTATGAGATTGCATTCATTTGCACCTCTTTCATTCAACATGTTCACTCTTTACATATCATTTGTGTTATGTTTGTCAGCACTCAAAAAAGGGAGAGATTGTTAACCCTGAGGGCTTTCTTCTATGTTTTGATGTATGACAAACATTGATATTGACTAACTTGTTAATCTATTGTGATAGGATATGTTTTACCTCTATTCTTCAATGACATTTAGATAAAATTATTTTTTGCAACTCTCTAAAGACTATATTTAAGAATAGAAGATCAAAAGGGAAGAATGAAGTATATAGAGTTAAATATTAAGAGGTCTTTTATGAAGAATGTTAGACTAGGAAGTGTTGTTAAGGTTTATCTATTAAATCCTATGTCTCCTTATCTCTTGATTCATTTGATTTTACCTTGAAGCTTTAAAGCAGATGTTTTCAAAGTTTTGAAAATCTCAGAATTTTGGATTGAACAGTCTGAATCCAAAAGGTTCATCCAAAATCTTGAAAACTGTGTTGAAATATTCTGATTGATTAAGTGCCATTTTGGACTTACTTTTTGGATGCATCTTTGTCCGAAACCCGAGTCCAAAATACGGATGAGTTTAAACAGAAAATTTATAGCTGTTTCTTTATGATCGTTGGCGCTTCCTTTTTTACTCTATAAATAGCCCTTAGAGTGAGATTAGCCATAAGATCTTTGAAACATTCATCTTAGAAACACTATTGCTCAATATTTTTAAAAACCTCATTTTATCTAGCTTCAAAGTGAGTTCATTTTGTATCAAAGGTAAAAGTATTTGTGCTTTGTATTCGAGTGAACATCTGCTCAAGTAAGTGAGCTCTTTACTGTTCTATTGACATTCAAATCTCTATTGTATTAAGGATGTGGTGTAAAATCTATTAGGGTGAGCCTTATGTTGGTTTATGTTTAAGGTTGTGTGGTAAAACCCATTGGGGTGATCCTTGTTTTGTGTATGTATTAAGGTTGTGGTGTAAAACCTAGTGAGGTGATCGTTGATGTGTTTGCATATTGAGAGGTTTTGGAAAACCTAATGTGGTGATTCTCTCTTGTATGTGATACGGTTTCATTAAGTGAGGTTAACGAAATAGGGTTGAAAATCCTTAAGTGTGGGCTTAAGGTAGTGGATGTAGATCATTGTTGATCAAACCACTATACATCTCTTGTCTCTTTTTATTCAGCTGTTCATTTACTGTTTTTGATGTTCTTTCACTATCCAAATTTGGATACACATCTACGTGTGCTTGGATAACTTTCTATGCTTCTATAAAGTCAGTCCAAGCATCTTGGAGATCATCATTATTTAGCTTTTTAGATAAATCGAAAAAATTATTTTTGCTTGCCAAAAACCTTATTCGCCCCCCTAAGGTTTTTCACTGTCTCAACTAATTCACCCAAAAGATACATTAAACACAATCCTTGATTAAATTCTCATATCCTAGCAAATTTAAAACATGAAATTAACCAATGAATCCATATCCTGGCAGGCATCAATTAATCTTTAATTACCCAGTTCTTAGCAATTGACCATTTTTCCAAGCAAGTTAATAGAAAGAAATAAGAAATTAATCTCATAATCAACATAAGTAATTAAATACTAAGAATAACAATCAATTAATCAAAAGATCAAGGTAATTCTAAAAATCTTGAATACTGAAAACAATGTCAAATTACAATAAAACAATTAATACATTATTGTTTAAGAAAAGAAAACAAAGTTAAAAGAAAGCACTCATAGACAATCATCCTTCTTCTTTCTTCGTCGACTCTCTTGTACAATCCTCCTTGATTTGATGAATTCCTCCTTGAACTTGAGTGATTTTGTGTTTTGATCCTTGAATTTATACATTTGACTTGTGTTTTTCCTCTATTTATAGACTTTAGAAGTGCCTAAATTAATCCTTCTAGGGTTTCTGGCCGAATAGAAGTAGAAAAATACTAAAACTTTAAAAATTACCAAAAACGCACACGAAAATCGCAGCACCGCCTCTATACCAGTGTACAACCGGCACCGCTTGCCCTGCCTAGGACCGGCGCCGGTTGCATTCTATCTCTCTGTCCGTTCATCAATTTTTCTTAATTTTCATGCCAAGTTCTTCCAGGTCGTAGCCAGCACCTCCTCTAGGCTCCTAACAGGCACCGGCTATGTTCGGTTCAGCCCCTGTTTTGCCAATTTTTTTCATCACCTCAAAATGCGTGCTAATAGCAGTGGTCGGCACCGCCTCTCCTGTCCTGGCCGGCACCACCTCTAGTCTGTTTAGCGATGATTTTGCCTTATTTTACCCCTAAAATCTAAAATAATGCACAAAATATATTTCCAAGGATAAAACCTCAAATATGAAGGAATATAACCAGTTATTGCACAAAATGTATCACAAAATGGCTTCAAATAACTAGAAAATATATGACTAATTTAGGCCATATCAAGTAACAGTGATGTAATCAATGTTTTAATCGAATTTGGATATCATTTTCAGATTCATGATATTGTAATTTATTTAGTCTTTGACCAATTAATTATTGTTCTTTATATTTGATTACTTATTTTTCTTTGGTGGATTGATGAAGTTGAATTTCCTTTCTAATGGACTGAGGAAATGAAGTTAGAATTTAGTTCAATTTAATTGATTCTATAATTGTTATCTTAACTAGATTTGGAATAAAGCTTAAGAATTGAACTTAGGTTATTAAAGGTTGGTTGATTTCACAGAGAGCATAGGTCATTGGCTAATTTCATGTTTATATTACCTAGAGTATAGAGATATTCATGAGGAATGAGTTTAATGCATCTTTTTGTTATATTAGTTTGATTGGAAAACCTGCTAATTTAATCAGGAGATAATAATTCCATAGATTAGGGAAAAAAATGGATTGTATTGATCTTTATTCCTTCATGATGCCATGACAATGATTGATTGTGATATGTGCCAAATAGTTCATATTATGTTTTCAAGACTAACTATTTAATTACTTGTTTATCTCTCCTAAAATTATATATATTTTATCATTATTTTCTTTTTATTCTTTATCACTTGAATAGGTTAGTTAAATAGTGAATGACAAGCGACTAGTGTATACTTGTTCCTTTAAGGTCGATGCTTGTTAATTCCTTATGCTATACTTAATGATGAGTGTGCTAGTTTATATGTGTGATTTGGGGATTAATGGTTTAATTAAACTCGATTGGGAATGGATTTTAAATTGCATGATTTTTATAACTCAAATCTAACACATCACTTTTAATTCCCTTATCAAAAAATTCTAAAATTTTACAGTTAACATCGACACACATAAAGCTATGCTTTCTCTGTTTTGACCTTTCTCAAATTTGGAATTTATCAGGTAGTGATAACTACATCAAATGGAACATTCAACAAAAATAGGATACTCTATCCCTTTAGGTTTTTCAAAAATTATTAGGTTTTATACCAGGGTTTTCTTGCATGATCTCCTACACAAAACACATCCTAAACATGTCTATATTACAATATCAAAAGGCCCTACATTAATAAATTACTTTGCTATTTTATTTTGCATTAAATCCTACGGCCAGCATAATATCACAAAATTTTCAGATTTCGAGAATAAAGAATAAAAGTGTTTTTCTTTTCATCAAATCTTTTGAAAGGTAGTTTCTTTTTTAATATCTAAGCATGTTCATATAATAATCATAAATTCGCAACCAAATAACACATGTTACAAATTTTAAAACCTAAAAACCCTAATTTTCCTCTATTATGGTGGCAACAAAGAAAATCAAAGAAAAGAACTGACTTTGTCAATACCTCTTGTTCTGTCTAACTCAAACAACCTTAGAGGGAAGAGTGGTTATCTTCTAGCTTTTATTACCACAAAGAACGTCAAGAAATCAATCCAAGAATGGTGCTTTAAAGTTGTGTTTTTGTGGAAAAATTCTCCGTGAGCAATACAATAATCAAACTTTGGCCAAAGAAAGAAGGAATTTTGTGTGAGGGGAAGGAAGTAGAGAGAGAGAGAGAGAGGGAGAGAGAAAGAGAGAGACAGCTACTAGGGTGGATTAGTGCTCAAAAATCTGATTTAGTTAGCTTTTTATAGGTGAATTATGATAGGTTTAGGAAATAGAAAAAGAATTAAGGAAAAATCCTATTTTCCCTCGGGTTTATCTAATTAAAAACTTCTATAATTCATTTGCCGTAATTCCAAGGGGATTTGGAGAGCTAGGTGGCAGCATATATGAGAGAAAATAGAAAAAGAATATTCTTTGATTTTTCCTTAGCTTCAAAGGATTGGAAATAATAAATCCCTTTCAAGAAAATTTTTCAATTACACAAGAATTGGGTTTTCCTCTTTCCCTTCTCCTAGGTGGCGGATACAAGGCTTCAAGTAGCCTAGTAACTCCCCCAAAATATTCTCCTAGCCATATTAAATATTTAAATTAATAAAGTCAATTTTCCTTCCAAAATAAATTAATTGAATAGAAATGTGTTGCTAGTCTAATATTTAAATACTTCCTAAAATTAATACATCAGCAAGTAATATAATGGGTATTTCATAAATATAAATAGTAACTATACAAATATATTAATGAATAATAAATAAGTAATTATTAATCAACCAATAAATAGTTACCTAAATTATTTTAATTAATCGCTACTCAATAATTAAATACACAATTTTAGAGTTATCAATACTTACACACACACACACACACACACACACACACACACACACACACACACACACACACACACATATATATATATATATTATATTTTTCACCTATAATTGTTTTAAGTAGAACATTCTATCTATTATTACTGTAATTTGCGATTTCTCAAACATCACCAAAGCACAACAATCCTTCCACAATCATACTCAAACAAATTCATCCATGCCATGCGAAATATGTTTATATGCAAAAATGTTCGTGCTATATGGTCCATATATTTCCTCATTTCTAGGGGCATTTAGGGTTGGGTGTCACAAATTCATCTGTTTCATTATGGATTCATCCTTCACTGAGGTTGTACCGCAGACTTTGTACTTTCCTTTTATAAGATCTTATGTGTGTAGAATGATGGATTGATTCCCTTATATCCATGATTTTACATACTATAACCTTCTTCTGCTTTTGCAAATCATGCACTAACTGCAATTTTTGTTTATCTTCAGGATCCTTAGCAATAATCATCGGCAATTTGTTCCCATCTACTAAAGATGTATACTTCAAATGGTTGGGTAACATTTTTAGTTCCAACTCTGACGGGTCTTTAATAGTAGGATTTCTTCTCCAAGATTAGATTTATCAATAGACTCAAACACTTTTGGTTCCGATTCATCATTATAGTTCCCTACTTGTGCTATAAATTCATGTGCAGCTTGTTTTGTTACTTCAAATTCATCCCTCTCTGTCCATTTCTGTAGCCTATGCTTTTTCAACAAAATGGTCAAGCACAAAATCATCAAGACATTCCTCAAGAATATCAACCATAAAGTAAGAAGCATCTTACATAGAAGAATGTTTCATGCTCTCAGGAATTTTAATAACAACTTCCTTATTCTCAACTCTCAATGTCAACTTCCCTCCATGAACATCTATAATAGCCCTAGCAATAGCAAGAAAAAGGCATCCCAACAATCCACAGGAAAAAAGTCCACAGGAAACTTTAGCCATGTCAAGGGTAATAAAGTCCACAGGAAAAATAAGTTTGTCCACTTTGACAAGTACATCTTCAACAATCCTTCTGGGATATTTTATTGATCTATCTACAAACTGGATACTCATCCTAGTATGTGTCAGTTCACCTAGGCCTAGTTTTTAAAAGTAAAAAAAGGTATTAGATTTATGCTAGCATCTAAATCAGCAAATGCAGTACCAAAAGTAACATTTCCAATCATGCAAGCGATAGAAATTTTTTTTTTGATCCTTTATTTATTTGTTTATTTATTTTTTGTAGTGCCTCCTTACATTGAAATAGGGCAGAACACTCCTCATTTAGAGTCACAAAAAACAACTCTTTTAGCTTTCTTTTGTTTGACAAAACATTCTTAAAAAATCTCAGCATACTTAGGCATCTGAGCTAGAACTTCAACTAATGGAATATTGATTTGCACTTGCTTAAACAACTACAAAAATTTGCAAAACTATTGATCATTATTTTCCTTTCTCATTCTTCTTGGGTATGAATAGAATGAGTGACTTTTGATACTTTCGAATTGACTTTCTCAATTTCTGGCTAGTTCTGCGGCGCTGCGTTTGTCACAGTACACAGTGCCGTTAGATCCCTAAATGTCCTATTGTTTCTGCATCAGATTACTTCTCCTCTGTTTGTGCAAATTCAATTACACTTTCTAATTACTTTCCACTCCAAAGTGTGACTGCTTTGGCATTCATCTTCGATCTTACCCCTTTGTCCCTTTTGAATTGTTTTTGTCAACTGCCTAATTTGAAGATCTAATTCTTCAAGTAAAACTCCTTATTTTTTTAAGCAACTCATCCATTATTTGGAAGTACTCATTTGCTATAATGGCAAAGTCCACATACTGCTATTTAATAGATGAATTCAGCTCATACTCCCTATATTCTTCAAAATGATGTACTTGATCTTCTTGATGTATATCTAAAGAAATTTGTACCAAATCCCATCAAAATATACTCCTCAAAATGAAACTATAGAAAGAACAACAAAAACTCAATCAAAATCCCTCAAAACTAGAATAAAATCAAGAGCACTCAACTACGAATAATCAAATAGTAAAAAAACTCAAATAAAAATTTAATGAAGAAATAAGCTATGAAATAAGAAGGAACATAGTCAAAATTATGTACAATTATTCACAAGAGATTAATAAAAACAACTTTTAAAATCAGTGTAACACCACACTATCTACGTACCTCAAAAGGGGTAGGGATGTCGCACCATTTATAGAACTAGGGGTCTTTATAACTAGGTAAAAGGAAATTAAAAGAAATACATGAAGTTTAAAACTTATTACAACTGAATCAATACTTATACATGTCTCCAAAATTATTCAAATGAAGTCTTGAAATGACAAAACATAAAAAGCATAAATAAATTCTTAAGGCAAGCTCAACCTTCAAAGCAAGATCTTCCTAAAAACGTGATACAAAACATGGTGAGAATTACTTCCCAATAAGTCCTATGTGTGCTCATGTCAAATCAAGATATGTTTCATGTATGCAACTTTAAATAAGCCTTGGGAAAAAGATTGCAAGTTATAACATTGTGCTTTTGAACATAGGTGGTGTTTTGTATTTACATTTTTCAAACAAAAGTGCACATTTAGAAAAGAAATAACTACTCTACAATAAAGGTGACTATAAAACCCTACATCATAGTAGAGGCCATGACACCCTACATCATGACCATGTATTGTGAAACCTTACATCACAATACAAGTGGGTGATCGGCCCATTGGGTGAGATACTCCTCCATCTCTATACTCTAACTTACCAATTGTCCACTTCTAAGAAAACTGTCCACTTGGATTGAGTTGCTAGCACGGACCGGCTTGATCAACTAAGACGAAGCCTTATTCTGAAAGAGCTTATCTCCCGATGGAGCCTATAATAACCCTAACTTCCCAAAGCTAGTGTTAGCTAACCTACCCTTATTTAGTACTCAATATTGTTGTTTCATCCAAGAAATTTCTCAATGTAACTTGTCATTTGGAAAATTGTATTCATAATTAACCATTTTTAGTTTGAATCTTTTATTCAAAAGAATGAGCATTTTAGTTAGAAACTTTTGCGTGAGCAAAAATTTTAGTTAGAAAAAAAAAAGAACAAAAGAATATATATGAACAAAATAGAAAAGAAATAACCATGGTTGCATTTCGGATACACATTGTCGTTTCATAGTAGAAATCCTACTTGACTTGTAATATTTCGTTTGTCTAACAAATAAGTTTTATGCAAGGAATTATTTGATTCCTTGCTCTACATATAAAGTCTCTTGATGTCTTGATTAAAGAAACCTAGTCCCTTTTAGGGAAAATATAAGGAATATGTCACCAACAACTCAACTACACACATTTAATACTTATATAACATCTAAATAGCTCAAACCAAACAATGTCTCATCCTAAGTGAAGCGTGTTTTTTAGTGTAAAAAAGATTACCAACAAATTACACAATTAATTAAAATGCCAACTACTAAAACCACACATACGGGCAAGTATACCCATCGTATAGTATAGTGACTAGCAAGTATCGAATCTATGAGAACTTAGGCTCCCACCTTACTTTACCCAAATCTTTATTGTTTAGCCAATAAAATAAGAATAGAATAAAAAAGAAAATAAATAAAGATAAAAATAGATATAACTCAAGGATGCAAATTTATGCAACTAGACAATTATCTTGAAAACATAATATTGAATCACTTAGCATTCATCACAATCAATTGTCATCTTAGCATCATGAAAGAACTTAAGTAAAATTCAATTGTTTTCCAAGTCATGAACTTACTTATGTAGATTTCACTTCTTTCCCAATCCATAGAATCACTATCCCTTAATTAATTTAGCAAATTTCCCAATCAAACCAAAGCAACCAATAGATGCATTAAACTCATACCTTATAAATATGAAATTAGACAATAACCCTATACTCTAGGTGAAATCAACTAATCTTTGACCACTTTAGTTCTTTAATTTTAACTTTGTTTCCCAAGTCCATTAAGATCTAACAAATATGAAATCAATGCAATGAACTTCTAACATCGTTTCCCAAGTCAATTAGAAGAAAACACATCAATAACAAATGATAAAAATTAATCAAATACCGAGGATAACAATAGATTGATAAAAAAATTCCAATTAACTCAAAATCATAATCTCTAAAGTAATATCCAACTACAATCAAAACATTAAGTACATCATTGTTCTAGAAAAGTTAACAAAGGATAAAAGATAAAACTTATAGACAAGTCCTTCTTCTTCTCTTGAAAACCTCCTTTGAACAATGCCCCTATGAGTGGTGATTTTGTCTTTGAAAAATAAGTAGCAAGCTTGAATACTTCAATTCACTCCTTTATCTTGTGTTTTTCTTGTTTAAATAGGCTTCCAAGAGGCTAAAATTCATTTCCTAAGAGTCTTGAGTCGAGTAGAGATTGAAAAATACCAAAACTCTTGAAAAATTACCAAATTCGTACATAATTAGAAAGCTTGCCGACATTATGCCAGCTCTATTTGGCACGGTTAGCTCTGGCCATGCTCGGGTTGACCCGGTTGTACTTTATTTTTTGAACGATGAAATCCCTATTTTTTCAAATCGGGGTCAGCGCAGGCTCCGTAGGTTACAGTCGGCATCGGCCGTGCTCTGACAATGACGGTTCGTTCGTTTTTTTGTCGTTTTCTGCAATAAAAATTCAAAACACCTTTCCAAGGGTAAAATATCAAATATGAAGAAATATGCCTAGTTATTACAACAAATGTATCACAAAATACCCTCAAATAACTAGAAAAATATAGATGAATTTTGCCCCTGTCACTAAGCATAACATGCCAAACATGAAATCATATCTCCAAACTCCAATTACCCAAACATGTACTCCGTAAATCATAAAAAATGAAGTTTAAGAAATAGTAAATAAATAACAATCATTAAATACTAACAAATAGTTTTTAAGAGTCCAAGAATTTAATTAATAGTAAATAAATGATGTTATTTGGTATATTGTAATATAAAACGATAGTATGGGTATTTATGGTGAATGGTTTACATTTTACTGTAATAGGCAATACAAAGTAGGTAATATGCTTTAGTATAAAGTAAATAACTGGTAAGTAATAAATAGTAAGTAATCAATTCATATTGAATATTACTAAATAGAAAATATTATTTGGTATTTAGACTTATTAAAAGAATAATATTAGCATTAATAATTATAAGATTGTTAAATAAGTATATACTAGCAATTCACTAGTAATAATTTCCAACAACAACAACTATTAATTAATGACAAATTTAGACAATAGCTAGTAGCTATACAGGAAAAAATAAGTAATAGTTTTAGTGATATAAAAATAGGCACTAAACAATAAATTTGAAAATAATAGTAAGTGTATTATATACTAGCAATTCACAAATAATAATTTCCAACAACAACAACTATTAATTAAGGACAAATTTGGATAACAACTAGTAGCTATACAAGAAAAAATAGGCAATAGTTTTAGTGATATAAAAATAGGTACTAAACAATAAATTTGAAAATAATATTAACTAATAAATAATAGACAATATATAATAGTAAATAAAAATGACTCTAATTAATAACATTTAATAGCTGACATTATATTAAATATTTATACTAGTTATAACAGAGAATAATCTAATAACTATTTTAGTAACAATATAATTAAATACAGTTAGATAACGGATACCAATTTTTCAATAATAATAGCCATCAGTAATTTCAATACATGGACTAATAATGATTAACAAAATGTTTCGCAATAAAACCCACTATAGTGCCAATATTATAATACCACACGACATATATATCATTTCTTCTATCATCACAAATATAGTATTCAGAAGACCTTTCTTCATCCCATCCTCTATCAACCTCAATAGATCATCACTAGAAAATAACATAATTTCCAGATATAAGTTAATGAAAAGGTGAAGCCAAAGTATCGGGGGTTACTTGTTTGATGTTTAGAAATTTTGAGAATATAGTTGCTAACAGGAGTCCTCGAGGATGGCTCGGTTCCAACTTTATTGATTTCTGGATTGAAGACTGGAAAACTGATAGTCTTGAGCATTGATTTAAAAGAATACCCTTCGTTCATTTTGAAGAAAAGTTTGAGATGGAGAGGGTTCATGAGTGTTTCTTAAGGATTTGAGTAACTAGAGAATAATAGGAAACAAGAGAGAATAGTTAGAGGGTGTTCTGCTCAGTTTTTTATTGAGTGACCGAATGACTAGAGAATTCACTGTTGTCAAGGGTCTCAACTACAAGTTTTGAAATTTAGAATTCTTAGAAGTATTTGGGTAGAGGAAAGAAAGTTGCTATCGAGTCTCTAAAGATTCAAGAGGAAGATAGTGGAGAATAAAATGGAGATGGAAAATGTGAAAGAAATGAGGTTTCAATTCTGGGGAATAATCAGAAGTTAGATGGTATGACTCTGTTGTTAGGATGTCTTCAAGAGCTGAATTGTTTGAGAGATTTTAGGAGGTTTTTCGGGAATTTTATTTTCAAATTCGAAGCATTTTGAATGGAGAATTTCCAGGAAAAAGTCTAGGTGCTTTAATGGCTTCTCAGTTACAATTGTAGAAGGAAGAAAAGAGAAAGATGAAGATGAAATCCTCTTCAATGAGTAGTCGGTCATAGCTTGGTTGAAGCCTACCTAAGGCTTCAAAGTTGTGGGTGCAAGAAGGTCCAGGGCTTGGACAATGAGGTCTAGGCTTGGAGTGGAAAAAGGGAGAAAATAAAGAGGTAGGTGGTGCAAGGCTGGTATAGGCAGTCCAAGGATTGGAGAGGGAAGAAGAAAGAAAAATGAGGGAAGTAGGTAGTCCAAGGCTTCTTGTAGGTGGTCTAAGGCTCCAAAAAACGTAGAGATTGTTCTTTTCTTATGCTGAAGCTTAGAGAGTCAGAGAAATGATAGGTAATTCGAATGAATCTCGGCAGAATTCTTCCTGGCTGTTTAAATGCAAAATAAAAAAGGGATTTGCAGAGATTAGTTGAGCGTTTTGAACTTTAAATTCCAAAGACTTTGAACTAAGAAATTTCAACTCGGTTCTAGGAATATCATAAATACTTCCATAGTGAACCTTAGCTTGCTTCAATAGAAAAGAGAAAAAAAGAGAAAGAATGTTTCTCAATAGATGATAGCTTATATGATCTGGGTACCAGAGAGGAAAGGGAAATGAAATTCATGTTTATAACTAATGTTGCTAGCTCCCTTTATTAGAAGAACCCAAAAATGGCAAGCTAATTGGAAACAAAGCTTTAAGCATTTTGTTTTTTTCTACTGGTCACATTGTTTTGGTAAACAAAAGTCAGTAAATCTGAAAGAAAGACAAAACGAGAAGTTGGAATTTCAAAATGATTAAAACATGAACATTTCAAAAAATGTAGGGAACTTTTAAATATACTTCTGGAAGATAGCATCTAGATAAAAATGAATAAGGTTTCAAAATTTTTGGTAAAGGTGGGATTCGAACTCAAGTTGTTAGCAAACAAACACTAAGCTCTAACCACCCAACTACAACAACTCTTGTTCATAAATTTCCCATCTTTTTTTCTAAATCAAAGCTAATCTCTCTATCCAGTTAACAAGCTCATAACCTAAAACCTACATAACTTTAATAAAATAAAAATTAAATTCCCAATCATCACTAACACTCAACAACATGATTAGGCAATGAAAATCATGTACAAGTTTATTTAAAATTCATATGCATATGCAATATGCCATACCATGCAAAATTCCTTCCCCTATTCTAATGGTGGTTTTTAGCGGTGTGTTACAATCAAACTATCCTAAAATAGAAAATCCATCAACTACCTAAAAAGAATTAAAATCAATTATATGAATAGGATAAAAATGATTGAATTAATAAAACTCAAGTATTTTGGAATATTGACAAACAGATCCCTGGTAATAGCGCCAAAAACTTATTGTGCAGTGCGGGTATAGTGCCTTGCTATGGTGGCATGTAAAATGAATCCAATGCTCAACCAAATTTTAAAATAAAATACTAACCTAACTCACATATACACACAAAATTGGTCAAGTACACCCCTTATGTCATATAGAATGTAGTTAGTAAATATCGAGGGTCCTAAGGAACGGTACGTCAACTACCCTTACTCCACCTAAATTCTATTATTCAATCGATCAAAATAAGAAGTGAAATAACTACTTATTACTAACTAAGGACAAAAGAGTACCACATAAAATACATCAATCCAATTTCCAGGTAAAGACCAAAAGATCACAAGACAAGATTTAATTAAGAAAACGAGATTGGCCATATAATTAAACAAGAATCCCCCCTCCCCCCAAGAATACTCAAATATAAACATCACTCAATCAATTGAAATCAAACTCAAGCATGGGGTAGATTTCTAAAATAAAGTAAAATTCACTCTCTCTCGAGTAATAAATCTCCTACCCTGGACCCAACCCATAGATATCTCTATCATACAAATCAAACCCAAGTATGCATCAACTCAAGAAAATATAATTATAAGCCAAAAAGTCCTAAAATTCCTATCTCTGTGTAATCCCAAAACTACATCTATCACCAAGTTCTAAATCCCAGAACCTTTCTCAAGTCCATCAAGGAAAAATGAATCTTTTGAATTAACAAAAAAGGGAACCCATCTCATGCATCCGTTCTCAAGTTCAATATAAGAGAATTACCTAATCAATTGATTCACCCAAGTGATAAATTAGTAAAAATAGACATTAATTAATCAAATAAATACCAATACAAGAGTAAATCAGGATATAACCCTTTAATTACAACTCAGATCAAATAAATCTAACATCCACAAAATCAAATCACAAAAACAAGAAAGGAAAAACTTATAGACAAGGCTTCTCTTCTACTTTGCAATCTTCTTTTTGGTTGCTCCATCATTTTCAAATCTTTTCTTGATCTTCTATTCTCGTATCTTCCTTGTGTTCCCAAAGGGTTCTTTAGATGATCTTCGTGGGTGGCTTTAGATTTTTAGAAAATGAGGTATTTTTAAGTTCTCCTTCGAATCCCTAAAATTCTGTACAATAAGGGATAATCTGTGATGCCGCATGGTGCCATGGAAGATGGCATGCACAATGTTGTGTATGCTTTAATCCTCTAATCTTAGTTCCAAACGATGTTGCGAGATTTACTATTGTCGTGTGCTGGAATACTCCACGGCAACATTAAGAGTGATAGGCATGGCACTTTGAAGCTCCAAATGTTCTACATTTTCTACATCCTGATGATGCAGGATGGTGTGTAAGGTGATGGGCACGGCATTGTCAACTCCCAAAATGTCGACTTCTGAAGTTTAGAAGCTGCACAGCAGTGTGCAAGGTGAGCCCAACGATGCCGTGTCTCTTCAATTTGGCTCTTTTTTCAATTTTTTTATCCTTGAATTCTTATTTAATCTCAACCTTTTTTACCTTACATAAAATACGAAGAAAATTAGGGGATTATGTAACAATCTAGAATGTATTTTAGAGACTTTAAAGCATAAATGACAAGTAAAATATGCATGTAATGAGCAATTATCATGCATTTCCACCATGTTGAAGATATTTGAATCTTTTCAAAAATTATTTTCACTTATGACTTGCAAAAGAACAATAGACACAATAAACATGGTGTTTCTTAGGCTTTTCTCTAAACCTTTTTAATTACCCTTCTTTTCAATGACCTAGATATCAGTGTAAAGTGGAACTTCATTCCTGTTGGACTCATAGTAGCCTAAGCCTATCTTATTATATGGTGACTTTCCAAATGATAGTACTTCTCCAGTTTTGCCTTTCTAGTGCTCAACCTTTTAATAGCCAATTCAATGTTTAACAATAATTGGTTCTTTGTTTGCAACTGTTGATCCTTGAGTTTCAACTCCATCTCCTTCTTATCAAGTTCACTCTTATACATGATCAATTTCTGATGTTGATCACTGAGTGTTTGACTGAACTCTTTAACCTGTTTCTTCAATTATGTAATTTGCTTCACACGTTCATGCCATTTTAAGTACAACATTTCACATTCATCTAATAGTGATTCAGTCATTTCTTCACCATCATTGTTAGACATGTCCTCTTTATTATCAATAACTTCTTCTTTAACAATTACATTAAATGCAATGTTGCCAGACTGACCAACGCCATCCCCTTCATTAGTATTTAATTCCTGTAGATAATCTTGAGAATCATCCTCATTATCACTCAAAGTGGTGTTGTAGGATCTATTCTTCAATTTGTTTCTCAGATTTCCACAATCAACATAAATATGTCCAATTCCATCATATACATTACACTTTGGTTCTTTTGGAGAATTCTTATTTTTTGTTAATTTTTGTTCAATGTATGCCTTTTTTGAAACTTCAAAATTCTTGTTGAAAGTTTTGCAAAATGGTTTATTCATTTTGTTACTCATTTTCAGTAATTTGTTGATCTTTCCTGTCAACAATCCTATATCTTCATTAGAAGTCTTATCTGATCCCTTTTTAACTGTGAGTGCAACTCTTTTTTCTCTGTATTTCGCTTGGGATTCAAATTCATCCAATAGGTTTGAAGAGAACCTATTTGAAAAACCTTAGAGGGGGGGGGAAGGGTGGGGGGTGAATAAGGTTTTTGACAAGCAAAAATAATTTTTTTTTTTAATTTGTCTAAAACGCTAGACAAAGATGATCACCAAGATGCTTGGACTGACTTTATAAATGCATAAAAAACTATCCAAGCACTAGTAGATGTATATGCAGATTTAGATGGTGAAAGGACATATAAAACAGTATATGAACAATTGAATAAAATGAAACAAGAGATGTATAGTGGTTCAATCAATAATGATCTACGTCCACTGTAATATCCCACCCAAAATTACCTTTGACCTACGGGGGAAAAGTCATGCATTGCATAGCATTTTGCATTTCAAGTGATATCCTAAAATTATTTTTGCATGGGTGCATGTGATTTTCAAGGTTGCTCTTGCATTAATTTATTTAATGAAAAATAGTTGTGTTGTTTGCATTATTTGAGAATCATTTAGGTAAAATTTAGTAGAGGAGATAGAGGGATGAGAAGTAGGGTGAAAGGAATTTCTTAGAAATATATTAATACCAGAGTTGATTTGGATTAATGGTTAGGGTTGGTCATTATCCCTTGGTGACTTGAGTTCAAATCTTACCTCTTGTGAATCTTAGCTTCCTTTTTGAATTCTTTTCCTAGAGATTCTTCATGCTTTGGCCGAAAACCCTAGGTACTTTTTTGGAATTTCATCCGCCATTCTCTTAGGAGATAAATCTCCATATTTATTTTCCAAACTTAAGGATTTTTTATAAGGATAAGGACTAATTTTATTCCAGCTTTTATCCTTTTTAATTTTTGGAAATCTTGGCTAGAACAATTAAATTCCAGCTTGTATTTAATTAATCAGATTTTATGTTAGCTAGCTTGAATTAAATCTCTTATTTTCCTAGCAAAATACTATGTTGATTTTGAAAATAAAACCCTAGCAAAAAATCTAGAAATTTTCCAGCTTTGTGCCGCCACCTTTGGAGCACTCCTAGCTCAACTCAAACTCTTCCAAAACTAGAGAATCTTATCCTAAATCCTCTTGCAAATTAGATCTTATTCTATTCCTAAACAAATCAGGTTGTTCTCCTTTTTTTTCTTGCAAATTTCAGTTAGCCTTGTGCATGCATATGTTGCACGAAAATCCTGCACTCCTAAGGGTATCCAAACTCTTTTAAACCTAGCCCAAATCATCTAAAATACCTCTCATCAATTCAGATTTATTTTAGCTACACAAACCAGATTTTTGTTCCCTCTTTTCTCCAAAATTTTGGCCAGCTTGTACCCAGAATTTTGGCCAGCTTGCACACACCATATCACATGAAAATCTGCACTCCAAAACATACCAAAACTCTTTGTTGATTTAGCCAAATTACAACTCCTAAAACTCCCAGTTTTCTTCTCAGATTTGCGTAAAAAACAACAGCCAAAATTAGTCCAGAATTTCTCTCTTTTGCTCACAGTTTTTGCACAGCAAAAACATCCACCTTGCACAAAAGTTTTGGTTGTCAAAATCTGTTCAAACTCTTTCATGTTTTCGTCAAAAACCTTAACACACACAATCCTTCCCTTGTGCACTATTTCGGCCAGCCTAGGAAAACAATTCCAAATTGTTTTTCTCCTCTTAACCTCTCTTAATTTTGGCCAGCAATCAGGTATAGCAAGCTGCCTGTTTTTCGCCATTGCTGCCAAGGAAGTTTAGAACCATTAGGAGTCCTTTCTAGCATCAACTTCTAAACTCTAAATCAAACTCTTCTAACCCTAAACCAAAGTAGCCGGCTATTCCTTCCTTGTTGTATGAAAATTCCAGCAAACTCTCCCCTGCAATTTTCAA
The DNA here is from genome assembly GCA_026120185.1 of Voacanga thouarsii. Classification (NCBI taxonomy): domain Eukaryota; kingdom Viridiplantae; phylum Streptophyta; class Magnoliopsida; order Gentianales; family Apocynaceae; genus Voacanga; species Voacanga thouarsii. The sequence continues at coordinate 2,127,852 of JANUWF010001569.1, forward strand.
AAAACACAAGAGCAATCACTAGGCAAAAATCAAACACACCTTAAGGTAAGAAAAAAATCCTCTCAACCTCTCAATTCCTTTCTTCCATTGATTCTTCTCTTTTTCTTCCCTTGAACCACGCCATATAAGGGCTGATCTCACATTTCTTGCTTAACTTTCGGTCAAGAGGAATAAAGAAGGCTGCTTTTCTCTTCTTCTCAAACGAACTCGGGAGGATCACCATAGGAGCATCGAGATCTTGTTAATCCGGTGGTTGAAAGGTAAAGAAATTCTTACCCTTGATGTCGAAGCTAAGGTTTAATGTGATTGATGATGTCTATGGAAGTATGATAGCATGATGAATGTGTTTAGTTGGGATAGATAAATATTTTGAGATGAGTATCGAATCAAGTATGTTCAATAGATAGTGATGCTATGTGTGATGTGATAATGATGGATGTGAATTGTGATGATTAAGTCAAGACCTTTTTGATATATTGTTCATATCTTTGATGGATATATGGTCATGGTGTATGTACTTTGAGGAATGGGTGATTTATTTGAAGTTAGATAATGGATCATGAGTTGTTATGGGAATAAATGAGTTTAAATGTATGCTTGAATTGATTGAGACTCTGATCATGATATTATGTGATTCCAGATCAGGAGGTTATTTGAAGGAAGCAAGCAGTTGATTTTTATCTTGTTTATCTGAGGCGTATCAAGTAAGTCCTTGCATAAAACTCTTTTGTTAAATGCTTGTAGTGGCAAGTCGAATGTTGTAAAGCTTTGTAAAGCTATTCTTGATCTATGATTATTTGGGATGTAAACGTGGATGTGTATTCTTGAAATGGTTTTGTCAAACTAACACCTTTATCAAGAACTATTCTTTCTCTTAAACATTTTAGAAAACTCTTTTTAAGAAAAACCACATTTTACAAAACCAAGGTATGGAATCATTGTGAATCAGGAATTGACGGATACATTCGTTGAGTACTTAATAAGGGTAGGCTAACAATACTAGTCTTGGAGGGCTTGAGTAAGTCTTTTGGCAGGCGGCCACCTCCAGAAGATAAGCTCTGCTTGAAAAGGCGACAGTATTGATTGGTCAGGCCGGTCCGAGCTAGCATTTTTACCTAGTAAGGTATTATTTTCTCGGCATGGACACTCGGATGGTTTTGTTAGGTGTAGAGATGGAGAGTATCTCACCCGGTGGGTCATACACCCACCCTTGATCAGAACGCCTAAAGTGTGGTAATCTGATTCTATCATGGTGCACAAAGTGTGGTGCCTTGACCATTCTCTTATCATGGGAGCCTAAAGTGTGGCGCCATGACTGTTTTTGTCGAGTGGATGATTTATTTTGTACAAAGTGTGACAATGAGAAAACTCCACTCCTTGCAAAGAGAAATTATTTATGACTTGCCAAATATTTCTGTAAATGTTTCAGTTATGCATACACGAACTGTTTAAAGTACTATGTGCACACGCAGGACTTACTGAGATGTTAATCTCACACTATTTTATATCAGGTTTTCAGGAGATTGATACTGCTGAGCTAGCGAGAGGGCTAGTAGTTGGAGTTTTGTTGCTTTATTTATGTTTTGAGAGACAGGTGTTCATTTATGTTCTTTTTCCGATGTATGCATATGTTTAAACTTTCGCAAGGTTGATTCGAATATAATAAGAGTTCCCTTTATTTATCTAAGTTTGACATTTTGAGTTCGACTTTATCTTATGTACCTCATTTTAAAGACCTCTTATCCTCAGGTCGGGGTGACATCCCTGCCCTTTTTAAGGTACGTAGTTGGGGGGTGTTATATCCACTACCTTAAGTCTAACACTTAAAGATTTTCAACCCTATTTCATTAACCTCACATAATGAAACAGTTGCACATACAAGAGAGGATCACCACACTAGGTTTTCCACAACCTCTCAGTTATGCATATACATCAAGGATCACCTCACTAGGTTTTACTCCACAACCTTGATACAACCACAAAACAAGGATCACCCCAATGGGTTTTACCACACAACCTTGAACATAAATCAACACAAGGCTCACCCATATGGGTTTTACACCACAACCTTGCACATACACAAAACAAGAATCACCCCAATGGGTTTTACCACACAACCTTGAACATACACAAAACAAGGCTCACCCCTATGCGTTTTACACTACAACCTTGCACTACAACAGAAATTTGAATATCAATAGAAAAGAGATAAGCTCACTTACTTGAGTAAATGTTCGCTCGGATACAAAGCACAAAATACTTTTATCTTTGATACAAAATGAACTCACTTTGAAGCTAGATAAAATGAGATTTTTGAAAATATTGAGCAATGGTGATTCTAAAATGAATGTTTCAAAAATCATGTCTAATCTTACTTTAAGGGCTATTTATAGAGCCAAAAAGTAGAGTGCCAACGGTTATAAAAAAATGGCTATAAATTTTCTGGTTAACTCATCTGAATTTTGGACTCGAGTTTTGGACGAAAATGCATCCAAAAGATAAGTCCAAAATGGCACATTCCTAACAGAAATTTTTTAACCCAGTTTACAGGATTTTGGATGAACTTTTTGAACTCAAACTGTTCCATCCAAACTTCTGTGAATTTCAAAAACTTTGAAAACATCTCTTTTGAAGCTTCAAGGTAAAGTTAAATGAATCAAAAGATAAGAAGACAAAAGAATTAATAAATATACCTCAATAACACTTCCTAGTTTATCATTCTTCATAAAGAGTTTCCTTGATATATAACTCCTCATTCTTTAATTTTCTCATTTTGATCTTCTAATCTTGAAATCAGCGATGAAGGAGTTGCCAACAATTCTTATCTGAAAACTTTGAAAAATAAAGGTCAAACATGTCCTATCAAAATAAATTGACAAGTTAGTCCATATCAACGTTTGTCATAAATCAAAACATAGAAGAAAGCTCTTAGGGCTAACAATCTCCCCCTTTTTGAGTGATGATAAACATGACACATTTGATATGTAATGAGATAACATGTTGAAAAAGGTGCAAATAAATGCAATCTCACTGTAGAGGTCTCGTAGAGATCTTATGATAAAAAAATTGTAAACATATCTCAATGATCCTATGGCCTTTCATATCTCTATATAAATATTCAGACTGATTTGATAGAGATAGCAAGTGATAAAATACTCCCCCTAAATATATGCTTATGTGAATATTTTAAACAAAAGAGGGATGAGCAGAAGTTACGATTTATTCATCCAAAAAGTATATCCAAAATATTTTTGGAAGAACGAGTGTTTTCAGAATTACATTTGGATAGGAATTTTGGATGTCCAAAATATTTTTTAATTCAGTAAAACTACTCATAAGAACATTTGTTTTGGATTCAAAATTTTCTGAGTCCAAAACTCCCCCTGACTCAATACACAAAAATCTTATCACAAAATTTAGTTTCAATCATCCAGCAATCTGTGTTTTTAAATAAAATTGAACATAACAAACATAGGGGTTTTTAGAAAATTTTGTGAACAGTGAATCAAAATATATCAGTGAATTTTATAACAACTCAAATTTGATTTCAATGCATAACCGTTCATACCAGAAATAGTTCATGCAATTCATAACAGTTTATGCAGTGACTTGAAATTCAGCAACTGTTCATCTTTCCACTAACAATTTCAATTTTCAAATTGGTTCCAATTATCATAGCAGTTCTTTCACAGATCCATCATTAGTCCAATTTCAAAACAGAAGTCATTCCCAAAATTCAGTTCATACATATAACATCAATCATGTAGAATCCATATCAGATTATTATGCAGAACCCATAACAACATGTAGATCGTCAGTCATATGCAGACCTAACATGCAGAGACTTAATATATTCTCATTATCAGTTAATGCATGCCGACAATTTCATACAATAGCATATATACAGACCATAATATTTTCAGACCAACATATTTCTTTCTTCCCAGTGAATGCAAACAATATCATGAATATTCACAGACCAACATTTTCACAACATTTTCTTTTTCTTTTTCCCCAATAATATTCACAGACAATTTCTTTTTCTTTTCTCCCCTATAATATTCACAGACAAACATTTTCATTTTCTTTCTCCCTCTTTGTCATCAATAAAAAAGAAGCATAGTAGAAGGAGAAGTAATATGCAATCAACAATCGTCAGATAGATAATAGGCATAATAGAGAAGTAAGCTTAAACTAGTATCAGAAATTATCCGAAGACATAATGTAAATGACTGAAAAAATAAAGTGTTCAACTTGCGCAGAAATAAAATTGTTCATTAACCAATCTTGTGCCCAATAATGATGTCTAGGAAATATTGATAGTTTTACCTTTTGATCCAGCACCCTTCTTGGAAAACTGACCAGCTATTCTGTTAGATTTTCTTTTCACAACAACGTATTTCTATCGTTTTCCAGAGGGTTTAGGCTTGGGAGAAGGTGGAGGAGTTTCTATCTTCTTTAAGGGAGATGGTGGAGAAGATGGTTTAGTAGAAGGTTCAGGAGAGGAATCTTTTTTGTCCACCGACAATTCAGACTTGTCCTCAGCCTTTTCATGATCAGAAGACTTAGCAGATTGCTCAATAACAAAAAGTCTATTTCCAAGACTCTTAATTTCTGAACTAAGAGATTCCAATTTCTCTACAAAGGAGCTAATTACACTCAGAATATTTTCAGACAAGCCGGAGTTGGAACAGTTCCTTTTGCAGATGATTCTGCCTGAAAGACCTCATCAATTTTTCTCTTTGTTCCTGACTTCCCTTCCTCCTTAGTCTTTATCAAGTTTTCCCTCTCTTTTCCAGCAGATTCTCTTAACAATTTTCATGAATTTTCCTCCCTTACATATCCCATCTTTTCAAAAGAATCAAAGCTGTAAACATTTATTTTGCTGGGATCACAGGGAACAGAATTTAAATCAACTTAAAAAAATTTAAAGACTTTTGTCAACAGATTTCCAAATGGAAGAGCTTTGCTTGAGGTGTTTCGAGACTGCAATATAAGCTTGGTTGCTAGAAACCCAAAATTTATTGACCTTTTTCTCAACCAAAGCCAACATTATCACCATTTGCAGAATGCTTATAGAAGTCTTATGGCCAGAACTAGGGACAATCATGGTTGACACCATGTGATGCAAGATTCTACCCATCCCATTCAGTCATTTAGAACTCCTATTTCTAGAATTCTCAAAACTTTTCCCTCCAGTGAACAGTTTTTCAAAATTTTTCAGATCAAAAATTTCTTTTCCCTCAGGAAATTTGTTCAGCTCAAAGTACTAAAAATCAGCATCTCTAACATCACAAATTCTGTTAAACAGCCTATGATCAAATTCTATTTCTTTGCCCTTTACTCTTGACACATACCATCTAATCATAAAACCTCCCTCAGTTTCTTCCAACTTTCCTTTTCTCAAGTTAGTATAAAATTCCCAGACCAGAGGAGTATATATTTTCTTATCAACTGACAACAAACTTCTCCACCCAATGTGATCAAACATATCCAGAATATTAGACAAATTTAGAAAGGCAGAATGGTGAACCCGTTAGCCAGAGATTACAGTTCGATTTCTTGAAACCCAATAATTGTATTCAGTTTCACACTTTGAATCAAGAAATCGGGGTACTTGATTTGTTGAACTTACTTGTTCTGAAGAAGATTCTGACGTATCGTTTTGGGAGGCAGAAAAGTGTGGTTGAGGAGAAGCTTCCTTCGCTTTCACCTTGGTTGAACCCGAAGTCATTTTCTTTTTCATATGAGATGATTTATGTCCCTTCTTTGGTTTTGCAATGGTAGATTTAGGTTTTTCCATTGAAAGATTGAAGCTTTTTCGGGGCTTTTTAGTTTTTGAAGAAGAAGAGTACAGAGGATTTTTGGAAGAAGAACGGTTTCAAGGGTTTCGAATGAGAGAAAACCAGATAGCTTTAAATGTCTAGGATAGTGTGAAGGTAAAGTGCCTTGAAAACATATGTTTTTCTGAGGAGTTTTGAAAAATACGCAAACCAATTTTTTTGAAACTCGAAATTTGGAATAAGAGAATATTAAAGATTGATTTTGGAACAAGACCTGATCTAAAATCAACATCCAAAAGAGTGTTTTCCCGAATGCATTTTGGATGTAGGAATTGGATTCTAACACTGCGTCCAAAACAAGGACGAGGTATTCTGGATGTAGAATTTTGTTTCCAAAATATTTTTCTTCACAAATCCTGCATAAAGAAGACTTATGCCACATGGTTAGTTATCAAATTCTTGTAATTCCTAAACTCTTCTCAAGTTATTAAATCTATTCTCAGCTAGAGGTTTAGTGAAGATATTTGCAAATTGTTCATCCGTTGAAATATATTCAACACACATATCTCCTTTGAGTACATGGTCTCGGATGAAGTGGTGTTTAACTTCAATGTGCTTTGTCCTCGAATGCTGCACTGGATTTTTTGTTAGATTGATAGCACTTGTATTATCACACAATATAGGTACAATTAAATTTTAGATTAAAATCTAACAACCATAAAATTTAAGCACAATAACTCCCGGCTGTAATATATCCAGCCTCAATAGTGGATAAGGACACACAAGTCTGCTTTTTACTGTGCCATGACACAAGAGAGTGTCCAAGAAATTGAGAATGGCCACTAGTACTTTTTCTTTCAACTTTACACCCTGCATAATCTGCATCAGTATAACCTATGAGATCAAAAGTATTAATACGTGGATACCATAATCCATAATCATATGTACTAATCAAATATCGAAGTATGCGTTTAACTGCACATAAATGAGATTCCTTCGGACAGGATTGAAATCGAGCACAAAGACATACTGAAAACATGATATCTAGTCGACTAGCAGTAAGATATAGTAGACTTCTAATCATACCTATATATTTCCGTCCATCTACCTTCTTACATTTTTCATCTTGGTCAAGTTTTATGGATGTACTCATAGGTGTGCTGATTTCTTTTGCTCCATTCATTCCAAACCTTTTGAGCAACTCTTTGGCATACTTAGCTTGGTTTATGAAGATTCCGTCCTTGGTTTACTTAATTTGCATTCTGAGAAAGAAGTTCAATTCTCCCATCATACTCATTTCAAATTCTTTCTGCATAGTCTTAGCAAACATCTTACACAAAGAGTCGTTAGTAGTGCCAAAGATAATATCATCAACAAAGATTTGGACAATCAGTAAGTCACCAGAAATATCAGATTTAATGAATAAGGTATTATCAATTAAGCCTCTAGAAAATCCTTTTGAGATTAGAAAACCACTAAGTCTTTCATACCAAACTCTTGGAGCTTGCTTTAATCCATAGAGAGCTTTAGAAAGTTTGAAAACATGATTTGGAAAAAGCTCATGAGTAAAACCAAGTGGCTGTTCAACGTACACTTCTTCTTCAATAAAGCCATTTAGAAAGGTACTTTTGACATCCATTTGATAGAGTATGAAATTTTTTAAAGAATGCAAAGGCAAGTAACATTCGAAGTGATTCTAGTCTAGCAATAGGAGCGAATGTTTCATCATAGTTAATGCCTTCTTCTTGATTAAATCCTTGAGCCACCAATCTAGTCTTGTTTCTAATTACAGCCCTATTTTCATCAAGTTTATTTCTAAAAACCCATTTTATTTCAATAACAGGATGATCATGCGATCTAGGAACAAGTTTCCAAACCTGATTTCTTTCGAATTGATTTAACTCTTCTTGCATGGCAATAATCCAAAATTCATCATGCAATGCAATATCAATGCTGCTAGGTTCAATATTTGAAAGAAGAGCAAAGTTGTCGATAAAATACCGTCGAGTTTTAACTCCTTAGTTTAGATCTCCAATAATCTGTTCTTTTAGGTAACTTGTTTTGTATTTCCAATCCTTCGACAATTGATGATTTGCAAAATCTTCAGTTTGTTCTTTCTCTTGTTCATTTTGCAATTCTTCAATCTCTTCTTCTTTTGCATTAGTATCTAATGGTAGAGCTTTAATATGATCTAACTTAACTTCATTTGAATTCCCTACATCATCGTCATCTCTCTTTGAAGTATAAATGTTAGATTCATCAAACACAACATGTACAGATTCTTCCACACACAGAGTTCTTTTGTTGTATACTCTATAAGCTTTCTTGTTGGAAGAATATTCAAGAAATATGGCCTCATCAGACTTACTATCAAATTTTCCAAGATTAGCTCTTGTATTTAGAATAAAACATTTATATCCAAAAATTTTAAAATAAGAGATAGAAGGAGTTTTATCAAACATAAGTTCAAACGAAATTTTTCTCAAAAATGGTCTTAACATAACTTGGTTTATTGTATAGCATGTTATGTTAACAGCTTCCGCCCAAAAGTATTTTGGAAGAGCATTTTCACAAAGCATTGATTTAGCCATTTCTTGCAAGGTCCAATTTTTCCTTTCAGCAACACCATTTTGTTGAGGAGTTTTAGCTGCTGAAAATTATGAAAGACTCCATTTTCATCATAAAAGTGAGTAAATTCACTGTTACAAAATTCTTTGCCATTGTCACTTCTAATAGAAATTAGTTTGCATCCAATCGAGTTTTAGACGCACTTTATCAGTTTTGAAAATTCATAAAATGCTTTATCATTTTGTTCAAGAAATAAGGTTTAGGTAAATCTAGAGAAATCATCAACAATTACATGTGCATATTTTTTACCTCCAAGACTAGCAGTCCTCATGGGTCCAAACAAATTCATATGAACTAATTCAAGTGGTTTTGAGGTAGAAATCATTTTCTTTGGTTTAAAAGAGGTTTTAATTTGCTTCCCAAATTGACATGCATAACAGATTTTATGTTTATTAAATTTCATTTTTGGAAGCCCCCTAACAAATTCTTTTGAGGACAGTTTGTTTAACAAATCAAAGGATACATGACCTAATCTTTTATGCCAAAGATAACCATAATTGTCATGAACTGATAGGCATCTAATTCCATTAGCTACAACGTCATTAATATAAAAAACATATACATTTCCCATGCATTTAGCAGCAAAGATAATTTCGAGATTTCCACTGTCAAGTATAAAGCAAGAATCTTTTTCAAAAATGACTTTGCAACTATTGTCACAAAGTTAGCTAATGCTGAGCAGGTTATATTTCAAATCATCAATAAGTAAGGCTTGCTTTATAAACGTTAAGGAACCTTTACCAATATTACCAATGCCAAGAATCTTCCCTTTCTTCTTGTCTCCAAACGTAACAAATCCTTCATTTGCGGTCTGAATATCTTCTAACAAAGCTGCATTTCCAGTCATGTGTCTTGAACAACCGCTGTCCAAGAACCACTTGGTGAAGCTTAAAGACTGTGCCTATATATGAGAAGAAGAGATGATTTTTGGTACTCATACTTTCTTGGGTCCATGAAGGTTAGTAACATTTTCTTTGATTTTTCAGAAAGTAACTTTACCGGTTTCAACTTTTCTCTTGATAAAACATCTCGAAACAATATGTCCAGGTTTTTCATAATACGTGCATGACTTGTAAGTGCTGTGAAAAGAAGTAGGTTTGACAAATTGAAACTTATTCTTTTTGTAGTAATTATTATGTTCATATCCTAAGCCACTTTGATTTCCCGCTAAAATAAATCTAGGCTTGCAAATTTTGTCTTTATCCTCATGTTTATATCCTAAACCACTTCGATTTCCAGCATAAACAAATTTGGGCTTCCAAATTTTGTCTTTATCCTCATATTTATATCTTGAGCCACTTCGATTACCAAAATTATGTTGAGTTTCGAGTAGTTTTTCCAAATTGTTTTTACCATTTGTGAATCTCTCAATACAATTGGTAAGATCATTTACTCTAATTTTTATACCATCAAAGGTGCTAACCATGCATTCAAGAGTTTGAATTTTATCACACAGGTTTCTATTTTCTAGAGATGTATGATGCAAAGCGGTCATGATCACATCTTTTTCAATTATAGCACATATATATGTTTCAAAAGACATTTTTGTAGTCATTCAACAAGGCTTCATTTTCTTTCGTCAGACTATTAACCTTCAACTTTAAATCTTTATTTTTTCTGGACAGTTTTTTTAATTCATAAAACATATCACATAACAACTCATTAGGATCAACATGCTTTTCAGTCATAGATATATGCGAATTAGACATGCAGTCTGATGTTGAAAGGTTTACCTCATTTTCCAAAGCCATGAAGCAAATGTTGGCAGTTTCTTCCTCAGATTCCTCATCTTTAGACTCATTTTCATTTAAGTCCTAAGCTCCCATCAATCCTTTACCTTTCTTGACTTTCAGATCTTTCTTCTTCTTAGACGTTTTTCCTTTCTTGCCTTTTGCAACCGGACAGTCTGCAATGAAGTGATCCGTGCTTTCACATTCAAAGCATTGAGGTTTGAATCCGGAGGTTTGTCCTTTCTTTCTTATAAGCTTCCTTCCTCATTTGTAGTTTCCTTTATTGAACATCCTTCTGAATTTCTTTGCTATCATTGCCAAGTCATCACTGTCCATTTCCATGCCTTCACTGTTTTCCGAAAGACTTGTTTCTCTATCTTCATTTTCAGCCTTTAGCGCAATCCCTTTCTGCCTCTATCATGATCATCAAATTTATGAAATCTTTTAAGCTTCATCTTATGAGTTAAAAGAGATCCGATCAACTCTTCAGTAGGTAGGGATTTTAAATCCTTGGATTCTTCTACAGCAAGAGTTTTAGGCTGCCAGCTATTTGGTAAAGCATCAAGAATTTTTCTATTTTGTTCCCCAAGGCAATAAACCTTTCCATAAGCTTTCAGACCATTTGAGATATTAGTAAATCTTGTGAATAAGTCAGTGATGCTTTCATTTGGCTTCATAGTAAATAATTCATAATCATGAATAAGAAGCCCTAGTTTTGATTCTATGACTTGGTTAGTCCCCCCATGGGTGACTTCAAGTAATCTCCACATATCATGGGCTGAATCACAACCACTAATACGGTTGTATTCAGTCGCATCTAGTGCACAATACAAGATGTTCATAGCTTGAAAATTTAGAGTCATTTTTGCATTGTCTTCTACACTATACTCATCATTCTGTTTAGGTATTTTTATGACATCAATCATCTTTGATGGAATAAAATGACCATTCTCTATTTAACTCCATAACTCGAAGTTAATAGAACACACATAAATTTTCATTCTATTTTTCCAGAAAGGATAGTTGCTTCCATTAAACAAGGGAGGATGATTTGTTGAAGACCCTTCAACATATGGAAGAGAAGATGAGCTTGCCATTAAGATCTTTTCTACAAGGTTGTTAGACCAAGAGTATGTAGACCTCTCTCTGATACCAAATGAAAAACCTTAGAGGGGGGAGTGAATAAGGTTTTTGGCAAGCAAAAATAATTTTTTTTTATTTGTCTAAAACGCTGAACAAGGATGATCACCAATATGCTTGGACTGACTTTATAGATACATAAAAGGCTGTCCAAGCACTCGTAGATGTATATGCAGATTTAGACAACAAAAGGACATATAAAATAATACATGAACAACTAAATAAAATGAGACAAGAGATGTATAGTGGTTCGATCAACAATTAACTACGTCAACTACCTTAAGCCTCATACTTAAAGATTTTCAATCCTATTTCATTAACCTCACTTAATGAAATAGTTTCACATACAAGAGAGGATCACCACACTAGGTTTTTCACAACCTCTCAGTTACGCATACACATCAAGGATCATCTCACTAGGTTTTACTCCACAACCTTGATACAACCACAAAACATGGATCACCCCAATAGGTTTTACCACACAATTTTGACACATAAATCAACACAAGGCTCACCCCTATGGGTTTTACACCGCAACCTTGCACATACACAAAACAAGGATCACCCCAATGAGTTTTACCACACAACCTTGAATATACACAAAACAAGGCTCACCCTTATAGTCTTTACACCACAACCTTGTACTACAACAGAGATTTGAATATCAATAGAAAAGAGATAAGCTCACTTACTTGAGCAGATGTTCTCTCAGATACAAAGCATAAAATACTTTTATCTTTGATACAAAATGAACTCACTTTGAAGCTAGATAAAAGGAGATTTTTGAAAATATTGAGCAATGGTGTTTCTAAGCTAAATGTTTCAAAAATCATATGTCTAATCTTACTTTAAGGGCTATTTATAGAGCCAAAAAGTGAAGTGCCAACGGTCATAAAAAAATGGCTATAAATTTTCTGTTTAAACTCATCCGAGTTTTGAACGAAGATGCATCCAAAAGATAAATCCAAAATGGCACATTCCTAATAGAAATTTTTTAACCTAGTTTACAGGATTTTGGATGAACCTTTTGGACTCAAACCGTTCCATCCAAACTTCTATGAATTTCAAAAGCTTTGAAAACATCTCATTTGAAGCTTCAAGATAAAGTTAAATGAATCAAAAGATAAGAAGACATAGGAATTAATAAATATACCTCAATAACACTTCCTAGTCTTGTTGGAATGTATACCCTCTTAGACTAGGTTTCCGATATAAATATCGAATATTTTAATAAAAGAATTTATTTTTTAAAAATCGTTTGTGAAATTAATTTTCTTTACTTGTGCACAATTTCATTTGGAAAAGACTCATTATGTTTAAATAAGTGATCCATGTGCATGGAGGTCTTTCACAGTAAAGTATGGATCATGGGTTATTTAAACACATAAACTTTTGTTCTTAACCGATTGATGAGAATGGGAATCTCATCATATTTAGATTATTATGTTATAAATTCCAAATGGGGAATGGCTTCCCTTTAGCCAATGAGTAGTCTACTCACTTCATGACATAAGCGTATTTCGAATACGTAGAACAGGACCAGTAGTAGTGGTTTCTAAAAGTACTATATGGTAGAAACCAAAACTACTACCGCTACAGCGTGAACTAGTACTCTATGACTTGAGTATGAGTTGGTAGTCTGGCGAAGCTGGAAGCATATACTTTGATATGCTATAGTTGAGGTTCTATCGTAGGGCCAATATACTTGCATGTTGGGTATGTGTAACTAGTTAGTTAAGACAGACGTATACAAGATAATTTCTATACTACATCGCCCCCTGTGGTTGTCCGAATGATCTAAATATCTAGGGCCCTGAGAAACATAACTTGGATGTTTGCTTTAGGGTAGCTCCCTTGGAAAGCGGAAACACTTCAGAAAGTCGTGGATCATTGGACTAGAAGCCTAAGGATGGTAGATGTCATTTAGAGGGGTGTTAGTACACTTCTTCCTCTCTAAATGTACGACGATGTGTAGAGGGGTATTTTAGTCATTTTACCTGTAGGTCGAAGACTTTGTTAATGTAACATTGTCCTTAGGGTCAATATTTTCTTATAGTGATATTAGAAAATATTTAAAATGCAAAATATATATATTTATATAGTAGGGGTATTTTGGTCATTTTAGTAGCCAAGGCGATGTGTCTTTTTGGTCCTCAAAATAGCCCATAAGTCCTAATTAATTTTTGGGTTGAGAAATTGATTTCAGTTGAGAGGGTTTTATTTTATTCAGAAAGTCTAATTTATTTTAGACTGGAATAAAATAAATTGAGAGAAATTTATTATCTGGTTTAATTGGTTAATTAATTATTCATGGCCTTGGTCCAGTTTGAATAATTAGAAAATTAATCGGGAATTAAATTAGAGAAAAATAATTAATACTTAATTATTTAATAGGTTATGTATTTAATTAATCCCAAGAAATAAATAATTAAAATTTAATTATTTTTGGTTCATTTGGGTTCATTAATTATTTATTGGGCTATTTATTTAATCCCAAGAAAAATAATTAATGTTTATTATTTTAGGCTTTTTGGGTCCAAGAAAAATAATAAATATTATTTTGGCACAATAGCCTGAACCATAGGATTTTTCTGGACACAGTTCAGAAGAGTTTAAGGTGAAGCTAAAATTTATTTTGTTAATAATATTTGGGTATTTGAAATATTAAATCCCGAGAATATTATTTTTATCAAAATAATTATTTTTGATTTCATGACTCTTGGCTTTCTGTGTGGAAAAATAAAATAAAATTTGAAAAAAAAAACCCTCCCCGAGTCTCTTGGCTCTCTGTCTCTCGTGGCTTTTCTGTTAACTGGCTTTTGGTTTTTTGATACCATAAGAAGCCAGCAAAGCCAACGATGGAAGGTGGAGTCTGTGGCTTTTCTCATCCCAATTGTGTGTTCACCAACAAGAGTTAGGTAGGGTATATTCTGTGAACTAAAAAGCTTGGCATTCATTGCACCGGAGGAGAATACCGGAACCGGAGCTTCAACCCGTGGGAGAAGAAGGAAGCTGTTTTTGGTGATTCAATTCACTCAACCATATTCTTCAAGGTTTAAGGCTCCAAGAGGTATGGTTTTAATCCCTCCATGCTGCTGCCATGCTCTGTTTCTATTTTCTTATCTCCATTTTTGTTCCGTAAGCATGCTCTCTGTTTACTGTCAATTCCTTCAAGTCTATCATTCTTCATAAAGAGCTTCCTTGATATATAATTCCTCATTTTTTAATTTTCTCATTTTGATCTTCTAATCTTAAAATCAGTGATGAAGGAGTTGCCAACAATTCTTATCTGAAGACTTTGAAGAATAAAGGTCAAACATGTCCTATCAAAATAAATTGACAAGTTAGTCCATATCAACGTTTGTCATAAATCAAACATAGAAGAAAGCCCTTAGGGCTAACACTATTAACTCATCCAAGTGCATTGTTAACACATCCTAGAATTCTTTAATGGCTGCTACTTTTGGTGGAAATCTTGAAAGTGATAATCTCAACATCTTCTAAACCAGTCTTTTTTCTGAATAGACAATACCAAGATGATATCCCTAATTTGCACTGTCTCTAAGCTTATTTCCAAACATGGCTATTGTTTCATGTTCTCCCATATATAACTTCTCAAACTGAATTGTCAGTAGCTGCCTTTTTTTATCTCCAAATACTATTAGTTTTTCCAAATATTATTTGTAGTTTGTCCCATGCTTCCTTAGCAAATTCACAAGTAGAGATTACCTTGTATTATTCTTGTCCAACTGTAGTAAAGATAGTATTTAGGGCCTTAGCATTAGCATTTGCAAGTTGACATTCCTCACTTGTCCATTCTGAGATTGGTTTATCCTTGGATGTTCCAGCACTAGTATCTACCTTTGTTGGTAGTTTCTATTCAACTTTAATAGCCTTCCATGTAGCAATATCTTAATTTAGAATAAATATTTTCATCCTATGGTCTTCCAATATGCATAATTTGTGCTTTTCAACAATTGTGGTCTTGTGACGGGGTTTCATTCATCTACTGGTCCAAACATAATTTCCAAACTAACTGCTAAGATCCCGCCTACTAAATTAATAGCAACTTCAACACAGTGAACCATTCTGATACCATTTGCTAGGTTTGGCTTGTTAATCTCCTATAGTTTTGTTAAACTTCATGTTAAGGTTATATCAACTTGACAGATAATAATATAAAGAGTCTAACAAACACAATAAATTGGTAACATAGTTCGGCTAACAAGCCTACGCCTGCGAGTCCTAGACTAGTAAAGAAATTCAATAAAACTTTTAATTAAATTACAAGGATTATACTTATCACAAGCATCAAGTAGTCCCTACTAGACTTTAATAGAACACAGCACAATGTACTTTCTATCAAACTTGCAAAAGACCATTGTTAAACTTAGCCCAGCATGACTGATCATTTATCAATGATTGTTGATCCAACTTCTGTATAGAGAATATGAAAGAAAGCTACCTGCGTTGGTTTAGACATGTAAAAAGAAGACTGATGGATGCTCCTGTTAGGAGGATTAAGGGAGGGAGGTAGGATAGCTTAGACAGAGGAAGATGCAGGCTTAAAATAATATGGATAGAGATGATTAAGAGAGATATGTCTTTATTAGATTTGGATGAGAATATAATGGTTGACAGAAAAAAGTAGAGAGAGAGGATTCATGTGAATTACCACACATTGCCTGACATTAGTTCATGTAGTCGACCCCAAGTTTCTTGGGATTAAGACTTAGTTTTTTGTTGTTGTTATTGTTGATCTAACTCCACGAGTCTTCTTTCGACAGAAACCTTTAAACATTGAAAGGCACTAGCTTCACCGAATCATTTTATTCAAGTCTAACCCAATAAAAAATTATAAATATATGCAAATGAACTTAAGTCACTGTTGCAACGAATTAATTAATCCTTCACCCATATCAATGAGTGTTTCAACAGTCTATACTCAGGATATTCTAAAGAAGCTTTTTCTCACACAAACTTTACAATAATTTAGTGAATAAATCACTCTAATTTCTTTGTTGTTCTACGTGTCTATCTTTCTTTGAGTTTACTGAATATTTATATATTACACAGAGATCTGCAGTTTGCCTAGACTAGGAAACTGCTTAACTAATCCACATGGTTTCATAGTTTAACTACATCACAGATTCGTTTCCTAATAGTTCTAAAAAATTTGCGAGGGTTGCTGGTTGTTGCCTGGAAGTAATGCACCGTGTCGGTCCCCGGATACGGTGTCAAATACACAAGGGTGTAGGGTAAAAAAGGACAGTCCATAATGATAGGATCCGTCTAGCTTCATGAATATAGGATCTTTGACCGATAGATTGACAGAATTAGTTGAGATTATATAGAAAATATATATTAGCATTTTGTGTCTTCAGAAAACAAAATGGGTAGGTCAGAAGGCGATAGTAGTAGTGCCTTGGGGTTGTACGCTTTGGTATTTAGGTAGAGTTAGGAATAGAAATGGAGTCGGGATTATTATTAACCATAAGTTTATTGATGATGTAGTTGAAGTACAGAGGAAGAATGATAGGTTTTTGAGCATCAAGATTATGATTAGTGGCGAGATTACTATTGTTATTAGTGCGTATACGCCACAAGTGGGACTTAATGATTCGGTTAGATAACAGTTTTGGAATAATTTAAATGAGATTGTACAGAGTGTACCGTGTGCAGAGAAGCTTTTCATTGGTGGTGATCTAAACGGATATGTGGGTATTAAACATAGCGGTTTTGAGAGTGTTCATGGACGTTAGGGTTTCAGAATTAGAAATGAACCAGGAACTACTATTCTTGACTTTTCCTTAGCCTATAATTTGATTATAGCAAACACCTGATTTAAGAAGAGAGACTCTCACCTAATGACTTTTAGAAGTGGGTTAAATGTCAGTCAGATAGACTTTTTTATTATAAGGTGTAGGTTTTGTAGTAGTTGTATAGTTTGTAAAGTTATTCCAGCTGATAGTGTATTTACGCAACACAAGTTGTTAGTGGGTATTAAACATAGCGGTTTTGAGAGTGTTCATGGACGTTAGGGTTTCAGAATTAGAAATGAACCAGGAACTACTATTCTTGACTTTTCCTTAGCCTATAATTTGATTATAGCAAACACCTGATTTAAGAAGAGAGACTCTCACCTAATGACTTTTAGAAGTGGGTTAAATGTCAGTCAGATAGACTTTTTTATTATAAGGTGTAGGTTTTGTAGTAGTTGTATAGTTTGTAAAGTTATTCCAGCTGATAGTGTATTTACGCAACACAAGTTGTTAGTCCTCAATTTTAATTTTAGGAAAAATGGTAAGCAACGGAGTCTTCGAGTTGACCTTAGGATCAAGTGGTGGAAGCTACAGGGAGATGAAAGAACAGCATTTGACGATAATGTAGTTTAGGCAGATGACTGGTCTTCTAATATGGATTCGGATCCAAATACTATGTGGTAAAAGATGGCTCAATGTATTAGGACAATAGCTAAGGAAGTGCTTGGTGAATCTAAAGAAAAAATACCACTAAACACTGACGTGTTATGGTGGAACAACGAAGTGAAAGAAGCCGTAAGGAGTAAAAGAGAGTGCTATAGAAATATAGGGAACAATGCAGGAATGATGAGAATTTTGAGAAATACAAGGTCACAAGAAGAAAAGCAAAAGAAGCTGTTAGAAAAGCAAGATCCACAATTTACAAGGATTTATATAAAAAGCTGGATACTAAAGATGGGGAAAAGAATATATATAGACTGGCGCATTTTAGGAAGAAGAAGACTAGAGATATCGGTGTGGTGAAATATGTGAAGGATGACAACCATAGAGTTTTGGTTGAAAACGAAGAAATCAAGGAGAGATGAAGGTCCTATTTTGATATGTTATTTAACGGGAATTAAGTTCCAGTTCTGAGTGTGGGTAACCTTTCGATTTCAAACGAAGAGGTTAACCGTGTATGTATTCATCATATTTAGAAGCATGAAGTTCAAGAGGCCCTTAAAAGGATGAGACCAAAAAAGGCAGTGGTACCAAATGGCATATCAATTGAGGTTTGGAAATGTTTAGAAGAGATAGGTATTGCGTGGTTAACAAGTCTGTTAAACAAAATATATAGAGTTAATAAGATGCCTACAGAATAGAGGGAGAGTATTCTGATTCCTCTGTACAATAATAAATGGGATGTTCAAGATTGTGCCAATTACCGTGGGATTAAACTCATGAGTAATACCATGAAGTTTTGGGAGAGAGTGATTGAATAGAGGTTAATAGGCATTGTACAGATTTCAGATAATCAATTTAGTTTTATGCCTAGGCGTTCCACTACAGAGGCAATTCATTCATTACGGCAGATAATTGAATATTATAGGGAAAAAAAGAAAGATTTACATATGGTATATATTAACATGGAGAAAGCTTATGACAAGGTGCCTAGAGAAGTAGTTTGGTGGGTGCTGGCCAAGAAAGATGTATCGCTAAAGTATATTATTCTCATTAAAGATATGTATGAGAGAGTATATACAAGTGTAAAGAGTTGCGCCGAAGTGACTGTAGAATTTTCTATTACTATGGGGTGCATCAAGGATCAGTGCTTAGTCATTTCCTCTTTGCGGTCATTATGGACGAGTTGACTTGTACTATACAAGAGGTAGTGCCATGGTGTATGTTGTTTGCTGATGATATTGTGTTGATTAATGAGACTAGAGTACGTGTAAATGCTAAATTGGAGTTATGGCGACAGACATTGGAATCCAAAGGCTTCAGAATTGGTAGGAGTAAAACAGAGTATATAAAATGTAGTAGTAGCATAAATATAGTTTAGAGTGTAACTTTGGATAGTAGAGATATACCGGTAAGTGATTGCTTCCGATATTTAGGATCTATTATTCAGAAAGACAGAGAGCTCGATGGCGACATTGCACACCGAGTTATGGCAAGTTGTTGAAACAGAAGAGTGCAACTACTATTCTATATGATCGTAATATACCATTAAGCCTAAATGAAAAGTTCTATAAAATAACCGTAAGACTTACTTTGTTATATGGCACGAAATGTTAGGCAATTAAAAGGTATCATATTCACAAAATGAAAATAGCTGAGATGCGTATGTTACGGTGGATATATGGGTATGCTAGAAATGATAGAGTCAGAAATAAGACCATTAGGGAAAATGTAGGAATGGCATCTATTAAGGAGAAGATGAGAAAAAGCCGCTTGTGCTAGTTTGGACATATACAGAGAATACTGAAGGATGCTCCTATTAGGAGGATTGAGAGAGGGAGGCAGGATAGGCTAGACAGAGGTAGAGACGGGCCTAAAATAACATAAATAGAGATTATTAGGAGAGATATGTCTTTGTTAGATTTGGATGAAAGTATGACGGTCGACAAAAGGAAGTGGAGAGAGAAGATTCATGTTGATAACCACATGTAGCCTGGTATTGTTCATATAGCCTACCCCAAGTTTTTTTAGACTAAGGCTTAGTTTGTTGCTATTGTTGTTGTTATTGTTGTTGTTGTTGTTGTACATATCTAAATCTAGGTATATTCTTTATAATACTGTAATATTTATGTGAAACTTCATCTAAAACCAACCCTAGAGTAAGGGGTCAGGATGCATATCATATTTTCTTGCATGCATAAATATATTTTTGAATGATTTTATGTGCTTTAGAATTGTGATTTATAGTCTAGAAGGCTTAATTGTGCTTATTGAGTAGGAAGGGCAAAATTGTAATTTTACTTGAAGTGAAAATAGGGAGATAACTTGAGGATTAAATAGGAAGAATATTTAGGAGAGAAAATAAGAACAATAGTTGTTGTGGTTTAGTGGTTAGAGTTTTGGAACTAATCCTTAAGGTCTTAAGTTCAAATACCATCATTTAAGTTTTAGCATGATTAATTTTATTTTGTGTAGGGTGGAATATTTTCGGCCCTTGCATGCCATAAGAAGAAGTAGGAGTGTTGTCCTATGGGAGACATGAAGGGAATGTCTTAATCATACTCTTGTGCCGTACAAAAATTCTTAAGGGATTCATGCCCTTTTTGTTCCCTAACTTACCTTAAATTTTTCATCAATTAAGATTGTTCAATTATCCAAATCCATATCTTAATTCTAGAAAATTTCAACAAGGTTCTTTGATCTTGGAGTTTCAAAAATGCCTCTTTGAGGATAGAATTTTGACTGAAAATGGGGAAGGAGTCAAGGAAGGTTCCCAAATGAATTAATCTATATGGTTGAACCTTCAAACTCCACTCTGTAAGTGTTCATCTTCTTCATGTAGCAATTTGGAAATTTTCTAGCTTCTTGGTCAATCCAATTTTTGAAAACTTCAACCATTTTTCTCACTCAAATGCTGCCAGAAAAATAGCCAATTCGTTCAGCTTGAAGACTGAAACCTTTGGCTAAAAATCAGACTGCACAAAGCTGTGCAAACTAGGAAAAAAATCCTGGACAGTTCCATAACTTAGCAGTCCAAAAACCAAGCTGTTTCTTCTAGCCTTCAAACTAGTAATTTATCTCGGTCTTTCCTCCACAAAGAAGGCTGGAAACCAGCCTTAAAGGACCCCCAATACCCTTTAAAACCTTCTGCAAATTGGCTAGAACTTTGCAGAAAAATCTGCACAAAAATTCCAACAAACCATTCGAATGAACAACCAGAAATTCCAGCCTTGCTCACTCTTCAACCTTGTCCGAAATACCACTTCAACTTTCTGTGAAAATAACCTTAGTCAGCCATGAACTAAACTTCATCGCTCTCCTCCTTTGGTCTGCACGAAAGAGCCCCATAGCCACTCCTTAAATCACTTCTTCAATCACTACAATAAAACTTCCAATTAGAATTCAAAATTTCAGCAAATTGCTCCATGAAAACTTCCATGAATTGAGCTTCAAACAACCAGAAGTTTTCCCCACCATTGCACTCCACAATTCAGCCACCCCATAGCTCCTTCAAACCTCATTCATCTCAGCAAAACCTTAGCAAATTCCAGTCAGCCATAGCAGCTCCAAGAACCTTCATCAACCAAGCCATTCTTACCATATCATCTACCTTAATTCACTTCTTAAATTACTTCTTTTGAATTTCAAATAACTAGCTTTCCCTCTTTTCTCTAATCTAAAAATTCAATTACAAGAATTCCTCTAATCATTTGGCCAACAACATTCAGCAAATTTCATCTAGCCCTTTCTCCATTCTCTCCATTTCTCCAAGAACACTAAGAACACACACCACCATTCTCCAAGCTTAAGACCACTCTAAACACCTTCAATCTCTCCCAAAAACTCCAGATCATGTCTACTCACCCTCTAGAGTCCATTTCTGTATTTTATAACATCAAACTCTGAAAACAAAATTCTGCTATCGGATCAAAAACCAGAATTTTTCTTGAAGATTCAAGAACTCACTCAAGGTAACCATGAACGATTATGTTCATCTTCTTTCCTCTTCAATCTTTAATATAATGTACTAATACTCTCCCTCTCCCTCTCACTCTCTCTCTCTCTCTCTCTCTCTCTCTCTCTCTCTCTCTCTGTGCCGAAATGGTTGTTTCAACCATGGCCATTTTTTCTTCTTCCTTCTTGATAGGATCAAGCCTTCCAAGCGTGTGAATTCTCTTGAGACTCCATCAAGGTAGTCATCATTCGAGTATGTCTCTTTAACCCTCTCCTTAATTCTAAAATCATGTCTCTTGGATGTTGTTAGAAAAGGATGGAATATGATTGGAAATTGAATATGTGTTTGTATGAAGGAGTTGGGATTGGAGCATGAGGATGTTTTGTCATGATTGAGTTTTATGATATTTTGTAGTTGTTGCATGCTCTTCATGTCGTGAGTTAGTGTGAATGATTAAGCAGGATAGATATTATGTCACCTTTGATGAATAGGGTTTTTGTTCTTGTATTCTTGTTGAAGCCATGAATATGATTATGCTTAGTGAAGTTTGGATCATGTGATGGTAGATATGGATTTAAGCCTTTATTCATGAATTGAATAGTTTGTTAATTGGTGTTAGAGTTTATGTTCATGATTATTATTAACAATAGGAGAATTATGATCATGACCTTTGTAACACCCCACATTTTTTTTCCTTGTCGTAGTGGACCGGGCTTAGACGGGATGTCACCCTGTCTGAAGTCTCAGACTAGGGGTCTTTATAACGATGTAAACTTATAGTAAGCAGATAAAGATGAAACTTAAATAAATAAAGGAAACATGCTCTTTATTTATGTAACATATAAGTTATGATAAGTACATTGTTATAGTTTCCAAAATACATAAGCTAAACCATCTCATAGCCTATATACAATGTTCCCTTCAAAAGATTAGCTATCCGATGCTAGAGTAGAAGTCTGGGTAGTACCGTCGTTAGTCTTCAGCTCCAATTTCTAAAAAAATAAATATACGTGTGAGTGGTATACTCAGTGAGTCCCGTGTGTGCCAGTGTTTTGCTTAGAAGAGAAAGTTGGCTTTCATTTTCGTTATTGAAATAAATTTCGCAACAGGAAAAAAGCAGTAATTGATAAATTTAAATTCAATTTATCATGTACTTTCGTAAAACAATGGCTTCCAAACACATGACCCCTAATTCAATAAATGCGGGTTCTTCCCCAATTAGAAGTGCGACCCGCGTTCAAAGTTCAAAGAACTTCGCCTTCGGCAACACGGTCTCTTGTGCCAGGGACTGCGCCTTACAGCACGTCACCCGTGTTATGCCAGAAGGGTGAGCAGCGTACCAATGTACCTCACTGATGCGTTCAGACTTGGGTATAAAAAGCATACAAAACTAAGCACATTCCTAATCAAGTTCAAATTAAAACGTTAAACCCAAATCACACATATAAGTAAGCGTACTCATCATTAACTGAGCATATGGTTCAAACAAGTGTCGATCCTCAAGGAACAAGTAGACATTAATTACCCTTCTTTCATTATTTAACCAACCCAATAAAGTGAAAACAAATAAAAAGAAAAATTAAAAAGAAAATAAAAATATGTATATGTCTGTGTCAAGGATGTAGATTTATGTAACTCAAGCCATTGTTTAGACAAACATAATCTTAAAGAACTTAACCATTATTATAACCAATCATTATCTTAGCACCATGAAGGATGAAGGTAGACTCACTTTGATGGTCAATCCATGAAATCACTATCTTCTAGATAAATTAGAATCACTTGGTCCGTCTCAACTAATTCATCTAAAAGACGCATTAGACACCATCCTTAATTAAATTCCCTTGGTCTCGGCGAATTTAGAACATGAAATTAATCAATGAACCTTTGGTCTCGGAAGATATTAATTAACCTTC
Source organism: Voacanga thouarsii (assembly GCA_026120185.1). NCBI lineage: Eukaryota > Viridiplantae > Streptophyta > Magnoliopsida > Gentianales > Apocynaceae > Voacanga > Voacanga thouarsii. Next base: position 2,151,426 of record JANUWF010001569.1, read on the forward strand.
AATTACTAGTTCTTAAACAATCAACCCCCTTTAGTCCAGTAAGTTAATTGCCAACAGAATATGAAATTAATAGATCGAAACACCCATCAACCCCCTTTGGTCCAGCAAGTCAATGGATATAATCAACTAACTAATCTTGTAATAAGCATAAGTAATTGAATACCAAGAATAATAACCAATTAATCAAAAGATCAAATAACTCTAGAAATCATGAATATCTAAAACAATGTTGAATTACAATAAAACAATTAACAAATCATTGTCAAGAAAAAGAAAATAAAGTAAAAGAAAGAACTCATAGACAAGCCTCATTCTTCTTCCTTTGAAAACCTTCTTGTACAACCCTCCTTGAACTTGAAGAATTCTCCTTGGACTGAGTGATTTTCTATGATGATCAATGAATTCTCCCCTTTTCCCTTGTGTTTTTCATCTATTTATAGGTTTAAGAGGTGCCTAAACTTGTAGGTACAAAGTTCTTGGCCGAGTAAAAGTTGGAAGCTACTAAAACTCTTCAAATTTCCAAAAACGTGTGGAAAAATCGCAGCACCGCCTCAGGGATAGACCACAGCCGGTGCCGCCTTGGTCCTTTGGAGTCGGCGCCACCTTGGTTCTGTTTCTCCACTTGTCCGCCAATTTTTCTTTGAATTGTGTGCATACATTCCAGAGTGCAGCCGGTGCCGGTTCCAGCCTTACAGTCGGCGCCGCCTATGCTCTATTTCGCGACGGTTTTGCTTTGTTTTACCCAAAATCCTGAGATAATGACCAAAATACCTTTCCAAGGGTAAAATCTCAAATATGAAAGAATATGACTAGTTATTTCACAAAATGTATTACAAAAGAGCCTCAAATAACTAAGTAAAGTATAACCAATTTAGCTCCTATCACTCACCGTGCACTTAGGGATCTTTTACTTGCTACCATAAGCCAGGGGTCCCAATCCTGACATAAATCACCATTGAGGTGGCAAGGGGTTGAACACACCGAGTGTCTCCGCTCGGTCTCATGTGAACAACCCACCAATCATAATCAACAGGCAATTGCCAGGCTCACAACAGCTAGCCAGGGACGACTCGTCACAATGTCCTGTCGCCCTGTTTGGAGTAAGACAAACCCCAAAATTGATCAAGTTACTTGGGGTCGTCTACCTCTAACATGAGCTAGTACAAAGATCAAAGTCCTTACTGAGTACTCAACACAACAACACCAACCCCATCTGACTGATCAGGCTAGAGAGTCATCTGATCCCGCAGGATTTTCAAATCAAAAAATTTCTTATTTTCTAGGGCCGTACTTGATCACAAAATTCATTTTTCCAAGGGTATTCGGGTCATTTCACCCATGCCAGATTCTAAAAGACTTTTTGAGGGTATCTGGGTCATTTTACCCTTACCCGATTTAAAAAATATTCGCTAAAGTTCCAATAAGGATATTTCAGTCATTTACCGAATACCCGAGTTCCAAGAGTTTTCATAAAATATTCCAATAAGGATATTTAGATTATTCTCCAAATACCCGATTCCAAAATTTACCATTTTTCAGAAATCCCAAATATTTAATCCGAAAATGACTAAATTCACAAAATTCGTGTTTTAAATATCCAGGAAGGTTTCCAAGCTGAATATGAAATTTATTCGAGTCCAAAATAGTATAAAAGAAAATGTTGCTCATGTAAACCTTAAACATATTCGAGGATTTCCAAAATGGCATAAAACTTAGCATTTCATAGAAAATCAAAGCACACTAGCCTTTAAAAAAAAGTTTAGAAATCAATGGGACTCACATTGTATATTAAGTCGAAATTGCACTTGTATAGACCTAAAAGGTGTTCTCTCGACTTGATTCACCTACACCATTGGTATATCCCTTTGTCATTACTCAATGGTTTCAAATACTTAATGGTTTGAATAAGGTTTCTATAATTTTCTTAAAGAAATAAATGAATTAATACTTTGGATGGTTTTCTGGTTTTACATCTTTACCACCCTCCACCATTCTTCACACAACTTATTCAATATAGGTCCAAAGAAGGTGAAGCTACTTCCATAATATTCCTAAGATGTCCTTTTATCAATTCCAGGTTATGAGTCATGCAAACTTCATCCCATTTTGTACAGTTTTTCAGTTAATTCCACTGTTCCGAGTTTGGAGTTCAGTTTCGTCACTTTCCAGTACTTTATACATATCTCCTCCAATTCAGGTCCAAATGAGGTGAAACCACTTCCTAAATACTCCTAGGACATTTATCTATCAATTTCACATCATGGGGTATTCAAACCTTTCTCCATTTTGTTCAGTTTTTCAGCTAAACTTGCTGCTCCGAGTTGGTGGTCCAGAATTACAGTTTAGGAACCCAACTTGTTTTAACTTATTCCCCTAGTTTCTTCAACATACCCTACCTCATTTAAACCCTTCAATACTTCATTTATCATCCCAATATCAGTATTCTAATAGTTTTTCATATCCAGCACTTCTCTTTTATCTAAATGAATTAATTATTCTAAGCTTACCAAACCAGTAAATTTTGGTAGCTTTCATTATTCTTGCTTTTTCAGATCTCTTAGTCATCCAAACCCACACCATCTGATCCAAATCCTTTCTAACTAGTCTAGGACATGCTTAGGATTATTTATGCTCAATTTCCAGTCATCTTTACTTAGATTTTCTTTGATATTTCCAAACAACACAAACTGGTTATTTTGTTACTAGCTCTTCTAGTTTCCTTATTATTTCTATCTTCTTCCTTTCCAGATTTCCAGCAAACCATCATTCCAAAATACATTAAATGAACTGAAAATCATGCCTAATTCATCACTCATCCAACCGGTTAATCAACTTCCATCACAAAATCAAAATATTTTCATTACTTAACATTCACATGCAAATAGCTTCCAACTTCTAATATCATTCTTTTAGCTTTTGAGAAGTGATCCTTTACCTTTCCAAGATAAAGGCAAAGCTGTAACTCTCCTCCTTTCCTTCATTTTCCTTTCCTTCCTTTTCCTTTCCTCCTCCTTGCTGTCGGTTCTTCTCTCATTTTTCTTGATGCTGGTTCTTCTCTTCTTTTTCTTGCTGCCGAAAATCTCTTTCTCTCTTAGTCTTTCTTTTTGTTTTCCTTTCCTCTCTTTTTCTGTTTTTCTTCTCTTCTCCCAGCTTTCTCTCTTGGCCGAAATCCTCCCCTCTTGCTCCTATTTATATAGCTTGCTCCATTTGGTCTTATTTTGGTCTTAGTAAAAGATTTAGGGTGAGTTGGCAATTTTAGAAGTCTTGAGACTCCTCTAGGATTTTCAAGAGAGTTGTGGATTGCTCTAGAAAGTTGTAGGATCCTCTAGAAGTTTGAAGAAATTCTTAAAACCTCTTAGGACTAATTTATGCTTAATCAAGTTTAACTTACCCTAATCTCACTTAGCTTAATTAAGCTTAATTAGAGGAAGTCTAATAATAGTCAAATTTGGTCAAAGATGTCATGCTTGTGGGCCATCTTTATTTACTTCTTGTGGGTCCCCTAAAATATCTTTCCATATAATATAATATTACCTAAGATATTTATAGGATTAGGTGTAATATACATATATATACTTATATAAATAATAATGGTAAGAATAGTATAATAATTCAATATAATTATTGAATTTTAATAATACTATAATTTAATATTGCCAAGAGATTTTGGTATTAGATAATAAATAATAATAATAATGGATAATAGCAATAATGAAATAAAATATATCATAAATTCTTTTTATATTTTATCTTCTCTTTTTTTTTTTTTTTTAAACAAGTCCACCCTATGCAAGTCCTTTATATAAGGTGGGTTATTACAACCTTGTTGATCCTAAACTATTTAAGTTAGCCAATTTTATTACATTAATAAAAATTAATACTATATTTTCTTCCAATGATTTCGAAAACCCTAGGAAGATTTGGAATTGGATTATTATATGAAATAGTGAAATTTTAACCAAATAAATGAGATATTTTATTAAAAATAAAATATATAAATATTATATACAATAATAATATTAAATAAGGTCTTTTATATAAATAATCATAATAGGTAAAATATTAATCTTATAAGTCATATATTCATAAATACTATTAAAATTTACTTAATCAAAATATATTAAAACTTACTTATTATTAATTTTATTTGTCAATTATTTTCTAACTATTAATTATTAATTAAGAGAGTAGTAATAATTTATTATTTTACTAATATCATCTAGGACTTAGGACCCTTCATCAAATAAACCCTAATTTATTTGTTAATAACAAAGATTATATTTGAGCATATACCTTATTAGTAATTATTTCACGATTCTTAGTTATTTTATTATCAAGTTAGATTTATTTTATAAAACCCTCTTATCATCTAGCCTTAAAGTTTGGGACATTAGGGTCATAATTGTAGTAAGTTGATCTAGGATTACTTATGGAAGCGAATATTGTTTGAGTTTAATTATGGCTTATGTTTACCCCATGTAGGATTAGGTCAACTTTGGAAGATCTGTGAATTAGCTCAAGCAAAAGATCAGGTAAGCTCTTGTATAAAACTAATTTAATGAAAAAGGTTACTATGACAAGCCAAATGCGAAGTGTATGGACATTCATTTTTATAAAGGCAATTGATGACTGTTTCCTTTCTTATTTCAGTCAAACAAATGTTTTGAAAATCAATAAGCAGTTTTACTCAAACACTAAACTTTTTCTAAAACCAACTTTAACACGAACTTTAGAAACCCTTAATTGCCATTTCCAAGTAAAGCTAAGTTTTATCAGTTTTCTCCCAAGTGGGACAATCAAATGTTGAGTACTCAATAAGGGTAGGCTAGTAGTACTAGCTTTGAAGAGAAAGAGCGAGTCTTCTAGCAGGAGGCCACCTCCAGAAGATGAACTCAACTTGGAGAAGCGACAGTACTATTTAGTCATGCCGGTCCGAGCTAGCGAGTTTCAGTCATGTGGACTATGTGTTGCTGGAATGGACAACCGGTGTGTTGGGTGTAGAGAATGAGGAATATTTTACCCGGTAGGCCGTACACCTACCTTTTGTCAATTTGCATAAAGTGTGGCATTCTAACCGTTATATGGACATGGGGCCCAACATGTGGTATCCCATGGCCGCCCATTTGAGTGGTTATATTTATTGTGCACTTGTTTGGTTTGAAAAGAGGAAAACGCCACTCTTAATTTTAATTCTTATTTTTTTTGCTTGCCAGTACTCTCTTTTATGCAACTTTTACAACCTGCATTCATGAACTGTTTTACCCGAAACACTCAAAGCACACACGGACTTGCTGAGATTTTTATCTCATCACCTTTTATGCCATGATTTCAGGTCGATCCTGTTGTGAAGATGAGTAGCTAAAAAGTTGCTTTCTTGAAGACTTTATGTTATTTACTTTATTTGTTACTTTGAGAGATGATAGTGAATAATTTATTTTGGATTTGTTTTTGACTTATCGGATTGTAATAAGTTTTAATTTTAAAGTATTATTTTATTTTTGTTGTGTGACCTAGTTATAAAGACCCCTTGTCTTTTGGACAGGGCAACATCCCCGGCCCTGTTGGGCCTAGGTTGTGGAGTGTTACAATTTATAGGTATATTTTGTACTTTGTACTCCTATGGAGATCGTCAATGGAATACATTTAGGCTCATTAAGCCTCATTCATCTTCATAGTACCAGAGCTGGGGTTCTAAACATCTTCAATTTCCTTCTCTTTTTTGTCCACTTTCATATGTCATTCTCTCTTTCTCTCACAATGTCAACTACTAGTTCTTCTTTACCCTCTACTACTACTCCTACATCAACACAAGCTAGACCTTCTTCTTCTTCTTCTATGGGTCCTCATCCTACATTCTCTCTATGCAATATTCGTCAGCATATTCCAAAAATACTTGATTATTCCAATTACCTAATTTGGCATGACCTATTTATTCCTATCTTGAAAGGTCATCAAGTTTATGAACATGTTGATGATTCTATTACTCCTCCCTCCATTAATGATCTAGGATATGCGTAGCTGTAGCAAATTGGTTATCCTGTTCTTTCATAGATTCAATCTACTTTGATACTTTGTCAGTCTAGTAATACGTGAAAAGATTGGCATACATTTGATGGATATAATTACGATTTATTTATATGAGAAGCTTGATAATGATATTTATATGAAAATCGCAAAAATATTTCATATGCTTAAAGCATACAATTCTGGCTCTCATGGAAATTATTAGATTAAATTACAAAAGCTATTTTATGGTTTAATGTAGTCTGGATGCATATGGTATAACCTTTTTAATTGGTGAATATTTATTAAACATATGATATAAAAACAATCCATTATGTATATGTGTCTTTATTAAAAAAAAACTAAATTTAGCTTTGTTATACTTACTATATATGTTGATAATATCAACCTTTTTGGAACTCTAGAAAAGCTAAAAGAGTTAAGAGGTAGCCTAAAGCGAGAATTTGAAATAAAGGATTTTGATAGAACTATTTGTCTTAATCTACAAATAGAATATCAGGAAGATGGTGTTTTATTCATCAATTAACATATATAGCAAATGTTCTAAAAAGATTTTATATGAATAAAGTATATCCATTGAGTATTCTAATAGTCATCAAGTCATTAGATGCAAATAAAGATTATTTCTGACCTCAAGAAAATGATGAACTTAATGATTCTGAAGCACTATACATTAGTACAGTTGGTGCTCTAATGTACCTTGCTAATAATATTAGACCTGATATATCATTTTCTGTGAATTTATTATTAAAATTTAGTTCTTCTCCAACACGATGGCATTAGAATGGTATTAAATATGTCTTGAGAATTCTCCAAAAGAAAATTGATTTTGAATTGTTTTTTCAAATAAAACCAACTCAATATTAATTATTTATGCAAATGTTAGTTATCTATCTATTCCATATAAACCACGTTCTTAAATTAGTTATTTATTTACCTGTAGTAGTACTACTATATTATGGAGCTCTACAAAACAATTTATAGCAACCACTTCTTCTAATAATGCTAAAATTATTAATATTCATGAGACAAGTCGAGAATGTGTGTGATTGAGATCAATGATTATATCTGAAAAAATTATGGTTTATCCTCTGAAAAGAAAATCCCAACGCCTATTTATAAATATAATACATCTTTTATAACTTAATTAAGAGGTAAATATATTAAAGGAGATAGGACAAAACATATTTCACCAAAAATTTTCTTTACTCATGAACTCCAGAAGAGATGTCAAATAGATGTATAACAGATTCAATCATGGGACAACCTGATAAATTTATTCAGTAAAACATTGTCGATTGCTACATTTGAAAAAAAATGGTATATAAAATTGGAATTGCCAATTTAAAGATATAAATTTATCATGAATGATCCTATTAAGAAGGCATGTATGTATACACTACACTTTTTTTTTTTTTTTCTAACTAAGATTTTTTCCTACTAGGTTTTTCTTAGTCAGGTTTGTAATGAGGCAATGTTCCGTTCGGAATGAAAAGTGGGCTCTTTTTCTTTTTCTTTTTTTTCCTTTTGTGGGTTTTTTTCCCACAAGTTTTTTCTTAAAAAGGTTTTTAACGAAGCATTTCCAATATTTTAAAAATGAACATCCAATGGGGAGTGTTATGAAATTAATAAGATAAAGCTACTATTTCCACTACCCAACTAGAAATAAACTCCATTTCCCACTACCTAACTTGAAATTCGTCCTCCTTCTTTTCCACTACCCAATTGGGAATAAACTCCTTCTTGAAACTGGCTTGGAAATCTGTCCACTCTCACTCCTATTGATCCATTTCTCTTACCCACTAATCTTGGGCAAGTCCTTTTAGCTGAAATGTGGCAAGTTGTACTTTTCTCTACTCTAAGTAATTCAGAGCAATAAAAACCTTCTCTATTTGTTCGATCTATTTTTCAACCTCTGGTTCCAAAACAGGTCGCCCTTGAAATTGCAGAGGGTGAAATTTCAAAATGCTTTCAAGAGCTCAATCCAATTCAAATTCACTTCTTTGACTTCCCCTGCTCATATTCTCATTGATTCTAACATTCTCGTTTGCTGTAGTGGCATTCTTAGTCATCTGTTGAATAGTGTCAGCCATTTTTTTGAAGGTTTGAAACATAGGATGGTCCAAAGTTGCAAGGTGGGAGCCTTCCACATACAGTTCCTCCACCATTGGCTTAGGGTGATTTTCGAGTAGTCCGTGATGGTTGTCTGGGGGTTCGTTTAGGAGGCATCTAGTTCATAAGGTTTTCCTAGTAAAACAATATAACATGGCTCAAATGCAAGCACAAAAGTGGACATAGTGCACACAACAAGAAACATAACATATATTCATTCTTGTCAAAACACGAAGTCAGTATAAAATTTGTGTGCAGAGCACACTGTCATATCTAACACACACTGGCCGAATTGTACATATCCTACTACATATATCTACATCTCATCCTCCTACTCGTTATCGTTGCTATCCGAAACGGGAGATCATGAGTTGGCAAAAACTATGTAGGACTCAGGTGAATCAAGTCCCTTATCTCTATCGATATCGAGGTCAATCCAAATATCCATAGCCATGATATCCTCTGCGTCAAGCTCCAGCGACCAAGCCTCCATCTCAATGTCTATCTTCAGCTCCTTCTTAGGCTCCTCGACCACAACCATCTCCACTTCGGGTACCTCCTGATCCTCTCCTACCTCAGCAACCTCCAACTCTGGCATCTCCTCCTCTAATACTCCCGGAATGTCCCTGCCAAAAACCTCCTCACTATCCTCGGGCAACACTGCAACGTTAGGGATACTATCCTCCTCGTCATCATCCTGATAGTATGGCTGAACATCGCCATCAACATCGTTAGAATCGCCGCCTACCTTTCCTACCTGGCTAAATGCCGACGATGTCCTCTCGGAAGTAGGTGTCCTTTCCAGAATAAGGTCTCGCACAAATGGCTGAACAACATATATTGTCGAGTTAAACTTGTTCCCAGCGAGACAGGATGCATGATGACAGCCAAGGTTGGGTCCTATCAAAGTGAAACGTCCTGGCACACCCCTTCGATAAACCGTCCTAATCTTCCAAGGTTTCTTCACACCCAAACTCTCATCCGTCTCCTTCTTCCCATTATCGCTACAATCATCCATTGGGCCATTGCCCTTATCGTTCTTATCCATCATACCTACAAGATAAAATGGCTTTATCAATTCTTACGACAATACCATAGTTCTATGATAACTATGCTCTGATACCAATTGTACACCCCTACTAAAAGTAACAGTGGAATCATACCAAAATTGGGTATCACCCCATCCAGTTACCCAAACAAGGGGTCTTTATAAAGGTGAACCGAAAGTAGTAACCAAGGCCCAAACTAGTGCAACTAATTCATACTGACGTGGACACATACATATATAACATAGAGTCTCGTATATGCAATCTCCATCATACATCAGTAATAAGGTACATAATCAAAAGAGAAAGCAACTGAACTTAGACTATTGTCACTGTGGTCTCGTATCCCTATCCATAGGTCTGCTCAACTCCGGATCCTACAGAATAGTAAGATAAAAGACATATATGAGTGAAAAATCACCCAGTGAGTCCCATGTGTGCCAGTACTTTACAAAATAGATAACGTAAAGTAATGTTGCATTTTTATCCTAAAAGAGCATTACAGAAGGGTTTTTGTTTTCCCTTTTCCACTGAAATTAATTCTAAAATTCTCTAAAGAAGAGTTTATTCAGAACTCAATCATTTTTGAAAAATTGTGTTTCAATCTCAAATCATTGCTCCAATTTCTAATTTAAAGTCACTTCTCTAATAGAAGGTCGGCCTACATGTAAAGCTCACAAGGCTTCACCTTCGGCGCCACGTCTTATTGTGCTTTGACCATAGTCTATAACACTCAACTGTGCGTCACTAAAGGGTAAGTACACCGCAACATACTACTGAAAATGAATAAGTGTACCACAACACACTAAATATTTTATTTTATTGTAAGCCAAGGGGTCCCAATTCTGACGTCATTCACCATCAAGGCGGCAAGGAGTCAAACGCTACCGAGTGTCCCCATTCAGCATTCAGCGAATGACTCAAAAGTAAGGTGCGCTTGCAAACTCGGCAAATGCCAAGTGCTAAAAGGCTAGCCAGGACGACTCATCTCAATGTCCTATCACCCTATTTAGAGTAAGATAATCCCTCGAACTAAGCCAGGTTACTAGGGTCGTCTAACTCTAACGTAGGTTAATACAAAGATCAAAGTCATTGTTGAGTACTCAATATTATCAATACCAATCCCTATTGACTAATCAAGCTAGAGGGTTGTTTGTTCCCGCATGATTTCCAGATCAAACATTTTTGGGGCCAAAATATCATTTTTCAGAAATTGATCACACTGACTCGCAAGTCAGATAATTATTCCTATAGGCTCCGTCAAGCCAATAAATTCATTCTATAAGCACATCAGGCCAATAAAGTAGTTTTCGAGATCAAAATGTCGTTTTCCAAAAGTCAATCTCATATTGATAGATCATTTTCTAAAATCGTGTCGAAACTACGTAAAAAGTTCTTTTCACACATTAAAATAAGTTTCTAAGAGTATTCCAGTCATTTTACCAATACCTGATCTCAAAAGTCATCTCCAAGGGTATTCGGGTCATTTTTCCTATACCCAATTCCAAAACGGTTTCCCAAGGGTATTCGAGTCATTTTACCCTTACCCGATTTGAAAGCGTTCACAAAAGTTTCAATAAGAATATTTCGGTCATTTACCGAATACCCGATTCCAAAAGTTTTCATAAACATTCCAATAAGGACATTTGGATCATTTTTCAAATACCCGATTTCAAAAGGAACTTATTTCAAGAAATCCAAAATTCTAATCTTAAAAAGGATTAAATTCAAAGTTTCCAATTATGTTTTCATAAAATGTTCCAATAAAGGCATTCTAGTCAATTTGTGAATACTCAATTTTAAAATTGCCGTTTTTTTGAAAATACCAAATATTTAATCCTAAAATGGCTAAATTCACAAAATTCGTGCTTTAATTATCCATTAAGGTTTCCAAGCCAATTATGATGTTCTTTCGAGCCTAAGATGACATAAAAATAAATCTTGCTCAGATAAACCCTAAATATATTCAGGGATTTCAAAAATGGCATAAAACGTAGCATTTCATTGAAAAATAAAGCATACTAGCTTTTAAAAGGTTTTAGAAGTCTTAGGGACTAACCTCTGTCCTAAATAAGCTTTTATCATTCACGTGCCGTTCGACTACTATTTTTACCTTTTCCAACGTGTCGTTGGCCGTTTACCAGTAAACCTACATCAAACAGCATTTTTGTATTTAGTTGTGTTTGGTCGAAAAGTAGCCGACGGTTAGCCGACGCACCCGATGGTTAACTGACGTTCGGCCGTGTTTAGCCGACGGGACCGACGGTTAAGAAAACACTCAACAATCATTCATGTCGTTTTTTCATCATTTATTCAATTCTTTCGTTTTTCCTTTTTCCATATCCTTCCTCTCTTCATGAACAATGAATTATCTTCATGTTTCTTATTCATTTCATCTCAAAATCACACAATTAATCCCTCTTAATTTCATTCATTTCCCAACCAAAAGTCTGGAATTTTCTTTCCCGACACACAATTTTATTTCGTGCATAATTTTCAATCCACAAATCTGATTGGTCTCTATGATATATCCAAATGATCGAAAGACTCTTAAGTTTAATTTTACATAAGCTCTTTTTTTGAGTTCAGATTTTCGTGACACAATGTAGAGGCAAAATAGTCACAATAGTTTGCGCTAACTCAACCATTCATGTTATCCTTTGATTTTCTTTAATCTTTAACACCTTGAGAACATTAAATTCATTCAATTTTTCCTTCAAATCATCTTTGATCCTTCAATTTTTAGATTCTAACAACTCATAAATGTCATGTTTATTCAACAAAAATTCACTTCCTTCAATAAAAAGTTAGCATAATTCATCCTTCTAACAAATTAACTCCCATTTTCATTCCACTTTGATCATCATCTCATCAACCAAGCTCAACCCTTCGAACTACCATGAAAATAAATTCATTCCTTCATCACACAAAATATTATCCATAAATTTCCTAGGCAGCCGACACACATAATCACTCACAAAGTTTATATACCCTAACTTTTGATAAAAAATCAAGACATGAAAATCATGTTTTCACGTTAAAATTTACATCAAAATAATCATCATTCACCCAGAAACAACTTTAATTCTAGTAAGGTAAGATTTTACCTTGTGTATAGAACTCTTTGGTGTGATTTGCTCCAAGAAACTCTCAAGAACACTCACAAATTCACCATGAACACACACTATTCACCTTTTCTGTCTCTTTTGCTAATTTCTTTTTATTTCTTTTTCTCTTATTTTTCTCCCTACAAGCTACTGAATTTCTGGTTGTAAAACAACCTTCCCACCACCACATTCTATTAGAATTTTTGGCCAATTAATTTCTAATTCTATTAATTTTGTGGTGATTTACATGTAGGTGTGTTCCAAGCACAAAAATACACACCATTTTCCTAGATTTTCTTCCTTAAATTTTCCAATTCTCTTCATTCTTGTGGCTGCCAAATTTCTGGCTTTTTTCAGTCATTCCACCACCTCTTCATGGTCAAAATATTGGCCAATTAAATTGTGCAAAACATTAATAAAATGGCTCTACAAGTGTTCTAATCACAATTAAACACATCATTCTTTTATTTATTTTGTAATTCCTTAATTCTATAAGTCTTGCATGAATTCTTTATGAAACCTCTCATAAGTTGACACATGTTCATGGGATACCAATCAAAAAATGCCACACATACTATTTCTTTTAACCGCAATTTCACTTTTTCTCTGAAATAATCAAAATTCGGGTCCGAAATGGGAAAATATTTTATTTTACCATTCAACTCCAAAAATTCCATTGAATCCATTACTAATACTTAAATTCTTCAATTCCTTCTCAATTTGATCAAATTCGAGGTCAAAATCGCGGCGCAGTCAAAATGACAAAAATACCCCCGATAACCCGAAAAACTTAATTCACACAAAAATGTGTGTTTCATTGCAGTGATCAATTTTCGTTCTCAGCGTACCCTCAAATTCTTATTTTATTAATAGTAGTAGCCTTCTGAAGATTTACGGTACGGGTAGAACAAATTCAATAATTACATCCAGGTCCTAATAAAAAATTATTATACCAAAATATTCGTTTCATTATACTGATCATATTTTGTTATGGTCATTGATACAATTCTCATCCTATTACAAGTAGTAGTCGATCGAAGGTTAAGTATAGGATATTACAATCTCCACTCCTTACAAAAATTTCGTCCTTGAAATTGGCTTACACTTGGAATAATTCTGGATACTTCTTCAACATCTTCACTTCCATTTCCCAGGTTACATCTTACACTAGATGATGATTCTATAACACTTTTACAAGTGAAATTTTCTTATTCTGCAATTCCTTTTCAGCATACTCTAAGATCTTAATAGGCTTTTCTTCATACTTTAAGTTTGGGGTCATCACAATAGGCTCTTCATTCAAAACGTGTGCAGGATCAGCTATATACTTTCAAAGTTGAGAGATATGAAATACGTTGTCAATGCCTTGAAGCTCTGCTGGTAATTCCAGTCGATAGACCACCTTCCCAATCCACTTGACGATAGGAAATGATCCAACGTACCTAGGTGCCAACTTCTTCCCTTGTTCTATGGTTCCCAATTGTCGTTGTGGAGTCAATTTCAAGAATACATGATCTCCTTCTACAAACTCCAAATCTCTCCTGTGCCGATCCGCATAACTTTTCTGGCTACTCTGAGCTACCTCCAACTTGATTTTAATCATTTCCACAGCTTGTTGAACTTTTTCAAGATCAAAACCATCATGTTAACCTGTTCTTCATCCTAAACTTTCCCAATACAATGGGGACTAACATTTCCTTCCATATGAGGCTTTAAACAGGGCCATTCCAATTGTTGATTGATAACTATTATTGTATCTGAATTCTGCATACACCAAATTATCAATCCACTTAGTTCTAAAATCTAACTGCAACATATCTTCCAAAACTCTATTCACTCGTTTGGTATGTCCATCCGTCTATGGGTGTGCTGTTGTGCTGAACTTTAATGTTGTCCCATATCTCTGTTGCAATTTAGTCCAAAACTTCGAGGTAAATCTAGGATCTCAATCTAACACAATACTAGAGGGTACTCCATATGATCTGATTACTTCCTCTATATAAATCTTACTTAACTTCTCTAAAGAATCCTGCTGGTTGATGGGAATGAAATGAGGGACTTAGTCAGTCAATCCACTATCACCCATATGATATCTCACTGTCCTACTGTCATGGGTAATCTTGTAATGAAATCCATAGTAATTTCATCCCATTTCCGTGATGGAGTAGGTAATGGTTGTAATAACCCTCCAAGTCATTGCTGATTAGCTTTTACCTGCTGACAAATTAAACATCGAGCCACAAAGTCTGAAATGTTCTGATACATCTTTACTGCTCATAGATCGATGGTATACTTACTTTGATGTGTCTCTGTTAAAATATCTTGTCTCATTGCAGATTGTTTCGGAGTACAATATCGATCTCGGTAACAAATAATCCCATCATTGTCCTTTTAAATTTCACCTCCTCCCTTACTCGCCTCATTTTGCACCAACTTTTGCAACTCTTCATCTTTATCTTACTCTCCCTTCTACTGTTGTAGGCAAGTAGGTTGACTGGATATATTACTCATTCTTATTTCTCCGTTTACTACAAATGCTTCCACATCTAGAATTCGTAGCATCCGAAAAGTTGATATTTTACCTTCCTACTAAGGGCATCTGTTACTATATTTTCTTTTTCATGATGATATTTAATTGGACACCAAAATTTTTATAAAAATTACATCCACTTACGTGGCCTCATGTTTAAATCCTTTTAAGTAAAAACATATTTCAAACTCTTATGGTCAGTGAAGACTTCAAACTCAGCTCCATACAAATAATGTTTCCATTTCTTTAGAGCAAACACAATAACTACTAACTCTAAGTCATGTGTGGGGTATTTTTCCTCATGGGGTTTCAATTTCCTGGAGATATAAGCTATCACCTTTCTCTTCTGCATCAATACTCATTACCATACTCCTTCCGACACATCTGTGCACACCTCATAAGATTTGTCCATCATTAGCAATGCCAAAACAAAAGCAGAACTTAACCTTTTCTTTAGTTCTTGGAAACTTCTCTCACACTTCTCGGTTCAAACATAAGGAACTTTCTTTTGTGTGCGTCAAGTTAAAGGTGAAACTATCTTAGAAAATCCCTTAATAAACCTTCGATAATATCCTGCTAATTCCAAAAAACTTCGTATTTCAGTTGGAGTCTTGGGACGTTTTCAATTAGTTACCGCTTCGACTTTTGCAAGATCCACTATAATCTCGTCTTTGGATACCACATATCCTAAAAATGCTACTTCTTGCAGCCAAAACTCACACTTATTGAATTTTGCATATAATTTGGCCTCCCGTAACTTCCCCAATGCTTTTCGAATGTTGTTCATATTCTTGACGATCCTTATAATATACCAGGATATCATATATGAATATAACAATAAAACTGTCTAAGTAAGACTGAAATGTTTAGTGCATTAGGTCCATAAAAATAGCAAGTGCATTGATTACAGAAAGGGCATTATTACAAACTCAAAATGTCCATATCGTGTGTTAAATGCAGTTTTCGGTATATCCTCATCCTAAATCCAAACTTGGTAATATCTCTACCTCAAGTCTAACTTCGAAAAACATCCTATTCCTTGTAATTAGTTAAACAATTCATCAACCATGGGCAATAGATATATATTCTTCACTATCACTGCATTCAATCCTCGATAATCTATACGTATCCTTAGTGACCCATCTTTCTTCTTAACAAATAATACAGGAGCTCCCTAAGGTAAAGTACTAGGCCGAATGAATCATTTCTCCATTAATTCATATAATTGTTTCTTAAGCTCATGTTGTTCTATAGGTGTCATTCTATAAGGAGTTTTTGAAACTAGTTCTGTCGTTGGCACTAAATCAATAGAAAACTCTACTTCTTTCTCTAGTGGTAATTTCTTCAATTCTGCTAGAAAAATATCTAAATACTTGTTTACCACAGGGACGTCTTTAGGTTTCTTAACCTCTCTTGACTTATTAATCACATAAGCTAAGTATCCAGTATACCCTTTCCTAATCATCTTATGGGCCTTGAGTCTCAATATAAAAGTATTATTTTTCCTTCCAGTCTCGCCTACAAATTCCAATATAGGTTTCCCAGGCCGACGGAATTGTACTACCTTATATCTACAGTCAACTTAAGTATGATGTTGAGATAGTTAGTCCATGCCTAGGATAGCATTGTAGTCCTCTATGAGCAAACATATCAAATATTCTCCCAATATTTCATTCTCTACCAAAATCTTACATCTCTTATGTATTTTATCACTATTCATTTGTTTTCCCAATGGGGTACTAACAATCATTTCATATGAAGTTTCTTCCCTTTTAACCACCATAGTATCAAGAAATGAATTGGCAACAAACGAACGGGTAGAGTCGGGGTATATCAATACTTTATTATTATGATAAAAAATAAGGAGCGTACATTCCACTACTGTGGCATGATTATCTGTCTTTTCTAATGCAACCACCCGAGCATTTACTTTTGGTTTGGTAGGTCCGGGTCTAGAGGTAGAAGTCTGTCCTGGATTCCCTCTTCCTAGTCCTTGCCTCTGTCTCTAATTGTTTCCCCTGGTCAACTCCATCATCCTGTCCTTCGAGGGTGAGGGCAATTGAAAATCTTATGCCCTGCCTCCCACAGTTGTACTATCTAAAAGAGGGTTGTCCTCTAGTCGAACCTCCCCTCCTTTGTATTTTCCTTTTGTCTACCATCAAGGCCCTCTAGATCATTTCTGATTCATACCTCGAAATTCACTTCGATTTCTCTTACCTGCCCATTCAATGTCAACCATTTCTGTCCTGGAAGCAATCTCTACTGCAACATTAAAATTGGTGGGAGCCATGCTTACCAGTACTCTTTTCAACTCTAGTCGTAGACCTTTCACGAAATGTCTAATCCGGTCTGTCTCTAAATGTACCAGAAGTGGACAATATTTCAATACTCTAGTGAATTCAACGGCATACTAACCTACAGTACGACCTCTCTGTCAAAAAGCTTGAAATTCGTCATCCTTCTTTTCCACTACCCAATTGGGAATAAACTCCTTCTTGAAACTGGCTTTGAAATCCGTCCACTCCCACTCCTATTGATCCATTTCTCTTGTCCACCAATCTTGGGTAGGTCCTTTTAATTGAAATGTAGCAAGTTGTACTTTTCTCTACCCTGAGTAATTCAGAGTAGCAAAAATCTTCTCTATTATTCAATCCAGTTTTCAGCCTCTTGTTCCAAATTAGGTTGCTATTAAAATTGCGGAGGATAAAATTTCAAAAAGAGTTCAAGAGCTCAATCCAATTCAAATTCACTTCTTTGACTTCCCCTACTCATATTCTCATTCATTCTAGTATTCTCATTTGCTCTGGTAACAGTCTCAGTCAACTGTTGAATAGTGTTAGCTATTTTCTGGAAGATTTGAAATATAGGATGATCTAAAGTTGCAAGGTGGGAGCCTTCAACGTGCAGTTCCTCCACCGTTAGCCCAGGGTGATTGCGAGTAGTTCGTGACAGTCGTCTGAGGGTTCATTTAGGAGGCATCTATACGGTTCATAAGGTTTTACTGGGAAAACAATGTAACATAGCTTGAAAGTAAGCACAAAAGTAGACATAGAGCACAAAGTAAAAAACATAACATATATTTGTTCTTGTTAAAACATGAAGTCAGTACAAAATTTGTGTGCAGAGCATACTATCATATCTAACATACACTGGCTAAATTGTACATGTCCTACTATATATATCTACATCTTATTCGTCTACTCATCATCATCAATATCTGAAATAGGAGATCTTAAGTTGGTAAAAACTGTGTAGGACTCGAGTGAGTCAAGTCCTTCATCTCCATCTATATCAGGGTCAATCCAAATATCTGGAGCCATAATATCCTATGCGTCAAGCTCCAGCAACCAAGCCTCTATCTCTGGGTCTATATCCAGCTCCTCCTTGGGCTACTCGACCATAGGCATCTCCACTTTAGGTACCTCCTGATCCTCTCCTGCCTCAGCAACTTCCAACCCTGGCATCTCCTCCTCTAATACTCCCGGAACATCCCTGCCAAATACCTCCTCATCATTCCTGAGCAACACTGCATTGTCGGGGATACTGTCCTCCTCGTCATTATCCTGATAGTGTGGCTCAATATTGCCATCAGTATGGTCAGAATCACCGCCTACCTTCCCTACCTGGCTAAGTGGCGACAATGTCCTATCGGGAGGAGGTGTCCTCTCCAGAATGAGTTCTCGCGCAAATGGCTGAACAATAGGTACTGTCGGGTTAAACTTACTCCCAGTGAGAAAAGATACATGACGGTAGCTTGGCCCAGGTCCTGTCAAAATAAAACGTCCCGACACACCCTTTCGATAAACCTTCCT
Organism: Voacanga thouarsii; assembly: GCA_026120185.1. Taxonomy (NCBI): domain Eukaryota; kingdom Viridiplantae; phylum Streptophyta; class Magnoliopsida; order Gentianales; family Apocynaceae; genus Voacanga; species Voacanga thouarsii. The sequence continues at coordinate 2,170,057 of JANUWF010001569.1, forward strand.
GATCTTCCAAGGTTTCTTCACACCCAAACTCTCACATGTCTCCTTCTTCCCATCATTGCTGTGATCATCCATTGGGTGCTTGCTCTTATCGTTCTTATCCATCATACCTACAAGATAAAATGGTTCTATCAATTCTTACGACGATACCACAGTTCTATGATAACTAGGCTCCGATACCAATTACAACACCCCTACTAAAAATAATAGGAAAAGCATACCAAAATTGGGTGTCGCCCCATCCAGTTATCCAGACAAGGGGTCTTTATAACGAAGAACCAAAAGTAGTAACTAAGGCCCAAACTGGTACAACCAACTCTTACTGACGTTGTGACATACATATACAATAGAGAGTCCCGTACATGCAATCTCCATACTACATCAATAATAAGGTACATAATCAAAAAAGAAAATGTCTGAATTTAAACTGCTATCATTGTAGTATCGTCTTCCTATCCATAGGTCTGCTCAACTTCGGATCCTATAAAACAGTAAAATAAAAGACAAGTATGAGTGAAAAATCACCCAGTGAGTCTCGTGTGTGCCTACAAAATAGATAAAGTAAAGCAATGTTGCATTTTTGTCCCAAAAAAGCATTACAGAAGGGTTTTTGTTTTCCCTTTTCCACTGAAATTAATTCTAAAACTCTTTAAAGAAGAGTTTATTCAAAACTCAATCATTTTTGAAAAACTGTGCTTCAATCTCAAATTATACCCCAATTTTTAAATTACAAGCACTTCTCCAACAGAAAATCGGCCTGCATGCAAAGCTCACAAGGCTTCACCTTTGGTGCCACATCTTATTGTACTAAGACCACAATATACAACACTCAATTATGTATCACCGGAAGGTAAGTACACCACAGTATACTACAGAAAATGAATAAGTGTAACACATCACACTAAATATTTTACTTGCCACCGTAAGCTAAAGGGTCTCAATCCTGACGTCATTCACCATCGAGGTGGCAAGGAGTCAAACGCTACCAAGTGTCCCCGCCCGTCATTCAGTGAACAACTCAAAAGTAAGGTGTGCTCGCAAGCGCGGCAAATGCCAGGTGCTAAACAACTAGCCAGGACGACTCATCTCAATGTCCTATGACCCTGTTCAAAGTATGACAATCCCTAGAACTAGGCCAGGTTACTAGGGTCATCCAACTCTAACGTAGGCTAGCACAAAGATTAAAGTCCTTACTGAGTACTCAACGTTACCAATACCAATCCCTACTGACTAATCGGGCCAAAAGGTTATTTGTTCTTGTAGGATTTCCAGATCAAACATTTTTTGGGCCAAAATATTATTTTCTAGAAACTGATCCCACTAACTCACAAATCAAATAATTATTCTCATAGGATCTGCAGGGTCAATCAGTTCATTCCATAGGCACACCAAGCCAATAAAGTAGTTTCTGGAATCAAAATGTCATTTTTCAAAAGTCAATCTCATATCGAGAGATCATTTTCCAAAATCATGTCGAAATGGGATAAAAAGTTCTTTTCGCACATTAAACAAGTTTCCAAGAGTATTCAGGTCATTTTGCTTGTACCCAATCTCAAAAGTCATTTCCAAGGGTATTCGAGTCATTTTGTCCATACCCGATTCCAAAAAGGCTTCGTGAGTATATTCGGGTCGTTTTATCCTTACCTGATTTAAAAAGTATTCACAAAAGTTTCAATAAAAATTTTTCAGTCATTTATCGAATACCCGATTTCAAAAGTTTTCATAAAATATTCCAATAAGGACGTTTAGATCATTTTCCAATTACCCGATTTCAAAAGGAACTTATTTCAAGAAATCCAGAATTCTAATCCTAAAAGAGGATTAAATTCAAAGTTTCAAATCATGTTTCCATAAAATGTTCCAATAAAGGCATTTTAGTCAATTCATGAATACCCGATTCTAAAATTGCCATTTTTCTGAAAATCCCAAGTATTTAATCTAAAAAGGGTTAAATTCACAAAATTCATACTTTAATTATCCTTTAAGGTTTCCAAGCCAATTATGATGTTCATTCGAACCCAAGATGACATAAAAATAAATCTTGCTCAGAAGAAACCTAAATATATTCAAGGATTTTCAAAATGGCGTAAAACGTAGCATTTTATGGAAAAATAAAGCATACTAGCATTCAAAAGGTTTTAGAAGTCAAATGGACTCACCTCGTGTCCTAAATAAGCTTTTATCGTTCACGTGCCATTCGACTACCATTTTCACCGTTTCCAATGCGTCGTTGGCCGTTTATCGATAAACCTACATCAAACATCGTTTTTGTGTTTAGTTGTGTTTGGTTGAAAAGTAGTTGACGTCCAGCCGACGTGCCTAACAGTTAGCCAACATTCAACCAATGGGACTGACAGTTAAGAAAACGTTCAACAATCGTTCATGTCATTTTTTTGTTGTTTATTCAATTCTTCCATTTTTCTTTTTCCATATCCTTCCTCTCTTCATGAACAAGGAATTAAATTCATGTTTCTCATTCATTTCATCCAAAAATCACACAATTAATTCCTCTTAATTTCATTCATTTCCCAACCAAAATTCTGGAATTTCCTTTCCTAACACATAATTTTGTTTCGCGCATAATTTTCAATCCACAACTCTGATTGGGCTCTATGATATATCAAAACGACTGTAAGACTCTTAAATTTAATTCTGTGTAAGCCATTTTTTCTAATTTTGGATTTCAGTGACACAATGCAGAGGCAAAACAATCATAGTAGTTTGCCCTAACTCAACCATTTATGTTATCCTTTGATTTCCTTTAATCTTTAACACCTTGAGAACATTAAATTCATTCAATTTTTCCTTTGAATCATCTTTGATACTTCAATTTTCAGATTCTAACAACTCAAAAAAGTCATGTTTATTCAACATAAATTCACTTCCTTCAATCAAAAGTTAGCATAATTTATCATTCTAACCAATTAACTCCCATTTTCATTCCACTTTGATCATCATCTCATCAACCAAGCTCAACCCTTCGAACTACCATGAAAATTCATTCCTTCATCATGCAAAACATTATCCAGAAATCCCCTAGGCAGTCGGCACACATAATTACACACAAAGTTCACATACACAGTTTATATACCCTGGCTTTTGATCCAAAATCAAGACATGAAAACTATGTTTTCATGTTAAAATTAACATCAAAATAATCATCATTCACCTAACAACAACTTTAATTCTAGTAAGGTTAGGTTTTTCCTTGTTTATAGAACTCTTTGGTGTGATTTGCTCTAGGAAACTCTCAAGAACACTCACAATTCACCAAGAACACACACTATTCACATTTTCTCTCCCTTTTGCTAATTTCTTTTTATTTATTTTTCTCTTATTTTTCTCCCTTAAAGCTGCCAAATTTCTGGCTGTAAAATAGCCTTCCCACCACCACACTCCATTAGAATTTTTGGCCAATTAATTTCTAATTCTATTAATTGTGTAGTAGTTTACATATAGGTGTGTTCCAAGCACAAAAATACACACCATTTCCCTTGATTTTCTTCCTTAAATTTTCCTCTTCTCTTCATTCTCGTGGTTGCCAAATTTCTAGCTGTTTTTCAGCCATTCCACCGCCTCTTCGTGGTCAAAATATTGGCCAATTAAATTGTGCAAGACATTAATAAAATGGCTCCACAAGTAATGTGTTCCAATCACAATTAAACACCTCATTCCTTTATTTATTTTGTAATTCATTAATTCCATATGTCTTGCATGAGTTCTTCATGCAATCTCTCACAAGTTGACACATGTTCATGGGCTACCAATTACAAAACGCCACATGTACCATTTTTTTTAAATCGCGATTTCACTTTTTCTTTGAAATAATTAAAATTCAAGTCTGAAATGAAAAAATATTTTATTTTACTATTCAACTCCAAAAATTCTACTGAATCCATTGGTAATACTTAAATTCTTCAATTCCTTCTCAATTTAGTCAAAATCGCAGACACGGTCAAAATAACGAAAATGCCCCTGATAACTCGAATAACTTAATTCACACAAAAGCGTGTGTTTTGTTGCACTGATCAATTTCCATTTTCAGTGTACCCTCAAAATTTTATTTTATTAATAGTAGTGGCCTTTTAAAGATTTAGGGTACGAGTAGAATAAATCAATAATTATATCTAAATCTCGACAAAATATTATTATTTCAAAATATTCGTTTCATTATACTGATCATCTTTTGTTCTGGTCACTGATACAATTCTCATCATTTTACAAGTAGTAGCCAATAGAATGTTAAATACAAGGTATTACAGTTGCCTATCCCAATAAGTAGTATTAGAGCCAAGTTCTGGCTTGGGAGAAGAGTAAAGTTCAGGCCTAGGGAGGAGAGAAAAGGAGTAGGAGATGCTTCATCAGCAATTCTGAGTAAGAGGTAATTTTTTGTATCTCGTGGAGGTAAGGTATTTTATTATGGATTCTTTAAATATCACATATATGAAGAATGGGATTTTACCTTCACTGTTTGATGGAAAGATTGACTTTACTCTGTGGAATGCACAACTCAAGACTACTTAGTGCAGCAAGGTCTTGATTCTGCATTAGAAGATAAGAAGCCAGAAGGGATGAATGATTCAGATTGGAGTACTCTTCAAAAAAGGGAGGTTAGTACTATTCGGTCAGATTGGCTCCACATATTAAAGTTACAGTATTGAATGAGATATCACCTAAGAAGATGTGGGAGACTTTAGATAAAAATTATGTATCAAAGACACTAACTAACCACTTGAAGATGAAGATGGATCTATATTCACTTAAGATGGAAGAATGAGGTAATATTATTGACCACATAAATAAATTTAATGAGTTTGTATTCCAACTTGAAAATTCAGGGGAGAAGATTGAAGATGAGAAGCAAGCATTGCTCTTGTTGGCTTCTCTACCCAAATCTTATATGCCACAGGTACAGTCACTACTAGCAGAAAAAAACACACCACAACTGAATGAGGTATCAAAGTCTTTAAAAGAAAATCACCAAATGATAAAAGAAAATCAATTTGAAGATAGTCAAGTACTAGCTATAGAGAGTTGGAGAAGAGGAAGGAGTCAAGGCAGAAGAAGAGGTGACCAAGGAAGAAGAAAATCCTAATAGAGTGATAATAGTGACCTTGAGTGCTATTATTGTAGGGAGATTGATCAGATCCAAAGTCGTTGCCCAAAAATGAAAGAGGATTTAAAAGCTCTAAGAGAACAAATAAGGGGCAAGGCCAAAGTAAGCGATTTCTTTACAAATATGGTAATAGGAAATTATCTATTATTGATGAAATGTTCGGATGATACTGTTGATGAGAAGTATTCAAATTAGATAATGGATTCTGCATCAAACTTGCATATTTGCAAGGACTAAGACATGTTCGATGATTTGCAATTGGGGAATTTTGGCCACATCAACGTAGGAAATAACTCTAAGATAAAGGTTGAAGACGTTGGATGAATCTGCCTTAAGCTCCACAATGATAAAGTCAAAATACTTCCTAATGTAAGATATATTCCTTATTCTAGTGTCAACATTATTTCATTAGGTGTAATGGTATCAAAAGGATACAAGTATGTTGGAGTTGGGAAGTCTTGCAAAATATACAAAGATAACCATCTGGATATGCAAGGAAGAAAGAAGAGCAAAAACATCTACCATCTTGATGGTCATTTCTTGAAGAAGCGACTTGAAGGAAGTAAAATGGATGAAGCAACAGAGAAAAAGACTACAAGGATTAGGAATAGAGTTAAGCTTTCAGATTTTGTTATAATTTGAAAAAATGAAGGATTTGTTGAGTTTTTCTCAATCCCACATGGGATAACTTAAAAAAAGGATAAGGAAGAAAATCCCTATAAATAGGTTAGTGATTTTTTGGAGATGTGTACCAACTCATTGAGCCTAATAAATTGGGAGTTTTTTGGACTTTGAGTTATTTTGTGAGGGTTTGTAATTTTATTCATCCAAAATTACATAGTTGAGTGTTTTTCTTTGGAAGTCGTAGATGTATGTCTAATTGAAAGATGGAACCACGTAAAATTGTCGTGTTTTATTTTATTTATTTATTTATTTTTCTTTCCTCTTTTTATATATTTGTGTGTTGCTTCTATTGCCCATCCCAACACTTTTTAACCTTTTTTGTATTTCTTATTTTTATTTTAATTAAAAAACTTGGAATACAATTTTACAATTATTCATATTATTTTGTTATACTTTTGTATTTTTAACATTTAAGGATCATGTTTGTGAACTGACTTTCTAAAATATATTGATCTATAAAAATACGTTATTTTAATAATAGTTATGCTCAAATGGGAAACGTAAGAATCATTTACTAGATTTGATATTTTTCCACTCAAATATCTCATCCAAAGAATTAAATAGTATCTTTCAAACGGTACACAAAATATACCATAAATCACAGGGGAGATTTGTAATATTATTCCGAAGTAAAAATTGCTAAGAAGCAAAATAAAGGCCAACGGTGTAGTGGCCTGCCAATTGCTTTCTAATGTCCTTACAACTAAAAATAAGCCAGGTAGGTTTTAATACATAATAATTCGGCCTATTTCTGCCAAGCCTTTTTCTTTTTCTTTTTCTTTTTTAATAAATACCTCTCCTATTACATGGAAATGGGAAAAAAGAATAGGTATACATAAGAAAAGGAATGAGTATTAAACTCAAAATCTTTCAATTTAATTTTTAAAAAAAAAAATTCTTCGCCTGAAAGCCTTTGAGGGCTAAATTGATAAATACTTAAAATGGCCAACGCAAGGGTTTATTGGATTCGCATCTCTAATTGCCTATCAAATATCATTTCAAATTTTATTTATTATCTTTAAAGTTATTATAAATTATAATATTATTTTTTAGGATGTAATTGGATAACGATTGCTTTGAAAAGAGTTTGTTTGAATATAATAAAAAAAATTTAAATGTACGAAATCAGATAGGACTTAAAATAGAGTTAAAGAAAAATAATATTATGTACTGTCAATCTATGACAAATTTTAAAAAAAATATAAAAATATAAAATAATAATTTTCAAATTAAAATAAATTTAAAAAATCCTTAATTAATCACATCCTTGTTATATTCTTTAATCTAATATATCTTTTGCTCTCAATTCTTAATTTCGATTCTGGCAAAAGGAAGAAGTATGTTTCGTATCCACTAATGAGAAAGACAGCACATACGGTTCAATGCAAAAAAGAAATCACTATCATCATTTCCGCGTGCCCATCCTCTGTGATTTGAATAGCTAGGAGACTACCCAACTTTTCCATTGTCGGACGGACATTGCAGAACCTCTGCATTTTCTACACAACGTAATCAAAACGGTCATCTTATCCATGAGGACCACAGTTTCGTAAATTGGAAGAAGTGTTGGACATTGACATGGACGATAAATAGGTATAAATAAGGAAATTGTTCAATATATCACTATAAAATATAGAAAGCAAAAAATGTACTTTTTTTGGTATAGTAATTATTCGATGTAACTAGTAGAATGCCCATCCGTTGCACATGATATCGATCCTTTATTTTATATACTAATATATATATATATATATATATATATATATATATATTAATAAATAAAAAAAGGAAAAAGTTTTTTTATGTGTAAAAAACAAAAAAATAAATAAATTTTGAAGCAGGCAAAATTACATATGTCTAACAAATCATATGAATTTTAGGAAATAAATTTTTTAATGGAATGAATATAAATCATATCTAATTCAATATAGGATTAGCAAATATGGTTCTACGTTCTAAGGGGATTACATATTAGAGAATAACCAATCTTTTAGTTGATTATTATGTTAATTTTGTAACAGCAGTAATAGATTGTTAACATGTGAAGTTACATACTTAATTATAGTACATTTTATAATCGATTATGAATATAAAACAACTTTATAAAACTTTGCAAACCGATTATACATTTGTTACAATAGTATTAGATTGTTAAAATGTAAAATTACGTACTCATTATGGTACACTTTATAATTGATGATGAATGTAAAAATAACTTCAAAAACCGATTATTTACTTGATACTATCAAATTCAGAAACCTATACCTGAGACAAACAATTAAGTAAATAGAACAAATTTAAATATCAATTCATGAATAGAGTCGCATTTATAAAACAAACTTAACCCAAAAAAAAGAAATCCCAAAATACCTTAGGCTTTGATAAAACAGACAAGAAATCACAATTGAGGTAAGAACCTTCTTGATTCTTTTCTACTGCTCTTCTAAATCTTCTTCTATGATTTTTTTTTTTTTCCTCATGATTTCTTTGTGGTTATTTGGTCAGTAGCCTAAACAAAAGCGAGATAAGAGCAGTGTTGCACCTATGATAGAGCTTGTCTTCTGGAATCTGAAGTTTAACGGCTAGAGGAGGCATTAAATAGAGGGCAAAATTGTAGAAAAAATGGGTGGATTTTGGACTTTGCGTTATAGGATAAATACCGGAGGGAATTTCGGGGAAAATTTTGAAGGGTGTCAAATGAAATTTATCAAGTTTCTTAAAGATATACATGAATCCTTATCCTAATTCATCTAAATTCAGTTAATTGAATTAATTAATATATTCAAGTAATTAATGAATTCGGATAACCTTCAGACTTTTGTTTTAAAAAACTTTTCATTTAAATTTAATACTGTCAATTTCAATGGGTAAACACAGCCAAAGTAATGGATTTCTGCTAAGTTTAATGTAAGATGCTTCATTATCTGCTGAAAGTATTAATCATGGAATTGCATAAAAGCTGCTGTTCTAGACTCTATTGTGGCATTGTACACAACCAGAGTCATGGACTCTAAGCATTGAACGAAACCATCAAATCAATGTGATATGCTTCGTTATCTGCTGAACTAAGTAGTTATAAAATTGCACAAAGCTAGAGTTCTGGACTCTATAAAGGAATTGCACAACACTACAGTTATGGACTCTATAAAGAAATTATACAAAGCCAGAGTTCTGGACACTATAAAAGAATTGCACAACACTATAGTTATGGACTCTGTTAAGGAATCGTTTAGTGCATAGAGAATTCAGAAAGACAAAAAATACTCATAAAAGTGTGGCACGTAACCAATCATGGAATTCCACATAATTAATCATAGAATGCATTAGACAAGTGTCAACAGCAAAGGCTATATATAAATATATATATATATATATATATATATATATATTGTGTATGTGCGCGTGCGCATGTGTGTACATTCATTAATTATATATTTAGTAATGTACCTTATATCTATCTTCAATGTATTTTTCATATTAATGTAGTATATGCATATATAAATATATAAGTATTCATTAATTAATATCATGTAGTATTTTATAATGGGTAATGAATATACATGTATATTCATGTATTATATATATATATATATATATATATATATATGAATTTTTTTTTAGAATCTAACCAAGTATACCATAGATATTATTTATAGTAATATGATCATTCAATACTATATTCATGACCTTACCACTTATCTAACCTATAAATAAGTGCCTTGTATTTTGTTTTTTCAAAAAAAAAAAAGAATTTAAATAATAAGAAAATCTCTTTATCTTTTTATTATCTCTGCATATGCATTCTTCTATATGGTATCATCGGGTGAGCATATTAACTACTGTTGGAATGTATGTCCTCTTAGACTAGATTTTTGGTGTAAATATCGAATATTTTAATAAAAGATTTTATTTCAAAAAATTGTTTGTGAAATTAATTTTCTTTATTTGTGCACAATTTTCGTTTGGAAAAGACCTATTGTGTTTAAGTAAGTGGTTTATGTGAATTGAGGTATTTCACAATAAGGTATGGATCACGAGTTATTTAACGCATAAATATTTGTTCTTAACCGATTGATGAGAATGAGAATCTCATCATGTTTAGGTTATTATGTTATGAATTTCAAATGGGGAATGGCTTACCTTTAGCCAGTGAGTAATCCACTCACTTCATGACATAAGCGTATTTTGAATACGTAGAATAGGACCAGTAGTAATGGTTTCTTAAAGTACTATATGGTAGAAACCTAGACTACTACCGCTACAACATGGACTAGTACTCTACGACTTGAGTATGAGCTGGTAATCTGACGAAGTTAGAAGCATGTACTTTGATATGCTATAGTTGGGGTCCTATCATATGGCTAATATACTTGCATGTTGGGTATGTGTGACTAGTTAGTTAAGATAGATTTGTATAAGATAGTTTCTACACTATATCACCCCTTGTGGTTGTCTGAATTATCTAAATATCCATGCCCCTGGGAAACATAACTTGGATGTTTGTTTTAGGGTAGCTCCCTTGGAAAACGGAAACACTCCAGGAAGTCGTAGATCATTGGACTGATGGTAGATGTTATTTAGAGAAGTATTAGTACACTTCTTCCTCTCTAAATGTACGGCGATGTGTAGGTTGAAGACTTTGCAAATGTAGCATTGTCCTTGGGGTCAATATTTCTTTATGGTGATATTAGAAAATATTTAAAATGCATAAAGAAATATTGCATTTTGGTCATTTTAGTAGCCAATGCAAAATATATTTCTTTATGGTGATATTAGAAAATATTTATACTATAGGGGTATTTTGGTCATTTTAGTAGCCAATGCGATGTGTCTTTTTGGTCCTCGGAATAGCTCGAAAGTCCTAATTAATTTTTGGGTTGAGAAATTGATCTCAGTTGAGAGGGTTTTATTTTATTCAAAAGTCTAATTTATTATTAGACTGGAATAAAATAAATAGAGAGAAATTTATTATCTGGTTTAATTGGTTAATTAATTATTCAGGGCCTAGGTCCAGTTTGAATAATTAGAAAATTAACCGGGACTTAAACTAGAGAAAAGTAATTAATACTTAATTATTTATTGGGTTATTTATTTAATTAAATCCCAAGAAATAAATAATTAAAGTTTAATTATTTTTTGATTCATTAATTATTTATTGGGTTATTTATTTAATCCCAAGGAAAATAATTAATATTTATTATTTTTGGGCTTTTCGGGTCCAAGAAAAATAATAAATATTATTTTGGCCCAATAGCCGGACCATAGGATTTTTCCGGACACAGTTCAGAAGAGTTTAAGGTGAAACCAAAATTTATTTTGTTAATAATTTTTGGGTGTTTGAAATATTAAATCCTGAGAATATTATTTTTATCAAAATAATTATTTTTGGTTTTATGACTATTGACTTCATGACTATTGGCTTTCTGTAAGGAAAAATAAAATGAAATAAAAATAAAAATTCTCTCCCTGTGACTCTTGATTTTCTGGCTTCTGGGTTTGGTTTATATATGAAGCCAAAGCTTCAAAAGCCAACCGAGAGTTGAAGAGAGAAAAAAAACTAAGAGGCTTTTCTTCTTTCCATTTTCTGTGCTCACCAACGTTTGATTAGGCTGTGGAATATTCTGAGAATTGAAAAAGACAAGCATTGTACCAGAGTGTTCATCCTATGGGGAAGAAAGAAGGCTACCGAAGTGTTCATCCCAGTGGAAGAAAGAAGCAGTTCTTGAGCTTCAATCCATTCTACTTCAATCTTCAAGATTTAAGGCTCCAAGAGATGTGTTTTTCATGCCACCATGTTGCTGCCATGCTCTGTTTAATATTTTTGCTGTCCATTTTTATTTCTACCGTAAGCATGCTCTCTGTTTTTCAATCCTTCAGCTACTTCATCCTATCTACTATATTTTAGAAACATACGTCTATTTCAGCCTCAAACACATTTATCAAAAGGAACAAATCTATTTAAATATATATATATATATATATATATATATATATTAAAATAGATTTGTTCCTTTTGATAAATATATATTGAACACAAGCCTAGAATTATTAGCTTTTCTCCTTTGTAATTTTGAATGTTATATATTTTAAATTATTTTTTTATTGAATATTTATATTTATTCTTATACTTGTTTTTTGTAATTTGCTAACAAGAAGAAGACAAATTGTTTTCCTCACTTTATCAAGAAAAAGATTTCTATTGAACCACATGGTGGATTGGATTTCTCAGAACCGTTCTTTTCCTTTGCATTCTCTGCCTTCTCTGTTCTATGTATTAACGATAATGGCTATTTTATGAGGTAGGTGGTTTCACTTTCCTGACAGCCTGTCAGGCAAGCAGATCAATGGTTCTACACAAGTAATTTGTCTATTTTTTATGGATCTAGGCCCGCACAAATTGCGGTATATTTGAACATATTCATACAATTGTATGAACATTTCACATGATTATATGAATATTTTATATAATTACATAAATATCAAAACGATGTTGTTTTGAATTATCAAAACGATGTCGTTCTATAAAAAAAAAAATTTACATGCGGCCACTTTTTCGGACGTTGGATCTTCATCCTTTTTTATCTGATCTGTGAAATATCCGCGCAAGTTACCGTACGCAATTTGCGCGGCCCCAGATGCATTTTTTATATCATATGTACTGTTTTGTTATAATGGAGAATTATAAAATTCAAGTGGATTAGAATTCTTTTTAATTTGAAATTTATTTTAATTTAAAATACTTATAATTTAAATAAATTTTATTTTTAAAAAAGGAATAATATATATTTATAATATATCATATCTTTTTTTTCTCTACTTAAATTCTATATTGATCCACATATTAATAAAATTTTATTATATTTAAATAAATTTTTTTAAAAATAATTACTATTCAAGTATACTCAATATAAATATTTATGCAAAAATCACATAAATATGGGCAACAATATTTTTTGAAAAAAATGTTGAGTTTGCAATGCTACAACCTACTTTATGGCTTCATATGCACTCCCATCGGAGCTTTTTTTTTTTTTTTGTCCTCCTGTCGGTGGCATTCACAGTATGGATGATCGAATGCCTTAGTTATTCCAAATATTTAGATGTAAGATGGCAATAGGGGGCTTTATTAACTACCCACTGGATAACTTAACATAAATAAATAAATATTGTGAATTTGATTCAAAATAGAATCAATAAATATAAAACTGTAAAGTAAAGATACTAGAAGAAGAGAGAAAAGAGAGAATCGCTTAGATACGATTTCATTAATTGTTCTTTTGTTTACATATGACCCTTATTTATAAAAGTTTTGATACAGAATCTGAAAGGTTAATAAATGAATTTAATAAACTTAGAAAAATGAACAGTCACAGTATACGAATAGTCACATTATCTTCAAGATAAATAGATAGAATGAAGAAAATGAATAGCCACTTAATATTTTCATAACACTCCCCCCCCTCCTGGATTTTCATTTTCAACCACGTCGAAAAATGCCTCGTTAAAAACCTTCATAGGAAAAACTCTGTGGGACAAAAACCTAGTGAAGCAAAAGAGTACACTTTCCGTTCTAGTGGGAATACTGCCTCATTAAAAACCTGACTAAGAAAAAACCTAGTAGGAAAAAATCTTAATTATGGAAAAAGAGTACAATATACATACTCCCCCTCTTAATAACATCTTTAAGATGACTTTATGTCTTTCAACCGATGCATTCCAATTTTATGTACTAATTTTTCAAATGAAGCAATCAGCAATGCCTTAGTGAATAAATCTGCCAGATTATCACATAATCGAATCTGTTGCACATCTATTTCATATCTCTTCTGAAGTTAGCGAGTAAAGAAAAATTTTGGTGAAATATGTTTTGTCATATATCCTTTAATATATCCATCTCTTAATTGAGCTATACATTTTCTTCATAAAAGAGGTATTGGAATTTCCTTTTCAGAAGGTAGTCCATAATTTTCTCGGATATAATGGATTATAGATCTCAACCACACACATTCTCAGCTTTCCTTATGAATAAAGCATGATTAGAAGAAGTAGCTATTATAGATTGTTTTGTAGAGCGCCATGATATAGCAGTACCACCACATGTAAATAAATAACCAATTTGAGAACGTGCTTTATATGGATTGGATAGATAACCAGCATCAGCATATCCAATCAATAATGGACTGGTTCTATTTGAATAAAATAATCCAGGATCCATTGTCCCTTGAAGATATCTTAGGACATGTTTAATCCCATTCCAATATTGTCGTGTTGGGGGAAGAACTGAATCTTGCTAATAAATTCACAAAAAATGCTATATCAGGTCTAGTATTATTAGCAAGGTACATCAATGCGCCAATTGCACTGAGATATGGTACTTCAGGACCAAGTAGTTCTTCATTATCTTCTCAAGGTCGAAAATGATCTTTATTTATATCTAATGACCTCACGACCATTGGAGAACTTAATGGATGTGCTTTGTCCATGTAAAACCTTTTAAGAACTTTTGTTGTATATGTTGATTGATTAATAAAAATGCCATCTTCTAGATGTTCAATTTGTAAACTAAGACAAAACTTGGTTCTGCCAAAATCCTTGATTTCAAATTCTTGCTTCAGGCTATTTCTTACCTTTTGGAGTTCTTTTGGAGTTTCAATAAAGTTAATATCATCAACATATATCGCAAGTATCACAAAACCAAATCCAGATTTCTTAATAAAAATATATGGACATAGTGGATCATTTTTATATCCCGATTTCAATAAATATTCACTAAGATGATTATACCACATACGTCCATACTGCTTTAAGCCCTATAATGACTTTTGTAATTGAATGGAATAATTTCTACGAGGGTTAGAATTATATGCTTCAAGCATACTAAATCATTCTGGGATTTTCATATAAATATTAGTATCTCATATAAAAAAGCAGTTACAACATCCATTAGACGCATGTCAATCTTTTCACGTACTACTGACTCACAAGGTATCGGAGTGTAATTACATCCACCACAGGTGAATATGTTTTATCGTAATCAATACCTGATTTTTGTAAAAAACCTTGTGCCACTAGTCGTGCTTTATATCTTACGACTTCATTATTTTCATTTCACTTTCGCACAAATACCCATTTATAACCAATTAGTTTTATACCTTCTGGTGTTCGGACTACAGATCCAAAAACTCACGCTTTGCAAGTGAGTTTAACTCCGATTGAATCGCATCTTTTCATTTTGGCCAATCATTTCTATGACGACATTCTTCAACTGATGTTAGTTCAAAGTCCTCATTATCTTTTAACACTTCAAGTGCTATATTGTATGTAAAAACATCATCAACAATTATTTTCGTCCGATTCCAACTTCTGCCAGAAGTTATATAATTAATGGACATCTCATTATTCTGTTTACTATTTTTAGATATTTGGATCTTTTCATCAGTTTCCACTTGATCCCTTTTTCCTAATTCTTCAATTGGATCATTCTGATCATTTAATCCTCTTCTCTTTCGAGGATTTTTATCTTTTGAACCAATGGGTCGTCCATGTTTCTAACGTGTTTTTGATTCAGTAGCTATATGAATTATATTTTGTCCTGTTGGGACTTCTATCCGAATAGGAGCATCTATAGCCGAAATATGCGATTTAGTTATCTTTGTAGAGTCAGCAAAAGAATATAGCAGTTGATTTGCAAGTCTTTGCAAATGAATGATCTTTTGAACTTCTAGTTCACTTGCGTTTGTGTGCAAATCTAAATAATTCAATGATGTTGTCCAGGCAAGCTCCTTTTTATATGGTTTATGTTCTCCCCCTAATTTAGGAAACAAAGTTTCATTAAAATGACAATCAGCAAATCTTGTTGTGAATACATCACCTGTTAATAGTTCAACATATCTGATTATAGAGGGAGAAACATATCCAATATGTATCCCCAACCTTCTTTGAGAACCCATTTTGGTACGTTGATTTGGCGCTATCGGTACATACACAACACACCCAAAAATTCTCAAATGAACAATATTTGGCTAGGAACCAAAAGCCAATTATAAGGGAGAAAATTTGTGATAACTTGTTGGCCTTATGCACATAAGTGCTGTAGCATGCAAAATAGCATGTCCCCAAGCCATTGTAGGGAGATTTATTCTCATTAATAACGGTCTAACAATTAATTGTAACTGTTTAATGAATGATTCAGTTAGACCATTGTGAGTATGAACATGAGTTACTAGATGTTCAATAGTAATGCTAATTGGCATGCAATAAACATCAAAGACTTGGGAGGAATATTCTCCAACATTATCTAGATGGATCCTTTTGATAGGATAATTTGGAAATTGCGCTCTTAAGCGAATTATTTGGGCAAAAAATCTCGTAAACGCCAATTTGCAAGTTGATAATAAACTGACATGCGACCATCGGGTTGATGCATCAATTAAAATCATAAAGTATCTGAATTGCCCACATGGTGGATTAATTGGTTCACATATATCACCATGAATTCTTTTTAGAAATACTGGAGACTCAAATTCCACTTTTATTGCAAAATGTTTAATAACCAATTTCCCTTGAGAACATGCAGCATATGAAAATTTATCAGATGTCAAAATCCTTTGACTTTTCAAAGGATGGCCATGCATATTTTCAATTATTCTTCGCATCATAATAGCTCCTAGATGACCCAAACGGTCATGCCAAATGATAAATGTAGCAGAATCAGTAAACTTCTTATTTATTGAATGATGCACTTCAATTGTATAGATTTTTGTGCTATATAGGCCAGATGAAAGAGATGATAGTTTTTCTAATAAAGATTTCTTACCCGACATTATTTGAGTAATACAAAGATACTAAAAACCATTTTCTTCCATTGTTTCAATGTGATATCCATTTCAGCGAATATCTTTAAAAATTAATAAATTTCTTCGAGATTTTGAAGAAAATAATGCTTTAGAAATAACAACATTTGTTCCTCCGAGTAATACAATATTAGCTCTTCCAGAGCCTTCAATCAACTTTACACTTCCATTTATAGTATTAACATTTGTTTCTCCTATCTGCAGGTAAGAGAAATATTTTCTATCTTTTAATATGGTGTATGTTGTACCACTATCAATTAGGCATATATCTTCAATGCCACTTGTGTATCTAGTAAGCGGAATAATAGCCATCTGGGCATAACTAAACATTTGTAAATTTAAATACTCAAACAATAAAAACTTTAAACGCTAATTACTATTACAATGTCAAAAATATAAAACATAAAAGAAACATATTAAAAATAAACTTTTAATTCTTTTGGACACTTTTATCACTAATCAAATGCTCAATTCTTCTTTCAGAATGCTCAAAGAAATCAAAACCAGAGAAAGATGAAGAAGAAGAAAAGACTTGGTGTTCCTCGAAGAACCATACGAGAGAGAGAGAAATAAGAGAAGATCATAAGGGTCTTGTGACCCTTGGTTTTTATAGAGTTGTTTCATGTGGCTCTTCATCTGAGAATTCTAACATCATTCACTTTTGCGAATGGAGTAGAATCTGTTGGTCGAGCTTCATGATTTTTTATTAATAACTCATTATTTTGCTCAGTTACAAAAAGATAAAATATCAATTTTGCATACTTCTTGAATCTCTTTTCTCGATATTGCTACTGCAGGAGAACATTCGAGGCATGAAAAGTAGAGAAAGTTTTTTCTAACATATCCTCATCAGTAATATTTTCTCCACATAGTTTTAGTTGCGAGTTAATTTTAAAAATAGTAGAATTATACTCACTAACGGATTTAAAGTCTTGTAATCGCAAGTGCATCCAATCATACCGTCCCTTTGGAAGGATGACCATCTTCTGGTAATCAAACATTTCTCTCAAATTAGTTCACGAAATAAGTGAATTTTTCACGGTAAGGTATTCAACATTTAAGTCATCATGAAGATGATGGTAGAAAAATAATCATAACTTTAACATCATTTTGTGATGATGATGGATTTCCTTCTACAATGGTATCTGCCAGATCCATTGCAGCTAAATGTATTTCAGCATCTAGTGTCCAAGATAAATAGTTTTTCCCAATAATATCAAGAGCTGTAAACTCAAGTTTGGTGAGATTTTCCATGTAAATACAAAATCAAATAGAAAAAGTACCTACCTTCCTCTTTTGTTCTAGAAAACTTCAAAAAAACAGACTTCTTGATTGCATGGATCGAGAGAAAACTTCGATGGTGCTGGCTTGATTATCACATTCAATAGAACAATTTCAGTAGAGTTTCGCACTGATAACGTATTGTGAATTTGATTCAAAATAGAATCAGTAAATATAAAATTGTAAAGTAAAAATACTAGAAGAAGAGAGAAAAGAGAAAATCGTTTAGATACGATTTCATTGATTGTTCGTTTGTTTACATATGACCCTAGGTTTTGATACAGAATTTGAAAGGTTAAGAAATAAATTTAATAACCTTAGAAAAATGAACAGGCACAGTATACGAACAATCACATTATCTTTAAAATAAATGGATAGAATGAAGAAAATGAACATCCACTTAATATTTTCATAATAATAAATGAATAATACTACCCGCATGATACTTGGGGTGTTTATAAGTCAATTAAAATTTCTGGCCTTTGAGAGCTAACATATTAAATAGTAGTAATTGTCTAATTGATGACAAAGCCCGGGGGTTGGTTTCACTTTCCTGATAGCCTTACAGGCCTGCAAATCAATCCACACCCGATTATGTTCCGCTTCTATTTTCTTTTTTTACCCTTTTCTGTCGGTAGCATACAAAGGTGCGATAGCATCACGTGGATATTTGACAACCCAGTTAGCATACACGGCATTAGGGTTATTTATGGGTTAAAGTTGGTTCGATTTTATTTATTTTTTAATTTAATTTAAATATTTTGATTTAAAAAGTTTGAATTCAACTTAAATTATTTGTAATTTCAAATCATCGGTTTGAATTGTGTTTGGTTTGATTTGATTTAGTTTAGTTTAGTTTGATTGAATCAATTTGTACATAATTTCCTATGTAAATAAATTTCTCCATAACATTTAATAAAATATTAAGTGTAGAAGTATTAATTAAATATTACAAAAAATAATCATTTCTCAATAATACAAACTAATCAAAATTAAATTCATAATTCCATATAATATCAAAACATTACTCAATATCAATAATAATAATACAAACTAAATAAAATTAAATATACAAAATGCTTTGCTAATAAACTAAATAGCATATGTTCGCTTCATATCCTTTTCCAAATTTCACTAGATGTTAAACTTCAAACTTTTCATATACCTGCAAAACATATTATAAAAAATAATCGTAAACTAATATTTATTTGATTAAATGAAAAAAATAAATGCATTTGAGAACACACCAGCAAAGATATGGAAGGCAAATTTCAATCATCAATAATTGAAGTTGTTTATCTAGTGCCTTAGCTGCTTCAGTGTATGAAGAGTTTAAAAATTCTACAATGGATAGATATAGTTACCTATTGTAGATAGCTAGCATAGTTGGGTTTTCTTTTTCATATCTCTTCATGTTTTAAAATAAAAATAAATTATATATATATATATATATATATATATATATGTGTGTGTGTGTGTGTATTGGTTTGGGTTGAATTGGGTTGGATTATATGGTTTAAAAAAAAAAACAACATTAGGGTTTTGGTTTTTTTTATAGTATATTCTTAATAAGTGAGAGATTTGTGAAAAAGTCTTTAAAACGTGATTTTTCTATCAATTTTCTTTTCTAATTCCTTAATTCTAATTTCTTTTTCTAACTCTTTATAACTTTGTCTCATCATTCTTAGTTTTTTTTTTTTTTTTGGGTTATTATCATTCGTTTGATTAAAAAATTGATTTTGTATTTCTCTTTATAAATCCAGGAACTGTGAGTTTTAAAAGTAGACTTTAATTTGATATTTCAATTCTTTTTGCAACTGGTCACTAATTGATAGATTAAATGAATAAACTAGCTTTTTGTCATTATCGTTCGTTTGATTAAAAAAAATAATTTTCTCTTTCTCTTTATAAATCCATGAATTGTGAGTTTTAAAAGTAGATTTTAATTCGATATTTCAATTCTATTTACAGCTTGTCACTATTTTGCTTTAAATTGCTAGATTAAATGAATTAACTAGCTGTATTATCTACCAAGAGTAAATATCAGAAAATTTAATTTATAAAACTATAATGAGTGATTTTCATCTCAAAAACTTGAAAAGATAAATTAAGAAATTTAAAAAATGAGGCGTAAAAACCTCCAATTTTTAGACACGGCCCTAATTTGAAAATTGGGACTTACACATCCCCAAAGTTAGAGAGCGAGGCATGTAAAATAACCAATCAAATTAATAATATCAATTCCAAAAATCTTGAGTAATATTGGTATTGTGAGTTACCATCTTCCGTTTGGAAAGAATGTCCATATTTTGGAACGTTAAGATAAATTTATTTGCTATCTAAATTAACTACAGTATTAGCTTTATTAATTTGCTGAATTTAAAAATTATTTATACGTATACCTCACAACTGACCCGATTAAGTATTATCCAAAGGCAGTAAACTCTTAATAGATATGGAAGTAAATTGATTAAGATCAAATGGGTTTATATTAAATATTTATGCTAAGTCAGATACATAGATTCAATTCAGAAAGGGGAGTAAGATTTTTTATTCCCATTAAATGAGAAAGAGAATAAAGGGAATAAGATTTTTTTTTTTTTTTTACCGGAATAAGATTTTTCATCCCATTTCTGAGAAAGACAGCGGCATCCTCTACATTTTTGGATAATACTTAAAATGGTACACAAATAATAATTAATTGCATCCATGAGAACCAAAATTTTGGAGGTCAAAACCATTATTTTTTTGTAGTCACTTATATATAGATGAATTCTATTTCAACTCTTATATATAGATTGGATATCTTAGAATCGATTCCGCAGCCATGGAGTCCATTCATTTCCTATCCATTCTCCTGCTTTTCTGTCTTATATTACTGAAAGCTATAAAGAAATCAAAGGCAGAGAAGGCCTCAAGCATCAAATTGCCTCCAGGGCCGAAGCCATTTCCAATCATAGGAAACTTGCATCAGCTCTTTGGAGGTCCAATCCACCATGTCCTGAGAGATTTAGCCGAGAAATATGGTCCTTTGATGTACCTAAAGATCGGTGAAGTTTCAACCATTATTGTCTCCTCACCAGAAGTTGCCAAAGAGATTTACAAAACACATGATCTCCTTTTCTCTCAAAGACCTTCCAACATTCTTGCTTCGAAGGTTATCTCGTACAATTTCACTGACATTATCTTCTCTCCATATGGAAATTACTGGAGACAAATACGGAAAATTAGCATGGTAGAACTTCTTGGTCCGAAACGTGTTCAGACATTTCACTCAATTAGGGAAGAGGAAGTGTTGAATCTGATCAGATCGATTTCTTTGCACGAGGGATCACCACTCAACCTCGGTCAAATGATATTTTCATTGACTTATGGAATAACAGCTCGTGCTGCTTTTGGTAGAAAAAACAAATATCAAGAACAATTCAAGGAGCTTGTGGAGAAAATATCCGAGTTAACAGCAGGATTTAATTTGGCAGACTTTTACCCTTCAGTTAAATTTCTTCAAGTTATTAGTGGATTGAGGCGAAAGATGGAAAGCGTACACAAGCAGGTCGATGAAATACTTGAAAACATCCTAATTGAACAGAGGAAGAAACGTACAAACTCGAATTACACAGGAGGAGAAGCAAAGGAGGACTTATTACTTGACATTCTTCTAAATATTCAAGGAACAGGGGACTTTGAACTATCTCTTTCTGACTGCAACATCAAAGCAATCATCTTTGTAAGTATATGCCGATTTCGCATATTAATTCATCACACAATATTTGGTCATCAAGAATATGGCTTTCTAGTATCCAAAATATATGTGTAAAACATATGATATTCCTACATGTTTCAGGATATATTCAGTGCTGGAAGTGAGACATCTTCAGTGGTTGTAGAATGGGCGATGTCAGAACTAATAAAAAATCCTGGTGTGATGAAAAGAGCACAAGATGAGATCAGAAATTTCTTCCATGAAAATGGAAATGCTAATGAATCGAGCCTCGAGGAATTAAAGTATTTGCAAGCAGTCATCAAAGAAACCTTGAGATTACACCCTAGTGCACCACTGTTAGTCCCCAGGGAGAGCAGCGAAGAATGTGAGATCAAAGGATTTCATATTCCTTCCAAGATCAGAGTCCTAGTAAATGCATGGGCAATTGGCAGAGATCCTGCATACTGGACTGATGCTGAGAAATTCAAGCCTGAAAGATTTCTTGATTCTAAGATTGATTACAAGGGAAATGATTTCGAATACATACCATTTGGAGCTGGAAGAAGAATATGCCCGGGGATATCGTATGCTCTGCCAAATATAGCTTTGCCTCTAGCGCAACTATTGTTTCATCTTGACTGGAAAGTTTCTGGTGATGTGAAGCAAGAAAATCTAGACATGACCGAAACAGTTGCGCTGACTGTTAGAAGGAAAAATGATTTGTGCCTTATTCCATTTCTCTATTCTGGTTCTTTCCTAAAACTGGAGTAATAGAAAATATGTGCAGGTCAAGCTAGGACGCTCGGGTTTAAACTAGCAGTTAAGTCAGTAGAGCTCTCTTTTTATTTTTATTTTATTTTTTCCCTGGTTTATGCCTTTTTTAAAGATCTACTTATTGCAATAAGTCTTACGTGCATATCAATTGTGCATTTGAACATCAGTCTTAATCTCAAAGTAGCAAATCGTCGCTCAAGAAATTTGCAGGTTTTGGGTTTTCTGCTGAAGAAATTTCAACCGCAAATTTCAACCAGCCATGGATTCTATGATATGCTAATTCAAATTCAACAAGTTCAGCTGGAAGCAGATGTGAACGATGCCAGGAGTCTACAAATTACCGGACACGAAAGAATCAAAGAATCGTCCGACTAAGCTCAAGGATATGAAGCCGCACATTTTGGTTAGTCCAATGGAATTGAAACTGTACAATTTAGTACGCTCAAATTTCACAGCTTATTGATGGCCATATCTTCAAGTTGGGAACATTCAATAGTGGTGGATTTTTTATTTTGTACCGTCCAAAGGAAACTACTTTGGTTTATATGAAAATTTGTTTGTTTCGCACAAAAATTTTCTATTACTATGTGCATAATTCTATGATTTTTGTGTATCTTTGTGCATGACTATGTGAAGTAATTCGGAGTTGCTAAATTTTGTAATCTGGAATCCTACCTCAATAAGGAAGACAGAGGATTGGAATTGAAGTGGTGGCATTGACAGATTTAGAGGGGAGGTGGCAGGGTGTCATCCCCCCCCCCTCTCCCCCTCTCTAAAGCTTTCGAAAATTATTTATTTTGTTTTAAAAATTTGATATCGATGTAATTTTAATTAGTCCATTTGAGAATAAAAAATATATGCATAGATTGAAAAATACAAGTATGAAACGTTTCAAGACTTGTGTTCAATTTAGATATTAAGGACAAATGGATCAATTACTTAACCATTATAGTGATTATGTCAAATAATCATTTACTTGTAATTTGAGAATAACGACTTGTTGCTAGACACCTCATTATTTGTAACAATGAGTTGTCACGACCAACATTATAAATACCTATTGGGTTGCACTCTAAGATCAATTTGGATTGGATTTGGAAGAGTGTTTTCGGCTTGGTCTAGGTGTTTTAATTAATTGAACCAAATTAGCTTGGGCCATCTAATTTATTAAATTCTGTTAAGAAACAAATTAGTATGAATAAAATAGAGATTTCCAAGTTATGGTAGAATTAAAATTTGGTTGAAATCCTGATTCAGAAATAGAGTCCATATCTGATTTGAAATCATATTTCAAATAATATAATATCTAAGATTTGATCCAAGATATTAGGGATAGGTTTTTAGAAGTCTTTTAAAAAAGCTATTATAGGCCGTCCCAAACTCTTGAGAATTAATATATCTCTTTTTGTTACAAAGAAAAACCTAAACCAAAACGAAACGTCTTTTTCTGAGTTAGAAATCTCGAAATTTAGCTAGTACTAGAACTCAATGTATCAATCTAAATTTGTTCGAGTGGATACCATAAAAGGAGGGTTTATGAGGTCTTGCTTGTTATTCGAATCAAAGGATCAAGAAGAAGCTATTAGTAAAATGCTACGAAAAGATACAATTTTTAACAAAAATCAATTGACTCCAACTCGATAGGATCCTTGGTAGAGGCAAATTCATTTTATTTCCATTGTTATTTTGTGTGTTTGGATCTAGTTTTCCTCTTATAGTAACACCGTAATATATCATTCTCATAACTCTTATGTGAGTTACAATTGATAGTGGTCATGAATACCACATTTCTAATATTCTCTCACTTGGACAAATGACCACCAATAGTTACATAAAATTAGTCCACAGGTGGCCACAAATATTAAAATATTTATCCTTCAAAGTCACTAAAATGAATCATAGCGGTCATATATTAATAAGATATATTTCATTCCGTGTATCACAGTTGTAGTAACTCAAATGTAGATAAAAAAAATCAAGGAAGAAATAAATATGGTCCAAACTATTAATCTTCTTTAGTTATTTAAATAATATGCTCAAAACAAGAATAACATTAAAACTCTTATATGTCCAAATACCAATCACAACATAATATTGATTAAAATCCTTTGAACAAAGAAGTTCAACAAGTAATTTATTTTGGTACCAAAACATTTATTGATTTGGACAACTTACTTTACTAAATTTTTCTCCCAAACATTCATGAGAAAAAAATAAGATAATAAAATTATTACAGAAGACAAAGTAATACATTTAGAAATCTAAATAATTCTAAACTTCTTAATAAAATTATGAAAAATGATTACCTTGACAGTGAAATCCATAACTTTATAATTTTATTAGCCCATAGTAAACATATTACAAAATGTTCATTGTGTAGAAATTCATTCACATATAAAAGAATATAATCTTACTTTTATTAACCATTGGGTATATACAAATATCAAGATTATTTTCTTGAATCCAAAGGCAGTGAAAAGTATAGTTAGGAATTGGGCTAAAATACTTTCTAAATAAAATTGTGGGATTTTAATAACAAAGTAATGACTTCTTAAAAAAAAAAAAAAAAACTTATGCATGACTAATTCTTAATTTTGGGTAAGAGATTAACATGGCCATCGAATCACTACTTAGTTAAATTTAGTCAACCTTTATAACAAAAGTAAGCAGAGCAACCATAGTACACCATCAATTATTTTTCCTTTGGGCAAAAAAATTCATATATAGTGTTCCACTCTTTAAGTGAGGATCTTTCTATTCACTTACAATATTGTAATGGAAAAGCAATCTATTGTATCATCAACCCTTTATCTTAGGGTAAAGAAATGAATGAACAATCTATTGCATCATCAACCTAAAATTATTTAGTAGGCTAAATACTAATTGGCCATTACAAGAATTTTTTTTTAATTTTTTTTCACAGTAAATTAATGAGTGCTTAGATGATACACATTTTTATGTCATTTATAGTTATTATTGTGAAGAATTCCTTGATAGATAACTACTTATTCCCCTATTTTCATCTTGTTCTGTGAAAAATACTTGGAATGGAGATTTGATGAAGAAACAAGGCGAAAAATTGAAAAAGAAGAGAACCAACGCTACCCAAGCCGAGATGCTAGGGACTACTCAAATTCAAAAACTGGAACTTCAAACTTCAAGAAGGTAGTGGCATCCATTAAAACCATATAAACGGGGCCATTCAAAGTTAGAGAAAGAAAGAGCCAGGCTTTAGGGAATTAGTGACACTATCCAAGTCAAGATAATCATCACTGCTCATAGCATAGCTCTAAGAAAAATAAGCATAAGTGGCATCGATTAAGAAAACCAATGTGGCGCAGCTCAATATTGTAGGAAGCCTCTATTTTTTTTATTTTTTATTTTTGGAGATTTTCAAGTGAAAGCTATAAATACCATTCTTTCCAAATATTAGGGCATGATTCCCTAGGAGAGCAGCCACCCAGAAACCTCAAGAACACAAGAGAGGTAACAAGGAGAGGATCAAGGTCATATTTGAATAGAATAGGGGAATTCTCAAGAAGGGTTTTAAGGAAGAGAAAGAGAACACTTGTCCATGAGTTTTCTCTAAGTTTTCTTTGTAATCTTGTTTTGTTAATCTTGGGCTAGATTGATTTGCATTGTATTTGAAGGGGTGAACCCTTATTTTACTTTGTATTGAACTAGTTTTGGTTTTATTGAGATCCATTTCTAGTAACCGATTGCTTATACATTGTGTGGATTTATTGATTAGGATTTCACTTTTTCTAATAAATTTGAGAGATAGGGTTAGAAATTGGGTGTTAAATTAATTTATACACTTGATTTGTTTTCCTTTGATGAGCTTGAGAAAGGACTTGGGGGAAAAGAACATGGGCAAATGATAGAATTATTTTGTTGCCCAGAGTTAGAGACATTGCACTTTTTGGATTTGAAATTTGGGATTGTTAGGTTTAATACTCTTTAAGTCTAATTTGGGAGATAGAAATACCCTGAAACTAGGTTTAAAGAAAGGGGATCCATAACTTAAGAGAGAGTGAATCTCAAATTAGGACAATCCTTCCAATGCGAGTTTGGGTTCTCAATGGGATAAATTGGTGTTTGATGTTTGGCTAATGTTATAGGGATTTCATTCAATTACATATTTTATCTCATTTTCTTGTTCTTGAATTGGTTTTGTGACCTTGGGTTACTCATTGTGTGTGAGCAGGTTGGTATATAGAATGTCTATCTCCAATCCCCTTCTAATCCCTCCCTATTAGCGAGGGATTAGCGACAAATTTTTAATTTTTATCTCTAATCCCCCTCTAATCCCTTGCTAATGAATTATAATTTTAAAATATTTTTAAAAAATGTCCTCTATTGGGAGAAAATTCATCTACTAAAATAATGCCAATAATCAATTAAATAAAAAAAAAACCCATCAAAGATTATAATTAATAAATATGATAATGACAAATATGAATAATACATAAAAATGTAGTCAAAATGTCCTAACTATGAAGCAGCAATCGGTGCGGATGCTGGAGTCCACGGAGGGGGCGGGGGTGGATCGAAAAGACCTGGCTGATGATTAGCATGTGAATCTAGAGGACTAATGATGAAGTGCTCCTCATCCTCAACAACCTCAGCATCGTCTTCCTGAACAGTTGGTATCGGCAGTGGTGGAGGTAGATTTAAGTTCTGAGACATAAGCGTCAGGTACTCAGTCAAGCTCTGGCTGTCACTCCAATATATCTGTACCTGATGCTTAATCCTCTCCCGCCTCTTCCTCTCTGTGTGTAACTCTCTCTATAACTAGCTCATATCAAACGAGATAGATGAAGTTGATGACTCAGATGTAGTGGGCTACTGCAACCTCTATCTCACCCTCGAAGACTCGGAGCCCAATCTATAGACTCGCCCTTTCTTGCACGCTCTATCATCCACCTCGACGAATAGTGTCTTCTCGTCGGACACCCTACTTGGAGCGACTATACTTGCAGAATCTATCTGAAAACTCGACTACTTATGACGTTCAATAATAGCAGTGACACTATCTTGAATTGGGGGTAAAGAAATATACATAAAATATTTAAAATTAGCGATCAAAATATATTAAACTTAAAAACGTATAAGATTGTGTATTCTTACTAGCGTATAACGTGATCTATCACTAACATATTAGCCCTTCCTCGGTTAGTCCTAAAACATGTGGGTGCGTCTGAAGAGCTCGATGTAACTGAAGTCAGGACCTAACTGTCTCCGCTATCATTGTACCAAAAATAACTAAATGTTAATTTTTATGATGGACTAAGTGTAAGATAGCAGGTATATCAAACAGTAAAAAATATTTATACTTACCATCCTCTCCTCATGCTTAGTAAATGAAATGGATCCTCCTGTGTGTAACGCCTCACCAATGGATCTATTCTGCTTAGCAACAGAAAAGATACGCTGCCACATATAGGACCCCTAACGCTCCGATAAAGCAGCCCAATGGTCTGAGGAAATCCACTTGGGGTAGTTACCCCTATGCTTCTTCTGAGCCTTCGACAAAATATTTAAAAGTCTAGCTTTACATTTCTTCTCCCAATTAGCCTAGATCTGTGCGGCATGCTTAAGGTGCCAACAGAAGAAAGACTGCAAAATCAAAATAGTCGTTACAAATAATTACAAGTAAAAAAATATATTAAAAATAATATAAATTGCTTATCATTATAATAACAAGTTAAATTATAAGTAACGTATCGAATTCACACTCCACAGATCGAACCACATGTTCCGAACATTAATTGGAACCTATGATAAGGTAGCATAGGCTCCAGTGTAGTATCGCCTAAAAATCTCAACTATTTCTCTCACACATCGAACCGAATGTGTGAACCTATTAAGAGAAAATAGATATGTAATATAAGATAAAATTATAAATTTGCGAGGTAAGATAAGCGTATTAAGCAATTATCTATTCGACTTATGAGTCACCAACTAGCTCAATTAAAAGTCGCGTATCCTCAATATGGGGAGCACCAATTGTGAATCCTGAAGAACCTAGGATCGGGTTAGGGACCTGCTATGATCGGTCCTCGTCTGGGGGTATCGGTTGTGGAGTAGGTATACATAGAGTTATACTCGGGGATGGTGTCTCATCCGTCCTCGACGTCTCACGAGTCGCTAACTGATCACTAGGTGAGGCTTCGGAAGCCATATGTGATTGGAATTATTTAAAAATATAAATATGGTCAGACACAAAAAGAAGAAAAATAATAAAGTTATAAGTATAAATCAAAGTAAAACTATTGTAATGTAACGATAGCAGAACTAATAATTGTTTCATACATTAGTTAAACTTGGTCCAAATCTATAGACTTCTATCATCATCGGATGAGTAATCTTTCACATCGTCGTCTGTAGAGGATCATGTCTCCCATTCTTCTTTCTTGTCGTCATTTTCATTGTCCGGTTGTGCTTCTTCCATCATTAATTCCGAATCCATAACATCGATTGTCTCTCCAATACCAGACTCATTTCCTAACCTTCCAGTGTTGTCATCCGCAACATATAGATTAATTGTCATCGTGTAATCTACTTTCTCCTGATATGGTCCTTCGACAACGGGTGCATTAATGACATATCAAGCTTTCAATTTACAAATAGATACCCAATTAGATTTTGGTCTTTTACTCACTGGGTAGGAAATGAAATACACTTGAGTTATTTGTTGAGCTAACATAAATGGATCATATTTTGGGTAATTCCTCTTGCAGTTGATGTCAACAAGTTTGTAGTGAGGATGAATTTTAACCCCCCCGATTTAGTGTTGGATCAAACCAATCATACTTGAATAGTACAACTTTTAAACAAGGAGTCCTAGGGAATTGAAGTTCGACAATCTCCTTCAACACTCTATAATAATCATTGCCATTATCTTCATCGCCTTTAATACAAAATCCACTGTTAATTATTTTTTTCCGAATGAAAGATCATGTGTATGGAACCTAAAACCATTTATGAAATAGCCATGGAAGTATTTTACTTGTCTCGGAGGTCCCAGGTCAAGCTTTTTAAATGTTGATTAGTTACTTGATATTGTGGATCATGAACATATCAAAAACAAATTGTTAATACACTTTCATTATCAATGTAATTTATATATAAGACCTACTTTTTATTTGTTCAACTCACTAAGTCCTAAACCATCCAACAAACTCCGACTCTAATCTCATATCAACTTCAGGGTCTGTTATACTCAGTACATGTAACTACAAGTCATTTTTAAATTTCCTAAAATGACCAAAAAAGAACACATAAAGATACTTATTCTAAGTATTGACATAAAAAATTGAGAAATATGGAATAAGTATACTTATGTAATATATGGTTGAACCTCTTCACAGTTTAGGTATATATAATTTGTAGCTGCTTTAAATTCATCCGGAGTAAAATATCTATTTTGAATATTTCCCAAAACCCTCCCTGAAACGATGCATATAGACAACCCACTGTCATGTAAGTTTGTATCGAGAATACCTTCATCATTTCGAGCCATAGTTATATGTCTAGTCTACACATGCGCTCGAAATAATAGGAGAAGAATATAGATACATCTTCAACTAAATAAGCATTGCAAATTGATCCTCCACTCTCGACTTATTTTTAATTTTGGTCTTCAAATGATATAAGAACCTAATGCATTTTTTACGGTCAGAACGGATTCACATAATGTATGTATATATAAATATAATAATACACAATATTTTACCTCTCAAATGGAAACATCCATCAATATTGAACAGGGCAACCAACCCTTGCCTTTATGGCAAGTGGACCATTAGTTGCTCCATCATGTCAAAGAAGCCGAGTGGGAAGATCTTCTCTAGTTTATAGATGAGTAATGCAATATTATCTTCCAATTACTTCATATGGGTTGTGGAAAGTTTAGGAAAACATAAGTCGCAATAAAAGAGACTGACTTCAGTTAAAACGTTCCAATTGACACTAGGAGTAATTTTTTAAATGCAGTTGGAAGCAACCTTTTCGTAAACATATGGCAATCATGACTTTTCATACCCGACAATTTGTACTCATTCAAATAAACAAACCTGCTTAAATTTGAAGCATCTCCATCTGGGAGTCGCAAATCTCTAACCCACTTAAGTAAAAGTTTCTTTTATTCAGGCGTAATAGAGTATTTAGCCTTTGGCATTAATGCCCTCCCATCACTTAATCCAGTCACATATAATTTAGGTCTATCATAATATACCTCTAGATTATGTCGCGTCTTTATATTGTCTTTTGTTTTTCCCTTTACATTCATGACTGTGTTAAAGACATTATTGAATACATTTTTTCATTGTGCATCACATCTATGTTCTGGCAAATTAAATGTAATCTCTAACATGGTAAATCCCAAAAGATACTCCTTTTGGCCCAATTATGGTAGATGCCTCTGCCATCATCCCTACTAAGCTCCATAGCCGTCTCAGTTATTTTTGGTAGATGGCACACTCTATTTCACATAGCATCTCTAGAAGCACGTTGTACAGGGTGTGCTATTTTACGACATTTGTCATTTCTAAAAGACCTAATGTCTCTTCTATATGGATGATCTAAAGCCATGAACCGCCAGTGGCAGTCAAACCAAGATTGTTTACATCCATTTTACAAGTGAAATGATTTTGTCTTCTCCATGCAATGCAAACATGCTAATCTACCAGTTATACTCCAACCACTTTGCATCCCATATGCCCATAAGTCATTAATTGTCCAAAGAAGTGCTACTCGTAGACAGAAGTTCTATTTCTTTGAAATATGATATGTCGAGACTCCACTAAACCACATCATCCTTAATTAATCTACCAAAGGTTGTAGATAGACATCAATTTTATACTTCGGATTCTTAGGTCCTGGAACAATGACTGTAAAAAATATAAATGGATCCCTTATACACATTGAATGAGGCAAGTTATATGAAGTAACAATAACAGGCCAACAAGAATACTGTTTCCCTGACATTCCAAATGGTGAAAATCCATCTGTGCATAACCTAAGATGCACATTTCGTACTTCGACTGCAAATTCAGGATGACTACGGTCGAAGTGTTTCCAAGCTTCACCTTCGCATGGATAGCTCATAATGTCCTCTTCTGGTCGACTCTCTGCATGCCATCTCATGTATTTTGCTATTGTGGAGGTTGCAAATTGTCTTTGCAATCTAGGTGTTAATGGGAAGTAATATATTTTGTTGAAAGGTATGTCTTTCTGTTGTTTGTCCTTTGCCACTTTCTTCTTCGCTATATATCTACCATGACCATAAAATTTGTAGTCTCTCCTATCACTATCAGCCTTCCAATAGAGCATGTATCCATTTGGGCAGACATCTATCTTCTGGATAGGTAGCCCAAGACCGGATACTAACTTCTTTATTTGATAGAAGTCATTCGGAAACTTATTACTACTTGGTAATACCTCATTCATTAATTGCATCACCAGATTAAAACATTTCTCTGATACGTTATTTTTAGATTTCATATTCAAAAGCTAAGAAACAACTGATAACGTATTATGATTCTTGCTTCCATCCCATATAGGAGTTACTGAAGCTCTCAGCATGTTATAAAATTTCTGAACTTTTAGGTTAGGTGGTTCCTCAACATACTTGGATGATAAAGATTCAGTTGAAAAGTGATGTCCCAATGTATTAATCACTATATCTCAAAATCGATTATCAGAGCCTACTCGATTGAAGTCATACTTTTAGCAAACTCAGACGGTGATGGATTAATACCCTCACTATGACTACTCCATCTTCGATAATTAGCAACAAAGTTAAATCTGTACAGGTGCAGCCCTACTTCATCAGGAGACAGGTACACTTTATTTTTACATCTTCCACATGGACACCTTATAACTGATGCTTGACCAGTTGACAAACAATAAGTAATGAATCGCTTGACCCCTTGTTCAAACTCAGATGTAATTCCTTTAATCCCTTGTACGTGTCTTCTATATATCCAACTACGATCATCCATCTACATTTAATCCAAAAGAAATATTATATGTGCTTGAGTTTCGAATATTTTTCTACCATAGCCATGTAGCTTATTAGTACTTGTATAATTTGAATGAAGAGCCTTGGTGATTGTGGAGAAAGATTGAAGAATGATACCGTAGAAATTCTATCAACCATGAAGTATCTATATTGAGTTTCCCATTGAAGTCCTAACTCTAAAAAAGGTTTAAACTTATGTATTCTAAATTTTTAAAAAATTTTTTGATAGAATTTTCCCTATAAATTGAACATTTTCAGGCACTAAGTCATCTCAATTCACCCAACATTCATTGTAAAAAACACACAAAATACAAAGAATCTCATAACAATTAATCAACAATACTAACTTGAGGGTAATCACCCATTACCTATAGGGAATGATCACCTATCACTCACAGGATTCTAAATATGCAATTGGAGGGTTTTCTTACCTTATAAGTGCTCGTCTATTCAGCCAAATAAAATCAAGAACTATATGTCTAACCTCTGACTAATAATAACATAAGGTTACTATAGAATAAATTATAAGTGGAAGATAGAACAAATTGCACAAATAGGCTACTATAATAGAGAAAATACCGCACTACATAAGTCCCACGTGATTTAGCTACACCACATTGAAAATAAAACACACACACAGACACACACACATATACACATAGTATTATATTTCAAACCATTACACACATTATACATCATTTAAGGTACTAATGAGGCACAAAGTAAAATAAACTAAAATAAAGAACATTAAATTAGTAGTAAAAATAGATGGGCATTACATATTTCTCGCCTTAAAAGAATTTCATTCCCAAAGTTTCATTACTTTAGAGTAATTCTAAATGAAATTCCCATGTGAATTATTATATAACATCTTGTTATATAACAATTCATATCTTGAATGTGCTCAATTAGTTTCATATCAATTCTTAAATTTTTAGGATAAAACTAACAATGCAATTAGCCTGACTTTACAAACTTATTCTATTGGTAGGCTATATCAAAATAACAATCAATTTACCAAAGAGTT
The DNA here is from genome assembly GCA_026120185.1 of Voacanga thouarsii. Taxonomy (NCBI): domain Eukaryota; kingdom Viridiplantae; phylum Streptophyta; class Magnoliopsida; order Gentianales; family Apocynaceae; genus Voacanga; species Voacanga thouarsii. The sequence goes on from JANUWF010001569.1 coordinate 2,203,519, forward strand.
AATTGTCATTCCAATGATTGACTCTTGTAGAATCAAATGCATATTCATAATCTAAATATAGCTCGAAATTGATAAATAATTTTTGCACATAAAAAAATATCTACAATGCATGTGCATGATGCGTCCTGATCAGTCCTCCAAATATAAATATCATTTGGTTTCCAATCTTCTCTATCAATTATAACTATGTTTATGTTGAGTACTCTAATATGATATGATAATTGTTACTCAACCACTAACTCTTAATAATGAATACCAAGGACACCATACTATTGTTTCACTATGAGGCTTTGCAGATAAGCAAAATTAACTCGAGGTTATTATAATTTTTCAATTTGAACATATTTAGTATACATTCCCACCAGCTCCCTTAACAGTCTAAGCTAATGATCATTTCAAGTCAAGGTTCTTTTTTCTTGAACATCTTTGGGCACCTCACTGCAAAGCTAATTCAAATTAGTTGCCCAATTCTCTTGTCTTGTCATTATTGTGACCCATTTTAATTGGTTTTTTAATATCCTAACTATTCCTAAACCATTTTAACTTTCTTATACCTTACTATTAATTTTCAAAATCTTTTAAGATCTTGATAATTTGTTTCCTCTTTTCCATCTTAGCACAACAACAACTAGAAGTCCCATTCATATGAAGTTTTAGCAATTTTAAACCACTAAAAGATCAACAGTCTTCTGTATAGACAATTCCAATGTGGTTTTTTTTTTTTTGAACCCCTCCATTTTCTCTTTAGTCACAAATCTAACACTATGATCAAAAGAAGTTTGGTGGAAAGAATAAACCTTACCTCTATTTCTTATTGAGGATAGCTTGGTGGCTATGTGTTTAGGAGCCATAGGAAATAAGTTAAGATAGGAAAGGGTAGCAAAAGGTGAAAAGAAAAGAAAAGAAAAAGGGCTAAATAAGTTAAAGGAATGAAATGATTTTACTAAATGTAACTCTGCATAAATTTAACACAATTTCCTTTCGCCCTTTTAACTATCAAAATGCACATTGTAAATTACCAAAGTTACTTCAACAAACCACTACACTTCTTTAACTCACAATTCCTCCAAATTTGCACAACTTGATTTCATCCACCCAATACCTCTTCTTTTACAATCCAACAACACACTTCATAATACAATCTAACGAATCAAATTAGCAAAAACCAATAAATCAAATCACAAACCAATCTCAATTTCAAATAGCAAACACAAGCTTTTCCTTTCAGATTAGCAAAACCAACTCCATTATCCAATAAAAAACTCACCAAATCAATCACCAAGTAATTTCTCTGTCTGATTACAACACTAAGCCTTACCAATTAACAATTCAATCAATCCACAGATTTAACCATAGTTCAACAATTTATTTAGCGCAAACTTCCATTGTAAAGCTCAACAGACCCAAAGTTCTTAATAGAAATCAAGTGCACTTATAACATTCTCCAATCTGAATCCAAATTAATCAATTGAAAATAGTAGTCACAATTATCAATTAGTACTTTAAAATTCATCTAACCTACTTCTTAATTCAACTCAACAACAATCTAAATGATTCACAATCCCTATTTCATCTCATAAGCATACTCCACAGTATAGAATTTTCAGTCTTATAAAATCAATAAACCTAGTGGCACTGGTTCAACATACCTCGAGCAAGTGGCACTAGTGGTGTTGGTTGTATGCTCCGGTTAAGGCAGTGTTGGACAAAATGATTTCAGGGGCAATTGCAACTGGGGCTGGTCCTTTGCCCAAGCTCTAGCGACAACAATGGAAAAAAGACACTGCAGTGGCAGTCCTTGCAAGAAAACTCTAAGAAATGTCCAACTTCAATTCGTAGCTCTGCTTAGGTGGTGGTTTGGCTGTAGTTCAGGCAAGGAGGAAGGAAGGTCGCCAGCAAGATAGGAGGGAATTAATTTGAGCCGGAGAAAAAGGGGAAGCATATAACGAAAAGGAAGAGAGAAACCGGAGTGTTATAGTCATTGGGTTTTGCGAGAGACAAAATTCATCACTAATAGCATGTGATTAGCGATGGATTAATTCAGCGAGGGAATAGCGAGGGTTATTGTTAACAAGATTTTAATTGCCTCTCTGATCCCTGCTAATTGCATTGTATTGGAAAGGGATTAGGGAGGGATTTTGGAATTTTAGATTTCGTTCAAAATGTCCGCGTGGTTTTAAGTTATAAATTTTGAATCCCTCGTGGATCCCACTCTAATCTTTTGTTGTATATATTCCGTCGCTAATCCATCGCGCTGAATAGTGACGGATTAGCGATGGATAAATATCATTTTTCTCAATATTTACAATATTATGCTAAGAAAATATATTTATTTCTATTAATACTTAGCTACTTCCTCATTAGCTATGGATTAATAGCATGAAATATTTCGCCAGTGAAAAATTCTAAATAATCGTCATGGTGTTTGTTTAGGTTTAATTAACATTGATTCTGTTAGGCTTACTAATATGAGAGGTTTAATTAGTATTGACGTGCTTTCATATCACAAAATCACAAAATTGTATTTATTACCCAAATCAAATATAATACAACATAATATATACAACTTTGATTGTACACATAACTCTGATAGTAATTCCAGTTCATATTTGCATTACATTGATCATATGATGTATCAAATATATATATATATATATATATATATATAGTGTGTGTGTGTGTGTGTGTGTGTGTGTGTGTGTGTGTGTGTGTAAAGTGACCAATATATTATGTACTACACATGACGAATTTGTACAGAGGTATAATATATGCATATAATTTAATTATAATCTATACTTCATAAATCGTCGATGATAATTACAAATATATTGAGTGTATATACATTAGTTACAAATCAACAAATAATAAAGAATTTACTATTTGCAAGGATATTACATAAAAAAATTTACCACACATAAAAGTATCGTGAGGAAAAAAATTGAGAATCTCCAAAATGGGGAATCTCTCGCAAATCCCTTGGTAATTAGCGAGGAATTTGTGACGGATAGTTTTAGTGATGGATTAGCAAGGGATACTAATTATCCCTCACCAATACAACTCAAATTCGTTGCAAATCAGCCAATGAATTACGACGGTATATAATCCCATTCTAATCCTTCGTAAACTTGTGAGCGATTAGCTAGGAATTATTATTTCATGATAATTTAGAATTACTTTTTCTGCCATAATCCCCATAAAATTTGCAAGGGATTTTTTTTTTTTTTTTTAGAATTCCATCGCTATTCCCTCGCAAATTAGAGTGGGATTAGCTTGGGATACTTACCATTAGTCGCAAATCCAGATCTAAAATTTTACGACGAAATTTAAGTAAAAATCAAATTTCCATTGCAAATCTGTATCAAATTTGCAACGGATTAGATTTGGATTTTCTTTTCCCTTGCTAATTAGAAAGGGCTTTTCTTAACTCTGATCTGTCACCAATTAGTTAGGGATTAGCAAGGAAAAGTCAATGGGTGTGCCTATCTCCCTATTCCATCGCTAATCCCTCGCAGAGTTAGCGAGGGATTTATCCTTCGCTAATTGCTGCCTTTCTTGTAGTGTTATTTCCAATCACAAATTGATGCGAATGTTCATTGAAGTAAAATCTTGAACCCGTCATTCACAAGCCATATTGTGTATCAAGATTTCACATTTGTGATAATTTACAAATATGACTTTGACATAAACCATATTGAAATAGTACAATGGGTAAGGTGTACATCCCTCTTGAGAGAATACCCCGATATCCCTCTCACTTATAAACATACTAGATGTCCCACATCTGTCCTTCGGTTCCTTTTGGATACTGTATTGCTAGCTAAGGACCCGACCCAACTACTAGGACTGATTCCCCATTTGGAAAAGACAGTTTTTCGGAGACGGTCAATCAATTGGAATTCTCTCCTGACCTAACGAGAGTTAGTCCTATAGTCTCATCCCTTGAGTACTCAGGTCTTAAATTAAGTATGGTTTAAGAAAATTCCCATTCCGTTGTAGAATATGCAATTTTAGTTCCAAAAATTATTAATCCAAATCCCAAAACTAATACTTCCAAATTTATTCCGACCAAAAAATGAAAGTTTATATTTTCTCTCCAAATTTTTCCAAAGGTAGAAAATTCCTTCATCCATTAATAATACTTGTCTAGAGCATGATAAATTATGCAGTTTTATAATTTGCCTTGAAAGAGATATCAACAAGAACCATATGTCATGCTATAAATTTCACAATTATGCACATGGATGAAAACTTGGAATCAGGTGCATACATTGATGCATAACTCCTAATCAAATATAGTATTTCATATATAAATTCTCTGAGGATGATCATGGAAAAATCTTTTTGTGTAGGAGTCATGAAAAAAACAAGGGTAAAACTAAGTGATAGAATGAACTAATAAAAAAAATACCATTTCAATACATAGTATGAAGATCCTATCATTGTGTATGCATGATCATAGAATTCCTTATGAAATTATTTTGCATAAACGAGTTGTGAGATGCAATGACTTACCTCTTGTCTAAAAACTTAGCAAATTAGCTTCGAGATATCCTGGGTGCTTCTTTCTCCTAAGTCCAACTTCAAATCTAATGCACATATAATAGATGAATTAATTTCCTAATTAAATTAATCTAAATAAAGAATTAATCAAGATCCTAGAATAGATAGGGAAATTACTTAAGTCTAAAGTAATTCCAAAAATACTTAGCGATATAGCCTAATTGGTTCTAATCACAAAGTATCTTAACAAGAAATTCAACAATACTCTAAAATGTCCATAATTCATATAGCATATAACTCTTCTATTTCCTAATTTAACATCCATAGTCAAACAAGGCCTTAGTTGCTAAGCAAAACCCTAATCACCATGCAAACCCTAATTAGCCATGCAACTATAACTAATTGAACAATAAAACAACATTTAAACCATCTTATTTTACCAATCACACCAAGATTTGAAATGGCTTTTCAAAAATTGAAACTCTCATCTTGTAATGGTACATGGGATCACTCTTCAAAATCATACTATAAAAGAAACTCATCAAACTTAATCAAATATTTCTCCAATAATTCTAAACATCACACAGCATTTACGTAAGTCAATTTGCAGCAACTATAGTCATTTCTATGAATAAATTCATTTTCCAATTTTCAACACAAAATTCTGTTTTTTACTCTAAAATATGGGTAAAAAATCATTTACTTATTTAACCAAGAAAACATTTTATTTTTAAATAAAAACCTCCAATTTAAAACCTCCATATGATAGGTGAATTACTATATATTTATCTCCCTTAGATTCCCACAAAAAGGGCTAAAATAGTTATTTACACAAAGTCTAGGTTGAACAGTAAACTGCCTTGCACTGTCAATTTCAAAAATTCATAACTCCTAAATTATAATGTATTTTTCGATGATTATTTTTGAGAAATTTTCTTAACATCTTGAAGATTACACAATCTAAAAATCACAAGAAAATTTAGTCGAGAAAGGGATTTTTCAGTTTCCGTACATCTTAAACACATTCAACAACACACTATAATTTTTAATCACCAAATTCTTATAAACCCTCAAATAAGTTTCCAAACACACCCTAAGTGCTATAAGACATCATACACAAGTTCTTATGATCTTAGTCTGGCTTAAAAATACAACCCCAACTTAAAATCCAAAATTCCAGCAAGTCTTTTGTTTTCCCCCCAACAACCATTTTAAAGCATAAGAACACTAAACTCATCCAACTAGTCAAAATATAACACCACACACATAGGATCACATTACCACAATATAAATACAACCTTATGCATCAACATTTGCAGCATTCAAAGCATAGTTTTATGGAGAAAATTTTTAGCAGAATTTTCGGTACTCATAGGCAAATCTCGATTAGAAAAAAAAAAAAAGATGACAAAACAAGTATTCCAATCACACAACATCTATTGTCAAGTGATCCTACATTTTCCTATACTTCTTATCAATTTCCCTAGGTGAAATTACACAAGCAAGGCATTAAAACCATCATTAAAATAAAATTGGCAGTACACATACATTCTCGATTTTCATGCTTATTACATGAGCAAAAAAGAATTCTTAACATGAAGAACTTAATTTTACAAATTATACATCAACTCGTAACATAAATATAATAGTTTACATCACATACATCCACCCTTAATGCATAAAAATTTTCTAGATATATAGACTATCTAGTAAGGGTATATTTCGACCATAACATGAACAAGAATGGAAGAATGCATTCTTTGCCTACCTCTTGGAGCTCTAATATTCTACAAATGAAAGGTGACAAGATGGAGGCTTGATCTTCAAGTCCTTAGCCCTCTTATGGAGTGATTTGCAAAGAAGATTTCCAAGAAACAAAAAAAATGGAGAGGGTAAGGCTATGCTGATTTTCGATTACAAGAAAAAGGAATGGAAGGAAGAATGATGATGTTACCTCAATCTCTTTGCTTCAAGACCACAGAAAAAAAAAATTCCCTTCTAACCTCCAAGGTCTGTGCTAGCTTGAGGAAGATAAGTGGCAAGCTAAGAGATGAGTACGTGTGTGCTAGTGATTTCAGTTGAGGGGAGGAGTATCCAAGTTGATGGCAGCTTGGCAGTAAGGGGAGGAAAGACTCCTCTTCTAGAGAGAAGTTGGAGAGAAAATGTTCTTAGAAGAAAGAGGGAGGGTGGTAGGTTATGCTGGGTAGAAGGAGAGGAAGTGATGATTTTATATTAGGGTTGAGGTGAATTCATTTAAACACACCCTAGGTTCAATGGCTAAGATGAAGGGTAATTTGTTGGGTTATAATGATCCATGGATCTAGGATATGGATTTTGGGTCAATTGATGAAATTATATCAAGTAGTTAAAATTGATTTTGACACGAAATTTGACCGAGATTTTTAGCTTAATAAACAAGGTCAAAACCCTAATTAAAATTAAATTCGTTCAAGAGTGTATTTTCCAAAAGGGAGAATTCATTGTTATAATATTATTGGAAATGTAATGCACTAATTATTTTGACTAATATGTCAATTACACACAATGCATACATTTGTATAATGCATAATTACTTATATATAAACCACCAACCATGACCAAATAAATAATTAACCTAATACACTTACTTTCTCTATGATAATTCACACAAAGAGCACATGAAATAGCCACAAGTAGTGCAATTAATTTATGAAACAGGGTTAATTCGATCAAGTATTTTGTTCCCTGGTACTCAATTTAGTAGGGTGTTTCAATTTTGCACTGAGACTTATATATATTGCTTCTTTTTAATAAATTAATTCTTTATAGAGATTTTTCATTTGTTGGGCCTATTGATACACATTTTTGTTTTGCTATACTATAGTTTGTTATGTTTTTCTTTTTACCTTGAGTCTTGTTTTTAAGCTTTTAGTAATAGTTTTGCTATTTCTTTATTTTGGTAGGTCATTTTTTTTTTTTTTGTGCATGAGTCAAGAAGATTGTGAGGAATTGATTGATATTGATTTGGAGGTTGTGAGAACTTTGAGAAAATTGAGGAAGGAAAAGTGTCAGAAGGAAAAGCTATTGGTTAATAGAGGTATTAGGATAGAAGTTTATCTTTGACACATGGGGAATATTAGTAGTTGCAATGGAAATGATGGAAAATGGAGTCGAAAATAATAGAAATGGTAGGAGAACAATGGGTGATTATGAAAAACTATATTTATCTTGTACTAAGTCATAAATCACTAGGCTAAGGATTGAAACTAACAACTTTGAAATCAAGCCTAACTTTATTCAAATGATTTAACAAATGCTACAGTTTGATGGAGTGCCGGATGAAGATCCAATGCTAACATAACTATTTTTCTGGATATTTGTGATATATTGAAGCTAAATGGAGTTTTAGAGGATACTATATTGTTTCTATTTTCTCTTCGTGAACGTGCTAAATCATGGTTGAAGTTACTTCTACTTGGCTCTATTACTACATAGGATGCCATGGTTGAGAAGTTTCTTGCAAAGTATTTTCCGCCTGCTAGGACTATAAAGTTGAGGAATGATATCTTTTCTTTTTGCCAATAGGAAGGTGAGACTATTTATAAATTATAGGAGGGATGGAAAGAATTACTATAGAAATACCCACATCATGGTTTAGACATTGGATTTCAAATGCTTACTTTTCATAATAGGTTTGAACTTTGCTTCTAAGCAATTTATTAATGCTTAATTTTGGGGTTCTACACCAACTAAGATACTAGAGGAATTATATGAGTTAATTGAAAATATTACAACAAATCATTACTCTTGGGAAAACCAAAGGTTAAGAGTTCATATACAAAGAATGCATATCATAGATGCCATGGTGTCCATGAAAACTAAGCTTGAGCACTCACAAAAAAGACTGAAAAGATGAATGTCATTTCATCCAAGAGATGCTATGTGGCTTTTGTAGAGAAGGATACCCCAACTATGAGTGCCAAGGCATGAGAGTTGTGAATGACAAAAAACTTGATCATATAGACTATTTGGGAAATACAAGGCAACAGAACAATCCATATGCCAACACTTACAAGCCTGATTAGAGAAAGAACCTAAACTTTTTGTAAAGAAATTAAGGACAAAACCAACCATTGCCTCCCTAAGAATTTTTGGCAAGACCAATTGCAAAGCCTCTGCCTTTATCCTGATATGAAGCACCATAGATGAATGCTCAAAATGTATCAAATTTCATGTCATTTTTGTTATAATTGCTCAAAATTACTGAATTAATGACTAATAACTTTTTTTTTTAATTTTTGCCTTGTTTTATGTAGATTCTATAAGAAGAAGATTTATTGAAAAAATAAAAGGAACTTCAAAGGACATAATTTGTACCTATTAGTACACCCTAACAGATACCGATTCAATTTAGAGATCAGAAGACTTAAGCTACTGAGAGCAATGGGTTTGGATAGTTGAACAAGCACTAATTTGCAGTTGGAACTTTAAAAAAGTGGATAAATCAACGATGGGCAATACACTCTAACAGGTGTCAATTCATGTTGCAGAAGCTATTGTTATGAGATTTTTAGGACTCTTCAATGTGTAAGCTATAAATACCTTTTTTGAGCCTTCATTTGACAATGTGTTGGGAGAGAGGAAACCTAAAAATGCCCTAGAGAGTACTAAGGAGGCACAAGAGGTGTAACACCTCTACTAAAGGTAACAGTGAAAGCATATCAACACCGAGTGTCGCCCCGTCCAGTTACCCAGACTAGGGGTCTTTATAACGAAAAATCCAACAGAGTATTATCCAAAAGGGAAACGTCTGGACCTATTTTGCTATCACTATAGTATCGTCCTCTATCCGTAGGTCTTTTCAATTCCAAGTCCTACAAAAAATAAGATAAAAGATATGTATGAGTGAAAAAAAAATCACCCAATGAGTCTCGTATGTACTAATGTTTTATCAAAGAAGTAGAGTACACAAAACTTTCATGAAGTAGCATATTATTTGTTCATTAGGAATGAATCCAAAACTCTTTAATGAAGAGTGTATTCAGAACTCACTTATTTTTGGAAAACTGTATTTCAATTTTCAAATCATTGCCCCAGTTTTCAACTCACAGGCACTTCTCCACCAGAAGGGAAGCCTGTATGCAAGTCCCGCAGTCCTTGCCTTCTGCTACATGGTTGCTTGTGCCAGGGACTGCATCATACAACACGTCACCCGTGTCATGCCGAAACGGTAAGCGTAAAAATATACCTCACCTTGCACTTAGGGATCTTTTACTTGCCACCATAAGCCAGGAGTCCTAATCTTAACGTCAGTCACCATCAAGGTGGCAAGGGATTGAACACACCGAGTGTTCCCGCTCAGTATTATGTGAACAATCCACCATCATAATCAATAGGCAATTTTTGGGCTCAAAACGGCTAGCCAGGATGACTCATCTCAATATCCTGTCGCCCTGTTTGGAGTAAGACAATCCCCAGAACTGGTCAAGTTACTTGGGGTCATTTATCTCTAACATGAGTTTGTACAAAGATCAGAATCCTTGCTAAGTACTCAACGTTAACAATACTAACCTCGTCTGACTGATCAGGCCAGAGGGTTATCTATTCCCACAGAATTTTCAAATCAAAGTATTTTTTTGGGGCAAAACAACATTTTCCAAAATCATGTTGAAACCAGATAAAGGGTTCTATTCACACATCAAAACATGATTCCAAGAGTAACTTGATCATTTTTTTCGTACTCGATCACAAAAGTCATTTCCAAGGATATTCAGGTCATTTTATCGATACCCGATTCCAAAAGACTTTTTGAGGGTATTTGGGTCATTTTACCCTTACCCGATTTGAAAAATATTCACAAGAGTTCAAATAAAGATATTTCGGTCATTTATTGAATACCCTAGTCTCAAAGGTTTTCATAAAATATTCCAATAAGGGCATTTCGAATATTTTCTAAATACCCGATTCCAAAAAGGAACTCATTTAAAGAAATCCAGAATTCTAATTCCAAAAGAGGATTAAATTCAATATTTCCAAACATATTTCCATAAAATGTCCCAAACGGTATATAATATAGCATCTTATGGAAAAACAAATCACACTAACTTTAGAGTGAGTTTTAGAAATCTAAGGGACTCACCTCGTGTCCTAAGCAACTCTTTCTGTTCACGGCTGTTTAACCTCCGTTCCTACCGTTTTCGACATTTTGTTGGCCGTTTATCACTAAAACTACACCAAACATTATTTTTGTGTCAATTTGTGTTTGGCCGAAAAATAGCCGACGTGCCCGACGGTTAGCCGATGTTCAACCGTTGTTTAGCCGACGGGGGCCAACAGTTAGCCGACGAGGCCAATGGTTAGCCGACGGTCAAGGAAAATGTTTAACTTTCATTCGCGTCGTTTTCCATTGTTTGATCAATTCTTTCATTTTCTATTTTTCACATCCTTCCTCCCTTCATAAAAAAGGGATTCACTTCATGTTTCCCCAATTATTTTATCCAAAATCACACAATTAATCACCCTTAAGTCCATTCATTTTCGGACTACTTTCTGAAATTTCACTGGTTTTACACACCATTTTGTTTTGCATATAACTTTCAATTTATAACTCTGATTTGGCTCCATGATATACCACAACGACCGTAAGACTCTTAACTTTAATTATGTATAGGCTGTTTTCAGAGTTCTAGTTCCAGTAACATGATACTGGGCAAAAATGTCCTTAGTAGTTTTGCCTCGAACATACTATTCATGCTTTCCTTTGTTCTCCTTTAATCTTTAACACTTTGGAATTATTAATTCACTCAATTTTCCTTCTAACACCCTTAAAGCCACTGATTTCTAGTCATACATAAAATAAAAATTTCACCATAGTTCAATAAGAAAACCGGCATCCTCAATCATAACATATTTTCACACAACTTCATCTAGCTAGTTTCCATAATTCATACATAACTTCCCATAATATGTATACCAAAATGATCTCCATGCTTTATATAATAACATTACTTCAAGCAAGGTAGATCCTTACCTTTTCTTTGCTGCGTTTGGAAGCTAAACAGCTCAAGCATCTTCTTATTTTTCCTTCTCTCTCTCTCTCCTCTTTATTTTCCGAATTCTCTCTCTCTTTCCTTTCTCGATTTTTCCTTTCTCCTTTCCTTCTTTTCTTCTTCCATTCTTCCTCTCATTTTCACCACCCTCTCTTTCTTCTTGCTCTAATTCTTGTTCTTCATCCATCCTCCCCTATTTATAGGTGTTAAGAAGCTTAGGGTGGAAGCTTTGCTTATGTAATGCCTTACATCACATGCTTTTGTCATGGCTTATGTAGAACTCTTGAGTAGGAAGCTTTGAAATGTAATTGGTACACATGGAATGATGAATCACACTTTCTAGAAAGCTTTAGGGGATGACTCATCACTTGTAGAAACTTATGGAAGACTTTAGAGTACTTTAGAAGCTTAAAGAAATTTATAGAAAAAAAGTAGAAACTCTTAGAATATTATGATATTTTCTAATCTTGCATGGCTATGCATAATCAACCATGGTTAACTTACTCAAATCAAGATTAGCTTAATTAAGTTTGGTCAAATGAAGTCAAAAAGGTGGTCCAACTTGGTCAAGCTTTTCATGCTTGTGAACCATTCTTATTTATTTCTTATGGGCCCCCTAAATTATCTCAACTTATCACAACCAATCATATAGAAACACTTGACCTCATTAATCAATCACTAAACGACACTTATTTTCATCCATCAATCATAAGAAGCTGCACTTCCCATTTTCAATCGCAATTTTCTATTTTCTTCAGAAATGACCAAAATATTGTCCGTAATGGAAAAATATTTTATTTCACTATTCAACTCCAAAAATTCTACTAAATCCATTGGTAACACTTAAATTCTTCAATTCCCTCTCCACTTAGTCAAATTCATGGTCAAAATCATGAGTGTGGCCAAAATGACGAAAATGCCCCCGATACCCCGGGTGGCACAATTCGCACCAAAACGTGCGTCTCATTGCACTGATCAATTTCTCTTTTTAGAGTACCCTAAAATTCTTATTTTGTTAATCTTAATAGCCTTCCAAAAATTTAGGGTACGGGTAGAACAAATCCAATAATTACATCCAGGTCCCGACAAAATTTTATTTCACCAAAATATTCGTCTCAATACACCGATCAACTTTTGTTCTGGCCATTGATATAAATTCCCATCCCATTACAAATAGTAGCCAACCGAAAGTAAAAAGGTGAAGTGTTACAAGAAGGATGATCAAGGTTGCCATTGTAGAGAAAAGGAGCATCTTCAAGAAATATTTACAAAGGAGTAGAAAAATCCATCTGTCTAAGAGTTTTTCCTCTTTCCCCTTTGTGATCTTGTTTTGATTTTGTTAGGCTATGTTTGATTTATATTGTATTTGAAAGATTAAACCTTTGTCATGCTTTATTTTGGTTCTCTTTTAGTTTAATATAAATCTATTTTGAATACTTAATCACTTGTGTTATATTGTGCGTATGATTAAATTGAGTGTAATCTTTTCCAATGATTTTGAAAGATAGGATTAGAAATTAGGCGTGTAAATAATTTATTTGCTCTATTTACTTTCATTTGATTAGCTCAAAAGAGGGATTAAAGATGTATGGCTTGGTGATTGAGGGATTGTGTTTGTTGCCCAGAGATAGGGACATGGTTTTTCCAAAATTGCAGTAGGTTATTGATTTTAATGCTTTATTTATGAGTTTGATTGGTGAGGTAGAGATACCCATTAGTTGAACTAATGGTAGAAGACTCATAACTCAAGAGATAGTGAGTCTTATTTGAGACCAACCCTTTTGGTGTGAGATTTAGATTTTTGTTTAGCTAATTTAGGCCTTTGATGCAGAGTTGAATTTGGAGAATTTCAATTGAATATATGACTTATCTTTTTTTCTTATTCTTTGGAGGATTTTGGGACCTTGAGTGACCTTTCTTGTGTGTGGATTGGTGTTCTCCCTATTCAATTCGTTATTTTTGCATATATAGTTTGATTTGCTAAATAATGAAATGATAGCAAAGTAGGAGTACTTATAGCTTACCTTGGGATTCTCTACTTACCTTTGTATACTTTCCTATATATATGTTGTATGAGTAATTCTAGTATTTTAATTAAAAAATTGGTTATTTTAGATGATTTTGAGATAATACTTCCTAAGAAAAGCATATGCACACAAAATACACATCAAGTTTTTTGTGCCATTATTGGGGAAAGAATGGCAATATTTTGGAAAGTTGGAGTTTTGTTGATTTGGCCTTGCATTTGTATATTTTTGTATATAGCACTAACTTGTACTTAGATAGTTGTATATATTGCATTGTGAATATGGTTTATTTGGCCAATTGTATTTGAGTTTTTTTTTTTTGGTGTGGATTTTGTCCTTTTGTGGCTTAAATTGATATTTTGATTCTTTAATACCTTATTCATTGATTTATTGAAATTTGGTTATAGAGATTCTTTTGTCTTGAGATACATATTTTGGTCATGTTTTGTTTTTACTCTTGATGTTAGTTATCTTGAATATGGAAGTAATTGGTGTTTTGTATTTGATTTGAAAGGAAATCTTTTCTTGTATATAAGCTGGAGAGTTCATGGGCAAATTGAGAATTTTGATCCACAAATAGAGAGGACTTTGAGAAGGTTGAGAAGAGAAGGAAAAGAAGAAAATTTCATAGTTCAAAATTTTAAAGAAGGAGGTTGATTGTATTTTCTATTGGAGAATTTGGAAAACCTGGAAAACCTTAGTGATATTCTTGAAATTCATGGAGATGAAGCTCAAAATGGAAATAGAAATGAAAGAAGAACTACGAGGGATTATGCTAGACCTTGACTTCATGGGATAGAATCGAGTATTTTGAGGCCACATGTGGAGGCAAACAAATTTGAGTTTAAGCCATCTTTTATTCAAATGGTGCAACAAATAGTACAATTTGATGTACTCCCAGATGAAGACCTGATCACGCATGATAGGGGCTAAATTCATCACTAGTTTTCTAGTTATTTAAGGTTAATTTAAAATACTTTTGATGTAATAACTAGGCATATTCTTTCTTATTTGATATGTTGCTTGTGAAAAGTGTTTTGTTGTGCAAGATTCGAGAGATCTCGAGCAAAAAGTGAAAATTTTCAAAATGCACCTAGCACCAGGTCTGGCTACTGCACCAGGCGCTAGGTCCACTTTGGAAGAACAGAGAAAAAATAGAGCACAAGTGAGGGGCGAACCAGAATGCATCTGGTGCCAGGTGGTTCGAAGTAACCTAACATCATGTCCAACTTGTTTAGTGACGATTTTTGTACACGAATTTGGTATCTTATAAAAGATTTTGGTATTTTTCGAATTTTACTGGTTCAAGACTTCTCAGCTATGAATTTTGGTATAAGGGAGCTTATAAAGACAAGAAAAACACTAGAGAAAGTAGTGAATCCAAGGATTAAACTTCCAATCACTCAAAGAAAAAGAGATTCGTCATTCAAGGAGAATTATTCAAGAAGGTTTTCAAATAGAAGAAGAAGGGCTTGTCTATGAGTTCTTTCTTTTACCTTTATTTTTTTTCTAGAATAATGATGTAATTAATATTTCCATTGCAATTTAACATTGTTTTTTAAATTTATGATTTCTTGAGTTAATTTAGTCTTTTTAATCAATTAATTATTTGTCATGGGATTTGATAACTTGTTTTTCTTACGAAGATTGGTTGATTCTTGTTATTAACTTGCTTCAAAAAGGGGTTGGTAGTTATTTTAATTAATTATTTTTATATTTGTTATTTCTTAACTTGTTCGAAAAAGGGGGTTAATTGTTAGTACTTAGATAATCAAAGGTTAGTTGATGATTGCTAGAATATGGATTCATTGACTAATTTCATATTTTAAATCACCTAAAATATATGAGTTTATATGAGGATTAATTTTAATGCATCTTATGGATAAATTGATTGAGAAAGAATATGTTCACTAATTTAACTAGAAAATAGTAATTCCATAGATTTCAAATGAAGTGAGTCTATTTTAAATCCTTCATGAGACCAAAATGATAATTGATTGTGATATTTGATAAGTGATTTATTATCTTGTTTTCAAAAGTATTTTTCTAAATTGCATATTCTTACATCCTTGAGTTGTATATATTTTTCTTTATTTTCTTTTTATTAGCTTATCACTTTATTGGGTCGATTAAAAAATGAATAAAAAGTTATTAGTGTGTACTTGTTCCTTTGAGGATCGATACTCGTTAATTTCCTATACTATACTTGTGATGAGTATAATTGTTCGTATGTATAATTTGGGATTAATATTTTAATAAAAACTTGGCTAAGGGATTGATTTAAATTTAATAATTTTTATACATCCAAAATTTACACATTAGCATACATAGCAAGCTTCTAGGAGATTTGTGATACTCTAAAAATAAATAGCATGTCCAAAGATGCAATCAAGCTCAGACTTTTTCCTTTCCTTTTTCTTTAGGGATAGAGAAAAGTCATGGCTCAAGTCACTTCTTCCTGCATCTATTACTACTTGGGATGAGTTAATAGAAAAATTTATTGTGAACTACTTCCTTCCAAGTAGGATTGTGAAACTCAGAAATGACATCTTCTCATTCACACAACTAGAATCAGAGGCTCTTCATGACTGTTACGAGAGATAGAAAGAATTGCTAAGAAAGTGTACATACCATGGATTGGACTTGGGATTTCAAATGCTGACATTTCACAATGGATTAAACTTTGCTACTAAGTAACTTCTTGATACCTCATCTGGAGGTTCTACAACAACTAAGACTCCTGAAGAGTTGTGAAACTTGATTAAGAATATAGCTATCAATAGCTATTCATGGAGAAATCCGAAGCCTAAGGCACGTACACAAGGAATACATAGTATAAATACTATGGTGGCTACGGAAGCAAAGTTGGAGGCCCTAACAAAGAAGATAGAAAAGATGAATGTGAATCCTTAAGCTCAAGTCATGTACGATGTTTTTTGTGGAGAAAGTCAACTAAACCATAATTTCCAAACTACGAGAGATTCTAGTGGTCAATATTTGAAGCAAGTAGATTACATAGGGAATGCATAATGTTGTGAGGAGATTACAACAAAAAAAATATGGATTCTTAGGGGGAAAAAAAAATACAGTCGTCATGCACCAACAAATTTTAAACCATACTCCAAAATAGCAAGTAAAGAATCGATCCCACAAAAAAAAAAAAAAGAATATACTCAATAAGATAAACTTGATCACTTCATTCATAGGAGATCCTCTTGTAACACTTAACCTAACTAGACTAAGGATGTGTTATTTACATGTATATACAAATAGATGGGGAAATTATTTAAGAAACTTTCTAAAAACTAACTTAAACAAAATTAGGGAACACAGAATCAAAATAAGAAACAAAGATAAAAAAAAAATTACAAACCAATTAAAAAATTACCATGTTTTAGGCATACGCCATGAAATCAATTTAGAAATTCTCATCAATTGAATTAATTTTAGTAGTTGATTTTAGGACTACCCTAAGCACTGCTAATCCCTATCCTTGCCAAATTAGATTAATTCTGCTAAGCGTTGCAAACTAATCTCTAACTCAATTCCTAACCTAGCTAATTTGATTAACTAATGACTAAGCATCCATATAGATTAATCTTGTTTTTGGTTAGCAATTAAATTGATAAGCATATCAAGGCATCATCATATCAAATCACATATAAAAATAAGCTTCAATTACATGCAATTTGAATCATACAATCTCCTATTAATCTAATGAAGTCATAAGTTGTAACTTAATCAAACTAATAGATGCTACTTACAAAGTTAATCAAAAGATCAATAACTAGCAATTCAATTATGCAAGTTACATAAGTTGGTCAAACACAAAAAGCTTCACACAATTGGTAAGAAAAGATATTCGAAATCATATAAACACTCAAGAGCTAATTTTTAAAATATCAAAGATAGAATTTTTATTACATAAATTTCAAAGTATATAAAACTAATAACAATACATAGCCTTAAAAAATGAGTAAAATTCTCAATTTTTTTAAGTACAAATGAAACTAAAGAAAACAAACAACTTGGATATAAGAAAGAACAAGAGAAAGATTGAAAGATAATACTTGGGAATCCTAAAATCTGAAGTTTTCTTGCCTCCTTACCTTCTTCTCCTTTCCTAGCCTCTTTTGATGCTTTTCCCCCAAAGAATTCTATGTTTGGAGAAATATATTCTGACATATATGAATTTGGATGACTTTTTCTTTTATAGAACCCCCCTAAACTTTTCTTGATTGAATTTGGGAAGTTTAAACTATCATTAGATCAATTTATAACTTTCTAAACTCTTTAGGACACATGCACATCCTATTCTCAGGCATGCAACTTGGCCGTGGATGCTTCCTTTCTAAAATTACTTGATGGTAGCACAGGCATAATGCTTGGCTATACATCGTGGCCATGCATGTGCATGGTCACACATACGACCATGTGTTTAATAGCTTGACTTTTTCTCTTGAAAACTGTAAACTTTTGGGGCTGAAATTATTCTTCTGTTATGCACGGGCACAAGCATGTTCGTGCACTTAGCCGTGCATGTCTCCTATAACTCCTCTATTTTGCATGCTCTGGTCCTAAAAAAGCCAATAAAAGTATGCTTAACTACATATTTGAAAACCTAAAATGTGTAGGCAATCATCCTAAATATAAAAGTGCATAATTAAAAATAATTTCTACTTATTTTCATTAAGAAATCCTAAAACACAAGAGAACACAAATTGAGAAGAAAAACATCCTTTATCACATAAAATCATGTTCAAAATATAAGAAAAAGTACTATAAAAAGTATGACTATTTCATACTTATCAAATACCCCCACATTTAACATTTTTGTACATCCTTGGGCAAAAAAACTTTAAAAAAAGATTTAAAACATGAAATTCCAATATTTCAAGATGTGTAGTGGAGACGCAAACTTTTCTCTTCACAATGAAAAATTTTCTAACATTTATCTAATCAACAAGATTTAAGTTAAACTTACATATTAGATCAAATGTATCTAAGGCCATCAAACTTAATTTAAACAAATTCATATTTATTTAATGCACTCCACTCCTTTTGTTTGATCAAAACATATAAGCAAAGCAATTCATATAAGCTTGGAATATATAACCAATTTCAAATATCATATACCTTGTACTTGTTTAAAGTACTACAATTGGGTAGTAAACTAAGACTTTTATTTCCACTCACGAATGCAACCAATTTCGGGTACTTACTGATAGGGGCTAATTTGGTCTATATTTTTTAGGTCATATGTGTGATATTTGTCATGAATTTATGTTTAAATGACTATTGATTCCTATAAGTTTAATATCTTTTGTATAGAACTGATAAGATATAGAAACATGATGAAAGATGTTGAAAAAGATGTGAAATCGATTGAAACAAAGGTGAATCGGCGCTGGATGAAGTAGCTATGCTGGTTGAGGCTCGCTTTTAGACAAAACAAAGAAAATAGAGTAATTTTAGGATTGAGCAAAGCTGAGCCAGTGCCGAATGATCCATTTAAGCCAGCACTGGCCTATTGCTAACTCAATGGCGGCGTATTTTCCTTCTCAAAGCAAAATTTGGCAACTTCTGTTAAGATCTTTTGGAAATTAATTTGGGAATGAATTAGGACTCTTCTAGGCAATTTTTAGCAATCTAAACTCATATAAATTGAAGAGATTAATATTCATTAAATTAGTTTTTCATTCTTGGGTATGGGAGCACCTAAAGAACTCTTATAGGGTTGAATCAAGCACTAAAATTTAGAAGGATCAAGGAGATTTTTGGAGTAGGAAAGGAGATTGATCAAGAAGGTTTCAAGGAAGAAGATAAAGGTTTACTTGTCTATAAGTGGTTTCTTTTTCTCTTCTTTATAATTTATTGTTAATTTGAGTTGTAATTGTTTTAAGGATGTTTTTTTATTCATAATTTTGTATTGATTTTAGCTATTTAATCAATTATTATTATTCTTGGTATTTGATTATTTGCTTTCACTTAATAGATTAATTGATTAATTTTTCCTTCTAATTAACTTGGTAAAGAAGATTAGAAGTAGTTTCAATTTAATTAATCCTATATTTGTTTTCTTGGCTAACTTGGGAAAGAAGGTTAAGAGTTGAATTTGAGTAATCAAATGTTGACCAATATTACATAGACCGTAGGGATATTGATTGATTTCGTGCTTTAATATCACCTAGACATAGGGGTATTATCTAAGAAATTATTCTTTATGCATTTTTTTGATTGTTTTAGTGAGATTGGAAAATCTATTAAATTAACTAAAAAAATAGTGCATCCATAACTTGGGAAAGAAGTGGAATCTATTTTATTCATTCATGATGCCAAGATGATAGTTAATTGTAATAATTGTTAACAAATCATTATCATGTCTTCAAGGAATTCTATCTACTTATATATCTTTTTTCCTTGTCCTTGCTTCTTAATTATTCTTGTGACTTTTCTTGTGTGAATTTGTTTAATTCTCTAGTGTATTAGGTTAGTAGGTTATTTACTTCTATTTTTTTTATTTTATTAGTTAAACAATAAAAATTTGGGTAAAGTAAGGTAGGAGTCTAAGTTCTTGTGGATTCGATACTTGCTATTTCCTATACTATATGATGCATATATTTACCCATATGTGTAGTTGAGTATTTAGCATTTTAATTAAAACTTAATTAATTGTATAATTTTGTAGTAATATTACCTACAGTAAAAAACATACATCACTTGCATTCTTTATTTTGTTTTCTTTTCACTCACAATTTTTCAAAAAAATATGAAGAATTTTTATCCTTATATTCTATTCTCTCTCTCTTTTTTTTTTCTTAATATATATTTTTCTCTCTTGTAGATGCCATATAGGAACATTCTACCTTATTTTGATCTCATTTTAGTAGGTGCTATTTGGGGAACTACTTACTTATCCTATTTGTTTAAACCTATATTTAGGAATAGTTTAGATAATTTTTCAAAAACTAGCATATAAACCATACTTATATTCAATATATCACCTATATGAATTTTTCAAAATAAAGCTTCTTACATCTAATACAAATGAATAAGGTTAAACCAAATTCTCAAGACTTAGGTATCTCCAACATAATATCAAATTTTAGCAAAAATCTACTTAATTAAATGAGTACCAAATTATTTTTCAAAGTTAAAAGAAAAAAAAATTAACTCCTCCAATTTTAGTAATAAAAAATAAAAAATTTTTACCCAAAATCACTTAAAAGGATTAAAACAAGGTGCTTGGAAAAAATTGAAATTCTACCCTACACTTAAATCAGATATTATCTTCAATGGATGAAAAATAAAATAAGAAAGCCTCACCAAAGAGAAATAAAAAGATAAAGGGAAAGAAAAAAAATACTTCCCAAAGTAAATGTGCTCCATGATATTGAAAAGCATCAAGGCTAGAAAAGTAAACATGTTAGAGCATTCAGTACATAGCCAAATTAAAAAAGAAGAAGTTCTCAATACAAACAACATAAAGAAAAAAGAATGCATAAAGGAAACCTAATCTAGAACTTCTCAAACGAAAAAGGAAAAGAAAAGGAAAAATAAACAAACTACTAAATCTCTCAATCTTCTGCAACCGGATGAGGTAGATTATCATGCATTTGGCTTATCTCCATAAGGAGCATCTGGTGGGTTAGTTTGAGAAGATAGCCCAGTACCAAGAGAAGGTCATGGAGTGTAAGTAAAGTGAATGGAGTCAAAGTAAGAACACAAATTGTACTCCATCCATCCTATATGAACATCCACATTATCCAGTCTTTGCCCAAGAAAATCCATGCTTTGGTTGTAATGAACTTGTATAGCATCCATCCTTTGATGTAGAGCACTAAATCATTAGTCCATGCCAGCTCTCATGTCTCCCAACACATGTATAATAGGTGCAAAATTATCTCTAGAAAATGAAGGTCGTATCAATAGAGGAGGAGCAATATGTTCTTCTTGGTCATCCATAGGCAACTCCGCCTCTTCCTTAACCTCAACTTCTTCCAAAAAATAAGTATTGTGTCCAACTTTTATTACCAAATACATCTGGAAAAGATTTTTAAAATTTAAGGAAATAATAGTAACCGTCATCTCCAACCCTAAATCATCATGACTAAGCCCCAAATTCCTAGCTAACTGAGTGATGTAAGGAAGTCCACATAAAAGACCTCTCTTAAACATAACGATATTATCAAAATAGGATCCAAAAGAGATGGTGATGTTAGTGGGAGTATGGGACATAATAAACTAAAGATGGTATAAATCTCTTCAAGTTACAACTCCATCAATCTCCTTTATACCGCCAATAGTATGTACAATAAGTCTATAAAGGTATCTAGCAGTTGGAGAGGTAAATTGGCTACTCTTGGAGATGTGAGCTCTCCAAATGTGTCTCGTAGTATTTGCATGCCAAAAAGCAATCCCGTCTAAGTCATTATGAAGTCACATCTATTAGGCACCTCATCTCTCTTAACATAGAAATCCAAAGTCACACCAAATTGATTCAAACATATGTTATAATTTTGGCCATATAAATGGAAACTAATAGTATGAACATTATCATGCACTAAGTATTCTCTCCTAAAGATATAGGTGCTAAGAAACTCAAGAATCAAACTCTTATATCTGGGCTCTACAATACTAAAGAAAAGCTCCTAACCTGAGTCATGTAGCAAACCTTGAATCTCAGCATGCATACCTAGGTGTTGGAGGACGGATTGTTCGATGTAGTGGTTTGGCCAAAATGATCTACCATGAAGCCTCTCAAATTTGTCTCTATGTTCTTGTTCCGGGAATTGGAGGTTAATGGGGTAATTTTTTCTAACTTGGTCGGCTTGCCTAGAACCCGAACTACTTCCCCTTCTAACCACATGCTTTCTTTTGAGTGCCATAAAGAAGGGAAAATGTATCACTGAAAGGTCAAGTTTAAGAAGAAAAGTGCATGTTGAAGAAATTGATGGCTCAAAGGGTTATCAAAGGATGGGAGTTATCTTTAAAGACTAGACAACAAGAATTGGAGTAAATGGCTTATACAACCCTTAAAACATTCATCATGATCATCACACACAAAAACTGCCATAGATAACCACAATTAAAGCTTAATTTCTTCAATAATATCTACAATAATGCACACCATTTGTACTTAACTTCTTTCACTAATACAAAACCACACAAAATAAGATTATCTCCACACTTTAATAGAGCAATTTTTAGCAAAACTCTAGAAAAATTTAAGCAATATAAAGTGCAAAAATTTAGCTACAATAATCCATCAACTACCAACCAAAAACATGCTCAAACTCCTCAACTCAAAACAAACCATGACTTCAATCAATCCCTACTTCTTCAAGAAGTATAACACAGCAAAATATAGCAATTCATATCAATTCATATCACAAAAATGCAGAATTTTTCAGCCACAATATTATCCACAAATAACCATAACAATTAACTAACACAATTCCTCAAACTTCAAATGAACAAACCATTCATTCTTCTATCAATTCCCCATTTCCCAATCAAGTTAAATGCACCTCCAAGAACTTAAAATATGGAAGAAACTTGCATAATTTTCAGAACTTCAAAGCAGCAAAATTTTCAACAAAAACTCAAAAAGATAGGAACTTGCTCTGTACAATCTTCTGCTTATATACCAAGGATGAGTTTAGTCAAGCCATTCTTACCAAAATTCCTTGAAATTTTAGTGAATTTACTAAAGAAACTCCACCTAAAAAAATTGTAATTTTCGGACTTGAAGCTTGAAGAAATCATGAAAGCTTGAAATTGTTAAGAAAAATGATGGGTTTTGAAGAAAAATATGGCAGGTATTGTGTTGGAAGGAAAACGAGCAGGGGTTGCATGGGTAGAAGTTTGCTGAAGGGATTTAGAAAAAGGAAGTGAAAGGATTGTGCAGAACAAGAAATTTAAAGGAGCTGCAACAGAGAATGGTCGGAGGCACCGGCGTGCCTATGCCCGTGTGTTTGCCAGATTTTTTTTAATATAAAACTAAAAGAAAAGAGGATTTAACAAGGAAATTAACCAAGAATCAAGAAAAAATCTTTTATGATTTTTTTAGAAAGAAAAATAAAGTAAATTAAAGTGATAAATAAAAAAACACAAGAAGAAATAAGAATAAAGAGTATTGTGTTGCCTCCCAACAAGAACTTTTGTTTTACGCCGTTTGCTCGATATAGCTGCATCTCCTTTACAAATGGTTCTATAGGACACAACTTCCTCAAAAAATTACCCTTTATCATAGCAAAATGTTTGAGCATTAGAAGGGTCCCTACCTACTTATTTGAGGTCAATTTGAGATACTTTTGTTGTAATAACTAGGTATATTGCTTTTTATTTAGTATTTTTCTTGTAGAAATTATTTTTGACAAAATTGTGCATATTGAAGTTGATTTCGAACAAAAAGTGGATAATTTTCAGAATACACCTAGCGCCAAGCCCAGCTAAGGCACCAAGTGGCAGGTCCACTCTGCCTAAACAATGAAAACAAAGCACTTCCAAGAGGAAAAACAAAAACACACCTGGCACTAGGTGGGTTGACTGGACCCGGCACCAGGCCCGCTCTGGAGAGGTAAAAATTATGTGCACGAATTTGGTAATTTTCTAAAGATCTTGGTATTTTTTTGAATCCTATTCGGCCAAGACACCTTAAGTAACGAATTTGGCATCAAAGAATCCTATAAAATCAAGAGAAAACACAAGAGAAAAAGAGTGAATCTGAGAGTAAAAATTCCAATCACTCAAAGAATGAGAGATTCACCATTCAAGGAGGGTTGTTCAAGAGAGTGTTCAAGGGAGAAGAATGAGACTTGTCTATGAGTATTTTCTTTTACTTTTATTTTCTTGTTCTTAAACAATGATGTATTCAATATTTTTATTGTAATTTAAAATTGTTTTGGGATTAATGGTTTTGTGTTAATTAAGTTATTTGATCAATTTTCTATCACCTTTAGTGTTTGATTACTTGTTATCATTGGTTATCGATGCGGGTTCTTCTAATTGACTTGGGAAATGATGTTCGGAGTTTATTGCATTGATTTCATATTTGTCAAATCTTAATGGACTTGGGAAACGAAGTTAAGATTAAAGGACTAAAGTGATTAAAGATTATTTATTTCACCTCAAGCAAAGGGTCATTAGCTAATTTCATGTTTATGAGGAATTGAGTTTAATGAATCTTTTGATTATGTTAGTTTGATTGAGAAATCTACTAATTTAATCAAAAGACAATGATTCCCTGGATTAGGAAAGAAGTGGAGTCTATATAAGTAGATTCATGTTAGAATGTTTGGCCTCAAAGACTATGTATTTATTTGTAAACATATTACAATAAAATGTTTATTCATTCAATTTAGTTTATTTATTATATTATTTACATTTAAAAGTCCAAGTATGATAAAGTAATGGTCTGTGTGTTGGGTTGTTCTTCACAGTAAGGTATAGACCATGGATACTTGCCGTACAAGTAAAATTGAGTTCTTAGTCGTTTGATGGAACTGGGCATTTCATCAAGGTAAGACTATTATACCATGAGTTCCAATGAGAAATGGTTTACCTTGAATCAGTGAGTAGTTCACTCACATCAATGTTATAAGTGTATTTCGAATATGTAAAACTAGTCCTATAGTAATGGTCTTTTTTAAAGTACTATAATTAAAGAGACCAGACTATTATTGCTACAACGTAGACAGATACCTTAATACTTGAGTATGGGTTAGTGGTCTGACGAAACTGGGGTTTTGTACTTTGATATATGTTGGGTGAGATTTCTTTTGTAAGATCAATATCCTTGTATGTTGGGTGTATTACTCTAGTTAGTTAAGACGGACTCATGCAATAGAGTTTCTATGCTTCACTTAGTAATGTTGAATCACCCCATTGTAATTGTCCGAGATAATCTAATGATCCAGGGCCCTAGGAACGTGACTTTAGAATGTGTGTTTTTGGGTAACTTCTAATGATAAGCAAGTACATTTGAGTGAGTTATGGATTATCGGACTAGAGACTAAGAATGGTAGATATCTTTGAGATAGGATTTAGTACATTTATCTTGTCTCATTGATGGGTGTTACGTAGAGCGATATTTCTATCATTTTACCTATAGGCCGGAGGCATTTCTTAGAAATATTATTCTTGGGGTCAATATTTTCATATGATAATAAATAAAATTATTTAAAATGATAAAATGCAGCTATTTAATAGTAAGGGCATTTTGATTTTTGTAGTAGTCATGAATAATGTGTCTCTTGGTCTCCGGAGTAGCTCAAATTACTTTGGTGTTGTTTAGACACAATCTAGGCTTGATGAATAATTATATGGAAGAAAATAAAATTTTTTCTAAGAGTCTAATTAAAATTAATTAATTAGTTTTGGGTTTATTATAAGGCTTAGAAAATATAATTAATTAATTAAGATAATTGCACTTGAATAAATTAATTAATTGGGTTGATATGTGTTGACATATATTAAGAGTCTAATTAGAATTAATTAATTAGTCTTAGGTATTTAATGAAGCACAGAAAAGATAATTAATTAATTAAGAGGATTTGATCAGTCTTGGACTGTTTCATGAGCACAACACCAAGCCCATTAGAGCTTGATGATTTCGGCTATTAGAGCTTGAGAAAGCCCTAAGGGCGGCCCAAATTAAGAGAAAAAAAGGAGGAAAAAAAAATCTGCAACAGGGTTCTCTCTTTTTCTGTGTGTGTGCAAGAATGTCGTCTCTCCTTTTCTCTCTAGTAAACGTTTTTTCTCTTCCTCCTCTCTAGAAGGAGAGTATCTTGATTATCTTAAGAAGGAGCTTTCACCAAGCTAACCCCAAAAATAAGGTAGAGTCATACTCCGAAAGATGAAGAGATGAAGCTTGGAGGCACTTAATGTATAGGAGTAGAAGATTGACAGGAATACTAGTCAAACCACAGGAACCTTCTTCTCCCCTGCCAAAGCAAGTTCCAGTGAAACTCAGCCCTTCATTGGTTAATCTACGACCAATAAAGAAAAGTAAGTACCCTCCTAGATGTGGATTGAAAAATTGAAAAATTTTCCTCTACGCTTTCCTTAGTGTTTTCTGTTTTTTATCCTTCAAGTGGTATCAGAGCCATAGTTTTCATCTAGGAATATGTACTAGGGTTAAAAACTGAAAAATGTGGTTCATTTACTATTAAAAATGAATCTTTTGTAATTTCTTGTGATCACTCATACATTGGTTTCTAGAGTTCATGTACACCTCGCGGTTAGAGGCATAGGATCAAGTATTCCTATGGTTTTCCCATCGTTTTTTTTTTTTTTTGTTTTAAGTAAATTTGTTATACGCCTCGTGGTTAGAGGCATAGGCACTTGTAAAGGTATGTTTTTATGCTTGATTTTGTGTTTCTTTTAACCTGCAAATTTTGGGCACTGAAATTGTTGAGGGGCAAAAAAGCAGGTTTTTTTTCAGAAATCGGCGAACTCCAAATAGGACCCGACGCCAGGTGGTCCGATCGGACCAAGTGCCTGGTCTACTCTGCCTAGCCGAAAGTTTTGGATGAATAGAGTAGACCCGGTGCCAGGTGGGCCCAATGGACCAAGCGCCAAGTTCATTCTGCCTAAAGGTGAATGCGCACAATTTTGCTCAAGAAAATGGAGAGCACTGCTGATGTTCTGTATCTCAATTTTTTCTTGATGTAATCATGTTTTGAAACCATTGTATGAGTAGTTTTATTTATCTATGGATGAATAATTTATATAAAAATGAGTAGTAAATAATAGAACTACCTCAGAATTAAACAAGATCATTAATTTTTTAATACATGATGTCTAATCCATTGTTTGGTCACTTAGGAATAAATGAAGTTTGAGTATGAAAAAGTCTACTTTTGTTATCACGCTTATTTCATTTTTGTGATCAAATGTGCAAGTTCATGTGAAACCAAAGTCTCACTAGATAGAACAGTTTTATAAATTCATAGTTTATTCTCCTAAAAAATTTAATGCTTGACATAGAGAATAATATTAAATTTTAATTTTTTATTAAAGTTAATGAAACCATAAGATTGTAGAAAATGTTTTTAGGCCTAAAACTTTATTTTCACTAAAAGATTAAGTGGGAGAGGGGTTCCAATGACTCCATAGCTTCCATCACAATCTCATTAGAGATAGTGAATTTTCTCGTGTCATTTTGAGCATGACCCCCTATAGGATGAATTTTCACAAGTATCTATAACTAATGGAAGAGTAAAATTAAAAGCTTAGGATATTTGTTAGGATCGACCAACCTATGTAGGTTTTTAGCACTAAATTGTCCCTAGGTGGTGTAAATCAGTAGCCATCCTATCGGTGGAACTTTTTCTAAATTATTACCTATTATAGGAAGTTTTGATTCGTGATGGTTATATACATAACTTAGAAGGCTATTAATCTTCCTACGAAACTCTGTTAGTTTTTCTAAGAGCCAAACTATTTATATTATTAATAATGGTTTTAAGAGTTATCTATTATCAAAGAAATAATATAAAGAATGTGCATTTTTATTTCTTGCAAACTAAATGAATATTTTTTTGCAATATTTTAGAAATGTCTGGTTTCAGTCCACTGTCAATCATTCTCGAGGAGAATAAATTGACAGGCCCAAATTATGTGGACTGGAAAAGAAACCTGAACATAGTACTCACTGCCAAGGAGTACAAGTATACTCTTACAGATCCCTGTCCTGAGATTGGGGAAGATTCTACTGATCAGGAGCAAGAGGCCGAGAAGGCATGGAAGAAAGCCAATGAGATGGCTAAGTGCTATATGTTGGCTTTTGTGTGTAGTGTACTCCAATCTAAGAATGAGCATATGGCTACTGCGTATGATATGGATTTGTCATTACATACTATGTTTGCTGACAAGAGTCGACTCATAAGGCAGGAAGCTCTTAGAGTAATCATGAATACTAAGATGGCTGAGGGGCATCGATTTGAGAGCATCTACTTAAGATGATTACCTATTTTGAGGAAGCTGAGGTCCTAGGTGCAATAATAGATCCTAAGAGCCAAATTGACATGGTTCTTGAAATTCTACCTGATTTATATTCTCAGTTTAA
This sequence comes from Voacanga thouarsii, assembly GCA_026120185.1. NCBI lineage: Eukaryota > Viridiplantae > Streptophyta > Magnoliopsida > Gentianales > Apocynaceae > Voacanga > Voacanga thouarsii. Next base: position 2,232,147 of record JANUWF010001569.1, read on the forward strand.
GTCGAATTATAACATGAACAAGTTGGATATAAATCTCACGGAGCTTATAAAAGAGCTTCAGGCGGCAGAAAAGATCATGAATTCCGTGTCAAAGGTTTTAGTCTCTCGTTCTACTTCTTCTTCTGGAATTAAAGTAAAGCCTAAGAAATTCAAGAAGAGAAATGTTCAAAACAATGTAGGGGCCCAGCCAAAAGTAGATGGTCAAGCTAAGCCCAATGGGAAGCCTAAAGGCAAATGCTTCAAGTGTGGTAAGAAGAGGCATTGAAAGAAAGATTATTGGACTTCTTAGCCAGGTCTACTTTAGGTATTGCTCTATACCTAAAGTCTATTTTGATGGTTGGACTAATATCTTCCTAGATAGTTAATTTTGAGGCCACTGACCATGTCTGTAACTCTTTGTAGCAAAGGTGAGCATGGACTTCAAATAGGCAATAGAGTAAGAATATGGGTTGAAGCAGTGGGAGATCTTGAGCTTATTTTTTATTGTAATAGGAAGTTAATTTTAAAAGATATTTTATATGTTTCTCATTTTCAACAGAATTTGATTTCAGTTTTCAAATTGATGAATCAAGGATATTCTGTTTCTTTCCATTTTGGTATTTTCATCAGTAGAGATGGTAATTTAATCTGTACAGGAAACATGTATGGAAATTTATTTTATATACATCCTATTCGAAATCAAGTAAACAATATTCAAACTAAACCTGATAATAAAAAGAGAAATGCCATATCAAATGACTCGTATTTGTGGCATCTAAGATTAGGACATATAAATCTCAATCGGATTTAGAGGTTAATCCATGATGGGCCGTTAGATGCATTGAGATTGGAAGAATGGCCTCAATGTGAATCTCGCCTTAAAGGTAAAATGACCAAAAGGTCATTTACCAGAAAGGCAGATAGAGCTTTGGAAATACTAGCACTAGTTCATACGGATGTTTGTGGTTCGATGACTATACCAGCTAGAGAATGCTACGAATAGTTCTTCACTTTCACAGATGATCATACTCATTTTAGTTATATTTATCTAATAAGGAGCAAATATGACTCTTTTGATAAATTTAAGGAGTTTAAGGTTCAAGTGGAGCGTCAAACAAGTAAATTAATTAAAACTTTGAGATCGGATCGTGGTGGAGAGTACCTCCTCGGTGAGTTTAAGGATTACTTGATACATCACGACATATTATCTCAATTAACTACACCTTGGACTCCCTAGCAAAATGAAGAAATAGAACTTTGGTGGAAATGGTCAGAAGCATGATAAGTTATGTGTCTCTTCTTATTTCTTTTTGGGGGTATACCTTAGAAACAACGGAATATATTTTGAACTTGGTGCTTTCCAAATCAGTACCTAGATACCCTATGAGATGTGGATTGGATGAAAGCTTAGTTTAAACTATCTCAAGATATGGGATTGACCATTTTATGTGCTGAAGGAAGTAAACTGGAACTAAGATCAAAGTTATGCTACTTCGTTAGGTACTCAAAAGGAACAAGAGGTGGATATTTCTATCATCCTCAAGGGTATAAAGCACTTGTTAGTACTATTTCTAGATACTTAGATGATGAACAAGTTATTTCCACCATGGGTTCAAGTAGAATTGAGTTAGAAGAGAAGTTGCTTACTGATTCAACTTCAGGTACTTTTAACACCCCAATTGAGGAACCAAGAGAAACACTACCGGATATTCCTATACGAACTGAGCCTTGTCGTAGTGGGAGGATCACAAGAGTTCAAAAAAAGTGAACTAGGGAGATCTATGATCTAATCTTTGATCATCAAGAATAAGATCCCACTAGATACGGGGAGGCTATTATTGATACTGATGCAGAAAAATGGCAGCTTGCCATGAATACCGAGATTGAGTCCATGTACCTTAATTAGGTCTGGAATCTTATCACTGCACCTAATGGGATAAAACTCATTAGGTGTAAGTGGGTATACAAGAGGAAGAAAGGTGCGGATAGAAAGGTTGAAACCTATAAAGTAAGATTGGTTGCTAAAGGTTATATTCAGAAAGAAGGGATCGATTATGAGAAAACCTTTTCACCAGTAGTCATACTTAAGTCTATCCAAATTCTCTTAGCCATCGCATGTCATTGTAACTACGAAATATGATAAATAGATGTCAAGATGACCTTCTTAAATGGCTATCTTAGCGAAGACATCTATATGTCCCAGCTAGAAGGCTTTATTGTTAGAGGTCAAGAACAAATGGTCTATAAACTTAAGAAGTCTTTCTATGGACTTAAGTAAGCATCACGAGCATGGAACATACGTTTTGATAAAACTGTAAAAGCTTATGATGTCATTCAAAACGTGGATGAACCATGTATAGAAAATCGGACAGTGGCAAAGTGATTTTCTTGGTACTTTATGTAGATGACATTCTACTCATTTGGAATGATATAGGGACATTATCATCAGTTAAGGTTTGGCTATCTAATCAATTTAGCATGAAAGACATGGGAGAAGCTACCTACATTTGAGGTATTAAGCTTCTTAGAGATAGGAAATAAAGAATGTTAGGCTTTTTTCAATCTGCTTATATTAACAAAATATTGGTCAAGTACAATATGGATCAATGTAAATGGGCTCTTATACCCTTTAGACATGGATCTTCCAAGCAGTGTCCTTAGACACAGGAAGACATGCAGAAAATAAGTAGGATTCCGTATGCTTCGGTTATAGGAAGTCTCATGTATGCTATGCTTTGTACTAGGTCAAATATCTGCTTTACAGTAGGTATAGTTAGTAGATACCAGTCAAACCCAAGGGAAGTTCACTGACAAGCCGTCAAGCATATACTAAAATATCTCAAGAAAACGAGAGATTATATGCTTTTTATCGTGCTGATGATTTAGTTCCTACTGATTATATAGACTCGGGCTTCTAGGTGGATAAAGATGAAAGAAAATTCACTAGTGGATATGTCTTTACTTTATCTGGAGGAGCTATTTCATGGAGAAGTATCAATCAATCCTATATTACTAATTTTACCATAGAAGCTGAGTACGTTGCTGCTTCAGAAGCTTCTAAAGAAGTTGTATGGCTCCAGAAGTTCTTCATAGAGCTTGGAGTAGTACCGCACATAGATAGGCCTGTCATGATTTATTATGACAACACTAGAGTAGTGTCACAATGCAAGGAACCTCAAAACAATAGGAAGAGCAAGCACATAGAGAGGAAGTATCACCACATCCAGGAGTTCATCCAGAAACAAGAGATTGTGGTTTATCAGATTTCTTCTGTCAATAATATGGCGAATCTCTTTACTAAATCTTTGATAGAAAAGGTATTTCGCAGACACTTAGATGTCATAGGGGTAGGCACTTGTGGACTTTCTTAGTCCTTATAGTGCAAGTGAGAGATTGTTGGAATATATACCCTCAAAGACTATGTATTATGTGTAAACATATTGCAATAAAAATGTTTATTCGTTTAATTTAGTTTATTTCTTATATTATTATACATTTAAAGGTCCAAGTATGACAAAGTAATGGTCTATGTATTGGGTCATTTTTTACAGTAAGGTATAGACTATGGGTACTTATTATACAAGTAAAATTGAGTTCTTAATCGTTTGATGGAATTGAGCATTTCATCAAGGCAAGACTATTATGCTATGAGTTTCAATAAGGAATAATTTACTAGAATCAGTGATTAGTTCACTCACATCAACGACATAAGTGTATTTCGAATACGTAGAATTGGACCTGTAGTAGTGGTCTCTTTTAAAATACTAATTAAAGAGACTAGACTATTACTGCTACAGCGTGGACGGATACATTAATACTTGAGTATGAGTTAGTGGTTTGGCGAAGTTAGGGGTTTGTACTTTGATATATGTTAGGTGAAATTTCTTTTATGAGATCAATAGCCATGTATATTGGGTATATTACTCTAGTTAGTTAAGACGGACTCATGCAACAGAGTTTCTATGCTTCACTTAGTGATGTTGAATCACCCCCTTGTGATTGTTCGGGATAATCTAATGATCCAGGGCCCTGGGAACGTGACTCTAGAATGTGTGCTTTTGGATAGCTTCCAATGATATGTAAGTACATTCGAGTGAGTCATAGATTATCGGACTAGAAATCTAAGGATGACAGATGTCTTTGAGATGCGTGTTAGTTCATTTATCCTATTTTATCGATGAGTGTTATATAGAGGGGTATTTCCGCTATTTCACCTATAGGTCGGAGATATTGCTTTAGCAAGATTATTCTTAGAGTCAATATTTTCATATGGTGATAAATAGAAATATTTAAAATTATAAAATGCATCTATTTAATAGTAAGGGTACTTTGATCATTGTAATAGTTATGAATAATATGCCTCTTGGTCCCCGGAGGAGCTCAAGTTACTGTGGTGTTGTTTAGACATAATCTGGGCTTGATGGATAATTATATAGAAGAGAATAAATTTTTTTCTAAGAGTCTAATTAGAATTAATTAATTAGTTTTGGGTTTATTATAAGGCCTAGAAAAGATAATTATTTAATTAAAATAATTGGGCTGAAATAAATTAATTAATTGGGATGATATATGTTGACATATATTAAGAGTCCAATTAGAATTAAGTAATTAGTCTTTGGTATTTAATGAAGTCCAGAAAAATAAATAATTAATTAAAAGTATTTGGCCAGTCTTGGACTATTTTATGAGCACATCACCAAGCCTATTAGAGCTTGATGATTTCAGCCATTAGGGCTTGAGGAAGCTCTAAGGTGGTCGAAATTAAGAGAAAAAGAGGAGAAAAAAAAATCTGCAATGGGGTTCTCTCTTTTTCTTTATGTGTGCAAGAGTTGTGTCTCTCCCTTTCTCTCTGATATACGTTTTTTCTCTTCCCCCTCTCTAGAAGGAGAGTATCTTGATTATACTAAGAAGGAGTTTTCACCAAGCTAACCCAAGAATAAAGTAGAGTCATATTCCGGAAGACCAAGAGAGGAAGCTTACAGACGCTTAATGTGTAGGAGTAGAAGATTGATGGGAATACTGGTCAAACCACAAACACCTTCTTTTCCCCTTCCAACTCAAGTTTCAGTGCAATCCGACCCTTCATTGGTTAATCTACGACCAATAAAGAAAAGTAAGTACCCTCCTAGATGTGGCTCGGAAAATTTAAAATTTTTCTGCTACGCTTTTTTTGATGTTTTCTGTTTTTTGATCCTTTAATTCATGACTTGAAAAACGATTGAATTTTACTTTATATTTCTTCATGATACCAAGATGATGATTATTTGGGATAGTTGCTAAATGATTCATTATCATGTATCCTAGTATAGTTGTCTAAATTGCATATTCCTACATCCTTAAGTTGTACATATATTTTTATTTTTTAAAATTATTTTATCACTTTATTAGGTCGGTTACACTACAAAAAAAGGGTAAAATTGCCACCGCAAAATAATCGGTCGCAATATTGCGACCGAATTGCTACTGCACCAATTTGATCGCAAATTGCAACCGAATTGCGACTGATCAAATACGGATGCAGATATACCGACATAATTGTGACCGATAAGTCAAAGGCCATCAAAAAATTGGTAGGAATTTGGTTGCAAATTAAAAGGCAATTGAATTGCTACCGATTAGCGACCGAAATTTGCAACTGGTGTTCATGTGGTCGCTAATCGGTCGCAAAACCCTATACCACTATTTCGGATCAGCCAAACCATGAACCCTAAGTAATTAAGGTAGTCGCAAATTGGTCACAATTTAATTTTATAACCTATTATGTATTTTTTATAATTTGAACCGTAGTGAAAAAAGAAGTGATCTAAAATGTAGCGGAGTCAAATAATTTGTAAACAAAATTTATAGTTTGAATGTAAATAGCTTGTGTTGTAAGGAATCGCAGTTAGTATATATTACCTAGAATGCTTGAAATATCATAATTCTTGAGTCGAACGTCTATTCGATATAAATGACCGTATTTACATATTTGAATTTTCCTGACTTTGTTGTTATTGTTCGTTAAATTGACCCAATGACAAATTACCAATATAGTGTTACCAGAGTTTATTATAACTTACAATTAAATATAACATTAATTTATATTTATTAATTATTTTAATAACAAATAATTAATAAATTTTGAATGGTTATTAACTATTTTTTTTCTTTCAATGTGTATGCTTAATAGTTTTTTAAATCTTTTGTAAATATTATATTTTATCAATATTCAATCTATTAATAAAATAAATAAATTTAAGAAAGAATAAATTAATATTTTTAAATTAAATAAAAATAACATTATTATTCCTATATACTTTCACAAGTTTTAAAAAATATGAAAAAAAAAACTTTCAATATATGATCATATTATCGTATAGATTCATCTCTAAAATAAAAATAGCTTTTTTTTTTTCTTTCTCAATTGTAGTTCAACTAGTATTGATAAATAATTGATTCATTTAATTATTTAATACACTGAAAAATATTATAATACATAATTACGAAAAAAAAAGAACCTATTACAAAAAAGGGAGGGTTACCCAAACAAAAAATGACCAGTAGATTGAAAAAAATTCAGAAGCTTGAAAAGTAAATACAGTTTGGAAATTTTTAGGTGCATTTTGGTGCATGTGAACTTATGTGAAGAAAGTTGTACCATGTGTAGATGAAGCTATACACTCACAAAATGGTACAACTTTTGAAAGGGTTGGTACAATTACGTAAGCAACTGGTGCATTTGCAACCAGTGCACTAAAATTTTTCCTAGAAGTTTTAACATTTTCTCAAGCCAAACCCATCCTTTTCGGCCAACCCCCCTCACCGGTGACTAAGGTTTATTGTTGGAAGGTTTCTCGGCACATCAATTCACAATTTTCCCCTTTGACAATCTGAAATCACTCAAACCTCCAACCATTTCTGGTTCCTCGTCGATGCTTTACCCTCTCAAGCCCATCTATGAAACCCCAACTAAAACCAACCCTAGAGTAAGGGGGTCGGGATGTATATCATATTTTCTTGCATGAATAAATATATTTTGGATGATTTTATGTGCTTTAGAATTGTGATTTATAGTCTAGAAGGCTTAATTGTGCTTATTGAGTAGGAAGGGTAAAATAGTAATTTTGCTGGAGGTCACAATAGGGAGATAGCTTGAGGAGTAAATAGGAAGAATATTTGGGAGAGAAAATAAGAACAAGAGTTTTTGTGGTTTATTGGTTAGAGCTTTGGAATTAATCCTTAAAGTCTTAAGTTCAAATCCCATCATTTAAGTTTTAGCATGATTAATTTTATTTTGTATAAGGTGGGATATTTTTGGCCCTTGCATGCCATAAGAAGAAGTGGGAGTGTTGTCCTAGGGGAGACATGAAGGGAATATATTAATCCTATTCTTTTGTCCTGCAAGAATTCTTAAGGAATTCATGCCCTTTTTGTTCTCCAACTTACCTTAAATTCTTCACCAATTAAGCTTGTTCAATTTATCCAAAACCATATTTTAATTCCAGAAAATTTTAGCAAGGTTCATTGATCTTGGAGTTTTGAAATTGACTCTTAGAGGATGGAGTTTTGGTTGAAAATGGGGAAGGAGTTAAGGAAGGTTCCCAAGAGAATTAATCTCCATAGTTGAACCTCCAAACTCCACTCCATAAGTATTCATCTTCTTCATAATAGCAATTTGGAAAATTTTCAGGTTCTTAGTCAGTCCAGCTTTCGAAAACTTCAGCCATTTTTCTCACTCAATTGCTACCAGAAAAATAGCCAATTAGTTCAGGTTGAAGACTAAAATCCTTTGCCAAAATTCAGATTGCACAAAGCTATGCAAACCAGGAAAAATTCCTGGACAGTTTCGCAACATGGCAGGCCAAAAACTAAGCTGTTTCTTCTACCTTTCAAACCAATAATTTAACTCTATCTTTCCTCTATAAAGAAGGCTTGAAACCAGCTTTAAAGGACCCTCTAATACTTCTTCAAACTCACTGCAAGTCAGCTGGATCATTGCAAAAAAAAAAAAAAAAACTGCACAAAAACATTCAAGCAAGCCATTCAAAAATCAAACTAGAAAATTCTAGCCTTACTCTCTCTTCGTCCGAAAATCACTTCAACTTTTTGTGAAATTAACCTTGATCAGCCATGAACTGAACTTCATCACCCTCCTCCACTGACATGCATGATGAAACTCCATAGCCACTCCTTAAATTCCTCATTCAATCACTCCAATCAAGCTTCCAATTAAAGTTCAAAATTTCAGCAATTGCTCCATGAAAACTTCCATGAATTAGGCTTCAAACAACCAGAAGTTTCCTCACCATTACACTCAGAATTTTAACCACCCTATAACCCTTTCAAACCTCATTCATCTCGGCAAAAACCTCAGCAAACTAGTTAGCCATTGCAGCTTCAAGAACCTCCATCAATCAAACCACTCTACCATATCTTCTACTTTAATTCATTCAAAAAATTACTCCTTTTGAAATTCAAATGATCAGATTTTCCTCTTCCCCCTAATCTGAAAATTCAATCACAAGAATTTCTCTAACCATTCGGCCAACATCTTTCAGCAATTTCGTCCAGCTTTTTCTTCACTCTTTCCATTTCTCCAAGAATACACACCACCATTCTCCAAGCCTAAGACCTCTCCAAACACCTTCAATCCCTTCCAAAAACTCTAGATCATATCTACTCACTCTCTAGAGACCATTTCTGGATTTTATAACATCAAACATTGAAAACAAAAATCTGCTATCGGATAAAAAACTAGAATTTTTCTTGAACTCTCAAGAACTCTATCAAGGTAACCAAGAATGATTTTGCTCATCTTCTTTTCCTTCAATCTTTAACATAATATACTAATACTCTCTCTCTCTCTCTCTCTCTCTCTCTCTCTCTCTCTCTCTCTCGGTCGAAATGACTGTTTCAACCATCGCCATTTTTCTTCTTTTGCCTTGGACGATTCAAGCCTCCTAAGCTTGTGGATTCTCTTGAATCTTCGTCAAGGCAGTCATCAATCAAGTACGTCTCTTTAACCCTCTCCTTAATTCTAAAATCATGTCTATTGAATGTTGTTAGAAAAGGATAGAATATGATTGGGGATTGAGTATGTGTTTGTATGAAGGAGTTGAGATTGGAGCATGAGGATGTTTTGTCATGGTTGAGTTTTATGATATTTTATGGTTTGTTGCATGCTCTTCATGTCGTGAGTAAGTATGGTTGATTAAGCATGATAGATGTTATGTCACCTTTGGTGACTAGGGTATTATGTTCTTGTTGAAGCCATGTATATGATTATGCTTAGTAGAGATTTAGCCATGTGATAATAGGTATGGATTTAAGCCTTTATTCATGAATGGAATGGTTTGTTGATTGATGTTGGATTTTATGTTCATGATAATTGTTAGCAATAGGAGAATTATGATCATGACCTTGTTGATCCTAAACTATTTTAATTGACCAACTTTATTACGTTAATTAAAATTAATAGCATGATTTCCTTTAAAGATTTGGAAACCCCAGGAAGTTAGATTTGGAATATTAAATCAAATAGTAATATTTTAGCCAAATAATTGATATTTTTTCTAGTATATAAATATTTATATAATGATAATAAATAAAAGTCTTTTTTTTTTAAAAAAAAGTAATAGTAGGGAAAATATTACTCTTATAGGTTATATATTCATAAACACTATTGAAATTTATATATTATATTTTGATCAAAGTTTAATAAAATTTATTTATTTATTATTGATTTCAATTACTAATTATTTTATATCTATTAGATATTAATAATTTATTATTTTTAATAATATCATCTAAGATTTAGGATCCTTCATCAAATAAACCCTAGTTTATTTATTAATATCAAAGATTTATATTTGAACCTATAACTTATTAGTAATTATTTTACAACCCCTAGTTATTTTGTTATCAAGCTAGACTTATTTTATAAAACCTTTATCATCTAGCCTTAAAGCTTAGGACATTAGGGTCATGATTGTAATAAGTTGAACTAGGATTATTTATGGAAGCGAATTTGGCTTGAGTTTAATTATGGCTTGTGTTTACCCCAGGCGGGGTTAGGTTAGCTTTGGAAGATTTTGAATTAGCTCAAGTAAACGATCAAGTAAGCTCCTGCATAAAACATATTTGATGACAAAAGGTTACTATGGCAAGCCAAACGCGAAGTGTATGGACACTCATTGTGCAAAAGCAATTAAGGACTTTTTTCTTTCTTGTTTCAGCCAAACAAATTATTTGAAAAGCAACAAGCAGTTTTATTCAAACACCAAACTCTTTCTAAAACCAACTTTGTCACGGACTTTAGAAACTCTTAATTGCTATTTCTAAATAAAGCAATGTTTTATCAGTTTTCTCCCAAGTGGGACAATCAACGTTGAGCACTCAATAAGGGTAGGCTAGTAGTACTAGTTTTAAAGAGCAAGAGCGAGTCTTCTAGTAGGAGGCCACCTCCAGAAGATGAACTTAACTTGGAAAAGCGACAGTACTACTTAGTCATGCTGGTCCGAGTTAGCAAGTTTCAGTCATATGGACTGTGTGTTTTCGGAGTGGATAACCGATATGTTTGGGTGTAGAGAATGAGGAGTATCTTACTCGATAGGCCGTACACCTATCTTTTATCAGTCTGCACAAAGTGTGGTATTCTGACCATTATATGGTTATGGGACACAATGTGTGGTAACCCATGGCTGCCTATTTGAATGGTTGTATTTATTGTGCACTTGTATGGTTTGAAAAGAGGAAAAACGCCACTCTTTATTTTTAACCTTATTTATTGCTTGCCAGCACGTCCTCTTATGAAATGTTTACAACTTGCATACATGAACTGTTTACCTGAACACTTAAAGCACACATGGACTTACTGTGATTTTTATCTCATCACCTTTTATGCCATATTTTCAGGTCGATCCTGCTGTGGAGATGAGTAGCTAGTTTGTTGCCTGCTTTGAAGACATTGTGTTATTTATTTTATGTATTATTTTGAGTGATGATTGATTGTAAACAATTTATTTTGGGGTTGTTCTTAAATTTGGGTTGTAATAAGTTTAAATCTTAAGGTATTATTTTATTTTCGTTTGTGTGACCTAGTTATAAAGACCCCTTGTCCTTTGAATTGGGCGACATCCCCGGCCTTGTTGGGCTTAGGTAGTGGGGTGTTACACCTCCCTTTCTTCAGTGAAAACCCCCTTCTCCCTATCAGAGTCTGCAACCTTACAACCCTTTGATCGAGAGTTCTGGAAATGAAGTGAACAAAGATATGGAGAATGTAGGTGTTGCAGATTTTCGTTGGAGTAGTTATAGCTTGAACAAAGATCTCCTGCAAGCATCGGCGCCATCTCCTGACCAGAACTACATTCTTTGTAAGAATGCCACTCCTCTCTGTTCCTCTTCTCAATTCTTCCCGTTAGATTCAACAATGATTTTTTTTTATTATTAATAATGTGACTAACAACTGTGAATTTAGGGGGAAGATATATGCTTAGCTCTCTATGATTTATGGTTTCTGCGTCAACAATGTACATGAAATCCTTTATTTTTTATTTTTGTTTTAGAAGTCCAAGTGTGAATTGACTAAAATGAAGTCCAACTGTGAATTCCAACTGTGAATGTACATGAAGTCCAACTGTGAATTCCTTTATTTTTTATTTATGGTCTCTGTGAATATTAGAACCATACTGTCAGTTTATTCTGGATTTGGAATTGCAGAATTTGTCTATGGAAATTGTACTGTCAGTTTAATGGTGGAATATTAGTAGCAACCTAGATATATATTGTATGCTTTTTGGTTCTTCTGGAACATGTTACACTTCTACAAGCTTTGTCATCATATAGTTTTCTATTTACATGTTTTTCCTTTCCATTTGCCTTTTTTAACAAAAAGAAGAAGAAAAACTAAATTAATATCATAATTATTGCAAGCTATTCCTTCTTTTACAAGTTTATTTCTACATCTCTTCAGTGGTAAATACAACTTGCATTGCTTAATTCCTTATGCTATTGATCAGGTAGAATTCCTTGCTTAATTCCTTGTGTAAGCAACTACATCTCTGTTCAGTGGCATTGCTTCAATTGATCAAGCTTAATTCCTTGCTTATTCCTTCTTTTATTGAGTATAACTACTTTGCTGGACTGAATTGTTGTAGTGATTGCCATTATTAATCTACTTAAGCCTTGAGTTGATTTCTTGAAGTTGTATGAAAAATAATTAGGGATTTGAATTTCTTGTATTGAACTGAAGTTAACTGATTTAAATTGGTTGTTGATATTGGCCAACTGGTTGTGGTGGAATTAGTATTTAGAAAAAGGAGAAGAGTTGGTGCAGTTGATTGTAGGTTGACGGTGGATTGTCGAGTTAGTTGGCTTGGGTAATTGTAGTTTGTGTGAATTGAAGTAAAATTGCTGATGGGATTGTTTGAGAGTTGATTTCCATGTTGTGGTGTACTTGGATTGTTTGAGCTAGTTTTATTTTGTTTTATTCACATGAGTCTGCCACAGCCTTTTTTAGCTTGGGCCAGCTTTCCTTCAAAATGCAACTACTTGTCATGGTTTCTATAGCCAGTCCTTATCTTTCTCTCTCTCATCTCTTTTTCTTTTTCACATAGTCGGCCATGGCTTTAGTTGAGTTGGAAAGCACGATTTTTTGTGTTTTTACCTGAAATCAGCCTTGGTTTTATTTTATCCAAGCCACGATTCTCTTCTAGTTCCTTTTATGCCTAGCTTTGAATTGCTCTATTTCAATGTGTCAAAAGCCTTGATTGGCTTCATCTTTGTTTTAGCTCCTTTTAACAAGCTTTTATGTAATCTTTCACCAATGTTCATCCAACTTTAATCCTACACTTTGTAATGTTGGTGACTTGAATTGTTAAAATTAGTAGCGTATTATGCACTTATAGAGAAATGCGGGCTTGCAATAGTAATGTGACTTTAAAGTGCTGGAAAGTTGGGGAATACTTGAGTATGTTTATATGTAAGTTCTATCTTAGAGAATCTGGATTTTTTTTTTTTTTTGGGATAGTAACATGACTTTTGGAGTGTGTAATATATGAATGAGTATTTCTTTGGGAAGTGTATGACAAGAGTGAATTGAATGCACATATCAGAGTAAGAAGACCTACAAGAATAATATTAGGCACATGATTGATTATTTAAGGTTGCGTTTGATCAATTACTTGGGGAAACTATGATTAGTATTTTTTTTTTTTATGTATATAGATGGAAGTGTTGAATTTGAGTATGAATACGTTATTATGAGACCAATTAGGGTATTAATTGATTATGTTTTATAATTTCCTATGATAGAAGGGGAAGGTTTTCAAGGTCAAGGAGCAATTTGTTAGACTTGGAATAGTCACATAAGTTGGGAAGGTAAGTCATTGCATTAAATTTCTTTTATAGAGTAGCTTTAAGATTTTGTAAATCTATATTTCTCTGAAATATTTTGTACAAAACTATTTGCAGAAACACTTTGTGATTTTATGTGAAATATTTTGTAGTTCTTTTATGTCATTCGATCTATGATTTGTATAGGCATTTAATCAGTTGTAATAAGTTTAGATTACTTTATTTACATATGTTTTGTAATGCTGCTGTTTTGGAATTCATTTGTATTGGTATTTAATTATTATTTTTGTAATGCTACTATAGACTGTGCATAATGGTCTGTAGTACCTGTTGAATTCTGTTTGTTTATATCAGTTTCTCATTATTTCATTGCTCGACATGGATTCACTGCATTGGGCTATAGGTAGGATATTGGACATTAAGCTTGCGAGATGAATTGATAATGCGTCCAGCAAGAACTGGTTTATCCTATTACTAGTTGTGCTATATCTACTCACGGTGCTTTCTAGGTTTGAGAATGGAAGGGAGAAAAGCATAGATTAGTTGCATTTGGTTTGAATATGTTGATGCACTGATAGTGATAGATAAGTTTTAGTGTTCTTAGACTTCCCCTTCCCTTCTTGTAAAGTATCTCCTTTTTTTTTTTTTTGTTGTATCTTTGCTACTGTTTCATCTGTCCTCTATCTTTGCTACTATTTCAAATAAGTTTTTCTACTACTTCCTATGTGCATCTTTGCCCTTTTTGAACCACCACTGTTTTAGTGCTTTGCAAGAGAAACAACTTGGTTGCTCTCTGTCTTTGGGGGTTTAAGTAAAGACCAAGAACTATTAGATTGTGTATGCATTTGTTTAATCATGAACTCACAGCTTAATATCTGAAGTTGGGTAAAGGTTGGATACCTAGTTATTTAACCGAAATGTGTCTAGATTGGCACTAAAACATCTAGAACACACTGTGTGATTGTAAGTTCTCACGTCATTGAGTGATGCGACACTCAACCTTTCATGGAAATGTGACGACTAAGTGGAGAACTTACTCACCGGTGTATGTGAATTAGTATTTGGAATTCTAAATAGAACTTTCCCATTTTGTCCTTTTATCACAAAAAGGTACCAAATTTACTTCAGTGTCATATTTCATAAAAAATTGAGTGCCATTTCTATATATAGATTAAGCTAGTATGTCCTTAGTACTATAGTAACTTATTGACGTCTTTATATCAATGCAACTCTTTCAAGTTTACTTATGAAATATCATTCAATGATGCTTTTCTTTATGACTAAGTTGTACTCTTATTGAACCTAAAATCATACTGGGATTTTATTTTCTTGGTGATTGTTATAATGGCCATACGATGCACAAAATTGAATAGAGATATATCCCTTCTGTGCCTGTGACTGATGTTCATGTTCCACTATAAAAAGACATAATCGTGTATTTCCTAATCCCTTCATTCATGAAAATAACAAGGACCTTTGAAAATTTTAGAATTTGAGAATTTGAGAATTTCATAGGGTATTGATATGTCTTTGAGGTTCTGTCATATGGTTTTATTTAACTTGGGATCTTACTGTAAGGATTTTTCTTATAGTAGTTGTAAAAGGACTTTTGTTGTGAAACCTCAGTCAAAACCAACCTTAAAGTAAGGGGGTTGAGATGCATATCATATTTTATTGCATGTTTAAATATATTTTTATATGATTTTATGTGCTTTGGATTTATGTTTTATTGTCTCGAAGGCTTGATTGTGAGTATTGAGTGAGAAGGGCAAAATGATAATTTTTGCTTGAGGTGAAAATGGGGAGATAGCTTGAGGATTAAATAAGAAAAATATTTTAGGGAGAAAATAAAAACAAGAGTTGTTGTGGTTCAGTAGTTAGAGCTTTGGAATTAATTCTTGAGGTCTTGAGTTCAAATTTCATCATTAGAGCTATAGCATAATTGAATTTTATTTTTGCTTGGGAAGTGATATTTTCGGCCTTAGGTGCTTTAGAATAGGGCAGAGGTGTTATCCTAAGAGAAGTATGATGGGAGTATCCTAATCCTACTCTTTTACCCTACACAAAATTCCTAAGGGGAATTCATTTCCTCTTGATCATTAATTTTTTCTATTTCTCAATTCATTAGTTTGTTCAATTTGTTCAAGCCAATTTTATTCTAGAAAAATTCCAGCAATGTGCTGTGGCTTTGGAGGTTTAAAATGTCTTAGTGAAAGACATCTTATGGACCGAAACCATGGAAGAGGGGGAAGGATTTCAAGTGAATTAATTTCCCTAGTGAACTTTCTAAAACTTCACTCTAGCTAGGTTCATTTTCTTTCATGTATTCAACTGAAATTTTTCTAACTTCTTGTGCCTTCAAGGTGTCAAAATTCTTAGTCATTATTCCCTTCCAAATGCTGCTAGAAAATGGCCATTTTGATCAGTTTGAAACTTGAATTTTTCTGGCCATTTTCAGACTGCACAAAGGCTGTGCAAAACCAAAAAAATCCCTGGACAAATTCGCAGCTTTGGAGGTCCGAAACCAAGCTGTTTTCTTTTAGTTTTTGTTTAGCATCTTAGCCACATTTTTCCTCCATAAAGAAGGCTGGAAACCAGACTTGAAAGACCTCTGAATTGGCCTTCAAATTGGCTGGAAAATGGCAGCTAAAACTGCTCAGAAATATTCCAGCCCTTGCCAAAATCCTGTGCAGAATTTTTTTTCCAGCTTGTTTCCTAATTCAGCCCTAGCCGAAACTCCACCCTTCTTCTGCACAAACCACCCTTAAATAGCCATGAACTGAACTCCATTGTCCTCCCCAAGCTTCTACGCGAAAATCCAATCATGGCTGCCCTAAAAGATTTCCAAAAAAATTACTGCAATCATACCTTGATTGGATACCAAAACTCCAGCCACCATAATTTAGCAACCTTCCATAAAATATCCCTCAAACAACCAGACCTTTCCTTTACCATTATACTCCTTATTTTTGGCCACCCTTAGCCTCCTTCAACCAGCTTTCATCCAGCTGAAACACTGCACAAGCAGTCGGCCATGGCAGCTTCCCAAAAGCTCTCCAATAATCAAATATATTCTTGTTATATTTAGTTTCCAAATTTGCTTCCCAAAAATATTCTTTAAGGTTTTCAACAACTAGCCTTTCCTTTTCCCTTCCAAATCAAAAAATCATCTACCAAAACCCTACAAGCAGTCAGCCAACCCTAATCCCTTTAGAAATTCGGCCAGCCTTGAACAAAACCTCTCTACTCTCTTTAACCCTCAAGAACACATAGCACACCAAGAACACCTACTCCTTCCTTTCGCCTAATACCTCTCCAAATCACTTCAAACTTCTTCTAAAAATTCCAGATTTCATCTATACACTACCGGGAGTCCATCCATATCAGTTTTAACATCAAACTCCAAAATCCAACTTGCTCTTTTGGATAAAAAATCAGAAATTTTGTGAAGGCTCAATAACACCTTCAAGGTAGGTTTGTTCAAATAACTTCATATTCTCTAATCTTTGATCTCTAATGAATATACATATGAATAAGAATGCTAATGGACTTTCTCCTTCTCTTTTCTCTCTCTCTTGGCCGAACCACTCTCCCTCTTGGCCGAATGATTTCATCAACCATGGCCATGCTTTCTTCATCTTCCTTGGACGGATTTAGACATCTAGGAGTTGAGATCCATTCGAAACTCCTTCAAGATATTCACCATTCAAGTAAGCCTTTTTAGCCCTCCTTTTAAATTCTAGATTCATGTCTCTAAGATGATATTAATAAAAGATGGATTATGAATAGGTCTTGAGCATGTATTGTTGTGATGAGTTGATATTGAAGCATTAATAAATGTGTGTTTATGATGGAGATGGGATCTATGCATGAGTTGATTATCTTGGTTGATTGTATGGTGTTTTTAGGGTTTAATGCATGCCTCCATGTCATAGGTAGTATTTGCGATTAGGTATGCTAGAGATTATATCACATTTGGTGGATAGGATTTATATTCATGTTGGATTATTGAAGCCATGATTATATTTATGCTAGTAGAGGTTAGATCATGTCTTGATAAATTTAGATCTATGCTATTATGCATTATTTGGATGATTTGATGAATTGAAGGGATGTATATGTTCATGATTGTAGTTAGCAATAGAAATATGATCATGATTTATTTGTCCCAAAGCTAATTTTATTTCATCAATAAAATATTTAATATTATAATTTTTCTAGTAAATTCGAAAAAACCATAGGAAGGTAGATTTGGACTTTTATATATATAATAAGGATATTTTAGTCAATTAAATAGAGGTTTTGAAAGAAATAAAATATATAGTTATTATATGATCAAATAAAGCCTTTTATGGAAATAATCATAATAAGTAAAATATTTATTATTAAAATTTAATTATTATCTTTTAATCAAAACTTATTAAAATTTATTTATTATTTTTCAAGCAAGACTCATTAAAATTTATTTTCGACTAATTTTAGTTGTCAATTATTTTCTAACAACTAAATTATTAATAAATCATTATTTTACCTAATACCACCTAGGACTCTTCATCAAATAAACTCTAAATTTTTCTTAGAAAGATTTAAACCTTCAACTTATTAGTACCTATTTCCCAGAACACTAATTATTTAAATATCAAACTAGACTTAGCTTTTAAACCCATTTTATTTATTATTTGGCTTTAAAGCTTGGGACACTAGGATCACGGTAGTAGTGAATTAAACTAGTCTTATTTGTGAAAGTGGATTTTGGCTTGAGATTGATTGTGGTTTATATTTACCTTAGGCGGGGTTAGGACAACTGTTGAAGACCTTTATTTTATTCAAGCTAAGGATCAGGTAAGCTCCTGCATAAAACTCGATTGATGTAAAATGTTTATTATGGCAAGCCAAATGTAGAGTACATGGACACTCAATTCTGCAAAGACAATTGAGGATTAACTTCTTTCTTATGTCAGACAAACAAACTATTTGAAAATTAATAAGTAGATTTACTCAAACTTAAAACTCTTTCCAAAACTGATTTTGACAAAGACTTTGGAAACCCTTAATTGCCATTTTCATGTGGAACGGTGTTTTGTTCATTTTCTCCCAAGTTGGAAACGTTGTTGAGTACTTAATAAGGGTGGACTGCTAGGGCTAGTCTTTGAAGGGTTAGGGTAAGTTTCTCAGTAGGTGGCCACCTCTGAGGGGTGAGTCCTTCCCGGATAAGATGTCAGTCCAGTAGGTTGTGCTGGTCCGAGCTAGCAGTTTATTTTTCAGTCAAGTAACTGTGTTTTGCCGGAATGGACACCCGGTTGTTGTTTGGGTATAGAGAAGGTGGAGTATCTTGCCTGGTAGACCGATCACCTATCTTTTGTCAGTCTGCATAAAGTGTCGGCATTCTGACCGGTTATGGAGCCCAACATGTGGTAACCCATGACCACCTTTTTGAGTGCTTGATTTTATTGTTTATGTATGGTTGGAAAAGCTAAAACACTACTCTTGATTTTGACTAATGTTTATTGCTTGCCAGTGTTCTCTTATAAAGGTTTTATACTTTGCATTCACGAACTATTTCCACTGGACACTCAAAGCACACACAGACTTACTGAGATTTCTGTCTCACCACCATTTTTACCATGATTTCAGGTCGATCCTACTATGGGGATGAGTAGCTAGATATTGCTTGCCTTGGAAGACTTTCTAATAAATTTATTTTGTGTAATACTTTGGGGAGATGAAAGTGGATAAATTTTATTATGGATTTATTTATGGTATTCTTAGATTTATTCTTGGACTGTAATAAATTTTAAGTTAAAGTATTATTTTTATTCTACTATTTTATTTGTGTGACCTAGTTATAAAGACTCCTTGTCCTTCGGACGGGGTGACATCCTCGACCCTGGCGGGCCTAGGTAGCGGGGTGTTACATTTGTAGTCTTTGCGACGATGGTTTGTCATCAAATGCCTACGTATGATGCACAATGTCAGAAAACTTCATAACACTACTTTTGACATTTAAAAATTTCCATAGTTACCAATCTTGTGAATAGGTACTATCCACTGAAATATTCTTTTGTATATGGTATATGATTGAGTTGACTGGTTATGTGCTAAGTATATTGGGTATCTATATAAACATGATTAGGTAACCATTCGGTATTTTGCAATGATGGTTTACCATCATAAGCCCACGTATGATGCACAATGTCAAAAAACTTCATAACTCTACTTTTGGCATTTAAAAACTTCCATAGTTACTAAGCTTGTGAATATGTACCATGCACTGAAATATTCTTTTGAATGTGGTATATGATTAAGTTGACTAGTTGTGTGCTAAGTATATCGGGCGTCTATATAAATATGAGTGAGCAACCATTCGGTGTTTTGCGATGATGGTTTACCATCAAAAGCCCACGTATGATGCACAATGTCAGAAAACTTCATAACTCTACTTTTGACATTTAAAAATTTTCATAGTTATTAAGCCCGTGAATATGTACCATGCACTGAAATATTCTTTTGTATGTGATATATGATTGAGTTGTCTGGTTGTGTGCTAAGATGCACAATGTTAGAAAACTTCATAACTCTACTTTTGACATTTAAAAATTTTCATAGTTACTAAGCTTGTGAATATGTACCATGCACTGAAATATTCTTTTGTATGTGGTATATGATTGAGTTGACTAGTTGTGTGCTAAGTATATCGGGCTTCTATACAAATATGATTGGGCAACCATTCGATGTTTTGCGATGATGGTTTACCATCAGAAGCCCACGTATGATGCACAATGTTAGAAAACTTCATAACTCTACTTTTGACATTTAAAAATTTTCATAGTTACTAAGCCTGTGAATATATACCATGCACTGAAATATTCTTCTGTATGTGGTATATGATTGAGTTGACTGGTTGTGTGCTAAGTATATCGGGCATCTATATAAACATGATTAGGCAACAATTCAGTGTTTTGCGATGATGGTTTACCATCAGAAGCCCACATATGATGCACAATGTCTGAAAACTTCATAACTCTACTTTTGACATTTAAAAATTTCCATAGATATTAAGCCTATGAATATGTACCATGAACTAAAATATTCTTTTGTCTATAGTATATGATTGAGTTGACTGGCTGTGTGCTAAGTATATCGGGCGTCTATATAAACATGATTATGCCACTATATTGATGTAAGCATAAGGAAGGTAGTGAATCAATAAAAAAGACTAATCGTAGTGTTCATATCCAAGCACAATCCAGCGTTTTCCTAATATATGACTAAATGCTTTCCTGATAATGTGTATGTTACATGTGGAAAATCATAGTTGGATGTATAAGCATCATACCTCTCAGGGATAGGGGCTTAATCCAGAGTTTATTGAGGGAGTATATAAATTCATTAAGCTTGTATCATTAAATGCTCCTCCAACAAGTAGGGATTAAATTAGATGTCCTTGTTCAGCTTTATCATAATTACCAAATCTTAATGGACTTAAACGACGAAGTTAAGATTATAAGACTAAATAATCAAAGATTAAGTTGATTTTGCTTTGAGAAATGATTATTAGCTAATTTCATGTTTATAAGGAATTGAGCTTAATGCGTGTTTTGATTATGTTTGCTTGATTGATAAATCTATTAATATTAATCAAAATATAGGATTCCATAGATTGACAAATGAAGTGAAATTTATCTAAGTAGATTCATGACTTGAGAAATGATTGAATTTTACTTTATATTCCTTCACGATGCCAAGACGACAATTGATTGTGATGAATGCTAAGTAATTCAATATTGTGTTTTCAAAATAAGTGTCTAGTTACATGAAATTGCATCCTTGAGTTATATCTATTTTTATCTTTATTTATTTTCTTTTTTGGTCTCTTCTTATTTTATTGGCTAAACAATAAAGATTTAGGTAAAGTAAGGTGAAAGCCTAAGTTCTCGTGGATTTGATACTTGCTACTCCCTATACTATACGATAGGTATACTTGTCCGTATGTATGATTTTAGTGATTAGCATTTTAATTAAAGCTTGATTGATTGTATAATTTGTTGGTAATATTTTCTACACTAAAAAACACGCATCAAGTTTTTGGCGTCGTTCACTAAAAAACACGCATTAGAATGGGCACTATCAGAAACACTCGAGTCTTGTTGATTTAGCCTTTATTGTATTTGTATATATCACTAACTTTGGTATTTAGGTAGTTTGTGAATATTTCTAATTTGAGTATTTTTCCTTTCTCTATTTTTTTTGTGATTTTTGTTTGTTTTTTTATTTTCGATTTGATTTTTATTTTTCTTTGAGTGTGAGATTCAAAACATCATTATGAAAAATTATTGTTTGGCACAATATCAAAGGAGCTATAATGATGATAGATTGACAAGGTTACAAGCTCGGATTGACGCTTTTTGTTATGTTTAAATTTGGATATAAAAATCATATAAAAGTAAGAACATTCCCAATCAAGTTTAAATTAAAATGTTAACTCCAAATTACACATATGAGTAAGCGTACTCATCATTAACATAGCATAGGGTTCAAACGAGTGTCGATCCTCAAGGAACAAGTATGCATTAATCACTTTTCTTTTATTGTTTAACTGACTCAATAAGGTAAAAAAGAAATAAAAAGGAAAATAAAAAAATATATACATGTTAAGGATAGAGAATTATGTAACTTAAACCATTATTTTGACAAACATGATCTTAAAGTACCTAATCATTATCATAACTAATTATTCTCTTGGCATCATGAAGGATTACGATAGATTCACTTCTTTTTCAATCCATGAAATCACTATCTTCTAGATAAATTAGCATCATATATTCTGTCTAAACGAATTCACACAAAAGATACATTAAACACAATCCTTGATTAAATCTCCATATTCTGGCAAACTTAAAACATGAAATTAACCAATGAATCCATATTCTGGCAGATATAATTAACCTTTAATTACCTTGTTCTTAGCAATTAACCATTTTTTCAAGAAAGTTAAGAGATAACAAATATGAAATTAATGAATTGAGACCACCATCAATCCATTTTTCAAGCAAGTTAATAAAAGAAACAACTAACTAATCTCGTAATTAGCACAATTAATTAAATACCAAGAATAACAATCAATTAATCAAAAGATCAAATAACTCTAAGAATCATGAATACCGAAAACAATGTCAAATTACAATAAAACAATTAATACATCATTGTTCGAGAAAAAGAAAACAACAGTAAAAGAAAGCACTCATAGAGAAGCCTCATTCTTCTTCCTTTGTAGACCCTTTTGCACAATCCTCCTTGATTGAAGAATTCCTCCTTGAATTGAGTGATTTCTGCTATGATCCTTGAGTTCCTCCCTTTTTTTTGTGTGTTTTTTTCTCTATTTATAGGCTTAGGAAGTGCCTAAATTCGTTAGTGTAGGGTTTTTGGCCGATTAGAAGTAGGAATATACTAAAATTTTGCAAAATTCCAAAAAACACGTGCGAAAATCAAGGTACCGCCTCAACATCAGGTCACAGCTGGCGCCGCCTGTCCTAGCTAGGGCCGATGCCGGTTGTGTTCTGTTCCTCCAATCATTCATCGATTTTTCTTGATTTTCGCGCAACCCTTCAAGAATGCAGCCAGCGCCGCCTCTTAGCCTCCTAGCCAGCGCCGATTTAGTTTTGTTTAGCTTCGTTCCAACGATTTTTTCATCACTTCGAAGTGTGTGCCAGCAGCACGTGGCCAGCGCCGGTTCTCCTGGCCTGGCGAGCGCCGCCTTTATTCTATTTTGCGACATTTTTGTCTTATTTTACCCCTAAAATCTGAAATAATGCACAAAATACCTTTCCAAGGGTAAAATCTCAAATATGAAGGAATATGACCAGTTATTAAACAAAATGTATCACAAAATAGTCTCAAATAACTAAGAAAAATATGACTAATTTAGGCCCTATTACTTTTAGTGAGACGTCCTTAGAAGTATCAATTGTTGGGGATATGCCCTAGAGTCAATTTGTACTTATACAATTGTCATTATGTTTTATATAATAATATGAGGCTTTCCTTTCCATGAATAGTGAGTTTTGTTTTGTTGGTCATCAAGTACGTGACTTGATAGTAAAACCCTACAATGAATACAATGACTATTCTAAAGTTGTCCCTGATCGATTATTATTATTGGAATAATAATAAATTAAGATTAGTATATTTGTGACTTGATGGCTATGTTTTACTGGCCATGGATATTTGTGATATCGAGTCAAGACATAAATAAATGTTAGAGAACATTGTATTGGACATGACCCACTGTGAGAGTACTTCATGGAATATGTCATAAGTACTTTCTAGCCATAATAATATTGAAAGTCCTTCGACCTAAATTCATCATAGTTTCTTACTTGATAAATTCTATATTTTGACATTGTCTAAAGTTGTCTTTAACCAGATAATAAATTAGACTACTGTTGGATATAAAATAAATCAAGGAGAGGAATATGATTGATTGTGAAGGAATTTGTCCCTCTCAATTATGGGAGAGATATCCATGGGCCCCTTGATAAGTTAGACTGTTAAAAAATGCATGGCCGTGCTCAAATATATCAATCTAAGATATTGATATCATTTGTTTGAACAGTCTACTATGAAATCAAGAAATAATTGATTAAGCTTAATAAGGATGACATGCTCCGTGCCTTATGCCTAATCTGGATATCGTGTGACAAAGGGACTAAATATAAAATTATGGTTTGGTTCAAAGAGATCACCGATCTTCATTTAACCTGGATAGTTATAATGTTTTGCTAGAAACCGCTTATAACTTGTGGGCCATTTAAATACGATTTAGGCACGCTGCCAGTGTTAAATGAACCTATAGGGTCACACAATAAGCGAACTTGTTAGGTTATTTTCTGGTGACCAGGTTCGATGAATCTGGATGATATCCAGATTATAAGAATCTGACTCGGTAAAATAATTAGTTAAATTACCGAGATAATGGCAGAATCTTATCATATCAGTTTTAATTTAATTTGAATTTAAATTAGAATATGATAAGATATGATTAGGGTTGGACTCTAAGAGGTTCGAGGGTTTTTTAAGAAAAACCCTAGCCGTCTTTCGATAGTCCAATTTTTCGGTTGAGGACATTCGTGCCATTCTCTACCAGAGAAAAAAAAAACCTCTCAAACCCTAGGCGCTAGCACTCCCCGGGTATCGAGTGAGTTCGCGGTGTGTATCCGTAGAGGACGTTCGCGTACTGCAGCGTCTGGTGATTGTTCGGGTCGAACGTACAACAGCGCAACCAGAATCGAAGGATTTCGATTACAGCAACCAGAGGTAACTCTTAAAGCTTAGATCTTCTTAATCGTTTACTTGGGTCCTCGGGAGGGATTCGTAGATGTTTTCCGCGTTTAGGAGTCCACGAATCCCAACATCAATAAATTCTTTTATTACCAATTCAAATTTATCCATTAAGTGGCATAAAGAAGCTTCCTAACGTATGAGACATCGAAGAACACAATTAGCTAAGTTGGTTGAGGATACCATAAAAGCCTATACACTTGACTAAGAGGACTCCCAAGGAGAGGAGAGAAAATATAAAAAACAATTACACAATGTGAAAATAGAGGTATTCAATTCTACTCTATGTGCTAATAATTCTAATTTATCTTTTGTCACATGATTTCTTAGGTTCCTTTCACCTCTTGGAGAACAATGGTCCCAATATTGATGTGTTGAGTTTACCACACCTAAAGGAATTGGATCTATTAATACTACACCATAAGAAGTCCTTGGAGAATGGTGTTAATTTCTATCCTCCACCCCATTCAAAGGGTGATAACTTAGTTTTTGTAGATCATGTATCTGAATCACATCTTTAAAAAATCAATTAGTAAGTTTTAAGAAAAAAATTCATTGTGACAAATCTTTTAAAAGGTTAAATGGTGATTTGAAGTTTGATGCATTCTTTAGAGATCATGTGCACTTATATGTTGACAAAAGTATTTGTGTGTTTAAAGGAATGTTAGAGAATAAGGTATATGCATTTTGCTTTATTGCGAAAAACTATTTTCATGAACCCTCTATTTTTTAAAAAACCTCTCTCATTTCTACTTTCATCATCCTTATTTTTTTCAATGAGCGTTAATGTCTTTTACAAAGGGATGATGAGAAAGCATGATAAGTAGAAAGAGTTTGTCTTTTTGTCTTGGGTTTAATTTTCTTTAGTCGATTAAGTGTTTTGTTTTTCCTTTCCCAAATAAGGAAAATATTTTCCAATTTAAGTGTGGGGGAGTGAGTCGTGTCTTTATTTACTTTCTTAAGATTTTTAGTGTGTTTTCTTTTATTTTGGTGTGTCTTTATATTATTATTTCCTTTGTGTGTGTGTGTGTGTGTTTTTTTTTTTTTTTTTTTGTAGGTAGGAATAAAGCTCTCTTGGACAAGCCTTTCTCTCTAATCTAAGTTTTATAATTTATTAGAGCATCATTGCACTTGGGAGTATTGCTTAAACTTTCTACCCCTCTATAATTTTTGGTCCCTTTAGAGATGCTTTCTTATGTTAATTTTTGGCCAATGAGGACATTGTCGAGTTTAAGTGTGGGAGAGTGATTTGGTGATATTCTTTATTTAAGTTTTTATCAATTATCTTGGTATTTTCTTGGTATCGAGCTATTTTTAGAAAATTTTAATTTTGAAAATTGAAAATTGAGCTTATTTGTCTATAATAGAGTTGTGATTTTCTTTATAACTTTGGATATGGATTTGTCATTCATTATGGTTGATTTTATTAAAAAGTAAACTTGGGTATTCAGTTAGATTTTGCTAAGTTTTGAGAATTTAAGTTAACCTTGGTTATATTTGGTATTTGAGTTTTCTTTTATTCTTTGAGTTTGAATATGGATGATGTGATGAAATATGAGAAGATAAAAATGTGAGTTAAAAAAAAACAATGAGTGAAAAAAAAAAAATCATTGTTATGGGATAAAAAGAATTGAGTTGAAAAAAAAATACTCTTATTTTTAATCTTTGAAGACCTTTTGTTGAAAAGTGGGTCAATATGGTGAATGGAAGAGAAGAAACAAAGAAGCATCACACTCTCTTGAGGCTATTCGAAAGGCAAGAAGGTAAGGAAAGAAAAAAAAGACAAGAGAGAGAAAAGAGAGGGAAAAAATGATGAAAAAGAAATGATGACTAAAAGGGGGCCAATACGGTGTATGAAGAGAAATCCATTCACTTGAGACTATTAATTCCCTAAATTATTGAAAAAAAAAAATTGAGAAGGAAAAAAGAGTGGAGTGTTTTCCTTGTTTCACTAACTTAAGTTTTGTAAATCTGAGTTTATAATGCTTGAATTGGTTAAACGACTTGACTTGTATGATTTATGTTATCTATATTTTTGCTTGAAGAGTAGGATAATTTTATTGTACTAAATATAAGCTTATTTGACATAACTTTGATGGTCTTGAGATTGTTTAATTTAATACATGAGTTTACAAGGTTTTGAAAGGGTTGATTGAATAACGAATTTATGTTTAAGGTTGGAAAAAGGTTATATCTTCATTATGGATGAATTTGCTAAGGAAAAACTTGCAAAATTGTTTTGTCTTGTTCTAAATGTTTAGTATCTAGTTCTTGTTTACTTGAGGACAAGCAAATGTTCAAGTGTGGGGGAATGTAATAGAGGCTAAAATCACCATTATTTTCCTAGTTATTTGATCTTATTTGAGATACTTTTGTTGTAAAAACTAGGCATATTCCTTCCTATTTGACATTTTGCTTGTAAAAAGTATTTTTGACAAATTTGTGCAGATTTAAGTTGATTTCAAGCGAAACGTGAGCAATTCCAGAATAGACCTAGCGCCAGGGCTAGCCAAGGGACTAGGCGTTGGGTCCATTCTGGTCAAATAGAAAAAATGGAGCAAATTTAAGGACAAAAATAGATTGTACTCGGCGCCAGGAGACCCGATTGTAACCGACACCAAGTCCACTCTGCACAAAGGCGGTTGTGTGTGAATTTGGTATTTTCCAAAAGATTTTGGTATTTTCTGAATTCTACTCGAACTATACTTCTCAAATAACAAATTTTGATATCAAGGAGGCTTATAAATACAAGAAAAATATAAGAGAAAGGTGTGATTTGAAGGATCCAAGCTAGCTACTCAATCACCACTCAAAGGAACATTGTTCAAATGAGGTTTTCAAGAGAAGAAGAAGGGCTTGTCTATGAGTTTTATCTTTTATACTTTGTTTACTTTTTTTTAACAATGATGTGTTGAATGTTTTGATTATAATTAGATATTATTTTAAAAATTATGATTTTAAGTTAATTGGAATTTTTTATCAATATATTGTTATCTTTGGTATTTGATTACTTGTTATCATTAGTTATTAATGTGAGTTCTTCTAATTGACTCGACAAAATAATGTTAGGAGTTTATTGCATTGATTTCATAATTGTCAAATCTTAAGGACTTGAACGGAGAAGTTAAGATTATAGGACTAAGTGATCAAAGATTAAGTTGATTTCTCCTTGACAAAGGGTTATTAGTTAATTTTATATTGATAAGGAATTGAGCTTGATGCATGTTTTGGTTATGTTAGCTTGATTGACAAATCTATTAATATTAATCAAAATATAGGATTCCATAGATTGACAAACGAAGTGAAATTTATCTAAGTAGATTCATAACTTGAGAAATGATTGAATTTTTCTTTATATTCCTTCACGATGCCAAGACGACAATTGATTGTGATGAATGCTAAGTAATTCAATATTGTGTTTTCAAAATAAGTGTCTAGTTACATGAAATTGCATCCTTGAGTTATATCTATTTTTATCTTTATTTATTTTTCCTTTTAGTCTCTTCCTATTTTATTAGTTAAACAATAAAGATTTAGGTAAAGTAAGGTGGGACCTTAAGTTCTCATGGATTCGATACTTGCTATTTCGTATACTATACGATGGGTATACTTGCCCGCATATATGGTTTTAGTGGTTGGCATTTTAATTAAAGATTGATTGATTGTGTAATTTGTTGATAATATTTTCTACACTAAAAAATACACATCATACATAGAATAGCTAAACAAAATATGGATTTCAAAGACAGAAAATGCAACATGCATAAGCGTTTGCATAAACAAGCAAAAAGGAAGAGGAAGAGAGGTGCCTGTCTTTTGTATCTTTTTCTTCAGTATTATAATTTTAGACAAGGATGGATTTAAAGCTCCCACACTGCAATGGAAATTGACAAAGGAAAGAAAGATTGTCAATCATGGAAGATCTAGACATAGTCTTTAGATATAGTTTTAGATAGCTTCAAGATTAAATGAAAACAAATTTACTTGAACATAAGGTTCAAACTTGAGTTCATGTAAAAATATCCTAGTTGAAGCTAGATTAAACACTATTTTGAGCTGGAACTTTGAGTACCCAAGGAAAATGGAGTTTTGGTGTTTGACTTGACTCAACTTTACTGTAAGAATAAGTTTCTAAGGAACTTTATTGTGTAATATGGAATCTCATATTTTGGTGTTCCAAGCAACAGTGTGCAATACATTTCTGTGTAGATGAGTTCATTACGTTGTTTCATCATTTCATTACTAGCATGAAGTCTCATTTGTTATGGTAGACAATATAATAAGCTCTTTAACAAGCAGGTCTAACTGCCACTGATATGGAAATAGGAGATTAGTTGTGGAAGAATTTCTCACACAAGTGCATTACTCTTGCAGTGAATAAATGTGAATCCCCATATAAAGGAATTTTCCAAGCATCAGAATTTTGGTCCTTAGGGTGAGCTGAATTATATTTGACTTTTGTGCTTTTCTGGTAATGATATGTTATGTAATTTTTGTTTTATAAATTTTTCTTCTTGTTTCTTCTTCCAATTTCTTTTCCAAAAGATGAGGCATTATGGTATTTCTAGCAACATAAATTAAGTAGGAATTGAAGCAAGTACATATAATCTTTTGAACTTTTCAGGAATTTTTTGACCTTTTTTTCATCCTTTTGTGGGATGGTATTCTTAGAAGTTTCAAAGTTATTTACAAAAGTGAGTTTGTCAGTGTACGCCAACCATTTTTGTTCCTTGTCATTTTTAACTTCAAAGAACTCTGTGATTGAAAATGATCATGATTCCAAATTTTATGTTAAAGTGGATGATTACATATATTTGAAACCAGATTTGTAGTGGCTTTAGAAGTTCAGATTTGTAGCTTTATTAAGAAGTAATCTTTTCCTTTTTTTTTTCTTCTTAATGATAGGAGGAAGGAAGACCAAGGTGGTTGAAGATTCATTTAATTATGGCATTGTTTTTTGTCCTCAAAGATTTTTTTTGACTTATAATGGATGTCATTATTAGAATTGTGGTTTTGTTTTGGACTCTTTTTAACTAATAACAAGGATTAGATTCATGATACTTATCAGACTCCATTTAGTTTCTTTTTTTGTATATTAATTTATTATTAATGGAAGATGGCATTTTGAGTGTTCATTCAATGGAGATAGTTGATTGTTAATATTAGAAGTTTTCATAGTTCTATATGTATAGTAGATGATCTTGTTAAAGTACAAGGAAAAAAAAATTGTCAATATCATCATATTGAATTCAATGTTCATTCACTACAGATATAAAAATATATGAAAATTTGTCCAAAAATTGTGTACTATTTTTTTTGAAGCTTTAAAGCGTGGCTAAAAGTATTAACTACAACAGCAAGAAAATTGTAGCAAATGGGCATTACCTATGGTTATGTCAATTTAGAAAAGAACCGTAACAAAAATAATTATTTACAACAGAAATTTAATTGTAACAAATAATATTCCCCACAATTGTAAAATGTTGAAAAAACTGTGACAAAAAATTAAAATCTTTGCCAACAGTTAATAACCGTTAGGAAAAATTGTGGCAAAAGTCCATGAACAAATACCACACTTTATTTACAACGAATCGAAAATTGTGGTAAATTCGTAGCAAAAGGTATTACCCACAGCTATACAACTATGCCAAAATTTTTGCAACGGCCGTAAAGCCCAAGCCTCGAAAACGATGGCATTTCCGTGGCAAAAACGTATTTGCCATAGTTTTGGCCACATTTTCTCTGGTGTTGCCAAAAGTCACTTTTTTTGTAGTGCTTTATATTGAGAGATCGTCCATCAAATGAATATAAATTCTTATATCTCTCGGTTTACATTGTTTTCCTTATCACAATCAATCAAGTTTTTCATCATTCAAAAAGGGAAAGATTGTTAGCCCAAAAGGCTTTCTCTTATTTTTTTGATTAATGACAAATATTGATGTGGACTAACATGTGTGATTTGTATTTGATAGGATTTTTGGAAATTGCATGTTTGACCACGATTCTTCAAAGTTTTACAAATAGGATTGCAAAGCAACTCATAGATGATGAAGTCCAATAAAGATTGATCAAATCAAGATCCAGACTAAAGGAGTTGCATACCATGAAGACTTTTGAAGAATTGTAGACTAGAAAATAATAGGTAAGGTATTACTTGTATTTCCTATGTCTCTTTACTTTAAGTTCAGTTTATTTCATATTGAAGCACTCAAAGTCATTTTAAAAAGAGGGTATTTTTAATCCAGATTTTTATCACAAAAATAATTTTAGAAGAAAAGCTTTTGATTTTATAAAAACTTGGTTGAGTGGTTTTGGACGGACCTTAGAATCCAAAACGCCTATCCAAAGTCTATTTCGAAAGTGCCTAAATCTAAAGTTGTTCAGAATATACTTCTTGGCATAAAGTGTTGTTTTGGATGCACATTTTAGATGCCCAATTTTCTATCTTAGTCATTTAAATTTTTGATTATGTATTTAATACCATAGCTAAACCCTTGATATCTGTGAAGGTTTAGTGATGGCATCTATACCCTGGCAAAATTCGAAGACTTATTCATTTTTCCCCTTCTTCCTTCTTAATTGCTTTCTCGATTTCCCCCATTCTTCTTATTCACACTCTCTCTGTAAAATCACCGATGTCCTTCCCTATTGCTACCATTTCCTTCTTCCTTTTCTCGTCGCACCGAACCCTATTTCTTCCTCTTCCAATTGACGTTCTTGCATCCCCATCCACTGCCACTGTTTTCTTTCTTCCTTCATAGCATTGCCAATTGATGCTCCATTGTTGCTTCTATTTTCGATACCACCACCGATCTCTATTGCTACCGCTAAGGATGCCAAGATTCATGGTTGCCACTATTGACGCCAAGCTCTATTATTTTACTGAATACTACAAGTCTCCAAGTTTGAAAATCAACCCTTGCTTCTTGAAGTTCTTGTGCGTCTAGTAGTCTAGGAAAGGGTTTAAATTCTGCATTTGAAGATGACTCAATTACCTCTAATTTGTTTATTTTACTGAAAAATAGTTATCAAGTGCATCAAGGTTTTATCTATGAATTCCAAATGGCCCTTTGCCTAGACAAAAAAGTAATTGGGAAAGGTCCCATGAGAGCTTTAAACAAAAAAAAAAAAAGAAATAGTTCCCAAAATGCCATATAAACAAAAAGTAGTCAATGAATACAAGGTTTGAGTTTTGATCATGGCTTCAAACATAAAAGCAATAATTTTTCTTTGATAAGGTCTATTTCTACTTACGAGATGCTATAGGAATGAACTTGTTCATCAACCCTCTATGATAATAACTAGTTATATCATTCATATAGTCCATATTTTTCTCAATTGTCAATCAAATTAGCATCCTAATTGTCAAATCTCTATGAAATGTAGCACCGACTATTATGTGCATTATCCATCGTGGAATGGGATAGTAATCTAAATAATATCATTGTCATAAAGTACTAGTGGCTTAGGCTAGCTAGTGCTTGAATTAGACATCTCTTTGGGTAACTTATTCAACAATGAATTATGAAGAAGAAGTTGTTGTGCCTCTATTTGCCCGAGGATGGAAATTTATGCTTGATTTAGGATGTGTTAGCAGAATTCCGTTTCACATTATGATGCATTAGTGAAATGTGTCTTAACTCAAATAATAACGTGTGGAGTAGATATATTGTATCTTTATGGACATAATGGCTAAGCTACTTCTACCCACCACACTAACTCTTGGCAAATAATAAGAGAATGTTGCTTAGGAGAAAATAAAAATGCATTTATCTAATGTGTCTTCAGCCTTAGACATATTCATGGAATGCATTTAGGAGATTATTATTTGGGAGAATGTTGTCGGGTGTTGGAGATATTGTAGAGTTTGTTATTATATTATTGTATTTTTGGATTTGTTTGATATGTTTTAAAGTGGCAAAAACACCTAGAAAATATGCATTTTTAAGGGAAGATCTGCCAATTTTTTTTTCTTGAATTTTAAACTCAAATAAGAAAACTAGTATTGTTCCTCATTATAGTCATTTTATTGTGTACTTTAAAAGTCGAGTTATATTCTTTAAAAAGGCATAAAGAATTAGACACTTGTGCTACAATTACACATATTTCTAAATATATATTTCTTTTATGAACTTAATAATTATATTCTAATTTTAGAATATTTAGAAATAAATGTCTAACTTTTAAAACCAAATATATTCTAAAGTTCTACAATTATCTTCCTCTATTTACAACCATTCAAATTTTACCAAGTTATAAAATTATATAACAATTCTTTCTAATTAATAGGTACACCCAAATATTGGTAGGTATTAATATTTTCTTGACATGCATTAATTAATATTTGGTTCTCCCTTTTGA
Source organism: Voacanga thouarsii (assembly GCA_026120185.1). Taxonomy (NCBI): domain Eukaryota; kingdom Viridiplantae; phylum Streptophyta; class Magnoliopsida; order Gentianales; family Apocynaceae; genus Voacanga; species Voacanga thouarsii. The sequence goes on from JANUWF010001569.1 coordinate 2,265,156, forward strand.
GCTCCCAGTTTTTCTATATAGTTTTAGCTATTAGTTAAACTTCTTTCCTTTACAATCCACCATTTCTCTATTTCTTGTAAGTTTTGGTTCATTTCAATAATATTATTAGTTTTGCCTCATAATAGCTATTGATTCGTAATTTTAATTTGCTTGGACATCATGCATTTCTCAGATCAACTACTAACCAATAGCCTCTTCTTTCTCTCCTCTCACTCTTTGTTGTCAAGTAGATATAGTGACATTTTGAGATCCATCAGCAATCACCTCTCATTCTCAAGTATGTTGATAGGGGTTGATTTGGTGTATATTTTCTAGGTTATTGGTACTATATTTATTATGATTTTGTGTTCAGATGACTATTGATTCTCACCTTTTTACCATCTTTTGTGTAGGATTTTTAGAATAAAAAGGTATAAGAAAAGATGGTAAAAAGTTGTCAAAAAAAAGTTGAAAAAGAGCAAAACAAAAGGCCATCATATTTGGTTGGTGTATAGTAACCAGCGCCACCAATTTTTGCTCGAACAAAGGGCCAAAACAGAGCATTTTCAAAACTCAGACAATAAGGAGCCGACCCTGGCTGCTAGGGAGAATACTCCACCAGCTGCTTACTATCCAAATATGCAAAACTAGAAAAGAGCCGGTGCCGACTACTTGGGAGTAGCTAGGGCAGGCCGATTTTGACAATTAGACGTGTAAAAGGACTTTTGAGCAATTTTAGTAACCAAAACTCCTATATAAACAAGGGAATAGCAAAAATTGAAGTAGTTAGTCTTTAAGGCTTGAAAAAACCCTTTAAAAACTCCTAGAGAACAAAAAGAAACATCAAGGGGAGGAAGATAAAAAGAATTTTTGGAGAAAAAGAGGAGGTTGCTTAAGAAGATTTCAAGGAAGAAGATTGAAGCTTTTTTGTCTATGGGTGGTTTCTTTCTTTTTCTTTTTATAATCTATTGAAAATTTAAATTCATATGTTTTAATTATGATTGAGGAATGAACATTAAACTTATTCTCAGATTGAATTTCTTTTGGATCTATTGATTTCTACCTTGGGTATTTGATTACTTTATTTTAGTGCATTGAATTAGTTATTTTGGATTGATTGATTCAATATTTGTTATTCATCAACAAACTCGAGAGAGAGGTTGAAAGATTAGAAGTTTGTAATTAAAAGGGTTATAGAATCACCTAAAGATAGGGATTTTATTGCCTTTCGAGTTTAATTAAATGAATTAATGTCACCTAGAGATAGAGGTACTGTTTCTTCCATAAGAAAGAATTTCGTGTTACCTAAAGATAGAGACATTAATTGTTTCTTTTTAATTGAGCTAATTCTTAATGATTTTTAGATTTAATTAGAGAGGTAGAGATATCCTTTAATCAGCTAAGAGCAAGAATTTCATAACCTAATAGGAAGTGAATTCATCTTTGAAACTCATACCGATGCTTGAATTGGGAATTAATAACCTTGAAGGTGTTTTCTACTTGATATAGATTTGGGCAATTTCTTTTTTACATATTTGTTCTCCTTATTCTTACTCCTTGATAATCCGTGTGACTTTTCCCGTGTGAACATTATCTATTCTATAGTATATTAGGGTAGTATGTTATTTACCATAGCTTTCCATTTTATGGGCTAAACAATAAATATTAGAGTAAAGGAAAAGTAATTGCTAAGTTCATGTGGATCCGATACTTGATTTACTACATGATGGATACTTGCCCACATGTGTGGTTTTAGTGTCTAGTATTTTATTTAAAACTTGATTTATTGTGGTCTTTGTTGATAATATTTCCAACAGTAAAAAACACGCATAATATGCATTTAGTCTTTCAATGTACTATATTTTTTTGGTAAAATTTAAGGAGTTGTTGCTGGTAGTAGTTCATAGTTTCTTTTTTTCACTTGTTAATATGATGCTTTCTTCTTGTTAGACTTGTACTCACTTTGATGCTGTCTTCATATGGATTATATTTCATATATTTGTCAAACTCTTTTAGAAATCTTTTATGATGATACTCTTTTGTTATTATATTATTCTTCATGGAGAAGGCATATCTTTTGTTATATTCTTATTTCAGTAGTTCATGTATCTACTTAAAAAATTTATTTCCTACCACCAAAAAAAAAAAAAAATAATAAAGTAAAGGTTACGATAAAGATTGCAATATTGAATTCTAAATGAAGAATTCTATTTCAAATGAATAATTTGTCCAAATTTAGCTTCTTAAACCTTGAATTGAATAATTGTATTCTTATCTTAGAATATTTAGAAATAAATTTAGGTATTATAGGAATATTAATCATTCCCTTCTCCATAGAATTTGATGCTTCAACTAAGTACATAATTATTTTTGCCTGAGTTATTATTTGATGGACAATCAAAGTTAGATATATAAAAGGCATGTCCCTGGTATCAAAGGTATTACTATTGAATTTGAACAGGGGGTTAAAGAATTTCTGATATTTGCTATTTCAAATGTCATATCAACTAACATTAGATGTCCTTGTTTAAAGTGCCAAAATAAGAAGCTTCAATCCCCGCCCAAAGTCGAAATTCATTTGTACAAGTTTGGATTTGTTGGTGACTATCATTGGTGGATAAGACATAGTGAACTATATAATACAGCATCGAGCAGTCTACCTCAACATCAAGAGATAAAACTGATGAAACCTATTCAAACAACCTATTTTGAGAAATGGTTCTAGTTGCTACAAGGCCTAAGTTTGATAATTGATGTATCCGGACTTAGGTGTAAAAATCATCAAAAAACTAAGTACATTCCAATCAAGTTTAAATTAAAAGGTTAAACACAAATCAGACAAATGAGCAAGTGTACTCATCATTAATTAAGCATAGGGTTCAAACGAGTGTTGATCTTCAAGGAACAAGTAGACATTAATTACCTTTCTTTCATTGTTTAACCGACTCAATAAAGTGAAAAATAAATAAAAAGGAAAATAAAAAAAGTAAAAATAAAAATATATACATGTCAAGGATGGAGAAATATGTAACTCAAACCATTGTTTAGACAAACATGATCTTAAAGAACTCAACCATTATCATCACTAATTATTCCTTTGGCGTCATGAAGGATTACGGTAGACTCACTTCTTTTTCAATCTATGAAGCCCTATCTTCTAAGTAACTTAGTATCAAATATTCTGTCTCAACCAGTTTACCCAAAAGATGCATTAAACACAATCCTTGATTAACTTTCCATAATCTGACAAACTTAAAACATGAAACTAACCAATGAATCCATATTTTGGCAGACATCAATTAACTTTTAATTACCCCGTTCTTCGTAATTAACCCCTTTTTCAAGCAAGTCAATAGAAGGAAACAACACTTAATCTTGTAATCAATTTAAGTAATTAAATACCAAAAAGAACAATCAATTAATCAAAAGATCAATTATCTCTAAATATCATGAATCTTTAAAACAATGTTAAATTACAATAAAATAATTAACACATCATTATTCAAGAAAAAAAATAAAGTAAAAGAAAGCACTCATAGACAAGCCTCATTCTTCTTTCTTTGAAGACCTTCTTGTACAACCCTCATTGAACTTGAAAAATTCTTCATTTGATTGAGTGATTTACTATGATGATCAATGAATTCTTCCATTTTCCCTTATATTTTTCATCTATTTATAGGCTTAGAAAATGCCTAAACTCGTAGGTACTATGTTCTTAGCCGAGTGTGTTAGGATTCGTGGACTCCTAAACGCAGAAAACATCCACGAATCCCTTACGAGGATCCAAGTAATCGATTAAGAAGATCATAGGTTTGCAGAATTACCTCTGGTTAGTGAAATCGATATCCTTCGATTCCGATGGTGCTGCTGCACGTGCAACCCGAATGATCATCAAACGCTGTAGTGCGCGAACGTCCTCTATCGAATACACACCGCAAACTCACTCGTCACCCGGGGAGTGCTAGTGCCTAGGGTTTGAAAGAGTTTTTTTTTTTTTTTTCTGGTAGAGAATGGCACGAATGTTCTCAACAGAATTAGACTCTTGAAAAGACGGTTAGGGTTTTCTTAAAAACCCCTGAACCTCTTAGAGTCCAACCCTAATAATATCTTATCATATTTAAATTTAAATTTAAATTTAAATTAAATTAAAACTGATATAATAAGATTCTGTCATTATCTCGGTTATTTAAACAATTAATTTACCGAGTCAGATTCTTATAATCTGGGCATTATCCAGATACATCAAATATGGACACATTTCCAAATTCATTGTATCTGGTAAATTTTCTAAGTTCGATTAACTTAGACATATTTCCAAATTCATCAAGTCTGGTTACCAGAAAAATAACCTAACAAGTTCGCTTATTGTGTGACCCTATAGGTTTATTTAACACTGGCAGTATGCCCAAATCATATTTAAATAGCGCACAAGTTATAAGCGGTTTCTAGCAAAACATTATAACTAACTAGGTTAAATGAAGATCGATGATCTCTTTGAACCAAACCATAATTTTATATTTAGTCATTTTGTCACTCGATATCCAGATTAAGTATAAGGCATGGAGCATGTCATCCTTATTAAGCTTAATCAATTATTTCTTGATTTCATAGTAGACTGTTCAAACAAATGATATCAATACCTTAGATTGATATATTTGAGCATGGCCATGCATTTTAACAGTCTAACTTATCAAGGGGCCTATGGATATCTCTCCCATAATTGAGAGGGACAAATTTCTTCACTATCATTCATATTCCTTTCATTGATTTATTCTATATCCAACACTAGTTTAATTTATTATCTGATTAAAGACAACTTTAGACAATGTCAAAATATAGAATTTATCAAGTAGGAAACTATGATGAATTTAGGTCGAAGGACTTTTAATATCATTATGGCTAGAAAGTACTTAATACATGTTCCATGAAGTACTCTCACAGTGGGTCATGTCCAATACAATGTTTTCTAACATTTATTTATGTTTTGACTCGATATCACAAATATCCATGACCAGTAAAACATAGCCATCAAGTCACAAACATACTAATATTAATTTATTATTTTTCCAATAATAATAATCGATCAGGGATAATTTTAGAATAGTCATTGTATTCATTGTGGGGTTTTACTTTCAAGTCATATACTTGATGACCACAAAATAAAATGCACTATTCATGAAAAGAAAAACCTCATATTATTATATAAAACATAACGACAATAGTATAAGTACAAATTGACTCTAAGACATATCCCTAACAGAGTAGAAGTTGGAAAATACTAAAACTCAGATTACCAAAAACCACGTAAAAAAAATCAAGTACCACATTAACTCTAGGGCACAGCCGGCGCCGCCTTGGCTCTTAGAGCCGGCACTGGTTGTGTTCTGTTTCTCCACTTGTTCGTCTATTTTTCTCTGAATTTTGCGCAATATGTTCTAAAATGCAGCCGGCGCTGGTTCTAGCTTCACAGCCACGCCGCCTTAGTTTTGTTCTACTTTGTTTCACCAATTTTTCTGTCGCTTCGAATTCTGTTTCAACAGTGCACGTCCGGAGCTGGTTCTAGGGCCCTAGCCGGTGCCGCCTCTCCTCTGTTTTGCAATTTTTTTGTTTCATTTTACCGTAAAAATCTACAATAATGAACAAAATACCTTTCCAAGAGTAAAATCTCAAATATAAAGGAATATGGCTCGTTATTGAATAAAATGTATTGCAAAAGAACCTCAAATAACTAGGAAAAGTCCGACTAATTTAGCCCCTATCATATTCCTCCACACTTAGCTCTTTGCTTATCCTCAAGCAAAGTATCAATAACAAGTAGGAAAACACAAGGTTAAACAAATCACTCAATCAAGTTCAAAACCATAGTTTCAACGCTTTCTTTATCAACAACGTAAAACACATGATACTAAATCTTTCACAACTAATGCAAGACTTGTGTAAGTGATAAATGATTTAGTAGAACCATCACAATACCTTACAACATTCTCAAACCATTAGAAAGAATTTAGTTAAAAAAGAATATGCATTCCATATGCTTACTTTTCATATACTCTCTTCGCTAATTTAAGACATATCATGATTCTACTTAGATCAAGTAAGACTTATAAGCTTGTAAGATTTGGAAAATTATTTAAAATCTCAAAGTAAGCAATGGATAAAATATTGTGACGGGTTTAAATGAAAGAAATCAACCATTTAGGTTCAAAATAGGCACTAGGGATAACATGACAATAGGTAGGCTTGAAAAGCTCAAACTATTTAAAGAAGGCCTATTACCGTCATCCCTAAGTTAAATCATGATTGTCTTTCTTATTTCGCCTCGAGAAGTATTCAAATAAGTTCTAGAATGCTCTATGAATTTTAGTAGAAAAACAAGTTTAAGAACAATACAAAGTATTAAATCAAGAACTACTTTGTCCAAGTGAGTGCAAAAATTCATGCATAAGCTATAAATGATATAGAACATATGCTTGACATCCCATCATAAAGATATGGACTAAAAATATAGCTTGAAATCGCCAGAAAATCAAAAAAATTTTGAAAATTTTCGCTAAAAATTGGCTCCTAAGAATATGTGTAGAAGACTTGTCAATCAAATCACTCCCCCATACTTAAACTGGACATTGTCCTCAATGGCCACGTAAATATAACAAGAACAAACAATACCATGGGACCAAAAATATAAAGGAGAAGAGATAAGAAAAATAAACCTCCATTCATTTGGAATTGTGTCGTACAAAAGATGAATGATTTGAAGAATGAGGCATCATCAAAGTACCCAAAAAGAAAAATACAAATGAGCACACCAAAGCATAAAAACTAGAAAAGAAAAGAAAGAAAAAACAAAAGAAAGAAAACCCAAGACTTTTATGGGTCAACTTCTAAGAGCATGTCGACTTGATCCGCGGTTTGGAATATCGTTACTAACATAGCGTTTCACCCTATGGCCATTGACTATGAAAGTGCCCCGAGTGGGGTGAGTAATTTCCAAGGTGTCAAAGGGGAGTAGCTTACATACCGTGTATGGTCTTGACCATCGTGATTTCAATTTTCCTGGAAAAAGTCGTAGGCGAGAATTGAACAACAATTCCTGATCACCTATCTCAAAGTCGGGTTGTCGAATAATATGCTTGTCGTGCCAAGTTTTACCTTTTTCTTTATACCATATTGACGTATTATAAGCATCCTTGCGCAATTCCTCTAAGGCTGTGAGTTGAAGTAATCTGGACTTCCCAACTAACTCAAGATCAAGATTAACAAGTTTTATCGCCTAATAAGCCTTGTGTTCAATTTCAACTGGTAGATGACATGATTTACCATAAGCTAACCAAAACGGAGTCATGCCAATCGGTGTCTTAAAGGCTGTCCTATACGCCCAAAGGGTGTCATCTAATTTTAAGTTCCAATCCTTCCGAGTGTGATTGACAGTCTTTTCTAAAATTCGTTTGACTTCCCTGTTAACCACTTCAACCTGGCCACTTGTTTGGGGATGATAAGGGGTAGCAAGTCTATGGTTCACACCTAAATGGTTGAGAATTTTTTTTCATTTGTGTATTGCAAAAATGAGTCCCTCTATTACTAATGAGTACCTTATGCACACCAAAACGGATGAAAAGGTTTTTCAAAAATTACTAACGATTGCATAATTAGTAGGTGATGCTTGTGCTTCTACCCATTTAGAAACATAATCCATTGCTACCAAAATATATTTATTCCCCAAAGAACTAGGAAAAGGTCCCATGAAGTCTATGCCCCAACAGTCAAATACTTTACAAGCTTGAAAAATCTGTAATGGCATCTCATTAGATTTAGAAAGGTTACTTGTATGTTGACACCTATCACAACTTTGGACAAACCTGTGGGCATCTAAACAATATGGGCCAATAGAATCCGGTGTCGAGCACCTTTCGTGCAGTGTTGTTGGCTTGATAGTGACCTCTAGGAAGTCCTTCATGACAATGTCTTAGAATATCCTCTCCTTTACCGGAATCTGCATATCTCCAAATGGTTTGGTCCGCACAACACTTAAAACACATATGGATCTTCCAAAAAGTAATGTCGTACTTCTGAGAGGAATTTCTTCTTTTGTTGCATTGTGAGATCTTTTGGAGTAATTCCTGCAACCAAGTAATTAGCAAAGTCAGCGAACCAAGGAGTGGTTTGCAGCTCACCTTCTATAAGCAAGAGTTGCTCATCTGGGAAAGCATCATCAATATCCTCTTTTCTCAAAGATTCCGAATGTGGATTATCCAATCTTGACAAGTGATCCGCAGCCAAGTTTTCTGCACCTTTTTTGTCTATAATCTCCAAATCAAATTCCTGCAATAATAGAATCCTTTTTATCAACCTTGGTTTGGAATCATGTTTGGTTAGTTAGTATTTCAGGTCTAAATGATCCGTATAAACAATGACTTTGGACAGAATAAGATAAGAACGGAATTTATCAAAGGCAAACACTATGGCAAGCAGTTCTTTCTCTGTTGTTGTGTAATTTTCCTGTGCATCCGTTAAAGTCCTGCTTGCATAGTATATAGGTTGGAAGTGCTTATTCCACTTTTGTCCCAATACTGCACCAACTGCAAAATCACTTGTGTCACACATTAGTTTGAAGGGAAGAGACCAATCAGGTGCAATTAGAATAGGTGAATTAATCAACTTCTTTTTAAGCATGGGAAAAGCATTGAGACATTTTTCATCAAAATTAAACACAGCATCATTTTCAAGTAAAGAAGTAAGAGGTTTTGAAAGTTTTAAGAAGTCTAAGATGAACCTCCTGTAGAAACCTGCGTGACCAAGAAAGCTTCCTATAGCTTTTACCGAAGTAGGGGGAGGCAACTTCTCAACTGCTTCAATTTTGGCCCTATCGACCTTTATACCCTGCTTTGAAATTTTATGCCCCAACACAATACCTTCTTGCACCATAAAGTGGCATTTTTTCCAATTAAGCATGAAGTTGGTCTCTTCACATCTTGCTAGCACCTTTTCGAGATTAGATAAACACAAGTCAAACAAATCACCAAAAATTGAAAAATCATCTATAAATGCCTCCATGATGTCCCCCACAAGTCCTTCAAATATAGCTATCATGCACATTTGGAATGATCTAGGACCATTACAAAGACCAAACGGTATTCGACGATATGCAAAAGTACCATATGGACACGTGAAAGTGGTTTTTTCTTAGTCCTCCGCAGCTATGGGAATTTGTAGGTAGCCAGAAATTCCATCTAAGAAATAATAATACTCATGTTTGGCTAACCTTTCTAATATTTGGTCAATGAAAGGGAGAGTGAAGTGATCTTTTCTAGTGGCTTTGTTTAGCATCCTGTAATCTATGCAAAACCTCCAACCTGTGACCAATCTCATAGGGACTAGTTCATTTTTATCGTTGGGGCTCACCGTCATTCCTCCTTTCTTTGGTACCACTTGAGTAGGACTCACCTAAACACTATCAAAAATAGGGTAAATGATGCCTGAATCTAAGAGCTTAACCACCTTACCGTTTACCACTTCACTCATATGTGGGTTCAACCTACGTTGGGGTTGTACTATGGGTTTTGCACCTTCTTCCATCAAGATCTTGTGCGTGTAAAAAGATGGACTAATGCCTTTAATATCAGTGATTTTCCAAGCTATCACTCATTTATATTTTCCCAACATACTTACCAGCTTGGTCTTTTATTCTGGATCGAGATCTTTGGTAATGATGACAGGCAACTTACGTTCCTTGGCCAAGAACACATATTCCAAATGCTTGGGTAGGTCTTTTAAGTCCAATTCGGGAGGATCTTCTATAGATGATTTCATTCTCCCTAAACTGCTTTTCTCTATTTCCAAATTCTGCATCCCATCCTCATTATGAAATTCCTCAAAATACGCCATTGATGTTTCCATTAATTCCTCCTTAATAGATTCCTGCAACAACTCAAAAATTGGTTCGTCAAAGAATATCAACTTTTAGATAAAAATCATTAGAAGACATAGGGTGTTGCATGCTCTTGTGGATTTCAATGGCTACTTCCTCATCCCCAACCCTAAGTATCAACCTCCCTCATGAACGTTAATTAATGCTTTTGTTGTAGCTAGGAAGGGTCTACCTAAGATTAAAGAGACTTTGGAATCTTCATCCATGTCAAGAATAACAAAATCCACAGGAAATATGAATTTATCAACTTTTACCAACTCATCTTCTATTATACCCCTAGGATATTTGATAGATCTATCTGCAAGTTGAATACTCATCTTAGTGGGCTGTAGTTCTCCTAGGCCTAGCCTTTTAAATGTTTTTATATGACAATAAATTAATGCTAGCACCTAGGTCAGCTAATGCATTACAGACATGAAGCGTGCCAATTAGACATGGAAAAGAGAAACTCCCTGGATCTTTTGCTTTATGTGGCAAATTTGAGTTGTTCTGTAGGATGGCTGAGCATTCTTCGTTGAGAACTACTGTGGACAATTCTTCCAATCATTTTTTGTTGACAAGTATGCTTTTGAGGAATTTGGCATATTTAGGCATGTGAATTAAAGCTTCACTGGGGGAATGTTTATGTGCAGTTGTTTGAACACCTCAAGAAATTTATCGAATTGAGCATCTTTTTGGACCTTGTGTAGATAAGTAGGATACGGTATGTTATGCTGAAAAGTAGGTTTTTTGGGAGGTGGACAGGGGATAGCCGGCGCCGGTTCCAATACCTTAGCCGGTGCCAGTTCGGTTCTGTGTTGTGGAGTCTCGGGTCTTTCGGACAGCCGGCGTTGATTCTCTTCTTCCAGCCGGCGCCAGTTATCATCTAGATTGCCTGGTAATTCTTTTCCACTTCGCAGTGTGATAGCACCTGTTTCCTCACCAGCTGTTAGGGTTATGTCATGGGATTTTATCACCATGTTCGTCAAGAACCAAATTTGTCGTTCCATGTTGCAGATCATTACTTCGAATTTCTCAAATGTGGAATTGATTTCATGGAAATGCCTCGTGACATGAACGGCAAATTTCCCAATTAAGGTTTCAAGTTTTGCAGATCCTGGTGCTGCGAGTGTCATCTTAGGAGTGCAATGGAGGTACTGCCCCTCATTAGATTTTCTCGGATTCCAATTTGCCATTTCTCCTACATATAAAAGCGAGTTAGATAGGAATTACTGATAAAAATAAATTTACAAGGTTACAAAATTAGTTAAAAGAACATAGTCAAAGTTAGTAGGGTAGTTAGGTTATAAGGGTGTACAAGAATATACGAAATACAAAAGATAGACATTTTTACATAGTTAAATCAACAAAATCCAAGTTTTCATGCTATTGTTCTCCGGCAACGGTGCCAAAAACTTGATGTGTCCGGACTTGGGTGTAAAAATCATCCAAAAACTAAGCACATTCCCAATCAAGTTTAAATTAAAACGTTAAACCCAAATCAGACATATGAGCAAGTGTACTCATCATTAACCGAGCATAGGGTTCAAACAAGTGTCGATCATCAAGGAACAAGTAGATATTAATTACTTTTCTTTCATTGTTTAACCGACTCAACAAATTGAAAAACAAATAAAAAGGAAAATAAAAATAAAAATATATACATGTCAAGGATGGAAAAATATGTAACTCAAACCATTGTTTAGACAAATATGATCTTAAAGAACTCAACTATTATCATCACTAATTATTCCCTTGGCATCATAAATGATTAAGGTAGACCCACTTCTTTTTCATTCCATGAAGCCCTATTTTCTAGGTAACTTAGTATCACATATTCTGTCTCAACCAGTCTTACCCAAAAGATGCATTAAACACAATCCTTGATTAACTTTCCATATTCTGGCAAACTTAAAATATGAAACTAATCAATGAATCCATATTCTGGCAGACATCAATTAACTTTTAATTACCATGTTCTTCACAATTAATCCCTTTTTCAATCAAGTTAAGAGACAACAAATATGAAACTAATGAATTGAAACCACCATTAACCCCTTTCTCAAACAAGTCAATGGAAAGAAACAACCACTTAATCTCGTAATCAATCCAAGTAATTACATACCAAGAAGAACAATCAATTAATCAAAAGATCAAATATCTCTAAATATCATGAATCTCTAAAACAATGTTAAATTACAATAAAACAATTAACACATCATTGTTCAAGAAAAAGAAAACAAAGTAAAAGAAAGCACTCATAGACAAGCCTCACTCTTCTTCCTTTGAAGACCTTCTTGTACAACCCTCCTTGGACTTGAAGAATTCCTCATTTGATTGAGTGATTTACTATGATGATCAATGAATTCTCCTCTTTTTCCTTGTGTTTTTCATCTATTTATAGGCTTAGGAAGTGCTAAAACTCGTAGGTACCATGTTCTTAGCCGAGTAGAAGTTGAAAAATACTAAAACTCCTCAGATTACCAAAAACCGCGTAGAAAAAATCAAGCACCGCCTTAACTCCAGGGCACAGCCAGTGCCGCTTTGGCTCTCGGAGCTGGCACTGGTTGTGTTCTATTTCACCACTAGTTCGCCGATTTTTCTCTGGATTTTGCGCAATATGTTCCATAATGCAGTCAGTGCCGGTTCCAGCTTCACAGCTGGTGCCGCCTTAGTTTTGTTCCGCTCTGTTTCACCAATTTTTCCGTCACTTTGAATTTGGTTTCAATAGTGCACGGCCGACGCCAGTTCTAGGGCCCTAGCCAGCGTTGCCTGTCCTCTGTTTTGCGACGTTTTTGTTTCGTTTTACCCTAAAAATCTGCAATAATGAACAAAATACCTTTCCAAGGATAAAATCTCAAATATGAAGGAATATGGCTCATTATTGAACAAAATGTATTGCAAAAGAACCTCAAATAACTAGGAAAAGTACGACTAATTTAGCCCATATCAATAATTATAAGGCATTTTCAGATTCTATTGAAGAACCCCAAAATACAGAAGCACATAAGTTCTATAATATGTTGTGAGTTGCTGATATGCCAATATGGGAAGGGTGTGTAAGCCACTCACAGCTTTCATTTGTATCTCGGCTATAAAATATCAAGTTCAAAAAATAACATGTCGGATGAATATTTCAACCAGGTGGTGCAGCTCATGAAGGAGGTCATGTCGAGCAGAGATAAAATTCTAGATGACTTCTATGAGACGATGAAATTAGCATCTGGTCTCAATTTACCTATTCAAAAAATAGATGTATGCACGAATGGATGCATACTTTATTAGAAAGATGATATCACCTGTAAAGATTATAAATTTTGCGGTCATCCTTGGTATATGCAAAGAAGAGGTAGAAAGAGTAACAGCCAGAAAGAGATTCCCTTTAAGAAGATGTACTATTTTCCAATAACATCTCGATTGCAGTGGTTGTAAACATCTAAAATGATTGTTGCATGTAGGAAAAAATATAGGAAAATAGAAGAATTAATAGAAAAGAACAAAGGTTTAAGTCGTATTGACACTGTCCTAAAGGACTATTTCGGCAATCCCGCTAGGATTAAACAAGCCCTTCCACGATAAGTGGGAACACAGGAACAACAAACCAGAAAAATGAAATAACCTAGCTTTAGAAAAGAAGAAGAATAATAACAAAGCACTCAAATTTGAGTTGTCATTGGAATAATAGAGGAAGGCTTTTGCTTCTATGTCCCGGTACTAATAAATAAAGAAGGCTTCTCTATATCAATAGAGAAGCCAAGTAACAAATCTACTAGAAATATGGATAAGCTCAAAGATATCAACAATATGGTTGAAGGACATGGAGAAATACTCTGTCACATTTTGTTGGAGCAGCAAAAGATTATCTGAACCTTAGTCAACACTACTAAGCCTTATCTTTTGAAATAGTCCAACAATCCCCCACGTACTTCAAAAGATTCGAAAAAGAAAGAGAATAAGAAAATGCTGGGTTATATTCACGGATAAAATTTTTAAATTTGGTGTCTTTTGGACTATGAACCAAACACAGAATAATCAAACATAACCTAGAGAGTTATCAGTGAAGCTTATAACTTCTATGAACCAATAATCTCTTATTGTAAGTTAGAGATTTTATTATCCAACCTTTACCCTCACAATTTTGTTGTTCATCACTGTTTTATGCAAATAGGCCATGCACGTGCCTAGTTATTTATGAGTGCTTTAGAGATTTAGCCAATAACAATCGCATAGGAACGGCCCTATTCCACATTCATCTAGGTGAATTTATCAAGTGTACACGACTTAGATACACCACCCATAAGGGATATGAATTCATTGAGAGTTTAACTCAATCCTTACAAATAGTTTGCAGTTACAAGCACCTATTCACACACTATATGAGAGACTTAACATTAGTACTTCAGAGTTAGCTTTGACTTGTTATTACTCATATGAACCTACTTCAGGGGATCTCCAATCACATAGGCTGGGTTTCCGACATAATTGACTATTTAATTAGCTTTAGTCCTATTCCCCTCAATATTTCTAAAATCAATTTTTTCCCAAGGGTTTGGTCAGAGGATTAGCTAAATTCACTTCCGACCTTACAAAATCAATAGAAATTATTCCATTTCTTAGCAACTGTTTTACGACAGCATGTCTGAATCTCATGTCTCAGTTTTTTTCCATTGTATGAGTTATTTTTTGGCAATATGAATTGCCACTTAAGAATCACAGTGCATGGACACTGAAGGTATAGGTTTCACACCCAAAGGAAAATCAAATAAAAATTTTCTTAACCGATCAGCCTCAGTTCCAGCTAATTCCAGAGCTACAAACTCTGACTCCATAGAGGATTTTGCAAGAATCGTTTGGAAGGATGATTTCCACGCAATTGCACCCCCACTTAGGGTGGATAGGAAGCCACTACTAGATCTTAACTCATTCGTGCTTGAGATCCAATTTGCATCACTGTACCCTTCTAGTATAGTGGGATAACCTCTATATAGGATACCATAGTTCATGGTTCCTTTTAAATACTTCATTAGTCTTGCTAAAGCAGACTAATACTCATAACTTGGATTATGAGTATATTTACTCAATCTACAGACAACATATGCAATGTCTAGTCTTGAGAAATTCATTAAATGAATCAAGCTTCTAATAATTTGAGCATATTTAGATTGTGTCACTGGATAACCACGATAGTTCTTCAATTGAGAGTTACAGTTATAAGGAATGCTCACAGATGTCATATCATAATTATCATACTTCTTAAGAAGTTTCTGATTACAGTATCCTTTTCCCACAAAAGTATTACTTTTAGTCATGACAATCTTGTCAGACTCAAAGAATATTTTTACCCACACTTTTCCCAATAAAGCCACAGAAACAAGATTAGCTGTAGTTGTTGGAACATGATGTACATCATTAAGGGCTAAAGTTTTTCTTGAAGTAAATTTTACAAGTACTTTGCCATTTTCTAGAACTTTTGCAGTTCTCTAATTTCTAAGGTAGACTACTTCATCATCATCTCCTACAAATTTGTAAGAGGAAAAACTTCTCAATTTGCACAAATGTATCGAGCAACCCCAGAGTCTACCACTCATTCTTTAACATTTGCCACAATGTTCACTTGAGAAATGACCGTAACAATTACATCATCTCCTTCAACCATATTGGCTTTTGGTTTAGGAGGATTGTCATTTTTCACTCTTTTCCTACATTGTGGTGCATGATGTCCTGGTTTTCCACAAAAAAAATAGGAGCCCTTCTTTTTCTTGAAGTTAGGATTAGAAATTTTGTGTTTGTAATCGTGGGATTTATTATCGTACTTTTTGGAAGAATTGCCTTGTACTAGATTCGCATTCAATATCATTTCTGTTGCTTTGGCAGCATTCTCTTCCTTCTTGTTGGTGTCCTCGATCAGGATATGTGTCACGAGCTCCAATGAGAGAGACTTATACTTGTGTTTTAGGCTGTTTCTGTAGTCATTCCAAGTTTCTAGTAATTTTTCAATCAATATACCTACAATGAATTTTTCTGGCAGCAATATTTCTTCAGCTTTAAGTTCTTTTAATAGTTTTCTGTACTCATTAATTTTAGTTTTTATCTCCGTGTCACTTGTCATTTTCCACTAGTAATATTTTCCAACTATGAACTTTTGCTTGGTAGCATCTTCTGCAGTGTATTATTTGATAAGAGAGTCCCAAATATCTCTTGCTTCTTTGCAATGTGTATAGACATCAAACAAATCGTTAGATAAAGTTTGTAAAATAATATGTCTAAAAACCTTATTTGTATAAACCCATGCTTCTTGAACTTTGGATTCAGAAGCTGGTGACGAACTAGGCTCAGTTAGTGCATGAAGATCGAGTAAAGAGTAGACTCGTTCTTGCCATCTTTTGAAATTTTGTTCAACAAAAATTTCAATGTTGGAGACATCCGAAAATGGCATGGTGTACATGACCGGAAGTGGTACTCCTGCTGGTGGCATAATAAATGGTTGAGTTGAAGCTATCGCGGTTGTAGTGGTTATGGAACCATCTCCATTAACAGGAACGTTGGTCATTAGATGAAGTCATAGTCCTTTAGAATGTAGGGAAAAATATAAGAAAATAGAAGAATTAATGAAAAAGAAAAAAGGTTTGAGTCATATTGACATTGTCCTAAAGGACTATTTCGGCAGTCCCACTAGGATTCAGTATAGGAAATTTGCCATTTTGCGACAGCCAAAAGCCGTCGTAGACCCGGTTTGCGATGGTTTTGGCCGTCACAAAAAATGGCGTCGCTATTTGTGACGGCCAAGACAAACCGTCACTATTTGCGACGGTTTTTGTGAGGGCAAGAAAAAATCGTCGCCATTTGTGAGGGTTTTGCAACAAATATTTTTTGTCAAAGTTTGACAAAGTGGAGAATTTGCTACCGTTTTGCAATGAAATGCATAAGTCCATCGTAAAATCCTCACAAATTACAACGGTATTGCGAGGGTTTTTGTATATTAAAGAAAAAGGCCCTCGCAAAATTGTCACAAATTGTGAGGGTTTTGCGGGGGATATTTTTGTTCTCAAACTCGGCCCTCACAAAACCGTCGCATTTTACGAGGGTTTTGCGAGGGAATTTTTCACCCTAAGTCGTGGCCCTCATAAAATCGTTGCAATTGTGAGGGTTTTACGAGGGACTTTTTCACCCAAAGTCGTTGTGAGGGTTTTGCGAGGGATTTTTTTTTTCTAAAACTTAGCCCTACTAGGGACTTTTCACCCAAAGCCATGGCTCTTGCAAAATCCTCCAAAATTGCGAGGATTTTGCGAGGGATTTTTGTTCCCAAAACTTGGCCCTCGCAAATTGCGAGGGATTTTTTGTTTCCAAAACTTAGCCCTCTCAAAATCGTCGCAAATTGCGAGGGATTAAAATCGTCACAATTTATGACGATTTTGCAAGGGATTTTTTTACCCTCACAAAATCGTCGCAATCTGCGAGGGTTATCATAGCCTTCGCAAAATTATTGCAATATGCGATGAAGTTTTCTAACCCTCGCTAAATCATTGCAAATTGTGAGGATTTTGCGATGAATTTTTTTTTCATTATTACATTTATTTTAAATTATTAGCTCCATGCAAATCAATCCTGAAATACTACATAAACAAATGCCAAAATTGTGTTCATAACCCAAAAAATAATGTAAAAAAGTAAAACTAGCACAAATAAATATAATTAAAATATTGAAACATAATATAATATAAATACATAGTAAGTATCTAAAAAAGTAAAATAGTTCATAGAAACAAGTAATAGTGTATAAAGAATATAGAAATAAATACAACAAAGTCTATGTAGCTAAAGAAGGAGCAGCTGCAGAAGGGAATGAAGAAGGGGAACGAGAGCCCCTACGTGGGCCTGAGTGCTCATCAATTGGATCAAATCCATCGTCAACATTGGGTTCTTCATCTTCAGCATTAGCAACTGCTATGTGTGCTTCTATCTCCTCTATGAATGGCATAAATGGTACAAGAATGCCCATATTATCCAATATAGCTGCCATCGCACGGTTATTGGGACGTGTGTATATGTCGGAAACGAGTCAGTGAAGTACTGCTGTATTATATTTGAACTTTCTCAAACACATTTGTCCGAGCTGGCGAACCTATTTTTGGTGCAATGACAACGTACAATAGAATGTTATTTATTTTTAAAATAGAATCCTATAGTCTTTCAAAATTTATCTAACTATAACATACATATATGGGATATATATTCGTGTTCAATTGAATAACACACTTCAAGATAAGGATAGTTATTCTATTACATAGTAAATAGTGCCAGATTTTGAAAAAAATTTGACAGAGTCTCTCCTATAATTGGACATTTTCCAGGCACAAGGCCACCTCAAAATTTGGCAATCAAAATGCTATTTCAAATAACAAAGACAAATCATTCATTTATAGAAAAAGAAGAAAAAGTAACTAGGGGGTAATCACATATTACCCAGGAGGAGTAATCACCCATCACTTACGGAGTTCGAATTATTAAAAAGACACAAAAGCAACATGTGCTTACCACTTCCATTAAGCTAATAATATTGCCCCAAGGTTTACACTCTATTTTTTGCAAGAATCACCGAAAATGAAAGATAATAACATTTTCTTACTATGTTTTTTCATCCCATTAACAATGACAAGGAAGATTCGTAAGGACAGATATGCTATACATGGAGGGTCTGTGTAAATACTCTCTTATACAAAGAAACATTATAAGAAGTCAATATAAATTATACAAAGAATCCGTATGTCTTAAGAATAATTCTATTTCACCTTGTGTGTGTGTGTATGTATCTGTATGTCCTAAGTCAAGTTCATTTTTTTTTTTATTATTTACAATATTGATTAGAAAGAATCAAAATAAATTTTTACATTGTCTTTTAAGTGAAACTAATTTTTTTTCCAGAATTAGATATAACCTTCCATTTCTAACCACTTTGATTTCAAATTGGATGTTGCTTCATTATATCACTGGAAATGATTTCTAAAATTTTTTCATGCATTCATTAACAAAACAGCCAAAAAGTCGTTAATATAACAATCACATTATTCTATGGTTAAGCTAATAATTTAAAAAGTCCACTGAAAAAAGGGGGAAAAAATATAAAATCTCCATTAAGGATGAAGATGCAAGAAACAAGCATGTGCTAATTTCAGAAACAAAAGCAAAGATCTTACTTTTAGGATGCTAAGGAGGTTGCAAAATGCAACAAGTGCAAGAACCAATAGCCAGTGTCTTGAGCTCCCCAACTACGAATTCTCAAATTGTGAAGAGAACAGATATGAGAAGGCAATCCTCTAGCTTTGTGTTGGCCGTGGGGGTGAGGGCACTAGGGTTGGGGGGACTCAGGGATGGGGGTCATAGGGTGGGGCCTGGGGTTGGGTGACCGCGGGAGAGGGGGCCGCAGGGTAGGGGCCTCGGGGTTAGGGCTGCAGGGGGAGGGGGCTAAGGGGGAGGGAGCTGTTGGGGTGGAGCGACGGGAAAGGGGCTACGGGGGTGGGGGTCTGGCTGGGGGAGCATGGGGGAAGGGGGGCACGACAAAAGGGGGCTTCTGGAGGTGGGCACCAGGAGGGTGGGGACAAGGGTCATCGGCAGGGAAGCAGTGGGTGGCGAGAATAAGAAGAGAATGTGAGGAAGAAAAAGAAGAAGAAAAAGGAGGAAGTGGAAATTTTCTAAGTGTAGGAAATTTTTAGTATTTTTTTTTTTTAAAATCCCTAGCTATAACAAAACCTTCGCAAATTGATACGAAGAACATTACAAACCGATCTCTACATTACAATTTTCACCATTTTTTTTTATAGTGATGTCAACAATAACAATAGTATTTAAATTATTTTTCTTTATATATTTTACATTATACACCACTTAATCAAAGTGATAGATCAAAAAATTAGACATATGTATATACATACCTACATGTTATAATATGTATATTAAACTAAAGAGATATTTATATACATTGTATACTACATAAACATATACATTTACTTATATATTACAGTAGGTATATAACATAACAGAATTAACTATATATATATATATATCTATATATATATATTTACTTATGTAATATATTAGGTCCCTACTCAGTGACGTGCTGCACTTCTTGGACCTGGCTGTAGTGATAAATATGTAAGGGTTGCTAGGTCGTTGCCTGGAAGCAACGTGCCGTGTCGGTCCCCGGATACGGTGTCAAATATGTAAAGGTATAGGGTAAAAAAGACAGTCTATAGTGATAGGATCCGTCTAGCTACATGGAATATAGGATCTTTGACCAATAGATTAACAGAACTAGTTGAGGTAATGCAGAGGAGAAAGATTAGCATTTTGTATCTTCAAGAAACCGAATGGGTAGATAAGAAGGCGAGAGTAGTAGCTCCGTGGGGTTATAAGCTTTAGTATTCAAGTAGAGTTAGGAATAGAAATGGAGTCAAAATTATTATTGACCGTAAGTTTATTGATGATATGGTTGAAGTACAGAGGAAGAGTGATAGGATTTTGAGCATCAAGATCATGTTCGGCGGCGAAATTACTACTGTTATTAGTGCGTATGCGCCACAAGTAGGACTCAATGATTCGGTTAGGCAACAGTTTTGAGATAATGTAGATGAGATTGTTCATAGTATACCGTGTGTAGAAAAGCTTTTCATTGGTGGTGATCTAAACGGACATGTAGGTACTGATCAGAGCGGGTTTGAGAGTGTTCATGGAGGTCAGGGTTTCGAAGTTAGAAACGAAGCAAGAACTGTTATTCTTGACTTTGCCTTGGCCTATGATTTGACCATAGCAAACATCTGGTTTAAGAAGAGAGATTCTCACTTGGTGACTTTTAGAAGCAGGTTAAATGTCAGTCAGATAGACTTCTTTATTATAAGGCGTAGGTTTTGCAGTGGTTGTATGGATTGTAAAGTTATTTTAGGCGAGAATGTGGTTACACAACACATGTTGTTGATTCTCAATTTTAATTTTAGGAAAAAAATTAAGTAGCAGAATCTGCGGGTTGACCCTAGGATCAAGTGGTGGAAGCTTCAGGGGGATGAGAGAATATCTTTTGTAGATAAGGTAGTTGAGGCAGATTACTAGTCTTCTGATATGGATTCGGACCCAGATACTATGTGGAGAAAGATGACTTAATGTATTAGGACAGTAGTTAAGGAAGTGCTTGGGAAATCTAAAGAAAAAGTACCTCTAAACAAGGACGTGTCATGGTGAAGCAATGAAGTGAAAGAAGTCGTAAAGAGTAAAAGAGAGTGCTATAGAAACTTAAGGAAGTGTAGGAGTGATAAGAATTTTGAGAAATATAAGGCCGCACGAAGAAAAACTAAAGAAGCTGTTAGAAAAGTAAGATCTATAGTTTACAAGGATTTATATGAAAAGTTGGATACCAAAGACGGGGAGAATAATGTATATAGACTGGCGCGTTACAGGGAGAAGAAGATGAGAGATATCGGTGTGGTAAAATATGTAAGGGACGACAACTATAGAGTTTTGGTTAAGAACGAAGAAATAAATGAGAGATAGAGGTCATATTTTGATAAGTTATTTAATGGGAGTCAAGTCTAAGTTCCGAGTGTAGGTAGCCTGGTGATTTCGAACGAATAGGTTAACTATGCGTGTATTCATCGTATTCAGAAGCATGAAGTCCGAGATACCCTTAAAAGGATGAGACCAAAAAAAGCAGTAGGATCGGATTGTATACCGATCGAGGTTTGGAAGTATTTAAGAGGGATAGGTATTACATGGCTGATAAGTCTATTCAACAAGATATATAGAGTTAATAAGATGCCTACAGAGTGGAGGAAGAGTACTTTGATTCCTCTGTACAAGAATAAAGGGGATGTTCAAGATTGTGCCAATTACCGTGGGATTAAACTCGTGAGTCATACTATGAAGTTTTGGGAGAGAGTGATTGAATAGAGGTTATAGGGCATTATACAAATTTTAGATAATTAGTTTGGTTTTATGCCTGGACATTCCACTACGAAGGCAATTCATTTATTACGGTAGATGATTGAATATTATAAGTAAAGAAAGAAAGATTTACATATGGTATTTATTGACCTGGAGAAAACCTATGACAAGATGCCTAGAGAAGCAGTATGGTCGGTTCTGGCAAAGAAAGGTGTATTGCTAAAGTATATTACTCTCATTGAAGATATGTATGAGGGAGCATGTACAAGTGCAAGGACTTACGCTGAAGTGACTACAGATTTTCCTATTACTATCGGGGTGTATCAAGGATTAGCGCTTAGCCCTTTCCTTTTTACAGCCGTTATGGATGAGTTGACCTGCACTATACAGGAGGTTATGCTATGGTGTATGCTGTTTGCGGATGATATTGCGTTGATTGATGAGACTAGTCGGTGTAAATGCTAAATTGGAGTTGTGGCAACAGGCATTGGAATCTAAGAGCTTCAGAATTAGTAAGAGTAAAACAGAGTATATGGAATACAAGTTCAGTGGTAGCAGAAATATAGCCCAGAGTGTAACTTTGGAAGGTAGAGATATATCGATAGCTGATTACTTCCGATATCTAGGATCTATTATTCAGAAAGACGGAGAGCTCGATGGCGATGTTGCACACCGAGTTAAGGCAGGTTGGTTGAAATGGAGGAGTGCGACTGGTATTCTATGTGATCGTAATGTACCATTGAATCTAAAGGAAAAGTTCTATAGGACAGCCGTAAGATCTGCTTTGTTATATGGCACAAAATATTGGGCAGTTAAAAGGTGTTGTATTCAAAAAATGAAAGTAGTTGAGATGCGTATGTTACGGTGGATGTGTAGATATACTAGAAATGATAGAGTTAGAAATAAGACTATTAGAGAAAAGGTGGGTGTGACATCTATTGAGGAAAATATGGGAGAAAGTCGCCTGTGTTGATTTGGACATGTTCAGAGAAGACTGAGGATGCTCCTATTAGGACAATTGAGAGAGGGAGACAAGATAGATTAGATAGAGATAGAGGCAGGCCCAAAATGACATGGATAGAGGTGATTAGGAGAGAAATGTCTTTGTTAAATTTGGATGAGAGTATGACATTCAATAAAAAGAAGTGGCAAGAGAGGATTCATGTGGATGACCACACGTTGCCTGACATCGATTCATGTAGCCGACCCCAAGCTACTTGAGATTAAGGCTTAGTTTGTTGTTGTTATAATACATTAAGTGTACAATATAACATAATTACATATACACATTTATAATAAAATGCACAATTTAAGGCACGTTATTAAAAATATTTCAGTAAATTTGTCAAAATACACCACCACACAAACATATAAATAAAAATTAAAGAAAAATATAGATGAAAACCCTATTTTGTTGCACAACCCTCGCAAATTGCGACGGTTTTACGAGGGAAGAAGAAAATTTCGTTGCAATTAGTGACGGATTTGAGATGAATTTGTGACGAATTAGGGTATTCAAATTTTCATTGTGCAAAAATTCAAAAAATCAGCGAAAATGAATATTCAATTCATTCTATGCAAAATTTAAAATTCAATCCGAAAATTTTACTTAGGAAAAGGCGGGGTAATTTAAAATTTAAAATTTTGTCGCAAATTTGCGAAGGTTTTGCGCCGATCTAGACTTTTCTCTTTTTTTTTTAAATATGAAAACTCCATCGCAAAATCCTCGCAAATTGTGACGGTTTTGCGACGGACATTCAAAAATTTTCATTTAAATATTTTTTCCATTAAAAACAAACGGTTATTGAGCTATCCGTCGCAAAACCCTTGCAATTAGATTTTTCTTTTTTTTTTAAATATGAAAAGTTTGTCACAAAATCTTTTGCAAATTGCGAGGGTTTTGTGACGGTCCAGACTTTTCTCTTTTTTAAAAATACGAAAAATTTGTCACAAAATCCTCACAATTGCGAGGGTTTTGCGATGGACATTCAAAAAAAAAATTTATTTAAATATTTTTTTTCATAACCATCGTAAAATTGCGAGGATTTTGTGACGGATAGACTTCTCTTTTTTTTTTTTAAATATGAAAAGTCCGTCGCAAAATCCTCGCAAATTGCAAGGGTTTTGCGATGGACATTCAAAAAAAAAATTCATTTAAATAATTTTTCATAAAAACAACCAATCATTGCAAAACCCTCGCAAATTTTTTTAAATATGAAAAGTCCGTCGCAAAATCCTCGCAAATTGCAAAGGTTTTGCGATGGACATTCAAAAAAAAAATCATCTAAATATTTTTTCATAAAAACAACCAATTTGTGAGGGTTTTGCGACGAATAGACTTCTCTTTTTTTTCAAATATGAAAAGTCCGTCGCAAAATTCTCACCAATCACGAGGGTTTTGCGATGGACATTAGAAGAAAAAATTTCATTTAAATATTTTTTTATAAAAAACAACCAATTGTCGCAAAACCCTCGCAACAACAGTATTTAAATTGTTTTTCTTTATATATTTTACTTTATACACCACTTAATCAAAGTGATATATCAAAAAATTAAACATATGTATATACATACCTACATGTTATAATATATATATATATATATATTAAACCAAAGAAATTCTTATATACATTGTATACTACATAAACATATACATTTACTTATATATTACAGTAGGTATATAACATAATAGAATTAACTATATATATTTATTTATGTAATACATTAGGTGTATAACATAACATAATTACATATGCACATTTATAATAAAATGCACAATTTGAGGCACGTTATTAAAAATATTTCAGTAAATTTGTCAAAATACACCACCAGAAAAACACATAAATAAAAATTAAAAAATTAAAGAAAAATGTAGATTAAAACCCTATTTTGTCGCAAAACCCTCGCAAATTGCGATGGTTTTGCAAGAGAAAAAGCAAATTCGTCGCAATTACTGATGGATTTGCAACGAATTAAGGTATTCAAATTTTCTCTGTGCAAAAATTCAAAAAATCAGCGGAAAGGAATATTCAATTCATTTCATGCAAAAGTTTAAAATTTCAATCCGAAAATTTTACTTAGGGAAAGGCGAGTAATTTAAAATTTAAAATTTCATCGCAAAAGCATTGCAAATTTGCAAGGGTCTAGACTTTCTTTTTTTTTTTAAATATGAAAAGTCCATCACAAAATCCTCCCAAATTGCAACGGTTTTGCGCCGACATTTAAATATTTTTCATAAAAATTACCAACTGTCACAAAATTCTCGCAATTTACGTGGGTTTTGTTATGGATAGACTTCTCTTTTTTTTTTTTTTAAATATGAAAAGTCCATCTCGCAAATTGTGAGGGTTTTGCGATGGACATTTAAAAAAAATCATTTAAATATTTTTTTCAGAAAAACAACCAACCGTCGCAAAACCCTCGCAATTTTTTAGGCTTTTGCAACAGTCTAGATTTTTCTCTTTTTTTAAATATGAAAAGTCTGTCGCAAAATCCTCACAAATTGTAAGGGTTTTGTGACTGACATTCAAAAAATTTTCATTTAAACATTTTTTCATAAAAACAACCCGTTGTTGCGAGGGTTTTGCGACGGTCTAGACTTTTCTCTTTTTTTTAAATATGAAAAGTCTGTCACAAAATCCTCGCAAATTACGAGGGTTTTGGGACGAACATTTAAAAAAGTTTTCATTTAAATATTTTTTCATAAAAAAAACCGACCCTCGCAAACGGATAGACTTCTTGTTTTTTTAAAATATGAAAAGTCCGTCATAAAATCCTAACAAATTGCAAGGGTTTTGTGATGGACATTCAAAAAAAAATTCATTTAAATATGAAAAACCTTAGAGGGGGGTGAATAAGGTTTTTAGCAAATTTAAATTTTTCGAATCATCTGATATGCAAAACAATGATGATCATCAAGATTCTTGAACCAACTTTATGGTAACAAAGAAAGCTATCCAAGTACTCTTTGATATATATGTTCAGACCATAAATGGAAATGCAATTCAATAATAAAAGAGATGAGATACGGTATGTATAGTTGATAGGACCTAAATTGGTTATACTTTGTTTAGTTATTTAAGGCTCTTTTGTAATATATTTTGTGAAATAACTAGTCATATTCATTCATATTTGAGATTTTACCCTTGGAAATGTATTTTGGTTATTATCTTAGGATTTTAGGTAAAACAAAGCAAAATCGCCACGAAACAGAGCAGAGGCGGCGCCGGCTGCATTCTGGAATATATGCGCATAATTCGGAGAAAAATCGACGGACAAGTGGAGAAACAGAACACAGGCGGCGCCAGCTCCAAAGGACCAAGGCGGCGCCGGCTATGGTTTGTCCCTGAGGCGGTGCTGCAATCTTTCTACGCGTTTTTGGAAATCTGAAGAGTTTTAGCAGCACTTCTACTCGATCAAGAACTTTGTACCCACGAGTTTAGGCACCTCTTAAGCATATAAATAGATGGAAAACACAAGGTAAAATGGGAGAATTCATTGATCACCATAGAAAATCACTCAGTCCAAGGAGAAATTCTTCAAAGTTCAAGAAGGGTTGTACAAGAAGGTCTTCAAAGGAAGAAGAATGTGGCTTATCTATGAGTTCTTTCTTTTACTTTGTTTTCTTTTTCTTGACAATGATATATTAATTGTTTTATTGTAATTCAACATTGTTTTAGATATTCATGATTTTTAGAGTTATTTGATCTTTTGATTAATTGGTTATTATTCTTGGTATTCAATTACTTATGCCTATTCGAGATTAGTTAGATGATTTGATCCATTGACTTGCTGGACCAAAGGGGGTTGATGGGTGTTTCGATTTAGTAATTTCATATTCTGTTAGCAATTGACTTGTTGGACCAAAGGGGGTTGATTGTTTAAGAACTGGTAATTGAAGATTAATTGATGTCTTCCGAGACCAAGGGTTCATTGATTAATTTCATGATCTAAATTTTCCGAGACTAAGTGAATTTAATTAAGGATTGTGTTTAATGCGTCTTTTAGATGAATTAGTTGAGACGGACCAAGTGATTCTAATTTATCTAGAAGATAGTGATTTCATGGATTGACCATCAAAGTGAGTCTACCTTCATCCTTCATGATGCCAAGAGAATGATTGGTTATGATAATGGTCAAGTTCTTTAAGATCATGTTTGCCTATACAATGGCTTGAGTTACATAAATCTACATCCTTGACACAGACATATACATATTTTTATTTTTATTTTTATTTTATTTTATTTTTAATTTTCCTTTTTATTTGTTTTTCTCTTTATTGAGTCGGTTAAATAATGAAAGAAGGGTAATTAATGTCTACTTGTTCCTTGAGGATCGACACTCGTTTTAACCCTATGCTCAGTTAATGATAAGTATGCTTGTTCATATGTGTGATTTGGGTTTAACATTTTAATTTGAACTTGATTGAGAATGTGCTTAGTTTTGTATGATTTTTATACCCAAGTCTGAATGCATCAAGTTTTTGGCGCCGTTGCCGGGGAACAATAGCATGAAAACTCAGATTTTGTTGATTTAACCATGTAAAATGTAAATATGTCAATAGGTAAATGATTTTTATTTAAGTCCTACGGTTAAATTGATGGAATTGATTTTTTTTCTAATTATAGGGACAGTTTTGGCCGAAAATTAGGAATTATATATTCTATGATTGTGCATTCCTACTTGAGTTTCATTCATTGGATTACCTTAGGAGTTATTGAGCCTACATTACTTGATTCATGCTTATTATCATTCAATAATTCATAAATATTTATATTTGTTCTTTCCGCAAAACGGTGCCAATTTTTTTTGTATTTCGTGTATTCTTGTATAACCTTATAACCTAACCTAACTTAACCAACTAACTTAGACTGAGTTTGAATTACTAACTTTGTAACCTTGTATTTGTGTTATTTTAACCATTAATTATATCTCTAAACTTGCTTCTTGTTTTCTTAGATATTACTCTTGGTACATGACCCGAAAATCTAACAACAAGATAGTCGATTTTGACCCTGAAATCGAGAGGACGTTAACAAAAATTCGTCGAACAATTCAATGGAATCTGATTGTCGAGATTGTCGAGATGGATGGTGCTCAACAGAATAATGCTGGGAATGACATGAGAGTTATGGTCGACTTTGTGAAACCCGCAATCTCAGGCTCAGGCTCGAGCATCACTAGACCTAGGGTAGATGCCAACAATTTTGAAATAAAACCCAACATTATTCAAATGGTGCAGAATATGGTTCAATTTAACGGGTTACCAGAAGAGGATCCCAATGCTCACTTAGCCAGTTTTCTTGAGATTTGTGATACTTTCAAGATGAATGGTGTTTCTAAAGATGCCATTAAATTACGACTTTTTCCCTTTTTCTTGAGAGATAGAGCTAAATTGTGGTTAAATTCTTTACCTACAGGTTCCATCACAACTTGGAATGCCTTAGCTGAAAAATTTTTGGCCAAATATTTCCCTCCAGCTAGGACAGCCAAGCTTAGGAATGAAATCTTCGCCTTCCAACAACTATATTCTGAGCCTTTATATGAGAGTTGGGTGAGATTTAAGGAAATGTTAAGAAAATGCCCACACCACGGATTCGAGCTGGGGATGCAAATGTTGATCTTCTTGAATGGCCTCACGTTTGCAACACGGCAAGTGGTGGACTCTTTTGCAGGGGGTTCCATCAACTATAAGACCCCAAAACAGGTATTTGAGCTTAGTGAAAATTTGACTTCTAATAACTATTCTTGGGGAAGTGCAAGGTCAAAGGCTCGTATGCAAGGAGTACACAAAGTGGATGCTGTGGCAGCATTAGAGGCTAAGATAGACGCCTTAACTCAAAAGATGGAGCAGTTGGTGATGCCTCAAGACCAAGTGTTAAACGTCAACTGCGATTTTGGTGGAGAAGGGCATCCCAATCATGAATGCCAAAAGATGGGGTCACTCCAAGAAGCTTCAGAACAAGCGGCCTTTGCAGGTAATGTCCGGCCAAGTAACAATCCATATAGCTCTACCTATAATCCTGGCTGGAGAAATCACCCTAATTTCTCTTGGAGCAATGGGAATCCACCTAGGCAAAGTTCTTTCAATTTTGGAGGTAACCAAAGGAATCCAAACTCCGTAAACACCATGGCAGCACCTCAAAAACCACTAGTGGAAGAATTGATTGGCCAATTGGCAAGTACCACGGAGGCTAAGTTCCAAGGAGTTGATGCGACAACAAGGAACCTAGAGGCTTCCATGCGCAATTTAGAAAACCAGATTGGTCAACTAGCCAAACTCATGGGGGATCGTCATGCAGGAACACTACCAGGGAATACGGAAGAAAATCCACTGAATCACAACCATGGAAAACCTTGAAGCAGTTCTTTTCTCTTTTCTTTACTTTTCATTTTGTGTTAAGGACAGTTTTAAATTTATAGTATTTTTATTTAGCATCCATGTGTTTTTGCATTTTCATAAAAAAAAAAAAAAAATTGAACCAGACAGAATAGAGCCGGCCCGGCGCCGGTTCCTATCGGGAGGAACATAATTAAAGGGCTATTTTGGCCACTTTTTCTTCAAAACCTCCCTTCTCCCTCTCAAATCCTCTCAAGCCCGCACCGGCTTCACATCCATCAGTGCCCAAAGTTTGATTTTTCAACTTCTAAACACCTCCATAACATCTCTTACCTTTTTTTTTTATTGATCCTACGGATCAAACACATCAAAAGCTTTGATTTTCACAATAATAGCACATTCAATCCACAAGCAAATGGAGTAGATTCTCGCAAAAAGCTTGTATCTTTTGCTTGCCCATGCATATAAGAGCCTAAATGTATGATTTTTATTTAAGTCCTACGGTTAAATTGATGGAATTGATTTTTTTTCTAATTATAGGGACAGTTTTGGCCGAAAATTGGGAATTATATATTCTATGATTGTGCATTCCTACTTGAGTTTCATTCATTGGATTACCTTAGGAGTTGTTGAGCCTACATTACTTTATTCATGCTTATTATCATTCAATAATTCATATAGCTCGGGCTAGAATTATGTTTATTGGTGACACTTGAATCTATTAAAACTGCATTATTGATCACATAATACCATTGCCTTCATTCACATGATTATGTTTACTAGCATGCTTTGAGAATATCAGCACAAGTTATACTTTACAGTGGACTTTTCCATGCATTGTGCAGGTTATATTGCATTGGGTGAAAGTGGTTGATTGAATTAGGTATTGGAGTTGATATATATTGAGGGAGTTGTGGTTTGTGGATTGTGTGATTGGTTGAGGGTTGTGTGAAATTTGAGATATATCTGTGTAAGGGTAGCTATACTCTCTTCAGTGATTGAGCGTACATGTTCTCTCTTCTTAGTACTTCATTCCTTTTGTGACCATGTCTAGAGCAAGGAGTCAACCATCTAAAAGGGCGAGAACTTCCTCATCCTCAGTTCTATCATCTGTTGATCCCTTATCTCTTAGACCTACTAAGTTTGTCGATGCCTCTTGTGAGGAATGGTATAGTAGGAGAGCTTCAAACAAGATTATTGTTGAGCGTACTTTCTCTCCCACCTTAGACCGAGCACTTAAATTAGGAATGATGTTTAGACGACTAGGTTGGGGATCCATAGTACAATTGAAAGGGAGGTTTTGCCCCGTGCTTGTCAAGGAATTCTATACTAATATGACGGACAAGGGTAATAAACATCTTCCGCATGTTGAAACAAGTATGAAAGGAGTTCCTATTGTCATCACTCAAAACCAATTATCTCACCTCCTCCAGGTTTATGACGATGATACTTGGCAAGAGATTGATGTGAATAATCAAAAGATTCTTTCAGACCCAAATTGGGATGTTAGGGGGACGCGAGCAACCCTAGACTTATATTAGCATAATGCCTTCCAAGCTAACAGTTTCTATTCCAATAATGACTTGGCAACCAACTTTCGCGCGCTAGTGTACATGTTTGGGTTTAATGTTGTTCCCCGTGCTAGTGGTTTCAATGAAACTAGGGTTATTGACACTTATATTCTACACCGGATGATGAACACATTACCTATCCCTCTTGCTCCTTTGATCATGTAATCTATTAGGGAGGTTGTTCATCACCGTCTCTCCACAAAAGCCTTTGTTTTTCCCTTCGTTATAATGAAGATTCTAAGGGACTTTGGGGTGAGTTTTGAGGGAGAACTCATGGAGGCTACCACTGAGCACGATATGGTCACTGAGCACACTCTTATGAGTTGCGGATACAAATACATCCCGGAGTTGAAGAAATGGCTCACTCCCTTCAAGGTCCAACATCCCGGTCAAGAAAGGCCACCTACAGCGGAGGAGGAGCAGCTGATGTCTTTAGATTTGGGCATAAAAATCATACAAAAACTAAGCACATTCCCAATCAAGTTTAAATTAAAACGTTAGACCTAAATTACACATATAAGCAAGCGTACTCATCATTACTGAGCATAGAGTTCAAACGAGTGTCGATTCTCAAGGAACAATTAAACATTAATTACCCCTCTTTCATTGTTTAACCGACTCAACAAAGTGAAAATCAAATAAAAGGGAAAACTGAAAACAAAATAAAATAAAAATATATGCATGTCAAGGATGGAGACTTATGCAACTCAAACCATTGATTAGACAACCACGATCTTTAAGAACTTAACCATTATCATAATCAATCATTCTCTCGGCACCATGAAGGATTAAGGTAAATTAGCATCACTTGGTCTGTCTCAACTAATTACTACCTTCTAGATAAACTAGCACACTTGGTCTGTCTCAACTAATTCATTCAAAAGATGCATTAAACACAATCCTTAGTTAAATTTTCGTGGTCTGACAAATTTAAAACATGAAATTAATCAATGAATCCTTGGTCTGGGAAACATCAATTAACCTTTAAGTACTCAATCCTCAACAATTAACCTCTTTGGTCTAGCAAGTTAATAGCCAATGAATGCAAAAATTAATCAATTGCAACCATCATCAACCTCTTTGGTCTAGCAAGTTAACAATTGAAACAACCAATTAATCTCGGAATATGCCCAAGTAATTAAATACCAAGAAAAATAGTCAATTAATCAAAATATCAAATAACTCCAAGAATCATGATTATCTAAAACAATGTCAAATTACAATTGAACAATTAAAACATCATTGTCAAGAAAAATAAAACAAAGTAAAAGAAAGAACTCATAGACAAGCCTCATTCTTCTTCCTTTGAAAACCTTCTTATACAACCCTCCTTGAACTTGAAGAATTTCTCCTTAGACTGAGTGATTTTCTATGATGATCAATGAATTTTTCCCTTTTTTCCTTGTGTTTTTCATCTATTTATAGGCTTAAGAAGTGCCTAAACTCGAACGTACAAAGTTCTTGACCGAGTAAAAGTTGAAAGATACTAAAACTCCCCAGATTTACAAAAACGCGTCAAAAGATCGCAGCACTGCCTCAGGAACAAACCACAGTCGGCGCCGCCTCCGCCTGTGTTCTGTTTCTCTATTCGTTTGTCGATTTTTCTCCAAATTTTGCGCATACGTTCCAAACTGCAGCCAGCACCGCCTCCAACCTTATAGTCGGCGCCGGTTAGGCTCTGTTTCGCGACGGTTTTGCTTCGTTTTACCCAAAAACCTGAAATAATGACCAAAATACTTTCCAAGAGTAAAATCTCAAATATGAAAGAATATGACTAGTTATTGCACAAAATGTATTACAAAAAAGCCTCAAATAACTACACAAAATATAACCAAATTAGCCCCTATCAGCAGCCACCATCACCGGCACGTGCTAGAGCTGGCCGTTCTTAGTCCCACTCCCGGATTGACTTTGAGACCACTGTACTGGGGCGTCTCGACCAGCAAATAGAGGTGCTCCTACGCTTGCAGGGTACTATGGAAGATATGGCACAACGGTAAGCTACCATGGAGCAGCAGTTGACTGAGTTGAGGCAGCATCCTTCTAGGCCACACGATGGTGCAGGCCCCTCTACACTCGCTGATGAGGAGGAGGATGAGGACGATGATACTGTGGAGGATTGATGATGCATTCTTGCTCACTTTTGTTTTTGTTTCCTTTCTCTTTTCATGTTTTTGTTTTAGTTAGTTTGGCTTTCCTTTCATTGTCTTTCTATTTCGTTTGTCTTTGCTTTATTTTCTTTTGTAGTTGTTATGCTTTGGTGTTTTCTTTTGTATTTTTTAGGTACGTTGGTGCTACCTCCCTCTTCACGCATTCAGCTCTTGTACGCCACAATGAATGGAAGTTTATTTTTCCTATCTCTTCTCCTTTATTTTGTTTAGTCCCATGTTATTGGTTGTTTTGGTTATATTTATTTGGCCATTGAGAACAATGTCTGGTTTAAGTGTGGGGGAGTGGTTTGATTGACAATTCTTCTATACATATTTTTGGGAACGGGATTTTTCAAAATTTTTCACCAGTTTCTGATTTTCTGGAGATTTCAAGCTGTATTTTTTTTAGTGCATGTCTTTATGATGGATTATAGAGCATATGTTCTAAGATCATTGATGGCTTATGCATGAATTTTTCCACTCACTTGGACAAAGTAGGTCTTGATCAAATGCTTTGCATTACTCTTAAACTTATTTTTCTCTAAAATTCATGGAACATTCTAGAACTTACTTGAATACCTCTCGAGGCAAAATAAGAAAGACATTCATGATTTAACTTAGGGATGACGGTAATAGGTCTTTTTTGGATAGTTTGAGCTTTTCAAGCCTACCTATTGTTATATTATCCCTAGTGCCTATTTTGAGCCTAAATTGGTGATTTCTTTCTTTAAAACCCGTCATGATATTTTGTCCATTACTTGTAGCGAGAGTTTGTATAATTTCCAAATCTTTATACTCTTAAAGGATGAAAGTCTATATATGTTGAAAAAAATGCAGGGATGGAGATCATGACTTGTTACTTTCATTTATGGATCAATTACAAGTGGAGGTAGGGAAAGAAAGAAAGTGGAATGGAAGAAAGAAGTTGAAAAAAATTGAGAAAGAAAAGAATGTTGAGCTGAAAAAATGAGAAAGAAGAAAAGAAACGAGAGGAAGTGAAAAGAGAAAACAACAAGCTTCTAGAAAGAAAAGTGAGTGAAAAAGAAAAGAACAGTAGCAGTGAAAACAAAAGAGGAGTAAAAAAAGAGAGAATTGAAAAAGCATTGGAAAAAAAAAAGAGCGAAAAGATCACAAAAGGGATGGTGAGTGAACTGTAAAAGTAAGTTCATATAAAACACTTGACACCATTGTTGAAAAAAATGAGTGAGCTTGTGAGGAAAAGAGTTGATGACAAGAAGAGGTGAAAAAGAAAAGAAGAAAAAAAGAATAATACAGGATTTGCTTGAAATGCATAAGGGTTGTTATATAAGGTTATAGTTTGATTGATTCTTGGAATAGGAGAGCAAGAAGAGTTGGAAATTATAGGTTTATTTTGGTTACCCTTTTCTTGCTTACTCTTAGTTTTCTTTGACTTTTGATGTTCCTATATCCTTCGTTTGCTAAGCCACATTACAAACCTTTAGCCTTACATTACAAGCTTAAAAGTCCTACTTGATCTAAGTAGATTCATGATATGTCTCGGATTAGTGGAGAGAGTGTATGAAAAGTAAGTATATGGAATGCATACTCTTTTTAAACTGACTTCTTTCCGATGGTTTGAGAATATTGTAAAGTATTAAGATGGTTCTATAAGTCATTTATCACTACACAAGTCTTGTATTGGCTTTGAAAGATTTGGTATCATATATTTTATGTTCATAAATAAAGAAAGCATTGAAGATATCATTTTGGAATTGATTGAGTGATTAAAACCTTGTGTTTTTCCTACTTTTTCTTAATACTTTGCTTGAGGACAAGCAAAGAGTTAAGTGTGGGGGAATGTGATAGGAGCTAAATTGGTTATACTTTACTTAGTTATTTGAGACTTTTTTGTAATACATTTTGTGAAATAACTAGTTATATTCTTTCATATTTGAGATTTTACCCTTGGAAAGGTATTTTGGTCATTATCTCAGGATTTTAGATAAAACAAAGCAAAACCGTCGCAAAACAGAGCAGAGGCGGCGCCGGCTGTAAGGTTGGAACCGGCGCCGGCAGCATTCTGGAATATATGCACACAATTCGGAGAAAAATCGATGGACGAGTGGAGAAACAGAACACAGGCAACGTCAGCTCTGAAGGACCAAGGCGGCGTCGGCTGTGGTCTGTCCTTGAGGCGGTACTGCGATCTTTCTACGCGTTTTTGAAAATCTGAATAGTTTTAGCAGCTTTTAACTTCTACTTGGCCAAGAACTTTGTACCCATGAGTTTAGGCACCTCTTAAGCCTATAAATAGATGGAAAACATAAGGAAAAATGGGAGAATTCATTCATCACCATAGAAAATCACTCAGTCCAAGGAGAAATTCTTCAAAGTTCAAGGAGGGTTGTATAAGAAAGTCTTCAAAGGAAGAAGAAGGAGGCTTATCTATAAGTTCTTTCTTTTACTTTGTTTTCTTTTTATTGACAATGATATGTTAATTGTTTTGTTGTAATTCAATATTGTTTTATTGTAATTCAACATTGTTTTAGATATTCATGATTTTTTAGAGTTATTTGATCTTTTGATTAATTGGTTATTATTCTTAGTATTCAATTACTTATGCCTATTACAATATTAGTTAGATGATTCTATCAATTGACTTGCTAGACTAAAGGGGGTTGATGGGTGTTTCGATTTAGTAATTTCATATTCGGTCGGCGATTGACTTGCTGGACCAAAGGGGGTTGATTGTTTAAGAACTGGTAATTGAAGATTAATTGATGTCTTCTGAGACCAAGGGTTTATTGATTAATTTCATGTTCTAAATTTTCCGAGACCAAGGAAATTTAATTAAGGATTGTGTTTAATGCGTCTTTTGGATGAATTAGTTGAGACGGACCAAGTGATTCTAATTTATCTAGAAGATAGTGATTTCATGGATTGACCATCAAAGTGAGTCTACCTTCATCTTTCATGGTGCCAAGAGAATGATTGGTTATGATAATGGTTAAGTTCTTTAAGATCATGTTTGCCTATACAATGGCTTGAGTTATATAAATCTACATCATTGACACAGACATATACATATACATATTTTTGTTTTTATTTTATTTTTAATTTTCATTTTTATTTGTTTTTCACTTTATCGAGTCGGTTAAACAATGAAAGAAGGGAAATTAATGTCTACTTGTTCCTTAAGGATCGACACTCATTTTAATCCTATGCTCCGTTAATGATAAGTACGCTTGCTCATATGTGTGATTTGGGTTTAACATTTTAATTTGAACTTGATTGGGAATGTGCTTAGTTTTGTATGATTTTTTTACCCAAGTTTGAACGCATCAATAGTGGTTCGATCTTCCAAAATCTACGTCCACTACCTTAAGCTCACACTTAAGGATTTTCAACCAGATTTTATTTACTCCACTTAATGAAATCAAACAATACCATATACAAGAGAGGATCGCCACATTAGGTTTTTCAAAACCTCTCAAACAAACAATCACAACAAGGTTTACCCCAACTAAGTTTTACACCATAACCTTGCACTATGAAAGAGATTGAATATCAATAGAACAGCAAAGAGCTCACTTATTTGAGCAGATGTTCACTAAGATACAAAGCACAAGTACTTTTACCTTTGACACGATATGAATTCACTTTGAAGCTTTTTGATAAATGGAGATTTTTGAAAATGTTGAACAATAGTGTTTCTTAGAAGAATATTTCAAAAATCTTATGTCTAATCTTGCTTAGAAGCTATTTATAGTGCCAATGGTTATAAAAAAACAACTATAATTTTCTATTAAACTTATCCGTATTTTGGACTCAGGTTTTGGATGACGATGCATCCAAATGGTAAGTCCAAAATGGCACTTTTTCAGGCAGAAATATTTCAACATAATTTACAGGATTTTGGACGAATATTTTGGATTCAAACTATTTAATCCAAAATTCTAAGATTTTCAAAAACTATTGAAATCTTCTCCTTTGGTGCTTCAAGGTAAAGTTAAATGAATCAAAAGGTAAAGAGACATAGGAAATAATAGAAATACCTTAATAACACTTTCTAGTCTAAAGTTCTTCTTATAAGGACTTCTTGATATGCAACTCCATATACTTTGATCTTCTTTTTTATCTTCCATACTTGAATTCAATCACGAAAGAGTTGCCAAACAATCATATCTGAATGCTTTAGAAGAATAGAGGTTAAACATGTCTTATCACAGTAGATTACACAAGTTAGTTCATATCAATGTTTGTCATAAGTTAAAACATAAGAGAAAGCCCTTATGGCTAACAATCTCCCCCTTTTTGAGTGATAAAAAACATAAAAAAAAATGCTATGAATTAAGTGAACATGTTGATCGAGATAGATGCAAATAAATTTTTATTAAAAATGTAATCTCTCATTATAGGTCTCAAAGAGAGCTTATGAGATAGATGATTTTAAAGCATTAGCTTGTAAGCATTACTCATTGAGCCTAAAGCCTTTCATATATCCATATGAATATTCAAAGTAATTTGATATAGAAGAGATATCAGACAAGTCATATGATAAGATGCTTCCTCTAAATATTTACTTATACGAATATTTTAACATAAGAGAGAAAAGTAGAAATCAAGATTTGTACGTCCAAAACGTATGTCCATAACAGTTTTGCAAGTGTATAAAACGAGTCTTTTTTAGAAATACATTTTGGATATAGGTTCCCAAATTAATATGACTTCTTATAAGAACATTTGTTTGGATCAAGAAAATATAAGTTCAAAACTCCCCTTGACACAATGCACGAAATAATGGATTTTTCAGTTTTTCAAAGAATGTTTTAAAGAATCTATCTGACTAAAATTTTGATTTTATCATAGAATCTAGTCTCAAAGATACCTTTAACATAAAGAAAATACTTTTGGATTAAAAAAGAGTAACCATAAACTGAATATCATAAACAGAAGTTTAGTTAGAAATTATTCCAACTATCCAAGCAGAAGATTTTCAATCATTTGTTAATAGTCATATCTAGTAAATCAACCAGTTTCCAAAATAGTATCATATCATCAATTCATCAATAACCATATCCAATATCAACCAGTTATTTATGCAGTTCAGATCAAATCATATCAGTTCTCCTCATAACAATTCATATCAGACATATCAATTGGTCTTAACAGTTCATGCAGTTCATATCAATTGGTCTTAACAGTTCATGTACTTCATTCAGTTCATATCAGTTGGTCTTAACCCATATATCAGCCATACCCCAGTTATTTCCATTTATCATCAGTCATACTTTCAATCTTTTTATTTTCATATATCATCTGTATATATCATCAGTCAAACAATCAATCTTTTTCTCCCCTTTTGTCATCAATCAAAAAGAAGAATATCAGAAAGAAAGCAGAAAATAATATGCAGAACATAGACAAATAGAAAATATGCATAATATAAGAAAGATGCTGAAAATAAACAAGTATCCTGAAGCAGCAACAATTATCCCAAAGCATAATCTATAAGCAGAAAAGTAAATTGTTCAAATTTTCAAAAAGTAAATTATTTGAGAGATGTCATCAAAAGATCATTCTACCCAACAGATCGGCTTAGAAGATGTTAATCGTTTCAGCTTTCGAATCGGCACCCTTCTTAGAGTGTTAACCCTCAATTCTATTGAATTTTCTCTTTACCACAACGTGCTTCTATCGCTTTCCAGAAGATTTTGGTTTGGGAGAAGCAGAAGTTGCTACTGTTTCCTTAATTGGAGAAGGTTTTTGAGCTGGTTTAGGAGCAAGATCTTTTTCTGCAATAGGCAAATCAAATTCTTCCTCTAAGACAGATTCATCCTTTTCTTGAGCAGATAATGTTGGAGAAGATACTAGTGCAGTAGTTTTAGCAGACATTTCAATTGCAGATATTTTGCTTCCAAGACTATAAAATTCAGAGCTGAGAATGTCCAATTTCATAGCTAAAGAATTAATCACATCCAGTATACTTTCAGATAAGCCTGCATCCTGATCTTTCCCTTTGGCAGAGGATTCTGCCTGAAGAATATCATCAATTTTCCTTTTTGTTCCTGCACTAGGAACAAATTTTCCTTCATCTTTGATTTTCATCAAATTTTCCCTTTCCTTTCCAGTAGCATCTCTCAATACTTTCCATTCATTATTTTCCCTCACATAACCCATCCTTACAAAGGAATCAAAGTTGTAAACATTTATCTTGGATGGATCACTAGGAACAGAATTTAAATTAACCTACAATTAACTAAACACTTTTGAAAACAAATTTTCATAAGGCAGAGCTTTACTTGAAGTATTCCTTGACAGCAACATCGATTTTGTAGCTACAAACCCGAAGTTTATCTGCCTACCCTCTGCTAGGGCCAACATAATTACCATCTGTAGAATGCTTATGGAGGTCCTATGTCCATAGCTAGGTACCACCATCGTAGGCACCAAATGGTGCAGAATTTGTCCAAACCCATTAAGCCACTTTGTGCTTCTGTTTCCAGAGTTTCCAAAGTTCTTCCCGCTAATGAAGATTTTCTCAAAATTTTTTTAGAACAAAAATATCATTTCCTTCAAGAAATTTATTCAACTCAAAGTACTGAATCCCTGCATCCCTCACATCACATATCCTATTTATCAATCGATAATCAAACTCAATATCTTTGCTTTTCACCGTCGACACATACCAATGAATCATGAATCCACCCTCAGTTTTTTCAAGTCTACCTTTTCTTAAATTAGCATAAAATTCCCAGACAAGAGGAGTGAATAATTTCTCATCAATAGACAGTAAACTACCCCATCCTATGTGAACAAACATATCCAAAACATTTGACAGATTCAGAAAAGTAAAATGATTAACACAGTAACCAGAGATAACCGTCTTGTTCCTTGACACCCAATCATTATACTCAGTTTCGCATTTAGAGTCAATGAAGTGAGGTACTTGATTTTTAGAACTCACTTGTTCTGGAGACGACTCAGAGGAATCGTAGTGAGATGCGGCGAAATCCGGTTGAGGAGAAATTTCTTTCTCTTTTACTTTGCTTGAAACTGAACTCTTTTTTTCGTCTTCGGAGATGTTTTGTGCCCCTTTTTTGGTTTTGGAACAGAAGATTTTGTCTTTGCCATCAGTAAGATTAGGGCTTTTTGGACTGAAGATTTTTTTTTGAAGAAGAACACAGATGATTTTTGGGAGAGACGGTTACAAGGGTTTTGAGAGAAAAATCAGAGTGCTTTGAATGTCTTTGAGTAATGTGAAGTAAAGTGCATTGAAAAGATAAGTTTTTCATAGAATTTTAAAAGGACGCGCAAACTAATTTTTTTTTAAATTCAAAGTTCAGAATAAAAAAATATTAATGATGCGTTTTGGAACTTGACCCAATCCGAAATTATCATCCAAAAGAGTGTTTTCCTGAGATACATTTTGGATGAGGGATTTGGATTCAAATACTGCGTCCAAATCAGATGTTGGTGCGTTTTACATGCAAAACACTGTTTCCAAAATCTTTTTCTTCATAAATCCTACATAAAGAAGACTTATGCCACATGGTTAGTTATCAGATTTTTGTAATTCCTAAACCTCTTCTCAGATTGTTGAATCTTTCCTCAGCTAGAGGTTTAGTGAAGATATCTGCAAGTTGTTCATCCGTTGAAATATATTCAACACACACATCGCCTTTAAGCACATGATCTCGGATGAAATGATGTTTAACTTCTATTACTTTGTCCTAGAATGTTGAACGGATTTTTTGTCAAATTGATAGCACTTGTATTATCACACAATATAGGTATGCAATTGAAATTAAGATTAAAATCTAGCAATGTATTCTTCATCCACAAAATTTGAGCACAACAACTCCCGGCTGCAATGTATTCAGCCTCAGTGGTGGATAAGGATACACACACCTACTTTTTATTATTCCATGACACAAGAGAGTATTCAAGAAATTGACAATAGCCACTAGTACTTTTTCTTTCAACTTTACAGCCTACATAATCTGCATCAGTGTATCCTATAAGATCAAATGTGTTAGTATAAGGATACCATAAGTTATAATCATATCTGCCAATTAGATATCGGAGTATGCGTTTTATTGCACATAGATGTGATTCCTTTGGACAAGATTGAAAACGAGCACAAAGACAAATCAAAAGCATAATGTCTGGTCAGCTAGCAGAAAGATAGAGTAGACTTCCAATCATACCTCTATACTTATGTTCATCTACTTTCTTACCCTTTTCATCTTGATCAAGTTTTATGGAAGTGCTCATAGGTGTGCAGATTTCTTTTGCTTCATTCATTCCAAACCTTTTGAGCAACTCCTTGGCAAACTTAGCTTGATTTATGAAGATTCCATCCTTAGTTTGCTTAATTTACAATCCAAGGAAAAAGTTTAGTTCTCCTGTCATACTCATTTCGAATTCTTGTTGTATAGTCTTAGTAAACATCTTGCACAAAGAGTTACAAAAAATGATATCATCAACATAAATTTGAATAACTAGTAAATCACCAGAATTATCATATTTCATGAACAAGGTATTATCAATCAAGCCTCTAAAAAAACCTTTTGAAATCAAGAATCCACTAAGTCTTTTATACCAAGCTCTTGGAGCTTGCTTTAATCCATAAAGAGCTTTAGAAAGTTTGAAAACGTGATTTGGAAAGTGCTCATGAATAAAACTAGGATGTTGTTTAACATATACTTCCTCCTCAATAAAACCATTTAGAAATGCACTCTTGACATTCATTTGGTAGAGCATGAAATTTTTGAAGGATGTTAAGGCAAGTAGCATTCGTATGGATTCTAGCCTAGCAACAAGAGCGAATGTCTCATCATAATCAATACCTTCTTCTTAATTAAATCCTTGAGCGAATAATCTAGCTTTATTTCTAATCACAGCCCCATTTTCATCAAGTTTATTTCTAAATACCCATTTTGTACCAATAACAAGACAATCAAAAGGTTTAGGAACAAGTTTCCCAACTTGATTTCTTTCGAATTGATTTAACTCTTCTTCCATAGCAATAATTCAAAAATCATCATACAATGCGATATCAATGCAACTAGGTTCAATATTTGAATAAAGAGCAAAGTTGTTAATGAAATACCGTCTAGTTTTAACTCCATAGTTTGGATCCCCAATAATTTGTTCTTTGGGATGACCTGTTTTGTATTTCCAGTCTTTTGGCAATTGTTGATTCGTAGAATCTTCAGTTTGTTCTTTTCCTTGTTCAGTTTGCAACTCTTCAATCTCTTCTTCTTTTGCATGAGTGTCTAGAGGTGGAGTTTTGAGTTGATCTAACTTGACTTTCTTTTAACTTCCTACATCATCGTCATCTCTTTTTAAAGTATAAATGTTATATTCAAACACAACAAGCACAGATTCTTCCACACAAAGAGTTCTTTTGTTGTATACTCTATATGCCTTTTTGTTAGAAGAGTAACCAAGAAATATGGCCTCGTCGGACTTGCTATCAAATTTTTCAAGATTATCTTAGGTATTTAGGATAAAACATTTACATCTAAATACTTTAAAATAAGAGATAGATGGAGTTTTGTCAAACATAAGTTCAAACGGAGTTTTTCTCAAAAATGGTCTTAGCATAACTCGGTTTATTATATAGCAAGCTGTGTTAATAGCTTCTGCTCAAAAACATTTTGGAAGGACATTTTCACAAAGCATTAATCTAGTCATTTCTTGCAAAGTGCAATTTTTTCTTTCAACAACACCATTTTGTTGAGGGGTTTTGCTGCTAAAAAATTGTGAAAGACTCCATTTTCATCACAGAAGTGAGTAAATTCACTATTGCAAAATTCTTTGTCATTATCACTTCTAATAGAAATCAGTTTGCATCCAATCGAGTTTTGGATATGTTTAATCAGTTTCGAAAATTCAGAAAAGGCTTCATCCTTTTGTCTAAGAAATAAAGTCCAAGTAAATCTAGAAAAATCATCAACAAGAACATATGCATATTTCTTACCTCTAAGACTAGCAGTCCTCATAGGTCTAAACAAATCTATATGAATTAATTCGAGTGGTTTTGAGGTAGAAATCATTTTCTTTGGTTTAAAAGAGGTTTTGATTTATTTCCCAAACTAGCATGCATCACAATTTTTTTTTTTTAATCAAATTTTATTTTTGGCAGTCTTCTAACAAGTTCTTTTGAAGACAATTTATTTAGCAAATCAAAAGATACATGACCTAATCTTCTATGCCAAAGATAACTATCATTTTCATGTACGGATAGGCATCTATTTCCATTAGCTATAAGGTCATTTAGATAAAACACGTATATATTTCCTATACGTTTGGTAGTAAAGAGTATTTCAAGATTTGCATTGCCAAGTATAGAACAAGAATCCTTTTCAAAGATGACTATGCAACTATTGTCACAAAGTTGGCTAATGCTAATCTTTGTTCTTTGATTCCAATCTCTGGAGCCAGATTGAGAGCCACCTATAGGATGGATATTAGGTACATTGTGAGGTAAACGAAAATAGTTGAGAGGGTCAATAAAGGATTCACCACTACTAATAGTAGGGGCGAATATCTCACGGCCTCTTGTAGGAATTACTACTCAAGAAGTCCTTGACAAAGGTGATTGTGTATTGGAAATAGTTCCAATTGATACACATCTAGAGTAGTGGTTCCTGGTACAAGTACTATTGTATTCGGGCCAGAATTAATTCTGCAGGGGTTTGGCACTAATTCTGTACTCCAAACCGAATGAGATATTATATGGTGAAAGGAGTTAATTGTACTGTAGTTTGTTATTGAAGAGTTTATGTCAAGTCACTTGACTTCTTGGACATTTGGGTGGTCATGATATGTTGTTAGATACCGCTCATGATCTGGGAATATGAGTTTATTAATTGATGAATTAATAAACCAATCTTGATTAGAATCAATTTGATTAATTCTAATTAATTATGGATTATTAATCTCAAAGATGTTTGGATTAATTCATGTACGCTACCAATTGACTGGGAAACCTAATAGGTCACACACAATAGAGGATTATATACTCAAGATGTTATTTGATAACATAGTGGGGTTAATTTCAAGAAAGAGAAGTTGTTGTGGCCAAATTATAATTAGTTATAATTTATGGTCCAAATTGTAATTGTGAGAACTTGATGTTTCCAATTACAATTAGAGAATTCTAATTATTTTATAATCCCAAGTTGGAGTAATTTCCCAGTAGATTTTCGTGTAACATATAGATGCTTCACACGAAACCCTAGCTGTGTAAAAAAAACACACGAAAATCCCTCCAAACCCTAGAGGATATCCTTTTCTCTTCTCTTCTCTCTCTCTCTCTCGTTTCTTCTTGCAAGAAACCCTAGCCGCCATCTAGTTTCTGCTAGCACATAAACATCTTGGTACTTGAGTGTCATCCTCTGTGTGAATTTCTGTTAAAGATAATCACACACTGTGATTATAGTGGTTGGACGTTCAACTCTCGTGGTGATTCGATTAAGAGGACTGCTG
This sequence comes from Voacanga thouarsii, assembly GCA_026120185.1. Classification (NCBI taxonomy): domain Eukaryota; kingdom Viridiplantae; phylum Streptophyta; class Magnoliopsida; order Gentianales; family Apocynaceae; genus Voacanga; species Voacanga thouarsii. The sequence goes on from JANUWF010001569.1 coordinate 2,309,487, forward strand.
GATCGCGCCTCAAACGGGATGGAAAAATTTTTAACAACAAAGACGCTATAAGAAAGGTAAAACTGTAACCTTTGTTATCTTTATGTCTTATTTTCCACACATATGCGGATCCTGAGTTAGTATCTCATTTTTTTTTCTACTGCGCCATATATGATATGCGTGAGATACCTAACAGTGGTATCAGAGCCTTACTATGTGTGGTTTACAGACATTGTTTTGGCATGAAAAGTTATTTTCATCTATTTGTGTTTGTCTTTGTTCACTGTGAAAACTGTTTTCACTCGAGTCGAAATTGTTTCGAGCATTGTGGATTAGGTCCGTAGCATAATATGATTGTGTAAAAGTTATAGAATATTTCAAAAGATGCTTTCTTTATGTGCTGCAAGTTTTTGCAGAAAAATGTTTTCTTCAACGTGGTTGATTGCCTTCCGTTTCATCCTAATTTTTTGTTTTAGTTTTGTTTAAACTAACAAATTGATTATTGTTTTGAGCTTTAAAATAGAAAATACTGCTGAGATATGTTCTCACTAAAAATTTGCAGAAGAAGAAGGCACCATAAATTGTTTCTGGAAAATTTTCAAAAATCACCACCTTGTTCCTGACTACAGCTGGCGCCGGTTCCATGCTGTTTCATGAATGTACAGAAATCATTTCTGGAAAATTTTTTCCTTAAAACCAGACCGCAGCCAGCGTCGACTCTGGCTTCCAAACCAGTGCCGGTTTTGCTCTATTTTGCATGTTCCAGCTATTTAAAAAAAAAATTGGAATAATTTTGAAAGGAAAAATTCTCATTTGATGAAAGATGAGACCTAAAAGCATTTTCTCAAAAATTGGCTTTGAGACAAACAATTTTATTTTTCAAAATAATGATTTTGAAAAATCTAAAATTAATGTATTTTTCTAAAATGGTGATTTTAGAATTTGTTTTTATTTTTCCAAAATGGTGATTTTGGAATAATAAAAAGTATATGTTTATTTTGTTTAAGCAAAATCAATGGCATGGTGGATGGTTATGGACTAAAACCAATTATATCTGTTCATACATTTTACAGTTTTGATTTTTTATTAAATAGGGTTTGCATGTTCTGCCGTCTCTAGAATGCTTGTGTAATTCTCTTCTCATCTAACTCCCCTCGAATGTAACTCAAGGTTTTCTCTCTTTAGGAAATTATGTAACTAGTTTACATAGGTTAGATAGGAGTAGAATTATTTTATTCTGGAGATGGCAACCAAAACAAGGCTAGAAGGTAAGACCTTCTACTTAAATCATGCATGAACACATAGGGTTAACTATATTAATTTCTTTTATGGCTTAAAGAAATTAATTTAAGGTAAAGTCCATAACCATTCCACGTAATCGCTTTATTACCATGATTATCAATTATGTGATTTATTGATTTTTATGCATGTTATTAAATGAAATCACTAAAAGAAACAAATCCCTCAATTAATATTAAACCTAATTCCTTCCGTTAATATAGTAAAAAATAGAGTCCTTTTTCGAGACCAGGTTGTTGGGCAAACCCAAGCCTATTTGACATCGGGCATGTTCAAGCTATGGAGTTAAGTTCCTTTGGAATTAAATTCCTAATTAACGGGTCGAGTTTAACTAAATTCTTTATCTTGGTTGGGCAAACTCAAGCATAAAGAAATTTAGAGGAAAGGTTGGGATAGCCCAAAAGACTTTAAGATTAAAAGCTATTAATCACTCAATAATCCGGTAATTACATACGATGTAATTGGTATTGGATACCTACCAATGAACTTAAGGGTAGTTTGTTGGGCAAACCCAAGGTTATTCTTGAGGAATTTGGATACCGGACCGCTAGGAAAGCTTTCAACGGGCTTTCCCGAATCAGTAGTGGGGGCTATTGGTTTGAGTAAAATTGTGGAGTAAAAATGTGTTTAATTAAAGTCCTAATTATTTGCATATCATGTGCATATACAAGTAGCTAACCCTCTTTATCTTTACATCTAGGTTACTTGCATCATGTAAACAAACTTAAACCTACGTAGCATCTTGGAAACCAACAAGTTTACCGAATCAAACTACCTCGACTGGTATAGAAATTTGAGAATCGTTCTCAAATCGAAAAAGTTGCTCTACGTGTTAGATGCTCCTATTCCACCACCACCAGCCCAAGATGCTCATGCTGATGAGCATGCTGTGAAGGTGTAAAAATAGGAAAAACACATAGTACGCAGCGAAAGTGATCAACAAAAAACTGAAAAAGCTCAAGAACAAGGAAACAGAACAGAGGCGGCGCTAGCTCCGGCAGCCCTAGCCGGCGCTGGCTGCCCTCTGTTCCACCTCCGAGGTTTGAAAATTTCTTACCTCTTTTCCTCATTCTAAGGGTTGGCTGGACCGGAACGTGCGCAACTGGGGTAGGTGTGCTGGTGGAAGTCTCTGATGTGATCCCTACAAGCCTCCTACTCCGTCTTGGCATGTATGAACAATGAATGACAAAGCTTTCCAGTTCTCGGAATATTCCACTACCTAACTCTTGTTGGTGAAATAAAAGAGTGAAGAGAAATTATCTCAAGAGGAGTGATACTATATTCTCAACCTTCTCCTTGTTTCTGATAAACAAAAAAACTTAAGGAGAATAACCCTCTCAACCTTCCTTGGTGAATCAAAAGGTGAGAAGCTAGACAACAATAGTAGCTAAGGTTTATCTCTTTTTTCTTGTTTTTCAAAAAAATCAGAGAATAATGAAGAAGAAGACCCTTTGTGCTTCTCTTGGAGAGACACACGAAAGAGAGTGAGTGGGAAGTTAGTCAAGAGAACAAAACATGATCATGTCATTATACAATCTCTTGTGACCTTTGGTTTCTTGTAGTTTAGATTATATGACATTTGGTTTTCATGTCTTTATTTTCCTTGTGTGACCATTGAAGTCCCATGAAATTAACAACAATAAAACCACCTTTCATATAACTAAAAGCCTTTACAAACCGTACCTGAGAATTCCAAACAATTCTTTAATTGCAATTGGAACCCCACAATTATAACTAATTATAATTTAGCCACAACTACTTCTCTTTCTCACAATAAATCCCACTATGTTATCAAATAACATTTTAAGTATATATTCCTCTTTAACCGAGACCAATTCCTCAACCTAAAGTTAATTAGGACTTACGGTCTATTCCGAGGACCAAAAAGACACATCACCTTGGCTACTAAAATGACCAAAATACCTCTGATATATAAATAGCTGTATTTTGTATTTTTAAATATTTTCTAATATCGCCATAAGGAAATATTGACCCTAAAGACAATGCCGCGTTAGCAAAGTCTCTGACCTACAGGTGTAATGACCAAAATACCCCTCTATACATCGCCGGACATTCAGAGAGGAAGAAGTGTACTAACACCTCTCTAAATGACATCTACTATCCTTAGACCTTTAGTCCAATGATCCACGACTTCCTGGAGTGTTTTCGCTTTCCAAGGGAGCTACCCTAAAGCAAACATCCAAGTCATGTTTTCCAGGGCCCTAGACATTTAGATCATTCAGACAACTACAAGAAGCGATATAGTATAGAAACTATCTTGAACAAGTTTGTCTTAACTAACTAGTCACACATACCCAACATGCAAGTATATTGGCTCTACGATAGAATCTCAACTATAACATATCAAAGTATATGCTTCCAGCTTCGTCAGACCACCAACTCATACTCAAGTCGTAGAGTACAAGTCCATACTATAGCGGTAGTAGTTTAGGTTTCTACCATATAGTACTTTTAAGAAACCACTACTACAGGTCCTGTTCTACGTATTCGAAATACGCTTATGTCATGAAGTGAGTGGACTACTTACTGGATAAAGGTAAGTCATTCCTCATTTGAAATTCACAACATAATAACTTAGATATGATGAGATTCTCATTCTCATCAATTGGTTAAGAACTACGTTAAGTAACCCGTGATCCATACGTTACTGTGAAAGACCTCTATTCACATAGACTACTTATTTAAACATAATGGGTCTTTTCCAAACGACATCGTGCACAAAAGTAAATTCACAAACGATTTTTGAAAATCAATTCTTTTAATTAAAAAATTCGATTTTTACATTAGAAAACTAGTCTAAGAGGTCCCAACATGCTATCCATAGAAGGCATAAGGAGGATAGTGATACAGCATCATGTATTATGCTGGTATCCATGACTCCTGAGTTGTAAAAACAGCACGATCATATGGATGCTCAATCAATTATACTACATCTTCGAGAGTTGTCTGATGCCCAAGCCAGAACTGAGAGATATAAGATCTCAAAGCAACTATTTCATTGCAAAATGGCAAAGGGTTCATCTGTGGCCACTCATGGGCTGAAGATGTTGGACTTAATAGAAAAGCTTAGATTTCTCGGGTTTGCAATAGATCATGACTTAAGTGTTGACTTAATTCTACAGTCTTTGCCTAATAGTTTCTCACAATTTGTGATTAACTATCATATGAACAAGATTGAGTCCACCATTCCTGAGTTGATCAATCTTCTCAAAACTGCGGAGTCCTCCATGAAGAAGGATTCGAATGCGGTTTTAATGGTAGAATCGTCTTCTAAGAAGAAAGTTCAAAAGAAGAAGAAGGCTTCCATGAAGCCCAAAGGTGGTGTGAAGAAGTAGGACGCAACTACCAAGGGCTCATGCCATCATTATGGGAAGATGGGCCACTGGAGGCGCAACTGCAAAGCCTACTTGGAGACCATCAAGGATAAGAAGCAGAAGGAGAAGCTTACAGGCACTTTTACTTCTTTTCCAGGTATGTTTATGATTGAGATAAATACTGCCTTTAGAAATGAGATATGGGTATTAGATACTGGATGTGGATCTTATTTGTGCAATAACTTGTAGGGGCTAAAAAGCAGTAGAAGGCTAGATAAAGGCAATGTAGACCTACGTACTGCAAATAGGGCAAAGGTTGCTGCACTTGCTGTAGGGACATACGAGCTGAACCTGCCTTCGGGATTAATTCTAAAATTGCAAAACTGTTATTATGTACCAGTTTTAATAAAAAAAATATTATCTCAATTGCGTGTTTAGACTTATATGGATTTCATTTGATATTTAAAAATAAATGTTACTCTTTTTCAATGAATGATATTCATTATAGTTCAGCAACTCTGGTTAATGATTTATATGTTCTAAACTTGGATAATCTAATTCTCAATATAAATAATAAGAAACCTAAAATAGATAACTTTAACACCTCTTACTTATGGCATTGTCGTTTGGGCCATGTAAACGAAAATCGTGTTTCTAAATTACACAAGCTTGGTGATTTAGGGTCATTTGATTATGAATCATATTGCACATGTGCATCTTGTTTACTAGGCAAAATGACTAAAACTCCTTTTTCAAGAAAATGAGAATGGGCCAAAGAGTTATTAGAATCCATACATTCTGATGTATATGGCCCAATGTCAATACAAGCAAGAGGAGATTATAACTATTTCATAACCTTTATCGATGATTTCTCACTATACAGGTATTTTTATTTAATGAAATACAAATCTAAGGACTTTGAAAAGTTCAAAGACTTCAAGAATAAAATAGAGAAATAACTTGGCAAAAGTATTAAGACTCTAAGATCTGATCGGGGAGGAGAATACTTGAATCAAGAGTTTCTGAGTTATCTTAGAGATAATGGGATATCATCTCAATGGACTCCACCATATACACCTCAACATAATAGTGTATCTGAGAGAGTGAATCGAACCCTTCTAGACATAGTACGGACCATGATGGCTTCTGTAGACCTACCAAAATTATTTTGGGGGCATGCACTAGAAACTTCTGTTTATATACTAAACAGAGTTCCAACAAAAACAGTTGATTATACCCCATTTGAGATGTTCTTTGGTAAGAAACTAAAGTTATCTCACTTGTGAGTATAGGGTTTTCCTACCTTTGTCAAAAGGCTATAGTCAGACAAACTTGATAGTAAGTCTGACAAGTGTTTTTTTGTGGGATATCCGAAAGAATCTTTCGGATATTACTTCTGCCTACCCTCTGAAAATAAATTATTTATTTTGAAGCATGTCGTCTTCTTAGAGAAAGAGTACATGCTGAAATGGGACAGTGGGAGTAAGATTGAACTTAGTGAAGTTCATGAAAATCAAACAAATGAAGATCAATCATCTAACCTCACATCTATTGAGAGAATAGATGAACCTTCTACTACACAAGAACCTCGTAGATCTAGTAGGATGCGTGTAGCACCTGAGAGATATGAATTTCTCATTAGTGACCACAATGATGTATTATTCATAGATGAAAGTGAGCCTACTACCTATATGGATGTTCTGAACAGTTTAGAATCTAGCAAATGGCTTGAGGCCATGAAGTCAGAGATGGATTCCATGTACGACAACTAAGTATGGACTTTAGTTGATCCACCTAAATGAATTAAACCTATTAGGTGCAAATGGATTTTCAAGAAGAAAACGGACATGGATGGTAATGTAGTTGCCTATAAAGTACAACTACAAACGAAGGGTTATCGTCAACAACATGGTATTGATTATAACGAAACCTTCCCGCCAGTAGCCATGTTAAAATCCATCAGGATACTCCTAGCCATTACTGCTTATTATGATTATGAAATTTGGCACATGGATGAGAAAACAGCTTTCCTAAATGGAAATCTGACTTAGGATGTGTATATGACACAACCTGAGGGTTTCACATCCAATGATAACACAAATGTGTGCAAGCTGCAAAGGTCCATTTATGGACTTAAGCAAGCTTTTAGGAGTTGGAATATCCATTTTGATGAAACAATCAAAAATTTTTGTTTCAATCAAAACATAGATGAGCCTTGTGTATACAAGAAGGTTAGTGGGAGTGCAATCGTCTTCTTATTGCTTTATGTAGATGACATATTGCTAATAGAAAACGATATACCTGTCTTGCAAAAAGTTAAAGTTTGGTTGTCCAAACAATTTTCCATGAAAGACTTTGGAGAAGCAACATATATTCTCGGAATAAGGATTTATAGAGATAGATCTAAAAGGTTGCTAGATCTTTCACAGTCTACATACATAGATAAAGTACTAAAAAAGTTTAGCATGGATCAATCCAAAAAGGGATTCTTATCCATGTCACATAGTGTAAGCCATTCAAAGTCGATGTCTCCTAACATACAAGTTGAAAGGGATCACATGAGTAAGATTCCATATGCTTCGGTAGTTGGATCTATCATGTACGCTATGATATGTACTAGGCCCGATATATCTCGTGCTCTCAATTTGACGAGCAAATACCAATCTGACCCTGGTGAGGGTCATTGGGTGACTATAAAGAACATCCTTAAGTACTTACGAAGGACTAAGGATGTGTTCTTAGTATATGGAGAAGGTGATTTGAAAATAAACGGGTATACTGATGCCAGTTTTCAATCAGACAAAGATGATTTCAAATCACAATTCGGCTACGTGTTTACGTTGTGAGGAGGGGCAATAAGTTGGAAAAGTTCCAAACAAGAGACTATTACCGACTCTACGACAGAAGCTGAGTACATAGCTGCTTCTGAAGCAGCTAAGGAAGCTGTTTGGATCAAGAAGTTCATGACAAAACTGGGTGTGGTTCCTAGTGTTGTTGGACCAATAACTTTGTATTTTGAAAACAACGGAGCTATTGCACAAGCAAAGGAGCCACGGTCTCACCACCGATCCAAACACATACTGCAACACTATCATCTAATCCGAGAGATCATAGATAGGAATGATGTAAAGATAGAGAGAGTTCCCATGGATGAGAACATAGCTGACCCACTCTCAAAAGCACTATCCCAAAAGAAACATAATTGTCATATTGAGTCATTCGGTATTAGATACACGAATGATTGGTTTTAGTGCAAGTATGAGTTTGTTAATGTTATGCCCTAGAGGTAATCACTTGTACATTGTATATAATACATTTTATTTTAATAAAAAGTATTATTTATCTCACAGTTTCTTTTGTTTACTTTTGTATAAAATAACTGTTAGATAAAGTCTCTAGTACAACACTGCGTTAAGGAAATCATGATATAAGATTCCTACTACACTGTATAGTGTTAGTACTTAAATAGTCCCTAGTCGTAGTATTAATGAGACAAGACATCATTAATGCGTTAAGACTAGCATGTGTTAGACTTCTTGATTTGATTAGACGGTAGTTCTCATATCCGTGAGTATTAACATACTCAAAGTTGACACATGGATGCTTGTTAATGGAACAAGTTTATTGGATGACCTAGCTATGAGATAATCACATCGATAACTATTTAGTGCCAGTGATATAATCTCAATATAGCAAATGTGCAAGTATCCTTAGACTTGAGATCTCCAAGGTACTTTGTTTGCTAAGCTTTGTGCTTTGATTCCAATCTCTGGAGCCAAATCGAGGGCCGCCTATGGGATGGATATTGGGTACATTGTGAGGTAAACGAAAATAATTGAGAGGGTCAATAAAAGATTCACCACTACTAATAGTAGGGGCGAATATCTCATGGCCACTTGTAGGAATTACTACTCAAGAAGTCTTTGGCTAAGGCGATTGTGTATTGAAAATAGTTCCAATTGATACACATCTAGAGTAGTGGGTTCCTGGTACAAGTACTATTGTATTCAGGCTAGAATTAATTCTGGAGGGATTTGGCACTAATTTCGTACTCCAAACTAAATGAGATATTATATGGTGAAAGAAGTTAATTGCACTGTAGTTTGTTATTGAAGGGTTCATGTCAAGCCACTTGACTTCCTGGACATTTGGGTGGTCATGATATGTTGTTAGATACCGCTCATGATCTGGGAATATGAGTTTATTAATTGATGAATTAATAAATCAATCCCGATTAGAATCAATATGATTAATTCTAATTAATTATGGATTATTAATCACAAAGACGTTTGGATTAATTCATGTTTGCTACCAATTGATTGGGAAACCTAATAGGTATAGAGGATTATATACTCAAGATATTATTTGATAACATAGTGGGGTTAATTGCGAGAAAAAGAAGTTGTTGTTGCCAAATTATAATTAGTTATAATTTATTGTCCAAATTATAATTGTGAGAACTTGATATTTCCAATTACAATTAAGGAATTCTAATTTTTTTAGAATCCTGAGTTGGAGTAATTTTCTAGCAAATTTTCGTGTAATATATAGATGCTTCACATGAAACCCTAGCTGTGTTAAAAAAACACACGAAAACCCCTCCAAACCCTAGAGGATACACGATCCTTTTCTCTTCTCTTCTCTCTCTCTCGTTTCTTCTTGCAAGAAACCTTAGCCACCATCTTGTTTCTGCTAGCACATAAACATTTTGGTGCTTGAGTGTCATCCTCTGCGTGGATTTCTATTAGAGATAATCACACACTGTGATTATAATGGTTGGACGTTCAACTCTCGTGGTGATTCGATCAAAAGGATTGCTAGATCACGCCTCAAACGGGAAGGAAAAAATTTTAACGACAAAGACGCTCTAAGAAAAGTAAAGCTGTAACCTTTGTTAACTTTATGTCTTGTTTTCCACATATATACAGATCCTGAGTTAGTATCTTATTTTAGTTTTTGCTGCGCCAAATATGATACGCGTGAGATACCCAACAGCTACACGGGTCATCCTTGTGATGGCAAGGCTTAGCAACATTTTGATATAAGTCATTTTGAATTTCAAGAGGTGGTGCATAATGTAAGGCTTAAAATGTACACAGATGGGTTTACTCCATTCAGGATATCTGGAAAATAATATTTATGCTGGCTAGTTATTCTCACTCCACATAATCACCTCCCGTAGATGTGAATGAATAATTCGGTAATGTTCTTGACTGTTATTATTTCGGGGCCAAAGAATCATAAACACATAAAATTGATGTTTATTTATAACTATTCATAAATGAACTAAGGGGATTATGGTCTGATGGCATCCCTACATATAATATATCCAAGAGATAAACTTTTCAATTGTAGGTAACATTTTTGTGGACAATCAATGACTTTCCAACTTATGGAATGCTTAGTAGGCGAAGCACTGCAAGCGTATTTGCATGTCAACATTGCATGGGATGTACAAAGTCTTTTTAGTTGTAATTTAGGGGCAAAACTTCTTGGTTCAATTGTTAATGCTAATTCTTGCATGTTCATATCCATTTAGGAGGGACACATCGTCATTCAGAAAGGCCAGAGGACAAGAAACTTTACCGCCTATGGCCTATCTAACAAGAGAAAAAGTATGGGCTTGGATGTGCCATTTTCAAAAAATTATGGATTCCGAACGTGAACTTGGGAGGAGCAACAATTAAGGTGTGAATCACAACTAGGTGAAAATAAGTATTTTTTGAGACATGTCTTATTGGCGAACTTTATTAGCGCCACATAACATATATATCATACACAATGAAAAAAATGTGTTTGATAATATGTTCAACACTATTATTGTAACACTCCATATTTCCATAACGTAGTGGGCTATAACTTTGTGGGATGTCGCCTCATCTAATTGCTCAAATAAGGGGTCTTTATAACAAACTTTACTCAAAAGGCAACGGAATTTTTTTTTTCAATATAGAAAAGTACAAGAATTTAGCTTTTGATACTTACACTCACGGGTATAACAGGTTCAAGATGTAGTTTAAGCCTCTGGGAGTCCACCGCACTTTCGCTGTGCCTTTGATCCTGAATTTTTCAGAAGAGATAACACGCGTGTGAGTGAAAATCATTCAGTGAGTCCCCTGTGTGCTAGTGCTTTAGTAAAGAGATAGAGCACATAAAACTTTTAAGGGGAAAGCATTTCTATTGTTCACTGGAAACAATTCCAAAACTCTTTAAAGAAGAATTTATTTAGAACTCAATTATTTTTGAAAAAACTATGTTTCAATTTCAAATCATTGCCCCAATTTCCAAATCACAGGCATTCCTCCAACAGAGGGTCAGCCTGTATACAAAACTCACCAGACTTTGCCTTCGGCGCCACATATCATTATGCTTAAACCGCAGCCTACAGCACTCAATCGTGCATTGCCAGAAGGGTAAGTACACCGCAATGTACTACCAAGAATCAAGTTAGTACTTACACCAAGTATTCAAATTAGTGTTTACACCAAGTAAGTTAGTGCTTACGCCAAGTATTCAAGTTAGTGCATACACTAAGTATTTAAGTTAGTGCATACATCAAGTATTCAAGTTAGTGCTTATGCCAAGTATTCAAGTTAGTGCATACACTAAGTATTTAAGTTAGTGTATACATTAAGTATTCAAGTTAGTGCTTATGCCAAGTATTCAAGTTAGTGCTTACGCCAGTAAGTTAGTACTTACATCAAGTATTCAAGTTAGTGCATACGCCAAGTATTCAAGGATTGTCAAGTTTAAGAAGTCAAGAATTCAAGATTCATATTGTTCACCATATTTCCAAATCCAAAAGAGGCTCATACTTAAGCACATCAGGAAACCATTTTCCATATCAAGAAAAACATTGTTGGGGCAAAATATTATTTTCTAGAATTTGATCCCACTGACTCACAAGTCAGTTAATAATTTCCATAAGCTCCGCACAGCCAATTAATTCATTACATAGGCACATCAGACCAATAAAATAATTTTCGGGATCAAAATGTCATTTTCCAAAGTCAATCTCATATCGAGAGATCACTTTCCAAAACTGTGTCAAAATTGGGTAAAGAGTTCTTTTCTTACATCAAAACATGTTTCCAAAAGTATTTGGTCATTTCCCCGTATTCGATCACAAAAGTCATTTCCAAGGTTATTCGAGTCATTTTACCCATACCTGATTCCAAAAGACTTTTTCAAGGGTATTCGGGTCATTTTACCCTTGCCCAATTTAAAAAGTATTCACAAAAATTCCAATAAGGATATTTCGATCATTTGTCGAATACCCGATTCTAAAGATTTTCATAAATCATTCCAATAAGGACATTTAGATCATTTTCCAAATACCCGATCCCAAAGGAACCCATTTCAATAAATCCAGAATTCAAATCCCATAAAAGGATTAAAATCGAATACCCGATCATTTTCATAAATCATTCCAATAAGGACATTTAGATCATTTTCCAAATACCCGATCCCAAAGGAACCCATTTCAATAAATCCAGAATTCAAATCCCATAAAAGGATTAAAATCGAAGTTTCCAAACACATTTCCATAAAATGTTCTAATAAGAGCATTCTAGTCAATTTATGAATAACCGATTCCAAAATTACCATTTTCTGAAAATCCCAAGTATTTAATCCAATAGGGACTCAATTCACAAATTCATACTTTAAACATCCGTTAAGGTTTCCAAGCCAATTATGAGGTTCATTCAAGCCCAAAATGGCATAAAAACAATTCTCGCTCAGATAAACCTACATATTCAAGAATTTTTAAAACGCTATAAAATATAGCATTTTATGGAAAAATAAAACACATTAACATTCAAAAAGGTTTTAGACGTCCAAGGAACTCACCTTATGTCCTAAGCGACTTTTTCCGTTTACGTTCGTTTAATCACCGTTCCTACCGTTTTCAACATTCCGTTGGCTGTTTACCGATAAACCTACACCAAATATCATTTTTGGGTCAAATCATGCTTGGTCGAAAAATAGTCGATGCCTAGCCGACGTGTCCAACATCCAATCGATGTTTAACTGATGGTTAGCCATCGGGGCCGACGAGTAGTGACGGTTAAAGAAAATGTTTAACATTCGTTCACGTCATTTTTTCGTTGCCTTTTCGTTTCTTTTGTTTTCCTTTTTCCACATCCTTTCTCCCTTCATATACAAGGGATTCACTTCATATTTCCCCTTAATTTCTGATGCCTAAATTATGGGTATATAAAATCATCCATTTTAAATTCATCCCTTAATCAAGTTTTGATTAAAACATTAATTCCAAAATACACATGTAAACAAGTATACTCATCGCAAACATAGTACAGGAATTAATGAGTATCTGTAACACCCCGCTACCTAGGCCCGCCAGGGCCAGGGATGTCGTCCCATCCAAAGGACAAGGGGTCTTTATAACTAGGTCACACAAATAAAATAGCGGAATAAAAATAATACTTTAACTTAAAATTTATTAAAACCCAGAATGAATCCAAGAATTCCCAAAAGAAAAACAAATCCATAAATAAAATCATCCACTCTCAACTCCCCAAAGCAATACATAAAAATAAAAGACAACATTCTCTTCCAAGGCAGATAACACTAGCTACGCATCCCCACAGCAGGATCGACCTGAAATCATGGTAAAAAGGTGATGAGACAGAAATCTCAGTAAGTCCGTGTGTGCTTTGGGTGTTCAGTGAAAATAGTTTGTGGATGCAAAGTGTGAAATCTTTATAAAATAAATATTGGCAAGCAATAAACATTAGTCAAAAGCAAGAGTGGTATTTTCCTCTTTTTGAAACCATATAAGTACACAATAAAATCAACCACTCATAAAGGTGGTAATGGGTTACCACACGTTGGGCCCCATAACCATTCAATGGTCAGAATGCCACACTTTGTGCAGACTGACAAAAGAAATACTGGCAAGCAATGAATGATGTTCAAAAATAAGAGTGGCGTTTTGGCTTTCAAACCATACAGGTACAATAAAATCAACCACTCAAAAAGGGTGGTCATGGGTTACCACACGTTGGGCCCCATGTCCACATGGTCAGTATGCCACACTTTGTGCATACTGCTAGTCAGAATGCCACACTTTGTGCAGACTGACAAAAGGTAGGTGATCGGCCTACCGGGCAAGATACTCCTCATTCTCTATACCCAAACAACAATTGGGTGTCCATTCCGGCATAACAAAGTCACTTGACTGAAAAGAACACTGCTAGCTCGGACCGGCATGACTAAGTAATACTGACGTTTCTCTAAGTTGAGCTTATCTTTTGGAGGTGGTCTCTTGCCAGAAGACTCACTCTTGCTCTTCAAAACTAGTACTACTAGCCTACTCTTATTAAGTACTCAACGTAACGTATCCCACTTGGGAAAAATGAACAAAATATAGTTCCACTTGAAAATAGCAATTAAGGTTTTTCAAAGTTTGGGGCAAAACTGGTTTTAGAAAGAGTTTTAGGTTTTCAGTAAAATTGCCCCTTGATTTGCAAATAATTTATTTGTCTGAAATGAGAATGGAAATAATCCTCAATTGCCTTTACAAAAATGAGTGACCATGCACTTTACATTTGGCTTGCCATAAAAAAAATTATTTTTCATCAAACAGGTTTTATGCAGGAGCTTACCTGATCCTTGCTCACAACAAAGGTCTCTAACAGCTGACCTAACCCCGCATGGGGTAAATACAAACCACAATCAAACTCAAGTTAAAGATTCACTCTCACAAATAAAACTAACTCAACTTACTACAATCATGTCCCTAGTGTCCCAAGTTTTAAGGCTCGATAATAAATAAAAGGGTTTATAAAATAAATCTAGTTTGATATTAAAATAATTAGAGTTTGGGAAATAGGTACTAATAAGTTGTAGGTGTAAATATTGCTAAAATAATTTAGAGTTTATTTGATGAAAAGTCCTAGGTGGAATTAGGTAAAATAATTCTTTATTAATAATTTAGTTATTAGAAAATAATTGATAATTAAAATTAGTTGAAAATAAATTTTAATGAGTCTTGATTGAAAGATACTAAATAAATTTTAGTAGGTTTTGGTTAAAAGATAATAATTAAATTTTAATAGTAAATATTTTATTTATTATGATTATTTTCATAAAAGGCTTTATTTGATATTATCATTTTATATATAATATCTATATATTTTATTTTTCTAGCAAAAGCTATTATTTATTTGACTAAAATATCCTTATTATATATATAATATTCCAAATCTACCCTTCTTAGGGTTTTTTTTGAACTTACTTAGCAAAATCATATTATTAAATATTTTATTCATGAAATAAAAATTAGCTTAGGGACAACTAGATCATGATCATATTTCTATGGCTAACTACAATCATGAACATATAGAATCCTCCAATTCATCAAATCATCCAAATCATGCATATAAGCATAGATCTAACGATATCAAGACATGATCTAACCTTTTCTAGCATAAATATGATCATGGTTTCAATAATCCAACACGCATATAAATCCTATTCACCAAAGGTGGCATAATCTCTAGCATACTTTATCACAAACACTGCCTATGACATGCATCAGGCCTCAAATCATCATACTATCAACCAAGATAATCCTGTTAGTGTTGTGCCCTAAAGGCAATCACTTGTACCATGTATATTGCATATTAAATTAATAAGAGGCATTCTTTATCTTTCAGTTTGATTGTTATATCTAAATATGTGTATAAACCGTTAGATAAAGTCCCTAGTACAACACAATGTTAAGGAAATCATGATAGATCATGATGTGAGATTTCTACTACACTATGCAGTGTTTGTACTTAAATAATGCCCAGTCATAGTATTAATAAGATGGGACATTATTAATACGCCAAGATTGGCACATGTTATATCTCTTGATTGGATCAAGCGGTGGTTCTCATATCCGTGGGTATTGGGATACTCAGGATTAACGTGTGGATGCTTGTTTTGAAACAAGTTCATTGGATGATCTAGCTACGAGATAATCACTTGGATAACTATTTAGTGCCAATGATAAAATCTCATTATAGAAAGTGTGCAAGTATCCTTAGACTTGAGATCTCCAAGGTACTTTGTTTATCGAGCGTTGTACTTTGATTCTAATCTTTGGAGTCTTATCTAGGACCGCCTATAGGATGGATATTGGGTACAGCGTAAAGTAAACGAAAGTAGTTAAGAGGGTCAATAAAGGATTCACCACTCCTAATAGTAGGAGAGTATATCTCAAGGCCACTTGTAGAAATCATTACTCATGAAGTCCTTGGCCAAAGCGACTATGTGATGGAAATGGTTCCAATTGATACACATATCGAGTAATGGATTTCTTGAACAAGTACTAAAATATTCGGGCCAGAATATTCTAGAATCTACCCTTCTTAGAATTAATAATATTCTAGAGGGAGTTGGCACTAATTCCATACTCTAGACCGAATGAGATATTGTATGTTGAAAGGAGTTTATTGCACTGATAATTTGCTATTGAAAGGTTCATATCAAGCCACTTGACTTTTTGGACTTTTGGGTGGTCAAGAGTCATTGCTAGATGTCGCTTTTGATATGCTAAATATGAATTTATTAATTAGAGAATTAATAAATTTAATCCTTTATTTTATTAAGGATTATTAATTCTAATATTGTTAGAATTAATTCATATTATGCTACCAATAAGACCAGGAAACCTAATGGGTCACACACAATAAAGGTTTGAATGCTCAAATATATTATTTGATAATATTATGGGGTCAATTAAGAGAAGGGAATATATTTATAGGTGAATTATAAGTTTGTTATAATTCATGGGACCTAATTGTAATTAAGTAAACTTCAAGGACCAATTTGTTGACAATTGGACGTTGAAGGACTAAGTTGTAATTTATGGTAATTATAAATCTATAAATATAAGGAAACGGTTTCTTTAGGGTTTGAGACAGACTATTCACGCAATAACAAAGAAACCGTTTCTCTGCCTCTCTCTTGATCAAACCCTAGCCGTCTCTCTTCTTGATCAAAACCCTAGCCTCCCGAATTCTACTAGCATAGAATTGTGAGATTGTGAGCATTCAACCTTGTGTGGATTATCATTAGAGGGAGTTCTTTCTTGGACTTCAGTTGAGCTGTAGTAAACGGTTTTGGATAATCTGGATCGCGCCTGCGTTCTTGTTTCTGAAATTTTTGAATTCCGGCTTCACGAGGTAATAGACGCAATCTTCTCTTTTTCCCGTTTCTATTGCAAACCTGTGATTCATGGCTTGGATTTCTTGTTGTTTTCCACTGCGCTTAATCTGATTATGCATGATAGAAATCCTACAAATCCTTCCATGCATACATCCCATCTCCTTCACAATCATACATATATTCATGCTTCAACCCCAACAATACATACACAAATCCTATCTCTATCCACCTTCTAACAACATCACCCTAAAGACATGAATCTAGGATTTAAAAGAAAGATGGAAGGCACTTACTTGGTTGATGAATGCCTTGAAGGAGTTTAGAATGGATCTCAACTCCTAGATGTCTAACTTTGTCCAAGGGAGATGGCGAAAACATGATCATGAAAGGAGAAGCCATCCGGCCAAGAGAATGGAGGTTCGGCCATGAGAGAGAGAGAGAGAGAGAGAGAGAGAGAGAGAGAGATAAAGAGACCATTAGCATATTTATTCACATATGTTCTCACTAGAGATTAAGATTGTAGAAGATGAAGTTGTTAGAACAAACTTTACCTTGAAGGTGTTCTTGAACCTTCACAGAATTTTCTGGTTTTGATCCGAAGTAGCGAGTTGATTTGTAGAGTTTGATGTTAAGAATGGTGTTGATGGACTCACGGCAGTGAGTAGGTCAAATCTGGAGATTTTAGAGAAGGTTTGAAGTGGTTTGGAGGGGTATTAGGTGAAAGGAAGAAGTAGGTGTTCTTGGTGTAATATGTGTGTTCTTGAAGGTTGAAGGAATTTGAGAGAATTTGATTTGCAGCTACCGAAATTCTGTGAGAACTAGGGCTAGCCGAATTTCTGTAGGTTTAGGAGGTTGATTCTCTAATTTGGAAGGGAAAAGGAAAGGCTAGTTGTTACAATCATTGAAGAATATTTTTGGGAAGCAAATCTGGAAACTAGATATCACAAGAATCTCTTTGATTATGGAAGAACTTTTGGAAGTTTGTCATGGACAAATTTCTGGCAGTGTTTTGGCTGAATGAGAGCTAGTTGAAAGAGGCTTAGGGTGGCCAAAATCATGGAGTATAATGGTGAAGAGAAGGTCTGGTTGTTTGAGATATATTTTATAGAAAGTTGCTAAACTATGGTGGCTAGAATTTTGGTAATCAATCAAGCATAATTGCAGGGATTTGTTAGAGAGATTTTTGGACAGCCATGGCTGAGTTTCATGCAGAAGCTTAAGGGGAACAATGGAGCTCTGTTACTGAAGGTTTAAGGAAGGTTTATGCAGAATAAGGTTGGTATTTCGGCTGGAAGAGAAAT
The DNA here is from genome assembly GCA_026120185.1 of Voacanga thouarsii. NCBI lineage: Eukaryota > Viridiplantae > Streptophyta > Magnoliopsida > Gentianales > Apocynaceae > Voacanga > Voacanga thouarsii. The sequence continues at coordinate 2,327,581 of JANUWF010001569.1, forward strand.
AGGGAACAAAGCTGGAAAATTTTCCTGCACAAAATTTTCGCTGGGCAGAATTTTCTAGACAGATTTTTCGGCTGCCATTTCCAGCCATCTTGCAGAGAGTTTGAAGGGGAATTTCAGGGGCTTTCAAGGCTGGTTGCCAGCCTTCTTCATGGAGGAAAAACATGGCTAAGGTGCTGAACAAAATCTGGAAGAAAACAACTTGATTTTGGACTCTCAAAGTGGCGATTTGTACAGGAATTTTCCTGTTTTTGCTCCAACTTTGAGCAGTCCGAAAATGGCCAAGAAATTCAGATTGCAAACTGATCCTAAAGACCATTTTTCTGGAAGCATTTGGGAGGGAATATTAGCTAAGAAACTCGACACTTTGAAGGCACAATAAGCTAAAAAATTTCAGCTCATTCCAAGAAGGAAGATGAACTAGCTAGAGTGAATTTTTAAAAAGTTCACTAAGGAATTTAATTCACTTGAAATCTTTCCCCCTCTTCCATTGTTTCGGTCCATATGATGTCTTTTACTAAGACATTTCGAACCTTCAAAGCCACCGCACATTGCTAGAATTTTTCTAGAATAAAATTGGCTTGAACAAAATGAACAAACTAATGAATTGAGAAATAGGAAAAATTAAGGATCAAGAGGAAATAAATTCCCCTTAGGAATTTTGAGTAGAGCAAAATAGTAGGATTTGAAGACTCCTATCATGTCTCTCATAGGACAACATCTCTACCCTACTCCAACCACCACTAAGGCCGAAAATGATACTTCCCAAGCAAAAATAAATTTTAACCAAGCTAAACCTCCTATAATGGAATTTGAACCCAATGCCTCAAGAATTAATTCCAAAGCTCTAACCACTAAACCACCATAATTCTTGTTCTTATTTCCTCTCTAAAATGCTTTTCCTGTCTAATTCCCAAGCTATCTCCATATTTTCACCTCAAGCAAAAATTACCATTTTGCCCTTCTCACTCAATAATCATAATCAAGCCCTCTCGACTATAAAACACAAATCCAAAGCACATAAAATCATACAAAAATATATTTAAACATGCAAATAAATATGCTATACATCCCAACCCCCTTACTCTAAGGTTCGTTTTGACTGTGGTTTCACAGTATCGATCCTCAAAGGAACAAGTACACACTAATCACTCTTCTTTCATTGTTTAACCAACCCAAATAAAGTGAGAAAAGAATAAAAATAACAAAAAAAGAAACATATACAACTCAAGGATGTAGGTTTATGCAATTTAGACAAGTACCCTAGAAAACATAACAATGAACCAATTAGCAATTCTCTCAATTAATTATCATCTTGGCATCATGAAGGAATATAAAGTAAAACTCAATCGTCTCACAAGTCATGACTCTACTTAGGTAAATTCCACTTCGTTTGTCAATCCATGAAATCCTATATTTTTTATTCATATTAACAGATTTTTCAATCAAGCTAACATAACCAAAACATGCATTAGGCTCAATTTCTTATAAACATAAAATTAGCTAATAACCTTATGTCAAGGCGAAATTAACATAACATTTGATCATTTAGTTCTAAAATCTTAACTTTATCATTGAAATCCATCAAAACCTAACAAGTATGAAATCAATACAATGAAAATCCTAACATTGTTGTGTCGAAGTCAATTAGAAGAACTCGCATCAATAACTAATGAAATCAAGTAATCAAACACCAAAGATGACAAATAAATGATCAAATAACTAAATTAACCTAAAATCATGAATCCCAAAATAATATTAAATTACAATAACAATATTGAATACATCATTGCTAAAGAAAAAGAAAACAAAGAAAAAAGAAAGTACTCATAGACAAGCCTCTTTCTTCTTCTTTGAAGACTCCCTTCGAACAATCCTCCTTGGCTTGAGTGAATTCTTCTTTCAATGAGAGAATCAGAATTGATGCTCTTTAATTCACCTTTTTTTGTTGTATATATCAAACTCTTTTGTGCTCTTATACTTTTATAGGCCTCTTGGATGTCTATTTTGTGGATGAAGAAGTCTTGGCCGAGTAGGAATAGGAAAATACCAAAATCCTTGGATAAACCCTAATTCTGCATACAGAATTTTCGCCTCCAGAACCTACTTGGTATCGGGTACCTTCGACCCACCTAGCACCAGGTACACTATGTTCTTCTTTTGTTTTGCTCTGTTTTTTGCCGTCTTTTCCTTAGCAAGCAGAATGGACCCAGCGCCAGGTACACTTACCAGACCTGGCGCCAGGTCTGTTCTAGAAAAATCCTTGAAGCTCGTTCAATCTTTGCTTGTGGACAAAATGGACCCGGCACCTAGTCTACTGGCTGGGCCTGGCATCAGGTGCATTCTGGTTCTGTATATTTTCTATTCGATTTTTACTTAAATCTGCACATATTTTTCAAAAATACCTTTTACTAGCAATATGTCAAATAAGAATGAATATACCTAGTTATTACAGAAAATGTATCTTAAAACAACTTCAAATAACTAGGAAAAGAATGGTGATTTTAACCCCTATCAATTTCACCCAAAATCACACAATTAATCATCCTTAGGTTCGTCCATTTTCTATGCAAAATTCTGAAACTTTATTACTTTGACACATGATTTTGTTTTGGACATAACTTTCAATCTACAACTCCGATTTGGCTGTATGATATACCAAAACGACTATAAGACTCTTAACTTAATTCTACATTAGCCTTTTCTAGAGTTCTAGCTCCCATGACACATTACTGGGCAAAAACAGCCCCAACAGTTTTGTCTCAATTTCACTATTCATGCTTTCCATTGTTTTCCTTTAGCCTTTAACACCTTAGAACCATTAATTCATTCAATTTTCTTTCAAATCATCTTTAATTCTGTGATTTTCAAATTCTAATAGTTCACAAGAGTCATACTTATTCAACATAAATTCACTTCTTCAAAACAAAAGCTAATATAATTCATTGTTCCAACCAAGTAACTTCTATTTTTATTCTACTTTAGTCACCATCTCATCAACCAAAAGCAATCCTTCAAACTACCATAAATATTCAGTTCTCCCTTACACAAAACAATATCCATAAAGCTTCAAGGCAGCCGACACACATAGAACACATAGGTATACACAAGGTTCATACACAAAGTTTACAAACCCTAACTTTAATCCAAAATCAAGACATGAAAATCATGTTTTCATGTTAAAATTCATATCAAAATGATCACTGCAATGAAATCTACAACTTTAATTCTTGAAGCATAGGATTTTACCTTGTGTATGAAGTGTTCTAGCTTGAATTTGCACCAGGAATCTCTAACTTTTCAATAACAATATTTTCTATCTTTCTTTTTTTCCAATTTTCCTTGATTTTTCTCAACATTTTCTTTCTTGTTTTCTCTTGTTTTTCCTTCTTCAAGGCTGGCCAAAATCACCTCCATTTCTCATCAAATTTTGGCCAAGAAATTTTTAATTCAATTGCTTGTATGTTGGATTTCATATAGGTGTGTTCCAATCACAATTTTACACACCATTTCACTAAACTTTCTCCCTCAAAATTTCCTCTTCTTTTCTCTTGTATGGCTGCCAATTTTCTGGCTGTTTTTCAGCCACTCAACCACTTCTTCATTATCAAAATATTGGCCAATTAGATTAAACAAGACCTTAAGTGATTGGCCCCATAAATGATGTGTTCCAATCACAAAAATACACATCATTCTTTATTTATTTTTATAATTATTTAATTCCATGTGTCTTGCAAGAATTTTTCATGCAACCTCTCTTAAATTGACACATGTTCATAGGCTACCATCACAAAATGCCAACGCACCATTTTTAACTACGATTTTCTTTTTTTTTTCTCAGAAATGACTAAAATCGGGTCCGAAACGAAAAAATATTTTTATCTCACCACTCAACTCCAAAAATTTTACTGAATCCATTTTTAATACTTAAATTTTCTAATTCTTTCTCAGTTTGGTCAAAGTGCGGATGCGGGCAAAATGACGAAAATGCCCCCCGATAACCTGGATAGCATAGTTCACACTAAAACATGTGTTTCGTTGCACTGATCAATTTCTCTTCTTAGCGTACTCTCAAATTCTTATTTTATTAATAATAGTAGTCTTCCGAAGATTTAAAGTATGGGTAGAACAAATCCAATAATTACATCCAAGTCCCAACAAAATATTATTATACCAAAATATTCGTCTCATTACACCGATCAATTTTTATTCTGGCCATCAATACAAATTCTCATCTTGTTATAAATAGTACCTAATTGAAGGTAAAAATGTGGGTATTACAATTATAAATGTGAAAGGAAAAACACAAGACAATTTTAAAATGACATATATTGTCATAAGCATGAACTATGAGTTTATGGAGCAAGCAAGGAAAGGTTTTCGTGTCTAAAACTTGCTCTTCATTGACTGTAGAGGCTAAGCAAGCGCTGCTTGAGTGGGTGAAGAAATTTCAATTCCTGGATGAATATGCTTCAAACTTATCAAGATATGTTGATTTGAAAAAGTCGATGATGTTTGGCATGAAAAGTTATGACTAGCATATGTTCATGGAACAATTGCCTCTAACTGTTCTAAGAGAATTTATTTCACTTAATGTATGGAACATGTTGACTGAATTGAGTCTTTTCTATAGGGATCTTGCTTACCTAGATTGTCGATGACTCATATGAAGCAATTTGAGTCTAAAATTCCAGTGCTCATATGTAACCTTGAAAAAAATAATCTTCCTAGGTTTCTTAGATGTAATGAAGCACCTAATGGTTTACTTGCCTTATGAAGCCCAGGTTTGTGGTCCAACTCAATATAGATGGATGTATCCCTTTGAAAGATATACATTTACTAACAATTTATTGGCATTATAGTATGTGATAATGATGACAACTCAAAAGTGTGATTTAAATTGCATTATTTCAAATTACAAGTTCTTGCATCGTTTAAAATCAAGGTGAAAAATAAGGCAAGGTTTGAAGGATTAATTTGTAATGCTTACCTAAGTGAAGAAGTATCAACCCTCTTTTCCTACTACTTTGAGCCATATGTTCAAACAAGACATACACATATGGCTTGAAATGAAGACGTTGCAACTAAGCACAAGCTAGAACAAACTTTGCTGTCAATTTGCAATGTTCCAGGAAGGACATTGGGGAAGATTCAAACTCAATTCCTAATATCTGAATAATTCAAAGCTCCCACATACTTAACTGTGAAGAGGTACAATCATATATAAGGGATTTCTCTACTAATTTACGATCCCAACACCCAAGTATCACAGAGTTAGAAGTTGAGAGAAGGATAGAGAATAAATTTGTTAGATGGTTCAAAAATTATGTAAGTTCTCTAAATATTGTTAGTGAATATATGTTAAATATCTCGAATACAAACTTAGGAAATGCAAATTTCTTGTAGGAGCATGATCCAATCAATAGGTTAACAAATGAATGTTTGCAAATCCTTACATAAGGATCATCGGGATAGGTGAAATCATTTCAAGGATATTTAATTAATGGTTATTGACTTCACATAAGTGAGCACATTGAAGATATGAAAATTGTCAACCACGAAGTTTGCATTAAAAGTGGCAAGAATGAGCATGGTGGTGTTGATTATTATGGGGTGTTAAAGGAGATTAAAATTTAATTTTCCTAGTCATCTGATACAAACAGTTGCACCTTTTAAGTGTGATTAGTTTGACCCTCACCAAATCGATGAATGAGAATACACCCTTGATAGGGCCTAAATTAGTCATATATTTCCTAGTTATTTGAGGTTATTTTGTGATATTTTTTGTTCAATAATTGGTCATGTTCCTTCATATTTGAGATTTTACCATTGAAAATGTATTTTGTGCATTATTTCAAATTTTAGAGATAAAATAAGATAAAAACGTCGCTAAATAGAGTAGAGGCGGCGCTGGCCATGACAGGGGAACCAGCACCGACCACGTGTTGCTGGCATACATTTCGAAGCGATGAAAAAAAATCAGTGAAACAGAGCTGAACTGAACTGAACCGACGCCGGCTAGGAGGCCAGAGGCGGCGCCGCTACACTCTGGAAGGGTTGGCGCAAAAATCAAGAAAAATCAATGAACGAATGGAGAAACAGACCACAACCGGCACCGGCCCTAGGCAGGACAGGCGGCGCCAGCTATGCCTTGGTGCTGAAGCGGTGCCTCGATTTTTGCACGCATTTTTGGATAATTTGCAAAGTTTTGGTATTTTTTTTTTTCTACTTCTAGTCGGCCAAAAACCCTAGAGGAATGATTTTAGGCACTTCTAAAGCCTATAAATAGAGGGAAAACATAAGACAAAAGAGAGAATTCACAGATCAAAACAGAAATCACTCAAATTTTGGAGGAATTTTTCAATTCAATGAGGATTGTACAACAGAGTCTACAAAGAAAGAAGAATGAGGCTTGTCTATGAGTGCTTTCTTTTAACTTTCTTTTCTTTTTTTTTTGAACAATGATGTATTAATTATTTTATTGTAATTTGACATTGTTTTAGGTATTTATGATTTTTAGAGTTACTTTGATCTTTTGATTAATTAATTATTATTCTTGGTATTTAATTACTTGTATTGATTACGAGATTAATTGATTGTTTTTTTTTTTTTGTTAACTTGCTAGACCAAAGGGGTTGATGGTGGTTTCAATTCATTAATTTCATATTTGTTATCTATTAACTTACTTGACCAAATGAGTTAATTGTTAAGAATAAGGTAATTAAAGGTTAATTAATATCTGTCAGGCCAAGGATTCATTAGTTAATTTCATGTTTTAAATTTGCCAGACTATGAAAATTTATTCAAAGATTGTGTTTAATGCATCTTTTGGGTGAATTAGTTGAGACAAACCAAGTGATGCTAATTTATCTAGAAGATAGTGATTTCATGGATTGACAAAGAAGTGAATCTATCTTAATCCTTCATAATGCCAAGAGAATAATTAGTTATGATAATGATTGGATACTTTAAGGTCATGTTTGTCAAAATAATGGTTTGAGTTACATAATCTTCCATCCTTGACATGTATATATTCTTTTATTTTATTTTATTTTATGATTTTTCTTTTTATTTTTTTCACTTTATTGAGTCAGTTAAACAATAAAAGAAAAGTGATTAATGCATACTTGTTCCTGGAGGATCGACACTCATTTTAAACCCTATGCTATGCTTAATGATGAGTACACTTGCGTATATGTGTAATTTAGGGTTAACGTTTTAATTTAAACTTGATTAGGAATGTGCTTACTTTTATATGATTTTTATACCCAAATTTAAACACATCAACCCTCAATATAAGTTGATAGATATTAACCATAAAATGAGTTACCCTAAATATGATCCTTTTATATTAGCCCAACGAGCACATCAAGTATACATTACTCCATATCTAGGAATTAAATGACCAAAATTTGACTAGATGGCAATCAGAAAATAAAAGCTCAACATGTGGTTAGTGCACCCATTATTGATAGGGCTCAACGAGAAGAAATTGATGATAATATTGCAATGAGTATATCTTTGGTAGTCGATCTTGGTCCCTTAACATATGGAAAATGCATAACTGAGTTGTTAGATGTTCAGGAGAATATATTAGATTGAGATTAGGATTCAAACCATAAAAAAGATGATGATAAGGGTGATTGGGAAACAGATTCCTAGATAGAAGTTAATTCTAAGGAATACATTTCAGAAGATGACTCAAGTGAATAGTACAACTTGGCTGAGATCATGTTGTGTTTATTAGTTTTTCATCATTCTATCTAGGTATCGAACTATGAAGAACAATTTAACAATTTTCTTTAATATTTTTATGTGAGAATATGTGACAATTTTCTTTTCATACTTTCATTTTTTAAAACTATTTTTCCTATCTTACATATGTCTACTAGAGAACAGCTATCTTTTAATAATAAAGAGCATACTCGGACACAAGACCGTACCCCATCACCTACGCATGCTTCTCAGTGCCTGATCAGCATTTGGGGGATGCACTACCCAAGCAAGATAAGACTTTTCCTACAGTTCAATTCCCTATAGCTTCATATCAGCCTGGATCTCAGGACCAAGATCCCCAACCATTGATATACCACGAGCAGATAAGTACGTTTAAAATTTATGAGAAATGTGTATTAAATTACTATGTAATATGTTTCGCATCACATATTCATGCATATTATTAGTTTATGGCTATATATTTTATTTAATAATATATGATTTCTATGTTTGATAATTTTCTTATTTCTATGTCTCATTAATTTGTTTTACATTATTTTATAACATATTAATGCATTTTATAAATTCTTTATAATTAATTGAGTATATTTCACTCACTTTCATTTTTATATCATGCTTATTTTTACAAAAAAGATTTGTTGGTTCCCATCGATGTGTATGAAGATTACGTCAATATTCCAGAGGTACTTTAACGAGCCTCACGTAATATTTGTAAACGTCCTGATAAACGTAAAAAATGTTTGCTTTGAAGAGCTTCACTACAAAAAAAAAAAAAAATGGGGCAAATGTGACGAAGACAAATACGACGGTAAAAAAATCGTCTAATAGATTACTTTATGCAACAATTTTGAAACCATTGCAATAGATAGACCTAATACAACAGTCCAATTCCAATCGTCGTATTTGGTAACCAAATAACCGTCATAATAGGTAGACCAAATGTGACGGTTTATTGTAACCGTCGCAATAGAGTAGGTCAAATACGACGGTTTATTATAACTGTCGCAATAGAGTAGGCTAAATACGACAGTTTTAGAATAGACCAAATACGACAATTTATTGTAACCGTTGCAATAGAGTAGTCCAAATACGACAGTTTATTGTAACCGTCGCAATAGAGTAGACCAAATACGACAGTTTATTGTAATCATCGCAATAGATTAGATCAAATACGACGGTTTATTATAACTATCGTTTTTAGTCTAATTATAACAAAACCCCTCAAAATTATTTTAAATTTTATTTGATTATCTTCAAATTTAGTCACAATACTATTAGTAATAATTACAATAAATTTAACGATTGAATCATTAATTTGAAATCTTTAAATTTGTAAATACTAAGATATCTTTCTATTTTATAGATATTGCTACACAAATGTAATAAAATAAAACGAATGACCTTCAAATTTGGTCACTGAACTTGTTTTAACTTTATAAATATATGTAATGATTAGATAATTGATTTTTCAAATACATTTTTGTTTACGCCTTAAGTTTGCATATATTGGTATTAAAGGGCATGGATTTCATTTTAATTATCAATTATTCTAAGATATATATATATATATATATATATATATATTGTTTACATATAGTATAAATATCCTTATTAGTTAGTGAGCATTAGATTAATATGTTATATAACATAAATAATTTTTTATTTACAAACATACATATTTGTGTGTACATATATATCTACATACCTAGGTTGAGTATGCTATCTCTTAATTGTATGTATGTATGTATGTATGTATGTATGTATGTATGTATGTATGTATGTATGTATGTATGTATGTATGTATGTATGTATGTATGTATGTATGTATGTATGTATGTATGTATACACACAAATGCTAATATAAATTAGTTTTAAAAGTTCAAATACCCTATTGTGAAAATTTTGAAGTTGAGATATTAATGTAGAAAATTAATGAAAAATATAGAGAACAATATAGGTAATAAAATTAATAGATTTTAACCTCTTATAGCAATATAACTTAGTCTTTATCAAATTGTATAAGCTCGATTTGAATTTGAAACTTATAATTATATTTAAATTTTAATAAAATTTAATTTGAATATTTAAGAATTTAATTTTGAAATCTCATAAATATATTAAATTATAAATATTTGTATTTTTATATTATTCTTTACACATATTTTAGTTTTCTCTCTCTATTTACACAAAATTGATGCTGATTAAATATTGATGCTTAATTTTATTGTACCATTCAATTTTTAAAAAAATTTCTTTTCACACAATATTTAGATTAATCTTGTTTATAAAAGTATAAATAGTTGAGATTTTAAACTGCATCATTTGATTAGGAAATCTAAAAATTATTCATTCTTTTTATACACCATAAGACAATATGATAGAACCAATTCATCTAAAAATTTTAATTTAATTAAAAATATTTCAATATAAATATTTTTATTTTTAAAAATTATAATTTATTTATAAAATATTATATTTTCTCTTTTTAATCAAATTTGTTTTTATATATTTTTAATTCTCTTTTCAAATTTGAATCATATCATTATAATATTTTATATTATTTATATTATTAAATTTTTAATTCTTTTTAATGTCATTAATAATTTTTAATTAAATTATTCATTTATGTGTTATTATTTTCATTTGTGATTGAATTCTCATAGTAAAAGTATAACAGAAAAATAAAAACAAAAAAAACTACACATCAAAGTACATCACTGAAACTAGAGTTGATTGAAGATTGAAAAGAGAGAATAAAAAACTAAGTTCTTTTATAAACTTAATTGTACTGACTTCAATAATGTTATTTTTAAAAATATTTTATTTTTTTAAACATTTGCAACAGATTGTGTTAGAAATATTCTCTCTTTTAGCTATCTACATCACTTTATGCTTTCGGCCATACCACATCAACAGCCAAAGAAGTAGCCGACACACCCATGCTCTACCAGATCTACCACCCTCCACTAGATCTACATCACCTGTCGTTGCCCCCCACCCACACTAACCCACCGTCGAACTCAGAACCTAGCTACTGTCCACAGTGCTACCCAAGCCGACAACAACTCCCAAACATCTTCCGATACCTCCTCTACTTTTGCTTCTTTCTCTTCCACTTCCTCCTTCAAAGAGCTACGAAAAATGGTCCTTGTAATGAGTAGATGAGATCGTCCTCGAAGGTAGAAGTTTACAGATCATTTTCAAGATGATCTTCGTCTTCCCCAGCGGCCTGTGACGGTTTGCAGAATCTCAACCCAAATGAGTAACTGTGACGCTTTTCTCTGACCTTCATATTTACACCGTTGTATTAGGTAAATACAACGGTTTTTCTGCCATTTTTAATAAAAACAATGCCATTATATACGACGATCAAAAAATAAGATGGTTTTCTGGCCGTCGTATTTGCCTGAATTTTTAGTAGTGTTTGGAGTAATTTACTAATTAATTGTATAAATGTATAAAAAATATTCATTTTGTACTTCATATTTATATTTTAGTCATTTATTACATACTAACAACTTGGATTTTTTTTTTCGGAAGCTATTTCGTTGGGTCAATGATCATAGTATTCAGATCCGATTCAACTAGGAGCATAAGTGTAGGACTCGCCTTTCAGACATTTTATCAAAGGCTTGGAAGGCAGCCGTGGCTAGTCCCCTTCCTAGATCGACTCTCGGCATTAAGAGGAGATGAAGCAGTGCTGGAGCACATAAGAGTTTCAGCGAATCTCTATTACTACTCAGAGGAATAGGTATCAAGCCACCTCCACTCGTATTGGTGGCTCGGCCTTGTTCACAATCCATGTGGACCGTATGGTAATTTTCTTCAATTTTTCGTACATTTTGTAGTTCAGCTTCATATAGACCATTTTAGGTCAATATATTTAAAAGTTATAATTGCAATTGTAGCGAAAGCAGATGGGTAGTGACTTTACCAACTCAAATGGTTCAAGAGACTGCATATATTTCAGAATGGGGATAGACATGGGACGTACGACTCGCAAGACGATGGTAATAATTTACAAATTTGATTAATTATAAAATACTTTCCGATTGCTTTCATTCCACTTAATAAAATATTGACTTCAAAATCAATTTCATGAGGACATGATAGCTACCAAGAAGCACCTTACTCAGGCTTCTTCTATTGGGTCTGCTAGTGGTACCTTTTCTGCTATTCCTGATGAGAGGACTCTATTCATTGAGGTGGTAGGAAGCTTCAATCGAGGACGTGTTTTTGGACTAGACTCAAAGGCGACACAAGCCAAGCAGCAACTCCAACAGAGTTCCTTGCCATCCACAAAGTCCTCTACACCTGCTGATACCGAGGAGATGGTAGAAAGGAGGCATGAGCAGAGGATGCACATAGTTAGAGGGAGGTTAAGAGGGATTTTGATAAGAGAGTGGATCAGTTTCAAAATAAATTTACCTAGAACACTGAGGGGATTACAGGATGGATGGCAGTGATATCAGAGAAGTTTGGATTACCCCACCATAGTTGCTGTCGATTTAGTCAGAAGACGAGGAGGACAAGACTAGAGGTAGCTTTATTCTGTCTCCGGATTCTCATCTTTCGATGCATTCTTGTCCTCGTTCTCCACCTCTACCTCCTTCGACTGGCGCTACTGTTCTCGTAGCCTAGAGATTTTATTGTAGATGCTATCATGTATATTACATTTAAATTACATTAGACGTTTGTAGTTATAAATGTATTTTATATTAGGAAAATCATAAAAAATGCCATCAAACTATTTATATTTCACGATTTATATCTTTTATTTTTTTTTACTTTTTTAGTCCTCAATAAATTTTTTATATTTTAAAATATCCTTCCACCGTCCTAAATGGTTGTTTCCCAGTTTTACACATACTTTATTATTGGGCCATTCACGTGGTTGTTTACATGAACATAAATTTGGCTAGAATAGATAGAATTATGATAATTTTGTCATTGATAACTTATTCATGTGACCAATACGTGTAAATTCTTATCGAAAATTCTTATTCAGAGTAGTGGAAGGATATTTAAAAGTACATAAAATTTGTTAAGGATATAAAAAAAAAAAAAACAAAGATAAAGGATATAAATTATGAAACATAAATAGTTTGATGGCATTTTTTACGATTTTCCCGTTATATTATTGAGATGGTTATTTTCTTTTTCAATTTAATGAAACCGGTATACATATTATTGTGAATTCAAATTTTGTGTCTTATATTTTTTTGGATGTGGCATATGGTCTAGTGGGTTTTGAAATAATTACAAAATGTGCCTGGGAAGGGAAAAAGAAAATAGCTCCAGATTAGTTAATGAAAAGTGTAGCAAAATTTGCTACAATTTAGCGGCGGCACGGTGGCCCTAGTTAATTTGTTATGATTTTGCTACGGAAAAAAATAAATTTTAATAAAATGGATATTTAAAAATAGGGGCCCTTGCTAAACCCTAGCGAATTTTCTAGGGTTTTGCTATAGCTAGGAAATTAATTTCTTAAAAATAGGTATTGCAAAAATAGGTAGCTGTCACTAAATCCTTGCAAAATTAGCTAAGGTTTTACTATAGTTAGGAAATTAATTAGCTTAAAAATAGATATGGTGAAAATATGGTGCCATCACTAAACCCTCACTATGTTTGCTACAGGTTTGCTATGGCATGAATTAATTTCTTTAAAAAACCAAATTGAGAAAATATATGGCCGTCTCTAATTTATAGCAAATTTGATCAATGTAACTTTGTTGACGTTTTTTTTTTTTTTTTTTTGTCTAGCAATTTCCCTAGCAAAGCCGTCGCTATCACTGACGGTCTCTTCATGTCGGCGCAAAATTTTTATTTAGCGAGGAGGACTTTAGCTACGGTGTTTGCCGTCTTAGCGACAGCATAGAAAGGGCTTTTGCCCTCGCTAATTCCCAAATTTCTTGTAGTGATAGAAAGATATATTGGAAAATGGTAACTTAATTTTGTGAATTTGCGACGAGTGAACTAACTAAAATGGTAGGTTTTAATAAGAAAATAGTACAGGCGCAAATTTTACTATAATATTTGGTTACCTAACCAATATGAGTATAAATCTTAACATTAAAAAGTATGAAAAATAAATTATCATTTTAATTTTTCAAGCCGCCAATAATTTTGTAAATCAGTATAGTGAAAATAAATACCACATGCATTGCATGTGGTAACTCCTACAATGAACATAAATTTTTAATATATATTGTTCACGAAATCAAGTTTATGTAAAGAGAAAATATATTTATATAGGATTGTATATTCAAGAATGATATAAATTTCTATGTAATTAACGAAAATTAATTCAGTAAGTTTAAAGAATTTTTTCCCTTAAGGAAAATGTTTATATTTACCGGAAAAAGGAAAATAAAAATGTTGATCCCAGGTTGTATAAGCACTGCATAATAGTGTACACATTTACAAAGACCAAATCTACTGTAACCATTTTTCCTTTATCGCAATTTAAGGTTTTCTCATTAAGACTTATTTTTTAATAAAATTATTTAACATCACATTTATAAAAATTACGATTCGAATTGATGCTTTTTTGCTTTTGACAGTTTTGCAACATATATGATTTTTATTGGTATATGAATTGTTTTCTAGTCTTGATAGTGTAACTCGATATTAAGACATGCATGATTTTGCCTGGGGACATTTTTACAGGGGGAGTAGAATTTATATAGGCAGTGGCTGAGATGATGAAAAGAGAGCTCAGAAACAGTGAAAAGAGCTCAAGGCGAAGTGAGAAATCATGCATTTGATAAAAGTGGAAATGTGACTGAATCAAACCTTCGTCGACCAAAACACTTGCAAGCAGTGATCAAAGAAACCCTAAGTACGCGCTGCACTGCAGTAAGTTACATGAAAATGCGGGGAACAACGTGAAACGGATTGGGATATCAGTAGGGACTAAACAATACCTTAGACTTGGAGGGACACGCTTATAGAAAAGAAAATAATAAAGGATATTATTATAAATTTAAAATATAAAAAATGAGAATGGAAGATAAAATGAGAAGTTAATTACTCTTTCTATTTGTAACAAAGTAGCTAGCACAATGGAAGATATCATGCAAAGCAATTCAAAAATTATGGTTCGAAACTAGTAGGGGTGTATTGCAAAATATTTCATTTAATTAGCAACTAAATTTGTAAAAATTTAATATTCTAAAAAAATTATTCTTTTTATTTCAAAATAACGACTAACTACTTTTGGGGACTTTTTGAATAATTAACTTTTTTAATTTCAAATTATTTGTCATTTTATAAAATAAAAAAATTCCAATTATTTAGCCATTGACTTGCATATCAAATATTAAACTGATAAAAACAGGTATATATATACATGATCTTAGACTCTTAGCCAAAAGGTCGAGAAAGGGATGCTTCAGGGCCAAGGCTTGTCTTTTATTGCATTGATGGCCAAAAGGAGGAGAAAGGGATGTTCAAAGCATATCAGTTTGTTTAATATGAACATCTGTCTCCATTTCAAAATTGCATATTCTTCCTCAAGAAATTGGTTGTTTTTCTTTATGAATGAGATTTCAACTAATATATGAGTGCCATGAACCATCCCCAGTTTGTATGATCTGCTATACTAGAAAAAGCACCAACAAAAGCCAAAAAATTAACCAAGAAGAGAAACAGAAATCAAAATAAAAGCTTGCTTTTTCTACTCCATCAAACCTCTTTTGGATCGTGACATTCAGACAACCATTACTTCATGACTTTCAGACAACTAAGTTGGAGTTACAACAGAAGCCATTTTGAGAAGATATTCAATGCATCAGTAAGATAACTTGGAATTGACTTGGTGGGTGCGCAAGGCCAAGGCATACCCCACCAAGTCAAGGCAGTAGTGCAACGCCCTGGCAATGCTCAAGAGACTGCCCCAATGAATGGAATCAGAGATAGAATGATTGTATTTTTTTTTTTTCTTTCTAAACGAAAATTCTTGTTCCAGTCTCGACCCCTATGTTTAACAGAAGTGTTGGTTGTTAATAATCGGTTCTTGCTGCTGTTGCCGAACAGTGGACAACGAGGCATAAAGTTACTCGAATGTGAGGCAGTGGTTGGACTGTTTTTTAATACAAAGAAAAGCTCCTATGTCGAATGTTGAAAGAGCAGACCCTGTAAGAGAGTCCGGAGACGCCAAAAAGAGAGCAACGGATAAAAATCAGCCGAAATAAAGACTTGGCTTTGATTCGACCCATACTTTACGATCATACCCAACCGTTGGACCCCTGCTATTTGATTATTGGTAGTCTTGGTAAGAGCCCAGCAAATTGAGTTTCATGCTGCCACGGTGAGCTCTCCCGTTAAAAAATTGAGTTAATATCATGAAAGCTGATGGCTTGCGCAAAGCTGCCAGGGTGAGCTCTCCCCGTAAAATAAATTGAGTTAATTAGCGATATTGCCAAAGTATTTCCTTCCTACCATAGCATATTTTCTTTAAATGACCGAACTGCCCTTATGATCAAAGCAATAATTATTTTTATTTATTTTTAAAAAAAAAATCTTTCCAATTTCTGCTCACATTTAACAAATCCCAGTACATCCTTACCGAAGTTACTTTCGTCGAAATCTGTCTCCATCCTTCGCTCTTGAACAAGGGATGAGAGATGATAAACCCAAAAATCCCAAAATACAAATTGCATAGGACACTACAAGAAATCTGCTAATTTGCCACAGACAAATTCATGGCTAAACTAGAATTTGTCACGGATTTGCGACAGAATTGGTCCGTGACAAATACCTTCGTCACTAAGTATTTTTTTGCGACAGAGCTTTTTTTCCGTGGCAATTTACCACGGATTTGCCAAGGATTATTCAAGTTGGTATCACATTTGGGGAGAAATATTGCGAGGGAACCGTGGCAAATCCATGGTAATCTGCCACAGAGGATTCTCAAGCACGTACCATCCGTGGCAAATCCATGACAAATTCCATGGAAACAATATGGAATATAGGCTGTCCATAACAAATCCGTTGCAGATTGCCACGAATTTGCTACGGACATTTCTCAAGTAGGTACAGTCCATGGCAAATCCGTGGCAGATTGCCAGGGATTTGCCACAGATATTTCTCAAGCAGGTACCATTGGGGCAAATCCGTGACAAGTCACGGATTTGCCACGAAAACGATATGGAACATATGCTGTCTGTGGCAAATCTGTGATAATTTGCCATGGATTTGCCACGAAAACAATATAGAATATAGGTTGTCTGTGGTAAATCCGTGACAATTTGCCATAAATTTGCCACAAAAACGTTATTTTTTTCATAGTAAATTGTTACGAATTTGCCACGAATTATTAAAAATTAAAATTTATTTAATCTTTTTTTAATTTAACCCTGCACACGTTTTTTTTTTTTTTGGTATTTGACCCTATACATATACAATTTTCTGTCAAACGCAATAGAATTAACTCATTCAACACCAAATATAATAAAACAAAATTTTCTCATTTGAAGTCAATTACTGAAATCAATTGACTACATATCTAACATACACCCATAATTGTATAGAATTACTTTTCCTATAGAACTACTTGACTAATCTGCAAGCCCTTATATCTACACTCATTAGCTTCGTAAATCATGCAAACTTCCCAACATCTTTGTGTTCTTCACAAATTGCTTCACCGCCTGAGCTTCGTAGGAAAATACTGCAAGAAAAGGAAATACATCATCAATAAGTTAGGTAAAGAAAGAAAAGCAATAAGAAAATGACTTGAAAAAAAAATTGGCAGAGTTTCTCTTATATACTGGATGTTTCTAGGCACAAAGCCACCACAAAATCAATAGCATTAAAAAAAACATTAACTGTCACAACAATTATTCAATAGAACTAATGTAAGGGTAATCACCCATTACCCATCACTCATGAGGAATGATAACCTATCACTCATTGGGATCCATTCATATACGTAAAGCATATAATAAACTAAGTAGTAATATGCTTGCTACGAATGATGAAAGCTTCTTTGATCAACACGAGTCTCATGGAGATGTATTCAAGCATAACTTGTCGAATGCCATCATGAACTTACAGGAGCTTGATGTGTCTGCATTTGCAGAAAGATTTCTACAATAATGCAGTTTATATGGTGAAGCCTGCTATGAAATCAATAAGGATCATCATACATACATATTGTCTACTAAGAAACAAGAAGAGGAATATATATGATTGGGTAAGTTCTGAAATGACTAGTTTCACCAAAAATGTAGAGCGGTTTGTGATAATTTTGATTGGCAAAGAACAAATTTGCTATGTGAATTGCCTCAAATTTTCAAGGTAACAAATTTACAAAACCTCGAATTCAGGGAATGAGAATCTGTTACAAAATGGGATATGAACCACAATACAAACTAAGCAAGAAGCTTAAAAAGAACATGATTAGAAGTTCATGAAAATAAAAACTAATAGCCAATATTGAACTTCTACATTTTGCCATCAGTAGCGATTCATACAAATTTTTCATTGAATCTTTCAGATGTTCTTTTACATTACATAAATTGAAGATGGTACAAATAATCTAGTTGAAATCTATAACTCATTCAATCCACAGAAGTAAAATGATCCACTTTTCAGTAAGATGACAACAGAAATGAGTACAAAGGGTATCAGAAATTGCCAAGAAGGAAAAAAAAAAAATCATAGCTTGTACCATATTACAGAAGATCAATTCAGAAGCAAAAGCTCTTACTGGACCTTATCTGGAAAAATTGCAGAACAAAAAAAATTCTCAGTGTATCCAGCCAAGTTTCTCAGTGTATCCAGCCCATCAGAGATGACATCTAAACCTTCATCCTGATCCAATTTGAGTCAAATTATGTGAGATAGATCGAGGACTAACATTTTGTATGGAACTTGTAATAATCAGTAGAAAAGCCACAGAAATGACTACATATCTTACATACACCCACAATTGTCATCCACAATATTAACAACTTCAAGCTCCTCAAGAACAAAAAATAATTGCAGTACACTACTAGAAAATGCAATATACCAACTAACTATTACCAACTGACCACGTCTGTCGGTAATTACCAACCGATTACCAATCAAAATGAAAATTGGGAAAATTTAAAACTTTTCCAACCACTTACCAACAAATATAATAGGTTGATAAATAGTTAGTTGGTAATCAATTGGTAATTGGTTGGTAATTTGGCTAGAAAATATATACCAACTGAATATTAACTGATAACACTCGGTTGGTACATTATCAGTTGGCAATCGGTTGGTAATATATTCAGCCGATTACTAACCGAAACATATCAGTTGGTAATATATTCAGTTGGTAATCGGTTGGCATTTTAATTTAAAAAATTTTTCGACCGATTACTGACTGAAATATATCGGCTGGTAATATATTTAGTTGGTAATCGGTTGGAATTTTTATTTTAAAAGTTTGCAAACTGACTATTAACCTAAATGTAGCGGTTGGTAATATATTCAATTGGTAATCGGTTGGTATTTTTGTTGGTAATTTAATTTAAAAATTTTATCGACTGATTACTAACCGAAATGAATCAGTTGGTACTATATTTAGTTGGTAATTAGTTAATGTTTTAATTTAAAAATTTTACCGACCGACTACTAACCAAAATGTTTCGGGTGGTAAACCTAGTCAGTTGGTAATCGGTTGGTATTTTAATTTTAATTTTTTTTATAAAAATTTTGAAATATGCCACGTAGCAAACTAGTTCACCACATGGCGCCACATCGCAACACACGTGGCGCCATGTTGGAAACAACAACCTTTCTTGCGGCCACCAGGAGTCGAACCTGCATCTCCATTGTGGAGGCGCAGTGTTCCAACCACTGTGCTATGTCATTGTTTGTTCAAATTGGTAGCACGTGTTATATTTATTTACTTCTTGCAAAATATTACAATTATATGAAATACACTTTTAAAACTTGTAAATTTTGATTTGAATAAATAAATAAAGTAAAATTTTTTATCACTTTTGTTTTTTTAATTTTTCATTGTTAATTTTCTTCTATTTATCAAAGTATATAATTATTTTGTACATATATTCCTAAATGATATAAATTTTATTTTTGAATTAATAATAAAAGTAAGCAATTTTTTCATACCTTTAGTTATACAACAAATTTCTTAGTTATATATATATTTTTTAATATAATGGATACTTTTGAATTTAGAAGACTCGGTTCATAATTTTTTAATTATGTAAATATACATAACTAAATAGACATTAAACAATTTATCAATTAGGCGTTTTAAATTTAACAATCAAAAAATTGTATTATATTTGTACACATAATTTTATTAATAGATATAATTGTTATTCTTTTTATCATAATGTAAAAGTTATTACTTTTATTTGTATGATAACATAAATACATAGGACTCATGTATATGTGTAGGATGTGTTTCCATCATATTTATATTTTTCTATATACATGCACATATATAAATAGTAATTATTGTAAATCATACAAAATTAAATAAGAATTATCTTTATTAATTCATATAAATTGTCAATATATTCGTAAATTTGGTTCTTTTATTTTATATTCAAATTGATAAACTTTTAAATTTATATCATACACAACAAATATTATAAAAATAAAAAGTTTCAGTATAAAAAGTAGAAATACTTGGTAAATTTACTATTTTTATCCCATACTTTTAATTACTATATCACATTTTGTCTTTCTGTATACATGCACATATATAAATTATAATTATTATAGATAAAATTTATAAATTTTCAAGTTATATGTGAATTTATATTGAGACTTAAGGTTATATATTAGTTAGTTATTAATGCATTTAGTCATTACTTGAATTCTTGGCCTGTGATAGTAACTTCCTACAATCTACCACCTAAGATGTGTATGAAATCACCGTACATGTTTCTGAGTGTCATAATTCCTGGTCCTAAAAATCCTAAGAAACAGTTAGATGTGTATTTACAACCTCTAGTGGATAAGTTAATACAGTTATGAAAAGTAGGAGTTCCAACTTATGATATTTCACTGAAGCAAAATTTTCAAATGAGGGTTGCTTTGATATGGACAATAAGTGACTTTCCAGCTTATGGTATGTTATCTAAATGGAGCACGACTGGTAGATTATCTTATCCATATTGTATGGAGAAGTTAAAGGCATTTAGGCTTCAACATTCTCGAAAGAATTATTTTTTTTATTGTCATCGACAATTTTTGCCTCTTGATCACCATTTTCGAAAGAATAAAAACTCATTTAGGAAGAATCGAACCGAGGACTCTCCACCTCCACGTATGATGCAGAATGTCATAAAAGTATTAACAGATTTGTACAGAATCCAAAGAGAAAAAACATAAGGAATGTGCTAAATCAATAAAAAAAAAGACTGAAATCAAACGCATATCTATCTATTTTCTATCTCTATTATGTAATAGAACCTTTTATTATAGATGAGGAATTTTCAAGTTTGCACATTTTTTTTCACTGAATTCTATAAATGGATAATTAGAGTGTTCTATCTCTATTATATTTTTTCACAGAGTATACAGAGTGTTTGAAACAAGAGAATACAGGGTAAATGGATAATCATAGACTTTGTGATTTGAATAAAGAGAAACATTTGGCTAACAATCCCAAAAAAATATGAAAAATACAGTGGCCACTTGGAAATTCTGCTACAACACTTAAAATATGGAAGTTTAGGTAAACAAAGATCTTGTCAACTAGCAAAAGTCATGATAATGTGTACTGAATTATTTATCCATGCTTCAGAAGCTCAAAAGATTTCTCTTTTTATGTTTATACAGCAATTTTCTTAAGTACTTCCCCAGTGTTATCATACTATGCAGTTTCTTGGTACTTCACATTACTCATTTGTTGGTTTGGAGATGATAATGGACGTAAATTACTTAGAAAGGTTGGAAAAGATGGTGGTGCTGACACAAATAGGATGATTTTTTCCCCCTTCCTCCTCTCTCTCCTAACCTTCACTATACTGATGTTGCTTTCCTGTATAAGTTTCTATGAAGCTTGATACAAGTTTTAGGAGTGAGTGGAAATTGGGCATGAAAGATCTCTAATTCTTTTGGTATAAAATGTTAGCTTCATAGAAACTTATACAATTCAGGAGTGAGTGAAAATGTTGGCTTCATACAAGTTTAATTTGTTTGTCCATGTTAATTTATTTATAGACATTTTTTGTTTTCTAATAATGTACTGAAGTTTTAACTTCCGGTGGTTTAGCTTCATGAGATGTTTGTCTTTTTGGAACACAATAAGCTTGTTTTTTATATGAGATGTCTGTTTTTTTTTTTTCCAGTTGCTTTGAAGATTATAATATGCAAAGGAGATACAGAATGTTACAAAATCTATAAACAAACTGTTTTTGATAAACTATCCAAGACACTGGAACGAGAATTAGGATTGATAAACTGTTTTTGAAATTTTTTCTACATTTCATACTTGTCTCCGAAAGCTTGCAACACTAAATATATACATGCTTTGTAGGTTCTATTGTGAATATCAATATTGATGATAGGTTAGGAAATCTATGTTACTCGTGGATTGAGAAGGACCACTATTTAACTTCTTTTGTCCATTTTTACGACAATGGTCTTCTATCCCATTTGTTTGAGTTTCCACAGTTGATAGAGCTTGTTGAGGGAATTCTTAAGACTAATTTTAACTAGAATAGTATAAATGATAGAGATTTGAGTTTCCAGGATAACAAGTTAGCAGTGGAGTTCAAGAACCAAATTCTTAAGACTAATTTTAACTGGAATAGTATCCCATTTGTTTTCAGTTTTTTCACTATTGTTTTCACTTCAGTTTTTTCACTATTGTTCCATCTGTTGTGCTGGATCTTCCCTTCCTAAGAAAAAAAGAAAAAGACTAAAAAAGGAATTGAAGGAAGAAACACATTCTTCTTCTGCTCAAGTTTTTTGCTAATGTATTGTCCAGTTTTGTTTTAAATCTAAATATTTAACAAAATAATATAATTGGAGTGACATTTTAAATATCTTTGAGAGCTGAAACTTGTTTTAGTCTTAGTATTCGCCACCATGTGAGAACACTTTATGCTTGGAGATGAGATGGTACCCACAAGGAAAGCTCAATGAACTCTACACTTTTGACAGACAAAATCCTTCTGATTTTAGGAGAGGGGATTGGAATATATTGCAGCTTCCTTTGTTTGATCACAGGTCCATCTTTTGTGAAGCTGTGTTGTAATGCCATCTTTTGTTTCTTCTTTTCTTTGATTTTTTCAACAGCAACTATTGCTTTCATTCATAAAATAGTTTAACCATTTAGTTGCAGCTGCAGTACTCAAAAGTGATGAAGCTCAGTAGCAGTACCATAAGTCTTTACCTTTTATTTATGTTTCTCCTAATTCTGTTACTATTGAATAGAAAGAAACTTCCTTTGCATGATTTTAAGGGTGAGAAAAACATTCAGTATATAAGCCGAAAGGTGGCTGCTTCTCCTTTGAAATAGGGAGAGATTGTGTATTAAGTTCAGGTAATATCCAGGAAGTGTATACAAGATGGGGCCACTAAATGACTGCATAAAACACTTTAATAAACTATATGATGTAGGGATATATAGGGCATCATGAAAACTTAGTTGTGGGCACAAAGGAATCATGAGATTCAGGGGTGTGGAAACATCATTCACAATTTCTTTGTTGAAAAGGAAATCATCTAAAAAGGATGATTTCATTCGTAGTGTTGTATAACCACTTAAAATGAATTTCTGCTCAGAAGATTATGTAAGCTGATACCAAGAGTAAAAAGATGTAGGTTTTAGTGTTCAATAAGATGATTCATGGCTGGGAACTTCTATCTATCCTGCTCTATTGTCTAATCACAGTAAGTGCAAGCCATCTGGAAAGGCCAGGATAATGAAAATTGGAAGTAGAATACTCTGGTTTCTTTGTATGAGAAAGGTTTTCGCAACCCACTATATATCCAAATACACTATAGGAATTTCCAGTTCTATAGTTGGGGTTTTACTGTGGAATCTGGTATAGTGAATCTAGGATTTCAAATTTTCTTGTAGACCAGATAAAGAAACCTAATAAATATCATCGGCCTAGTTAACCTTATTGTAGAAGCTGAAGGAACTTGGCTATAGTTCAAGATGAAAACAAGAAAGTACAATGGGGTTAATGCACTCATAACTTTTATGGAAGTAGAAACATCAACACCAAGCCTAACTGTTGCTGGGGAGGTTAATAAGTCTTTACTTCACGTTTAATTTCCTGTGACTGAGTCCCTACTTTGTACATATCTGGCCCAAATCATGTCATCACAAGGAGATGGGTGGTTGGTGTAGCTCTTCCCCTTAAGTTTCAGTATAGGAACCTTTCCCCACTTTACATTAGGATAGTATTTTAATTATACCTAAAATTGGCTAATATTATCATTGCATGCTTATACCTTGACTGGTTGGTGTTTAGTAGATCTAGCTTATTCACTTCAGTTTTTCCACTATTGTTTTCACTTCAGTTTTTTCACTATTGTTCCATCTATTGTGCTGGATCCTCCCTTCCTAAGAAAAGAAGAAAAAGACTGAAAATGAATTGAAGGAAGAAACACATTCTTCTTCTGCTCAAGTATTTTCTCCAGAAGTGCAAAGTTAAGCGCACACATTATCAGATTTACCTGAATCTATTACATTATCACATTATCATTTTTTGTTGTTATTCCTTTATATTCATGTTCATAAGGTTCTCCATTGCTTACTCTTTTTGAAACCACAGTGAACTAAAGCCATTCATGAAAAAATGCTGTTTTGCCATGTTTCATTTTATGACTTGTTTTAGCATTTTTTTTTAAAGCTAGATTTAAAAGATGATTGAATCACACATATCTGAGTAGTCATTGAATCAAACAAAATTTGCTGGAGTTGTGATTGGTCGCCTACTTTACTGGAGTTGTGATTTGTTGAAGCATTTTTGTTGGAGAAACTTGCAAAAATAAAGCTGAAGTTCATAAGACAATTTTCTGGTTGCTGGCTGTTTGTTGTTGTTCGCTGAACCAATTGTTTAGAGTTTATTTTGGATGTTTTTAGCTCTCTTTTAGTATGTATTTGTGTGAAATAAAATGCAGGAAAGAGGGCTGAAACATGTTATGTTCAAGAGGTGTGAAAATGAGAACTTAAGCTGGTTATATGTTAATGAATGCATATTGGGCAGATTTTGTTTCGTTGTTTACAGCTGTTTATTTGGTGTGTCTACATATATTATGAACCTGACAACAAAAATCAGAAGAACACAAATAAAAGCCTTCATTTCTTGTTGAAAGCCTTCATTTTTTTCTGTGAATTGAAATGAATTATTATAGAATTTTATTCAAGTTCTTAAATTTCTGTGTGTTTAATTTCAAATTTTGGATCACCTCCAAATTTAGAATAATCATTACTATTGCCTAAAAGAAAACAGTATTACTGCAATCAATGAGCATAGGAAGCAAAGATGAAACTGATTCTTTTTTTAAAAAAATAAAAGAATCTGCCACTTTTCTATATAACCTAAGGATTGTTTTTGTTAATTTTTTCTTGCATTGTAGAATCCTTTGTGAAGAAGATAAAGCCAAGAGGTTGCTAGGTAACAAGCCTACACGTTCCATTCGACCAATCATACAATCAATGTTTCTTGGACTATAAGAATCTTGGTCAAAGGTCCCAAATATAGTTAAAGATATTTGGTTTGTCGAGTGGATGGTAATTGTTTCTTTTCTTACTTTTATTTTAAGTGTTATATATTAATCATCTATATAATGTTTTGACAATTCTTATGGCTAATATGTAGAAACAGTTCCAGTGGGATAGGATGCATGATAGACTCATTAAATCAAAATGGGACAAGAAAGGCGGCAAGATCTACACTTATTTGATAGACCAAGTTGGTAAAGGGAAAGTCTCACATGACTTTATGAAGGATGAAGACTATAACAAGCTGCGAGCAATTTGGGATGGTGACAAATTCAAGAAGATTTCAAAGATAATGAAGGCAAATAGAAATAGTGATTGTGGAGGTTTAGAAGGCCCACGTCACTCTGGCGGTTCCATACCAGCGACAATGCTAAAGAGAAAACTAGTAACTTTTCTTATTTTTAGTACTTTAATTCAAATTTATGAAAATAACTTGTTCTAAAAATACTTAGAACTAATATCTATATATCTAACGTGTTTTAATACTATTTTATGATTAAACCAAATATAGGAGAGGAAATATCATAGGGACTACTCACACTCTGAAATATATGTCTTCACACACACAACAAACACTGAAGATGAGGTTGAGCAAGTGCTTAAGAAGGAACGCCGAATGTTGGAGAGTGAAAACGTGGAGCTTGGAGGCCCAGAACTTGTCTTTGTTGACAAGTGGTCCGAGGAAATGTAAGTTTCATAAGTTAATAATGGTCTTTAGTATTTTTTTATTCCATACTACTATATCCATTATATTTAGCTCAAATGAAGGCAGTTTTACTGCTTCCATTTTTCCCATCCAAAGTGGAAGACTTTGACGTGCCTATTTATTAATTTCCATATGTATAGCTATTTTGTGAGAGTTTTGGTAAGAGGGGGGAGATGGTTGGAGGGGGGGGAGCTTGGTTAAAATGTGTTTGTTATGCATGAACTATGAAAGGGTGTGGGGGTGTATTGTGGATAAAGTCAAATAAAGAGAGGGGGGAGCTTGGTTAAAATGTGTTTGTTATGCATGAACTATGAAAGAGGGGGTTGGGGGTGCATTGTGGACCAAGTCAAATAAACTTTTTTTATTAGAAAGATGGCAAAATATTCAAATGATGGTGTTACTTTTTGACTTTTTATGTTACAACTAGATGATTCTAATTCTGATGGATGTTCTTTGTTTTAAACTTCACAATCACTAATATAGTTGAGATTTTCATGGTGTTTATTCCAAAATTCTTATCCATTGTTTATTTTGATATTTCTGCATTTCTTGATGTGTTAGCATCGCTACCAAGAAGAATTGAAGAAAGATATGGCATCACTTGCTAGCCAGACAGTTGAAGGGGAGCAGCCTCCACCAATAAACAAGGCTAATATTTGGTTGTGAGTTGTAGGCCATCCTAAGAAAGGGAATGTAGTTTATGGCATAGGATCCCTAAGCTCCAATTGTCTACAAAAATCTACTTCACACATGTCATCGTTTTCTTTATCCATTTTATTGGCGCATCCTTCGCATTTTGTGGAGACAACTGACTTTCAAAATACTATAAATGAGTTGGTGCAAAAGGTTATTGACACACAGATTCAAGAAATGTTGAAGACAAATAAGCGATTGACAGCGGAGGTTTCTTTGCTAACACAGAATGTTAAAGACTTAAGTGGATCAAATCAACCAGAAAATTAATATTCTTTAACTGTGTTTCTTAATTGTATTAATATTCCTTCACTGTTGTTAACCATGGACCTGCAGTTCATCTAACTTTCATATTATGATAATCTTTTATACTTCATTAAAGAAGATGTTTGGTTAGGATTTGTGGTATTTTGTGAGGGAATTATACTTGCTTTGAATTTGTGGATGGATGATGTTTATATTTGTGGAAGGATGATGTTTGTGTTGGATTTGATGAAGTTTATGTTGGGTTTGTGGATGTGTTTTCGCTTTATTAATTTATGAATTTGTCAAATGCAGGAGTTTGGTTATATGTTCAGATGAACCAAAATTCTGCCAAATTAAAGAAAAATTACCAACTAAAAAATCAGTTGGTAATTAAATAGAATTCGGTTGGTATTGCAATTGGTAATTGAAAATAATTCGGTTGGTAATATATTAAATAGCAGTTAGTAATTTTCAAACCAACTATCTACCAACAAAAAACTTAGTTGGTAATTTACTAACAAAAAATTACCAACATATTTTAAATTACTAAAATAGTTAGAAAATTTCCAACTGAATATTTGGTTGGTAAAGAAAGAAAACTACCAACGGAAAAAAAGAATTAGCAACTGAACAACTCAGTTAGTAATTTACCAAAAAAAAATTACCAACAGATTTTAAATAACTAAAATAGGTGAAAAATTACCAACTGAATGTTCAGTTGGTAAATAAATAAAACTACCAACTAAAAAAAAATTACCAACCGAAAGTCAATTGGTAATTACCTACACATATATCTGTTGGTAGCAACATGTCTCAGTTGGTAAATTAGTAAATTGCAATCTTATATTCAATACAAATTTACCAACAAAAAATTATAAATTTACAAACTACATTTTCGGTTGATAATTACCAATTGCAACAATCGGTTGGTAACATAAATGTTTGTTGGTAATTACCAACCGAAATAGTCAACTCAAATGCCAAACTTAATGCCAAATTTCCAACCGAAGATTTTACATTACCAACTGAGTTTTGGTTGGTAATTACCAACTGAAATAGTCAACTCAAATACCAAACTTAATGCCAAATTTTCAAGCGACGATTTTATAGTAGCAAGCGAAATGCAGTTAGTAATTACCAACCAACTCCAAAAAATTTCGGTTGGAAAATTTACAAGCTAAGGTTTTTGCATGCGACACCATTCGGTTGGTAATCAGTTGGTAAATCATGATTACCAACCGATTTTATCAGTTGGTAAATCACTTTTTTCTAGTAGTGGTACTCTGTGCATAGTAAACACTAAAATACAAGAAATATAATAATGCAATTTATAAAGATAGTTTCTTCATGTCTATTACTATTTCAAATTTGGACTGAAACAAGCAAAACTTCCAAGCACGAATTTGACAGCTAGATAGAGAATTGAACAGAGAACTAAACAGAGAACTTAATAAGATGAGAACTCAAATATTGACTTTTCCCCTTCCTCCTTGTCCCTTTCTAAAATATTAACCTTTCATCTTCCTCCTTATCTCTTTCTCTCCTTATCTCTTCATCTTCCTCCTTGTTTTTTTCTCTCCTCAGCCCTCCATCCCCTCTTCCCGCATAGATATATATATATATATATATATATATATATATATCTTAGTCATCAGGCATTAATGGAAACCACAAAGACTCCGGGATTTCTTATTCGGTTTTCTTTCTCAAAGATGGATAGTTGTAATTCGTTTGAGAGGTAGTCAAATTTTAAAATAGCTTCCAATCAAGAAGATTTTGAAGTATTTTCCTTTCCAAGTCAACACTTCCTCTTGATTTCAGATGAGATACTTTTAACGCTTTTTTTTTTTAGTAGGTTTTCACCCGTCTTCTTCATCTGGTTTGGTTTGTTATGTTATGAACTAGTAAAAGTTATGAACATGTTGTTTTGGATTTTCAATTTGATCTACCTATTCAAGAGACTATTTTTGATACTGTTCCTCTGATGGATAGTTATAATTCATTTGTGAGGTGGTCAAATTTTGAAATAGCTTCCAATCAAGAAGATTTTGATATGTTTTCCTTTCCAAGCCAACCACTTCCTCTTGATTTCAGGTGAAATACTTTTAAGGATTTTTTTTTTTTTTTTTTTTGGGGGGTTTTCACCCATCTTCTTCATCTGGTTTGGTTTGTTGTGTTATGAATTACTGAAATTTATAAACATGTTACTTTGGATTTCCAATTTGATCTACCTATTCAAGAAACTATTTTTGATGTTGTTCATCTGATGGATAGTTGTAATTCGTTTGAGAGGTGGTCAAATTTTGAAATAGCTTACAATCAAGAAGATTTTGATGTATTTTCCTTTCCAAGCCAACCACTTCCTCTTGATTTCAGGTGAGATACTTTTAAAGCCTTTTTTTTTTTTAGGGGGGTTTCACCCGTCTTCTTCATCTGGTTTAGCTTGTTGTGTTATGAATCAGTGAAAGTTATGATCATACTGCTTTGGATTTCCAACTTGATCTACCTATTCAAGAAACTATTTTTTATGCTGGACCTCTAATGGAGAATACGCTTGTGCATGATCCTTTCTACTCCCTAATGGATTTTGAACAAAGTCAGAACATGATTCCTGTGGAGGAAATGCCTATTGAAGGTATCACTTTAGACAAAGTTCCTATGGAGAAGAAGGTAATTAGGAGCATTAGCTCTAAGATACTATCAAGAGAGACCATTTCGAAGTACTTTTACATGACAATGACTTGAGTGGCCAAAGAATTGAATGTTTGCTGAACCAGTCTCGAGAAAAGATTTAGGGAGTTGGGAATTCGTCGATGGCCTTACAGAAAGTTTATGAGCTTGGAGACTCTAATCAAGAATGTTTAAGTTCTTTCTCATACACACTTGTTTACGGAATATATGTCCCCAAAGTTAACAAAGAAATAATGCCTATTGAAAGCTTCCATTTGGATTTGTAGGGTTTACGAAATGAAAAAGAAGGGAAAAAAATTTCAGGGTTTGCAAATCATTCCCCTGGATTTGCAGGGTTTGGAAAAAATTTTAAGAGGCAGATGTTAGTCTGATTGCTTTGTTACATAAAGTCAAGTTTATGATCTTTCTCAAAATTTTCTTTACATTAAGAAGATGCTTAGGCATTAAAATCTATTGTATAAAATTAAGCTTAAGGGTAATCAACTTATTTGGAGTATTAAGATGACAAAAAAAAAAAAAATCGGTAGAGTTTCCCCTATATAATGGACATTTCTAGGCACCAAGCCACCACAAAATCAACAACATTAAAAAAAAAAAAAACATTATCTGTCACAGCAATTATTCAATAGAACTAATGTAAAGGTAATCACCCATTACCCATGGGGAATGATCACCCATCACTCACGAGAAATGATAACCTATCACTCACGAGGATCCATTCATATAAGTTTTTAAAAAAAGAGAAAAAAAGATACAGTGGGTATCCCAGGGGAGGGGGGAACCAAAGTGGAGAAAAATTGACCCATGAAGTTAATACAAAATCTTTCAGTTCATTCTCTTCAAAATCTTCTATGACATGCACAGTATTCACAAGGATATACACAAGGAAAGCACACATACAAACATCTTAAAAGTTCACCTTGAGTCCTTAACTTCCTAGTCCCATCATTGTCTAAATTATTTTACTTGTTAAAACCAATAGAATAAAAAGTTCACTAGCATTTACACATAAATCACTTTGATTCCATTTGATTCCTACTTCATCATACCACTTGAAGATCATTGAATTCAATCCAAATCCCCTTTTAAACACCATCTAATAACTGATTTTCAGTCATGAGCAATACAGAAATATCAAGAAATATACCCTTTTATTATTACACTTCCTCATTAGAGAATGCAAAGGACAACCACCTGTTGATCACTGCTATCACCTATGATTCTGTTCTTTAAAAAAATTTGGCATCCAACTTAAGTGCTTCAACAATCTGTACTTGTGAATATGTATTCTACATAAACAATGATAAACTAAACCATAGATCATCCAGTTTTAAAATTTTCAATAAACACCACAAAATGCAAGCATTCCAATGAACAAAATAATACTCAAAGCACCATAAATAGCTACAGCAATAACAAATAAAACTTGTCATTCCAATGGAGGTTTATCTATTGTTTGTATATTATTGCTAAATTATTAAAAGGAGCAGACAGACCACTGGTCACAGCTAATGTCACCTTATAACATTGTGCAGCAACATTGGTCATGTTCCTACATAGTTGCAAAATAAAAAATTTAAAAAAAATTAGATATAGTACATTGTGATAGGAACCAAAGCAAAAGCTAATGGATCAATCAACATCCACAATTACAGAATTGAGACAAAAAGATTTTTTGTGAAAGATTACCATTCCATATAAATATTCCCAAGATTGGTAAGTGTTTGTCGGTGGTTTGGTTGGAGAGTAAGGCATTGCTTTAGAACATAGGAGGAAAATATATATCAAATTGACATTTTCAAAAGAATTTAAATAAAAACTTGACAAACAATAAAACGAGACCTATTTAACTCAACAAGGAAAACTTGCTACTGATTCTTCTTATTTGACTCACCAAGGAAAACTTGTATTCAATATCATAAACTAAAAGATGAATAGAAAATCCAGAAAAAAAACCCACCAAAGGCCATGGTATAGTCTGGTCGCACTTGAAGAGCTCGTTGATAAAATAGAATTGCCTCTTGAGGCATTCCCAAAGCCTGGAAAATGAAAGAAGATCTCGTATTTCTCCAGATTCTGGTCCGGGCATTCCCTGGCATGGTCCATTTATTTAAAAAAAAAATCAAAACTT
This sequence comes from Voacanga thouarsii, assembly GCA_026120185.1. Taxonomy (NCBI): domain Eukaryota; kingdom Viridiplantae; phylum Streptophyta; class Magnoliopsida; order Gentianales; family Apocynaceae; genus Voacanga; species Voacanga thouarsii. The sequence continues at coordinate 2,359,486 of JANUWF010001569.1, forward strand.
CAGCAGAAGGGGGAAAGGGAGTGGTGTGTGGGCTGGGAGGGAAGGGAGAAGGGGGCACGGGGGGGTTGTGGCTTGGGGGCGGAGGCGGGCCCGGGGAGGGAGTTGCGAGGAGAGGTGCGCATGCTAGGGGAAGGGAGATGGGGTTGAGGTGGGTGGAGGCGGGAGCGAGGGGGGGTCGCAGGGTGGGGGGAAGGGAGATGGGGTTACGGGGGGTGGTAGGGTGGGGATCGATAGAAGGGGGGAGGGTTTGCGGTGGGAGGGGGCTAGCGGGGTGGGGGACAGGGAGAAGGGCTCGCAAGGGGAGGCGCGACGAGTGTAAGTAGAAGGGGGAAGTGTCTATCGGGGAAGGATCCAGCTATGCCTTTAGGACAAATTATAGCATATCTTACTCAAATAAGGAGCCACAACAAGAAGTCCTCTGTAAAAGATTTTCCCAAAATTTAATACAAAAAAATTAATAAATTAGAAAAAAAAATTATCATGGCAATCAGCCACGATATTGCCACGGATTAGTAAAAATTTTGTGATTCTGTGACAAATCCGTGGTGGCAAATCCATGACAAATAGCCACGGATTTGTCACGAAACACACAACAAAAATTTGTATATTTATATTCAATATAAAACCATATTATTCAATATAAAAAATATTTTGTATATTTATATAATTTTAAAATTTTATATACTATCAATTATACTATCTTTTTTATTAAATGATTTATCATATATATATATATATGCATAAATTCATACACAATATAACCCCCACACACATATACAATCATAATCATAAATATACATGAACAAACATATATATATATATATATATATATATATATATATATATATATATATACAGACACACACACGCGCCATACATATTGAAGTACATACACACACACACACACACACACACACACACACACACACACACACAAACGCCATACATATACAATCATAATCATAAATATACATGAACAAACATACATACACATGTATGGCATGTGTGTGTGTGTGTGTGTATGTATTTATATATATATATATATATATATACATACACACACACACACACATATTATTTACATACATACATACATACATGCATACATATATATACACACACACACACACACACACACATATTCATATACATATATAAATATATATATATATATATATATATTTCGTCATTGTTATTTAAAAGGTATGGAACAAAAATTAATACAAACCAATATAACTAATAAATTAGAAAAAAAAAGAAAAAAAAAATCCATGGCAAATCCGTGACAATCTGCCACGGATTAGTAGCAATTTTGTGATTCCGTGGCAAATCTGTGGCAAATAGCCACGGATTTGTCATGGAACACAGAACAAAAATTTAGTCATTTCTTTTTATCACTACTTTGTGTAACATTCTTTTTTATGTACTCTCAATGACAATATAGTTCTTCAAAATAATTTTCAATAGCTTTTACAGTCGAAACAAAATAAAATTATATTTTCTTTAAAATTTCTAGTTTTAATACAAACGTATATTTCGATACTAAAAAATAATACATCTTATTTTCAATTCCATTTCAAGAATGAACGCATTAGAAAATAAATAAATCAGGATACTTAAAAAATATTTTATCATTGTTATTTAAAATGTATGGAATAAAAATTAATATAAACTAATATAATTAATAAATTAGAACAAAAAAAGAAAAAATGTCGTGGCAAATCCGTGACAATCTGCCACGAAATTGCCATGGATTAGTGGCAATTTTGTGATTCTATGGCAAATACGTGGCACACGGAACACACACTAAAAATTTAGCGCTTTTTTTTATCACTACTTTGCGTAACATTCTTTTTTATGTACTCTCAATGACTAAATAGTTCTTCAAAATAATTTTCAAATGGCTTTTACAGTCGAAATAAAATAAAATTGCATCGTTTCTTTAATATTTATAATTTTACTACAAACGTATATTTCGATACTAAAAAATTATACATCTTATTTTCAATTCCATTTCAAGAATGAACACATTAGAAAATAAATAAATCAAGATACTCATAAAATATTTCGTCATTGTTATTTAAAATGTATGGAACAAAAATTAATAAAAATTAATATAATTAATAAATTAGAACGAAAAAAAAAATGCCATGGCAAATCCGTGACAACCTGTCACGGAATTGCCATGGATTAGTGGCAATTATTAGCCACGGATTTGCCATGGAACACACAATAAATATTTAGCCCTTTCTTTTTATCACTGCTTTGTGATTCCATGACAAATCCGTGGCTAATATTTGGAATAATTTTGCCATGGAAATGTTTCCATCGTAAATCGGTGGCTAATATTTGGCATAATTTTTTCGCGCATTTTTTTGCTACCAATTTATGACGGAATATATTTGCATCTCTACTTGCTACTATTTCCATCTCAATTCCATGGCAAATTGCCACAAATTTGTTAGGGTCTTCTTTCCCTCACAAGTGGCTTGTATTTTGCTGTTCTGTGGCAAAATCCATCACTGATTGCCACAAAAAAGATTCTATGGCAAAAATCCGTGGCAGATTCACAATTTTCTTGTAGTGGGATCAAAGGAAATAACACCTTTTGTGTTCACAATGAAACAAACATTTAATTGAATAGATGAATCCACAAATTCCTTCCAAAACATTCACACCTCTGCCAACATTATTCACCTCTCCACTAACATACTCCTAATTTTATTCTCCCTATCACTCTACTTCATTCACCTCATGTTTTCCAAGGCAAACTTCTAATGTCTTTGCTTCTTCTACCGCAGAAGGCATGAAATGGGAAATATAGTCCTTCATTAGCATAATTTTAGACCATTCATGTATCTAACACAAGGAATTTAGCTAGCTTATGGATTGATCAATAACATTCTGACCTTGTTTTGATTTAGTTTATAATATTGGATTCTTTGCACAGACAAAAAACACAGAAGACTGGATCTTGAATTGTTGGCGTAACATACTACTAAATTGAAAGTTAGGGAGTTAACTATTTGATTAACTTAATCTCATTTCATAAATTAAATGCATTACATATTTCTATTTTATGTGCTCCTTACAAGAATTCTTTTAGAGAAAGTAAGTGTACTAAGTTAATTTTTTGTTTGGTGAATATTAGTTAATAAATTAAGTTAAATGTATTATGTGTAGTAGACAATTTAGTCAAATTAATTATTGTATCACATTTCAAATAACATTGTAGCAATGAACCTCATTTTGTGAGAAATGCCCTCTTGAGAGAATTTAATTTTAAGAGGGAGTTTGGCCTTGTTTGCTAATTAAAAAATCTTGGTCAAATTTCGTGTCAAATCCAATTTTGACTACTTAATCCAATTTCATCACTTGACCCTAAACCCATATCCAAGATCCATGGGTGATTTTAACCTAACAAAATACCCTTCATCTTAGCCATTGAATCTAGTGTGTGTTTAAATGAATTCATTTTAAATCTTGTATACTCAAAAACCCTAGTATAAATCACCATTTTTCCTCCTCCCACTCTACCCTAGCTGGCCACTCTCTCCATCTCCCTCTCTTTCTTGATTTTTCTCCAACTTCTCTCTAGAAGAGAAGGTTTCTTCCCTTGCTGCCAAGCGGCCAGCAGCTTAAGTAGCTCTCACTCACCCAATAACATAAGCTCACACACTCACTCTTGGACTTGCAATCCACCTTCTTCAAGCTAGCATCACTCATTGGAGGTTGAAGAGACAATTTTTCTGAAGTTCTTGAGCTGAAAATTGAAGTAACATCATCACCTTCCCTTCCATTCCCGTATTCTTGTGATAAAAAATGTCCTTACTGGACAGCATGCTATTTTTTTTTTTTTTTTTATGCATTATGGGTGGAAGTATGTGATGAAAAATTGTTACATTTATTTTAGGGGTTGGTTTATGATTTGAGAAATGTAGTCTTTTATGCTAACAAATCATTTTTACCCCTTAACAAACCTGAAAAATGAAAATGTGTGTAAACTGCCTGTTTTAAAATAATAATGACTTGGAGGCCTTGTTTGTATGATTTCTCCTTGGGGATTTGATAAATAAAGTCTAGGAAGATGTAGAACCACTTGAGAGTTGATGTTTTGTGGATGGAATGCTTGTCCTATTGTATTTTCTGCTCAAAATTGAAAATGACCCTATGTGTGTGCCAAAAATTCTATTCATATATTGCTCCATGAATTCATACTTTGAATGCTGAAAATTTTGATGAATGAAATTGTATTTATGTTGCGAAAATATGGCCCTATGTGTGTGGTGTTTTATATGGTCTAGTTGGGAAAGTTTTGGTGTTCTTTATGCTTTAAGATGATAGTTGGAGAAAACATAGTGCTTACTGGAAATTTTGGATTTTGATTTGGGTGTTGCTTTCTTTAAGCCAAGTATGATCATGAGGCTTCTGTATGATGTTTTAAAGGATCTAGGGTGTATTGAGAACTTATTTGAGGTTTTACTAGAGTTTGGTGATTGGAAATTGTGGTGTGTCGCTGAATGCGATTAAGCTGCAAAAACCCTTGTACGTAACCCAAAATTGAACCTCCAAAAAACATACTTTCTATTGGGTTTTTGAATTGAATTTTTCACAGAACAAAATTGAGATGTTAGTAAAATTTTGGTTCAAGAATCACTAAAAAAATCCTTATATATTTCAGGATATGAATTTTTGAAAATTACTACTCTAGTAAAGTTACTGTTCTGACGAGCTCCATTTCAAAAATTGATTAACTTATTTTTCAAAAGGGTTTTGGAAAAAGGATTACATGGTAATTTACTTAACACCTAGGGGTGTCAAACTAGAAATTTTCATTCAGAAATAAAATTTTTTGCTTAGTAAATTAAGTTGATATTTGAAATCCCTGATTTGCATTGAAAACAGAGTTTTAATCTAGAAGTAAAGAATATAAATTTTGCCTTGAAAATTACCATCACTAAATTTCAAATGAACTTATAGAAATCTTATACAATATTTTAACTCATTAGAAATATATTATATTCCTTTATACACTCCCAATCATTACTTGATTATTATCAGGAAATGAAACCCTAATAACTTATGTATATAAAACTCAAGAGTATTTCAATATATGCAAAACACTTTCCTTTCCTAACTTACTTGTGGATTAAGGGGTGTTGAGGTTGGTTTAGCTAAGTAAAGTCTATGTTTATTAATATTAGCAATAGCAAATAATGAATTACTTAGAGTATAAGTAATCTCTTTTCTCCTTAGGAATTTATTTGAATTTCTCTTATGAACTTGTGGTCAAGAGGTTAAATTTTGTGAGATGTGTATTAGATTCAGAATTGGACATAGAAAGAGGAAACACCTAAGATATTTTGAAGCTAATTTGCTAAGCTTTTAGACAAGAGGTAAGTCATTGCATCTCATGACTCGTTTGTGCAAAGTAATTTCAAAAGAAAATTCTATGATCATGCATATACGATGATAGGATCTTCATACTATTTACTAAAATAATATTTTTGGATTAGTTCATTTTATCACTTGGTATTACCTTTATTTACATCATGACTCCTATACAAAAGATTTTTGCATGATCAATCTTAGAGAATTTCTATATGAAACACTATGTTTGATTAGGAGTTATGCATCAATGTATGCACATAATTCCAAGTTTTCATCCATGTATTGCAAAATTCATAGCATGACATGTGACTCCTAGTGATATCTCTTACGAGGCAAATTATGAAACTGCATAATTTATCACACTTTGAACGAGTATTATTATTAATAGATGAATAAATTTTCTACCTTTGGAAAATTTTGGAGAGAAAGCATGAATTTTCCTTTTCTGGTTAGGTTAAACATGAAAAAACACTGAGTTTTGGGATTTGGATCAATAATTTTGGAATTGAAATTGTATATTCCACAAGGGAATGGGAATTTCTTGAATCATACTATTATAGACTTGAGTGCTCAAGGGACAAGACTATAGGACTAGCTCTCATTAGATCATGAGAGAATTCCGATTAATTGGTCGTCTTCGGAAAATTATCTTTTCCAAATAGGGCGTCAGTCCTAATAGTTGAGTCAGATCCTTAGCTAGCAACATGGTATCCAAAGGGAACCAGAGAACAGATGTGGGACATCCTGTGAAACCCCGGTCAAAACCAACCTTAGAGTAAGGGGGTTAGGATGCATATCATATTTTATTTCATGGTTAAATATATTTTAATAAGATTTTTATGTGTTTTGGATTTGGGTTTTATTCTCTTGAAGTTTTGTTGGTGAGTATTGTGTGAGAGGGGGCAAGATGGTAATTTTTGCCCGAGGTGAAAATAGCGAGATAGCCTGTGGATTGAATAGAAAATAATTTTCTAGTGAAAATATCAACAAGACTTGTTGTGGTGTAGTGGTTAGAGCTTTGGAATTAATTCTTGAGGTCTTGAGTTCAAATTCCATCATAGAAGCTTTAGCAAGATTAAATTTTATTTTTGCTTAGTAGAGGAAATTTTGGTCTTAGGAGCTTAGAGTAAGGTAGGGATGATGTCCTAAGAGAGACATGCTAGGAGTATTCTCATTCTACTCTTTTGCCCTACTCGAATTTCCTAAAGGGAATTCTTGTTCCCTTGATCTTTAGTTTTCCTTAGGTTTCAACTTCTTAGTTTGATTAAGATGTTCTATCCATTTTCTTTCCAAAAAAATGCTGTGATCTTGTGGGATCAAAATGCCCTAGTAAAAGGCTTCTCATGGTCTGAAAAATGTGGAAGAATGGTGGGAAATTCCAAGGGGAAAAATCCCTCTAGTAAGCTTGCTGAAATTTCACTCTAGACTAGTTTATCTTCCTTCATGGCATGAGCTGAAATTTTCCAGCTTGTTGTACCTTCAAAATGTCAAAATTTTTAGATAACATTCCCTCCCAAATGCTGCCAGAAAAATGATCTTTAGCATCAGTTTGAAATCTGAAAATTCTTGACCAATTTCGGACTGCTCAAAGTTGGAGCAAAACAGGAAAAAATTCCTGTACGAAAAACAGTTTTGAGAATCCAAAACCAAGCTGTTTTCTTCCAAATCTTGTTCGGTACCTTAGCCATGTTTTTCCTTCATGAAGAAGGCTGGAAACCAGCCTTGAATACCCCTGAAATTCCCTTCAAAACTCGCTGCAAATTGGCTGGAAGTGGCAGCCGAAAATCTGCCCAGAAAAATTCCTGTTCAGCGAAATGCTGGGCAGTCCAAATTTTCAGCTTTGTTTCCTATTTTTCTTCTGGCCGAAACACCAACCTTAATCTGTCAAAACCTTCCTTAAACCTCCATTAATAGAGCTCCATTGTTTCCCTTAAGCTTCTGCACGAAATTCAGCAATGGCTGTCCGAAAATCTCTCCAACAAATCCCTGCAATTTAGCTTGATTGGTTTCCAAAATTCCAGCCATCCTTGTTTAGCAACCTTCCATAATATCTTACTCAAAGGACTAGACATCTTCTTCATCATTATGCACCTTAGTTTCGGCCACCATAAGCCACCTTGAATCAGCTTTAATTCCTCAGAAAAGCTGCTCAACCAATCGGCCATAGGAGACCTTCAAAACTCTCCAAATTATTAAGACATCCTAGAATATTTAGTTTCCAAATTCACTTCCTAAAAATATTCTGCAAGGATTGTGACAACTAACCCTTCCTTTTCTCTTCCAAATCAGAGAAACAACTCCCTAAACCCTACAAAAATTTGGCCAGCCCTATCCCTCACAAAAATTCGGCAACTGCACAAGAACCACCTCTCGAAATCTCTCAATCTCCAAGAACACACACACTACACCAAGAACACCTACCTCTTCCCTACAATTAATACCCCTCCAAACCACCTCAAATCCTCTCAAAAACTTCCAGATTTGACCTACTCACTGCTGTGAGTCCATCAACACCATTATTAACATCAAATTCCTCAAATCATCTTGCTACTTCGGATCAAAAGCAGAAATTTCTGTGAAGGACAAGAACATCTTCAAGGTAAATTTACTCTATCAACTTCATCTTCTCCAAACATGATCTCTAGTGAGAACCTATGTGAATAAACATACTAATGATCTCTTCTCTCTCTCTCTCTCTCTCTCTCTCTCTCTCTCTCTCTCTCTCTCTCTCACGGCCGAAACTCCTCTCCGTTGGCCGGATGACTTCTTCTCCATAATCATGCTATCGCCATCTCCTTTGGACAAAGTTAGACACCTAGGAGTTGAGATCTACTCTAAACTCCTTCAAGGCGTTCATCAACCAAGTAAGTACCATCAATCCTTCTTTTAAACTCTAGAAGCATGTCTCTAGGGTGATAATGATAATAGGTGGATGGTGATAGGATTTGAGTATATATATATATATATATATATATTGTTGAGATTGAAGTATGAATATATGTATGATTGTGAAGGAGATGGGATTTATGCATGGAAGGATTGTCTTGGATGATTATATGATGATTTGAGGTTGATGCATGTCATAAGTAGTATATGTGATGAAGTATGCTAGAGATTATGTCACCTTTGGTGAATAGAGTTTATATTCATGATGGATTAATATTGAAGCCATGATCATATTTATGCTAGTAGGGGTTAGATCATGTGTTGATAAATTGAGATCTATGCTTGTATGCATGATTTGGATGATTTGATGAATTAAAGGATTGTGTATGTATTGATTGTGGTTAGCCATAGGAATTTGATCATGATCTAGTTGTCCCCAAACAAATTTTTACTTCATGAATAAAATATTCAGTAAAATAATTTCTCTTAGTATTTTCGGAAAAAATAAAATAAAACCCTAGGAAGGGTAGATTTGGATTGTCATATATATAAAGGATATTTTAGTCAAACAAATAATGATTTTTGCTAGAAAAATAATATATATATATATATGTATATATATATTACTTAATATAATGAGATCAATTAAAGCCTTTATGAAAATAATTACAATTAGTAGAATATATATTACTAAAAATTTAACTATTATCTTCTAATCAAAACTCCTTAAGAATTTATTTAATATTGTTCAAGTGAGACTCATTAAATTTATTTTCAACTAATTTTAGCTACCAATTATTTTCTAACAACTAAATTATTAATAAATCAATATTTTATTTAATACTACCTAGAACTCTTGATCAAATAAACTCTAAATTTTCCCTAACAAGATTTAAGCTTTCAACTTATTAAATTTATTTCCCAAACCATTAATTATTTTAAATAATTGTGCTAGGCTCAACTCTTAAACCTATTTACTTATTGTTTAACCTTAAAACTTGGGACACTAGGATCATGGTAATAGTAAGTTGAGTCGATTTAAAATTAAGGAAGTAGTTTGTGGCTTGAAATTGATTGTGATTTGTATTTGCCCATGTGGGGTTAGGTCTGTCGTTGGAGACCTTGTTATTGTGAGCAAGAGTCAGGTAAGCTCCTGCATAAAACCTGTTTGATGCAAAATGTTTATTATGGCAAGCCAAGTGTAGAGTGCATGGACACTCATTTATGTAAAGGCAATTAAAGGTTAAATCCTTTCTTATTTCAAACATTTGAATTATTTAAAAGCCAATAAACAGATTTACTCAAACTCAAACTCTTTCTAAAACTGATTTTGTTAAAGATTTGGAAAACCCATAAATTACCATTTTCATGTGGAACAATGTTTTGTTCATTTTATCCCAAGTGGGAAACGTCGTTGAGTACTTAATAAGGTTGGACTATTAGGACTAGTCTTTGAAGGGTTAGGGTAAGTCTCTCAGTAGGTGGCCGGCCACCTCTGAGGGGTGAGTTCTTCCCAGATAAGATGTCAGTCCAGTGAGTCGTGCCAGTCCGAGCTAGCAGTTTGTTTTCAGTCAAGTGACTGTGGTTTGTCGGAATGGACACCCGGTTGTTATTTGGGTATAGAGAAGGAGGAGTATCTTGCCCAATAGGCCGATCACCTACTTTTGTCAGTCTGCACAAAGTGTCGGCATTCTGACCGGTTATAGGGCCCAACGTGTGGTAACCCATATCCCTTTCTTTCGAGTCGTTGATTTTATTACTTATGTATGGCTGGAAAAGCCAAAACGCCACTCTTGTTTTTGACTAATGTTATTGCTTGCCAGTATTTCTCTTATAAAGGTTTCACACTTCGCATCCACAAATTGTTTTCACTAAACACCCGAAGCACACACGGACTTACTGAGATTTCTGTCTCACCACCATTTTATCATGATTTCAGGTCCATCCTGCTGTGGGCATGAGTAGCTATATATTGTCTGCTTTGGAAGAATTTTTTGTGGATTTATTTTGTGTAATGTTGGGAGAGCTGAGAGCGGATGAATTTTTATTATGGATTTTTTTTTAGTATTCTTGGATTTATGATTATTTCTTTTGGGTTGTAATAAATTTTAAGTTGAAGTATCATTTTATTTCCGCTATTATATTTGTGTGTCCTAGTTATAAAGACCCCTTGTCCTTTGGACGGGACGACATCCCTGGCCCTGGCGGGCCTAGGTAGCGGGGTGTTACAAGTGGTATCAGAGACTAGGTTATAGGCAAATATTGATGATATATGTTTTATTTATTAAGTTTAAATCTTAGCTAACCTATCTTGTTAAGGCTGTAGGATGGTTAGACTGCTTAGAACAGCAAGGAAAGTGCAGCAGTGGCACCCGCCTTACTATCTAGACCAGGAGGACCTTCCAGTTCCCTAGCCTGCCCCTCAGCCAGTTGTCCCTATGGTGGATAACAGTGATGATGAGATTGACCTTATGGAGGATAGCAGTGAGGACGAGGTCCAGATCCTAAAGCCACCTCCAATCCCGGTGATAGACATAAGCTCTGACAGTGAGGATGAGGTGATGATAGTGGAGCCTGAACCCCACCCTCCTAATCCTGAGGTGGATTTAGCAGTAGATAGTGATGACCCGAGGGAGATAGACTATGAGTCTCCACCTAGGCCTTCCTTCATCGCTTCCTTCAGCCGAGTTGAGCCCGGTGAGAGCTCAAGCGCCCTGAGAAGGAACCAATAGAGGGATTTGCTAGCGGGGATGGGGTGGATTTTTTCAAGAACACTGGAGGTTGGTTGTATGAGGTCGATAATGAGGGTTCGGATGAGGATTAGAGAGTTAGGAGTTATTTTGCTTGGATGATTATTTAATTACTATCTTTCAAGAACTAGTTTGTCAAAGATTTTCAATTCTATGTTCTGTTCACAATTTTGGATTTATGCAAGTTAATTTTTGAAATCAAAATTATGAGCAATCCTTTAAATAAGTTTGCATATGATTTCTTTCTACTCACACTTAACCATGCATGTGTGCACAACTAAAATGATTTGCTGCTTGAGTGCATTCACTTGACATCTGGGGTATGGTTTAGAATAGCACCAAAGCGTCGTGCAACTTCTTCAGCCAAAAGGATTCCGGAGGCAGACCATGTAGCACCGGAAGTTGAAACTGAGCAGATGCAATCACCCAATCCGGGTAATAGACGAAGTGATCCTGAGATGGGAATGGGGACGGATGCCCCGGCTGATATGTCAATGGGCCAGGCACTCGGTAAGGTGGCCGAGATTCTTTAGACTTTGGCCGAGCGTAGGAACCCTAGAGGGGAAGACGAGGCATTAGAGAAGTTCTTGAAATTCCAACCGCCCATCTTTATGGGTGAAACCGAACAAGATCAGAAGGCCGAACAATGGGTCGAGCAAATGGAGGATATTTTCGCAACACTCCACTACTCGGAGGAGCGGATGGTTAAGTTTGCAGCTTTTCGATTGAGAGGGCCAGCTCGGGCATGGTGGCAGCGGGTCTAAGAGGACTGGGTGGTGGATGAGCAAGAATGGGCATGGTCCAACTTCGCTGAAACCTTCAAGGCTGAGTACATCCCACAGTGGATTGTGGAGAAGCATGAGGACGAATTTCAGAATCTAAGGCAGGGGAGCATGTCAGTGGCTCAATATGTGGTGCAATTCACGCAATTGTCTAAATACTTCCGAAGATTAGTGGATACCGAGCAGAATAGGACGAGGCAGTTCGTCAAAGGGCTAAAACCGAAGCTGAGGAGAGCATTGGCACCTGCTCCACCGACAACTTACTCGGGGGCTATGGACGCGGCTACTCGTAGCAGGATGGCGGCCAAGCCTTTCCAACCACCAAGACAGCCGCAGGGACATTTCCCAAGGCCGCAACCCCACAAGCGCCCTGCCAATCATCAATGGTAGAACCGGGGAAAGTAGGCCCGGACAGCACCAACTGGACCTGCACCGAATATCCCATCGTGCAGGCAGTGTGGGAAGAAGGGCCACACCGAGAGAAACTATTGGTCCAAGGGCGGAGATAGAAAATGCTATCATTGCGGTGACCCGAACCATCTGAGGAGCACCTGCCCCAAGTTGCACCGGGTCGGGCAAGGAAACTCGGCTCAGAACCCGGGGCCCAACCGAGCCAATGCCACTGGAGCATCCGGGAGTGGAGCACCGAAGCCGTAAGTGAAGGCCAAGGTATTCGCGCTCAACAGAGAGGAAGTTGGGGCCGATGCAGCTGTGGTAGAAGGTACGTTTACTATTCAAGGACGTTCCGTTAATGCTTTGATTGATCCTGGCTCTACTCATTCATATATAAACAAGTTGTGTGCTTGTCATTTGGGTTGGGATAGAGTGGAGCTACCCTTCATTTTAGAAGTAAGCACACCTTTAGGGAAAATGATACAAGCGGATTGGTATGTGAATGATTGTAATATTAAAGTAGGGAGAGAAAACCTGGAGGGAGATTTGATTGTGTTAGACATTGAGGACTATGACTTGATTTTGGGGATGGACTGGTAAGCCAAACATGGGGCTAGGGTAGACTGTAAAAATAAGTCAGTTCAGTTCGTCAGGCCGGGTTATGATGTGTTAGAATTTAATGGCAAGAGAGTGAAAGAGCTGAAGTACTTGATTGCGGGGGCTAAGGCCCAGAAATTGTTGAGGCAAGGTTGTCAAGGTTATCTGGCTTACGTGACAAACAAGCCGAAGGACCAGTGCACTCTGGAGGACACCGAAGTCGTGAGGGACTTTCCCGATGTGTTCCCGGTGGAGCTTGACTCTCTACCTCCCGACCGAGAGGTGGAATTCACTATCGACTTAATTCCGGGGGCGGAACCAGTATCACGGACTTCGTACTGAATGGCACTCGCAGAATTGAAGGAATTGAAGGAGCAGTTAGAGGAGTTGGTGGGTCAAGGTTACATCCGACCCAGCACGTCACCTTGGGGAGCGCCTGTACTATTTGTGAAGAAGAAGGACGGGACCTTGTGGCTATGCATCGACTACCGAGGGCTGAACAATTTGATGATTAAGAACAAGTACCCCCTCCCACTAATTAACGAGCTGTTTGATCAGCTACAAGGATCCAGTTACTATTCCAAGTTGGATCTGAGGCAAGGTTACTACCAGGTGAGGATAAGAGAAAACGATATTCCCAAGACAGCCTTTAACACCCGCTATGGACATTACAACTTCGTGGTGATGCCGTTCGGGGTAACTAACGCTCCAGCAGTATTCATGGACCTGATGCACCGAGTATTTCGACCCTATCTGGATAAGTTTGTGGTGGTCTTCATCGATGACATTTTGATATACTCCAAGAGTCCGGAGGAGCATGTAGAGCATTTGAGGCTCGTGCTGGAGAAATTGCGGGAGCACAAGCTGTACGCAAAGTTCAGTAAGTGTGAATTCTGGTTAGACAGTGTGGCATTCCTTGGTCATGTGGTGACCAATGAGGGATTTAAGGTAGATCCGGCCAAGGTTGAAGCGGTAGTAGACTGGAAGCAGTCGGAGAATATTACCGAGATCTGGAGTTTCTTAGGGTTGGCGGGGTACTACCGAAGGTTTATCAAGGGATTCTCGATGCTCGCATCGCCAATGACCCGTTTGTTAAGGAAGGATGTTCCGTTTGTGTGGAACAAAAAATGCGAGAAAAGTTTCCAAGAATTGAAGAAGAGACTGATGACAGCACCGGTATAAAGTCTACCAGAGGAAGGCAAACCTTATGCGCTGTACACCGACGCTTCGAAGGAGGGACTGGGGGCGATGTTGATGCAAGACAGAAAAGTGATTGCTTATGCATCTCGGAAGCTACGACCTCATGAAGTGAACTACCCCACTTATGATCTGGAGCTGGCAGCAATAGTGTTCGCCCTAAAGAAATGGCAACACTACTTGTATGGAGCCGAATATGAGATGTTCACCAACCATAACAATCTGAAGTATATCTTCACCCAAAAGGATCTGAACTTAAGGCAGCGAAAGTGGATGGAATTCTTGGAGGAATACCCGCTGCCCGATCAACTACCATCCCGAGAAGGCCAACGTTGTGGCGGACGCCCTGAGCAGAAAAGTTGGAATGGCCAAACTGAAGGTGCAGGAAATGCAAGTAGTTTAGGACGTATTGGACAGAAGGGCAGAAGTGCGAGATAAAAGAATTGTCATTAGCAACTTGAAGTTGGTGCCAGATTTGAAGCAAGAAATAGTGGAGGCTCAGCGAAGCAACGCCGAGTTTCAAATCTTCAAGGATAAGGAGCTTAAGCGACCAAACAGTGAATTCCGTCAAGATGAAACAGGAATTTTCTATTTCAGAAATCGATTGTGTGTACTCGGGGAGCCGCAATTGAAGGACAGAATTTTGGAAGAGGCACACAAGAGCAAGTACGCCATTCATCCGGGGGAGGCCAAAATGTATTAGGATTTGAAGAGAGCTTATTGGTGGCCCGGACTGAAGCGAGATGTGGTCAAGTACGTTTTAACCTGTCTCACCTGCCAGAAAGTTAAAGCGGAGCATAAGAAGTCAGCAGGACTATTGCAGCCATTGCCTGTGCCGGAATGGAAGTGGGAGGAGGTGACTATAGACTTTGTCACCGGACTCCCCATGTCAAAGACTCAGAAGGATGCCATATGGGTAGTGGTGGATCGACTGACCAAGTCGGCCCATTTCATACCGGTAAATGTGAGGGACTCCATGGAGAAGTTGGCTTAGACTTATGTTCGAGAGATAGTCTGACTTCATGGAGTACCTTCGAGCATAGTATCGACCGAGACCCGAGGTTTACTTCTCGTTTTTGGGGAAAGTTCTAGGAGGTGATGGGATCGAATTTGACATTTAGTACGACAGCGTATCCGTAGACTGATGGGCAATCAGAAAGGGTGATCCAAATATTAGAAGATATGTTGAGAGCCTGTGTTTTGGATTTCGAAGATAAGTGGATCGAGTGTGTGCCGTATGCCGAGCTATCGTATAATAATAGCTACCAAGTCTCAATTGGGATGGCACCATATGAGGCTTTGTATGGGCGCAAGTGTCAGGTACCGTTGTATTGGAGTTGGATGGAAGATAGTCATATGAGCAAAACCGAAGAGGTCTGTGTCCAAGAAATGTTGGATAAAGTGAAACTGATTCAGGAAAGGTTAAAGGCGGCTCAAAGTCGACAGAAGAGCTATGCGGACAATCAGCGAAGGGATCTAGAATTTCAAGTTGGGGATCGCGTATTTCTGAAGCTGACTCCGAATAGGGGAATATTGAAGCATCCGAAAGGTGAAAAGTTGAATCCAAGGTATTTGGGGCCGTTTCTCATTAAGGAAAGAATTGGACCAGTAGCTTACCGATTAGACTTGCCGGATGGGTTGACGGGAATCCACGATGTGTTCCATGTGTCACAATTGAAGAAGTATAATGTGGATCCCGGTCATGTATTGAATGATGAGCCATTGGTGTTACAGCCAGATCTGAGTTACGTGGAGAAGC
Source organism: Voacanga thouarsii (assembly GCA_026120185.1). Lineage (NCBI taxonomy): Eukaryota > Viridiplantae > Streptophyta > Magnoliopsida > Gentianales > Apocynaceae > Voacanga > Voacanga thouarsii. The sequence continues at coordinate 2,375,241 of JANUWF010001569.1, forward strand.
CTGTGCGGATATTGGACCGCAGTGTCAAAACCCTGTGAAATAAGCAGATACCGATGGTTAAGATTCAGTGGGAGCACCATGGCACACTGGATGCCACATGGGAATCAGAAGAATGGGTTAAGTGGAAGTATCTCGAGCTGAAATAGAGGTATGCTTGAATTTCGGGACAAAATTCTTCGAAGGAGGGGAGGATGTGAAACCCCGGTCAAAACCAACCTTAGAGTAAGGGGGTTGGGATGCATATCATATTTTATTTCATGGTTAAATATATTTTCATATGATTTTTATGTGTTTTGGATTCGGGTTTTATTGTCTTGAAGTCTTGTTGGTGAGTATTGTGTGAGAAGGGCAAGATGGTAATTTTTGCCCGAGGTGAAAATAGGGAGATAGCATGTGGATTGAATAGAAAATAATTTTATAGTAAAAATATCAACAAGAGTTGTTGTGGTGTAGTTGTTAGAGCTTTGGAATTAATTCTTAAGGTCTTGGGTTCAAATTCCATCATAGAAGCTTTAGATATATTAAATTTTATTTTTGCTTAGTAGAGGAAATTTTGGTCTTAGGAGCTTAGAGTAAGGTAGGGATAATGTCCTAAGAGAGACATGCTAGGAGTATTCTCATTCCACTCTTTTACCCTACTCGAATTTCCTAAAGGGAATTCTTGTTCCCTTGATCTTTGGTTTTCCTTAGGTTTCAACTGTTGGGGATATGCCCTAGAGTCAATTTGTACTTATACTATTGTCATTATGTTTTATATAATAATATGAGGCTTTACTTTCCATGAATAGTGAGTTTTGTTTTGTTGGTCATCAAGTACATGACTTGATAGTAAAACCTTACAATAAATACAATGACTATTCTAAAACTGTCCCTGATCGATTATTATTATTGGAATAATAATAAATTAAGATTAGTATGTTTGTGACTTGATGGCTATGTTTTACTGGCCATGGATATTTGTGATATCAAGTCAAGGCATAAATAAATGTTAGAGAACATTGTATTGGACATGACCCACTGTGAGAGTACTTCATGGAATATGTCATAAGTACTTTCTAGCCATAATAATATTGAAAGTCCTTCGACCTAAATTCATCATAGTTTCCTACTTGATAAATTCTATATTTTGACATTGTCTAAAGTTGTCTTTGACCAGATAATAAATTAGACTACTATTGGATATAGAATAAATCAAGGAGAGGAACGTGATTGATTGTGAAGGAATTTGTCCCTCTCAGTTATTGGAGAGATATCCATGGGTCCCTTGATAAGTTAGACTGTTAAAAATGCATGATCGTGCTCAAATATATCAATCTAAGATATTGATATCATTTGTTTGAACAGTCTACTATGAAGTCAAGAAATAATTGATTAAGCTTAATAAGGATGACATGCTTCGTGCCTTATGCTTAATCTGGATATCGTGTGACAAAAGGACTAAATATAAAATTATGGTTTGGTTCAAAGAGATCACCGATCTTCATTTAACCTGGATAGTTATAATGTTTTGCTAGAAACCGCTTATAACTCGTAGGCCATTTAAATATGATTTAGGCACACTGCCAGTGTTAAATGAACCTATAGAGTCACATAATAAGCGAACTTATTAGGTTATTTTTCTGGTGACCAGGTTCGATGAATCTGGAAATATGTCTAAGTTAATCGTACTTAGAAAATTTACCAGATACAATGAATCTGGAAATATGTCCACATTCGATGTATCTGGATGATGTCCAGATTATAAGAATCTGACTCAGTAAATTAATTAGTTAAATTACCGAGATAATGGCAGAATCTTATCATATCAGTTTAAATTTAATCTGAATTTAAATTAGAATATGATAAGATATTATTAGGGTTGGACTCTAAGAGGTTCAGGGGTTTTTAAGAAAACCCTAGCCGTCTTTTCAATAGTCTAATTTTTTTCGGTTGAGAACATTCGTGCCATTCTCTACCAGAAAAGAAAAAAAAAATCCTCTCAAACCCTAGGCGCTAGCACTCCCCGGGTATCGAGTGAGTTCGCGGTGTGTATCCGATAGAGGGCGTTCGCATACTGCAGCGTCTGGTGATTGTTCAGGTTGAACGTACAACAGCACAACTAGAATCGAAGGATTTCGATTACAGCAACAAGAGGTAATTCTTAAACCTTAGATCATCTTAATCGTTTACTTGGGTCCTCGGGAGGGATTTGTGGATGTTTTCCGCGTTTAGGAGTCCACGAATTCTAACATCAACTTCTTAGTTTGATCAAGATGTTCTATCCATTTTTTTCCAGAAAAATGTTGTGATCTTGTGGGATCAAAATGCCCTAGTAAAAGGCTTCTCATGGTCTGAAAAATGTGGAAGAATTGTGGGAAATTCCAAGGGGAAAAATCCCTCTAGTAAGCTTGCTGAAATTTCACTCTAAACTAGTTCATCTTCCTTCATGGCATGAGCTGAAATTTTTCAGCTTGTTGTACCTTCAAAATGTCGAAATTTTTATCTAACATTCCCTCCCAAATGCTGCCAAAAAAATGATCTTTAGGATCAGTTTGAAATTTGAAAATTCTTGACCAATTTCGGACTGCTCAAAGCTGGAGCAAAACAGGAAAAAATTCCTGTACGAAAAACAGTTTTGAGAATCTAAAACCAAGTTGTTTTCTTCCAGATCTTGTTCAGTACCTTAGCCATATTTTTCCTTCATGAAGAATGCTGGAAACCAGCCTTGAATACCCTTGAAATTCCCTTCAAAACTCACTGCAAATTGGCTGGAAGTGGCAGCCGAAAATCTGCCCAGAAAAATTCCTGTTCAGCGAAATGCTGGGCAGTCCAAATTTCCAGCTTTGTTTCCTATTTTTCTTCTGGCCGAAACACCAACCTTAATCTGTCAAAACCTTCCTTAAACCTCCATTAACAGAGCTCCATTGTTTCCCTCAAGCTTCTGCATGAAATTCAACAATGGCTGTCCGAAAATCTCTCCAACAAATCCCTGCAATTTAGCTTAATTGGTTTCCAAAATTCTAGCCATCCTTGTTTAGCAACCTTCCATAATATCTTACTCAAATGACCAGACATCTTCTTCATCATTGTGCACCTTAGTTTCGGCCACCATAAGCCACCTTGAATCAGCTTTAATTCCTCAGAAAAGCTGCAACAAGTCGGCCATAGGAGACCTTCAAAGCTCTCCAAATTATCAAGATATCCTAGAATATTTAGTTTCCAAATTCACTTCCTAAAAATATTCTCCAAGGATTGCGACAACTAACCCTTCCTTTTCTCTTCCAAATCAGAGAAACAACTCCCTAAACCCTATAGAAATTCGGCCAGCCCTGTCCCTCACAAAAATTCGACAGCAGCACAAGAACCACCTCTCGAAATCTCTCAATCTCCAAGAACACACACACTACACCAAGAACATCTACCTCTTCCTTATACTTAATACCCCTCCAAACCACCTCAAATACTCTCAAAAACTTCCAGATTTGACCTACTCACTGCTGTGAGTCCATCAACACCATTATTAACATCAAATTTCTCAAATCATCTTGCTACTTCGGATCAAAAGCAGAAATTTCTGTGAAGGACAAGAACATCTTCAAGGTAAATTTACTCTATCAACTTCATCTTCTCCAAACATGATCTCTAGTGAGAACCTATGTGAATAAACATACTAATGATCTCTTCTCTCTCTCTCTCTCTCTCCCTCTCTCTCTCTCATGACCGAAACTCCTCTCCCTTGGCCGGATGACTTCTTCTCCATAATCATGCTATCGCCATCTCCTTTGGACAAAGTTAGACACCTAGGAGTTGAGATCTACTCTAAACTCCTTCAAGGCGTTCATCAACTAAGTAAGTACCATCAATCCTTCTTTTAAACTCTAGAAGCATGTCTCTAGGGTGATAATGATAATAGGTGGATTGTGATAGGATTTGAGTATATATATATATATATATTGTTGAGATTGAAGTATGAATATATGTATGATTGTGAAGGAGATGGGATTTATGCATGGAATGATTGTCTTGGATGATTATATGATGATTTGAGGTTGATGCATGTCATAAGTAGTATATGTGACGAAGTATGCTAGAGATTATGTCACCTTTAGTGAATAGGGTTTATATTCATGACGGATTAATATTGAAGCCATGATCATATTTATGCTAGTAGGGGTTAGATCATGTGTTGATAAATTGAGATCTATGCTTGTATGCATGATTTGGATGATTTGATGAATTAAAGGATTGTGTATGTATTGATTGTGGTTAGCCATAGGAATTTGATCATGATCTAGTTGTCCCCAAACAAATTTTTACTTCATGAATAAAATATTCAGTAAAATAATTTCTCTTAGTATTTTCGAAAAAAAAAATAAAACCCTAGGAAGGGTAGATTTGGATTGTCATATATATAAAGGATATTTTAGTCAAACAAATAATGATTTTTGCTAGGAAAATAATATATATATATATGTATATATTACTTAATATAATGAGATCAATTAAAGCCTTTATGAAAATAATTACAATTAGTAGAATATATATTACTAAAAATTTAACTATTATCTTCTAATCAAAACTCCTTAAGAATTTATTTAGTATTGTTCAAGTGAGACTCATTAAATTTATTTTTAACTAATTTTAGCTACCAATTATTTTCTAACAACTAAATTATTAATAAATCAATATTTTATTTAACACTACCTAGAACTCTTGACCAAATAAACTCTAAATTTTCCCTAACAAGATTTAAGCTTTCAACTTATTAAATTTATTTCCCAAACCATTAATTATTTTAAATAATTGTGCTAGGCTCAACTCTTAAACCTATTTACTTATTGTTTAACCTTAAAGCTTGGGACACTAGGATCATGGTAATAGTAAGTTGAGTCGATTTAAAATTAAGGAAGTAGTTTGTGGTTTGAAATTGATTGTGATTTGTATTTGCCCATGTGGGGTTAGGTCTGCCGTTGGAGACCTTGTTATTGTGAGCAAGAGTCAGGTAAGCTCCTGCATAAAACCTGTTTGATGCAAAATGTTTATTATGGCAAGCCAAGTGTAGAGTGCATGGACACTCATTTATGTAAAGGCAATTGAGGGTTAAATCATTTATTATTTCAAACATTTGAATTATTTAAAAGCCAATGAACAGATTTACTCAAACTCAAACTATTTCTAAAACTAATTTTGTTAAAGACTTTGGAAAACCCATAAATTATCATTTTCATGTGGAACGGTATTTTGTTCATTTTATCCCAAGTGGGAAACGTCATTGAGTACTCAATAAGGTTGGACTACTAGGACTAGTCTTTGAAGGTTTCGGGTAAGTCTCTCAGTAGGTGGCCACCTCTGAGGAGTGAGTCCTTCCCAGATAAGATGTCAGTCTAGTGAGTCGTGCCGGTCCGAGCTTGCAGTTTGTTTTCAGTCAAGTGACTGTGGTTTGCCGGAATGGACACCCGGTTGTTGTTTGGGTATAGAGAAGAATGAGTATCTTGCCCAGTAGGCCGATCACCTACTTTTGTCAATCTGCACAAAGTGTCGACATTCTGACCGGTTATGGGGCCCAACGTGTGGTAACCCATACCCCTTTCTTTCGAGTGGTTGATTTTATTACTTATGTATGGCTGGAAAAGCCAAAACGCCACTCTTGTTTTTTACTAATGTTATTGATTGCCAGTATTTCTCTTACAAAGGTTTTACACTTCGCATCCACGAACTGTTTTCACTAAACACCTGAAGCACACACGGACTTACTGAGATTTCTGTCTCACCACCATTTTATCATGATTTCAGGTCCATCCTGCTGTGGGCATGAGTAGCTATATATTGTCAGCTTTGAAAGAATTTTCTGAGGATTTATTTTGTGTAATGTTGGGAGAGCTGAGAGTGGTGAATTTTTATTATGGATTTTTTTTTAGTATTCTTGGATTTATTATTATTTCTTTTGGGTTGTAATAAATTTTAAGTTAAAGTATCGTTTTATTTCCGCTATTATATTGGTGTGTCCTAATTATAAAGACCCCTTGTCCTTTGGACGGGGCGACATCCCTGTCCCTGACGGGCCTAGATAGCAGGGTGTTACACATCCGGTCTGTTTATATGTGAGAGAGATGTCGTAGTATCCTCTCGGGAGGGATGTACACCCTATCCATTGTACTATCTCGGTATAAATTATGTCGAGGCCATATTTGTAAAGTATCGTAGATGTGTTGTCTTGATACAAAATATGGTTTGTTGATGATGGGTTTCAAGATTTTACCTCAATAAACATGCGCATCAGTTTGTGATTGGAAATAATTTACGACAAAATTCTTTTCTAAATATCATACCTATCATACTTGTTGAATTATTCTCTCCAAATATTTGGAAATAAAATTTGAGATATAATGTTGGAATTTTTCTTACGATTACTACCATTTGAATTATTACATTCATGAATCATGCTTTGATTTTCTAATTACCATTTGCACACAATAGACTTGCTGAGATTATTTATAATCTCACACAAATTTTCTAACTATGATTTTCAGGGTAGTCTAAGATTTTCAAGATCGAGGACTGAAGATCTTTTTGTAATAGAATTAGATCTTAATACTTGACCAATTTTACCCTTCCTTGTTATATTTTTATTTCTACCTGTAAGGCTCAACTATGGTGTGCCAAGTACTAAAGATTTATCTAGACAATAAATTTAAATTCTAACTTTGAGGTCTATTTGAATATTTAGTTTATCTTGTTTTCTTTTGCACTTATTTCCCTGCTATAAAGACCCTTGATCTTTAAGATGGCGCGACATCCCTAACCATTTAGGCAACTTATTAGGGGGTGTTACAGTTAGCTTGATCAAAAGTTGCAGGCTTGCCTAAGTTTTGCACATATGGTTATGAAGATAATGGACACTTGGACAATATCTAAAAGCCTAACAAGTGTTCCACTTTCTGCTTATTGCACGTCAAATTCACATACTAGTGTCAGATTTTGTGTATTTGAAGATAAGTCCCCATCTCAAATTTACATTTCTTCCCTTAAGAAATTTGTAGGCTTTTTTGTGTTTTCTGTTACTGTGATTTCAACTATAACACAAACATGCCTTGAACAAGCCTTGGATTCTATGATTTTCTAATTCAAATTCAACAAGTTCTGCTAACACTAAGGATAATGTTAGAAGTCTATGGATTATGGACCATGATTGAAGCTAAGTTCACAATCTGCTAACAATATGCTAATTTTTCATTTTTTTTTCACTTAAGCTTATTATTAGGAATTCAATTAAGCTGAGTATTTGGAATCTTCTGCCCAAAATTAGTTGCTTAATCACTTACATCCAAGATGTTACAGTCTTAGCTGCATCATGGTACTGGTTGCGAAAAATCCTGTCTTCAAGCTCCTTCCAAATTTGGTAGATGCCCAATAAGAAGGGTAGCTTAAAATCAGAGATATGCAAAGAATGGGGAGCTTGAGTCTGAGCTAATAGATAAGTCCACCAGCTAACTAAAGGTGGTACCATCAAAAAGGACTAGAAACCCATCCAACTAAAATTGAGAAGGGCAAGCATAAGAAGGTTGTTCTGTAGATTCACCACATTATACCACGAAAAATGAGCATCTGAAGGATTAAATACTTTGTGACTAGTTAATCCTAGGAAATAAACTGGTGTTGCAAATCACAACAGAAGACAAAAGCTTGCATTGAATTGCTAGGTTGTGCCACGCAAGGTAGTAGGGCAACACCAAGGTGACACTCAAGAGCCCTGGCAGCAAGCTACCATGATGGGTTCTCCTCCTAAAAAAAATTGAGTTAATATAATGCAAGCCAATACCTTGCTATCAGATATTAAACTGATAAGAACAAATACTAGACTTGATCTTAGCCAAAAAGCCGAGAAAGGTATACTTTAACTCATGCTCGGCCTCATCTTTATTAATAGAAAAACTTCAAATGGCAATGAGTATTTGGCTTTTGCCTATTGTACAATGTACATTAGGAGAGTATATTAGTCTCAAACACTCACTTTGTGCAATTTGAAAATTAGTCTCCATCTTAAGATAGCATATCTTGAAGAATCAGCATGCATCAAGTGTTTTGAATAGCCTATGTTGAGAGAATCGGTCCGATCAATAATTTGCCTAATTTGCATAATTTAATTGTGAAGATAATGGGCAAATTCTACTAATTATACAAGCATCGATCAGAGTTAGGTTCTAATCTTTGAAGATCAGAATCCATCTCAAAATTACATACCTTCCCTCAGCAAATTACTTCAAATTGAATAAGTTCAGCTGCAAGGAGAACATGATTTGCATGAATGATGATGTTAAAAGAGTCCAGGAATTATCAACCCAGATAGAAGCTAAGCCTAGAGATCTCCTGGCAGTATGCTAATTCTGAGAGATTGGGTTTTAAATCCTGAACTTAAGACTTAGTTTAAGACAACATTACTTGCTTAGGGGTTGGTATTTAAGAGGCTCGAGGTAGAAAGAAAAAACTAATATTGAATTGGTGGGGCACGCCAGGCCAAGGCAATAGTGCAATGCCAAGGTGACGCTCGAGAGCTCTGGCAGCAAGCTGCCATGGTGAGCTCTCCCCCTGAAAAAAAATTAAGTTAACATCATGCAAGCCATTGGCTTCCATATCAGATATTAAACTGATAAGAATAGATACTACACTTGATCTTAGCCAAAAGACCAAGAAAGATATGACATCATCTATGCTCAGCCTTATCTTTTATCGAGGTAATGTCATGATATCTCCTATGCGTAAACGATGTAGGATAATAGAATGCCAAAGAGTACAGACGCCATAGAGGAATAGGATTTCAATCTCCACATAAGACAAAGCAGCACTGTCCCGTTGGGATTTGGCCATGCAAGAAAAGAGTCTCTTAACCTAAAAGATAAAATTGATTTCATAGCCAGACTTCAAGTTTTTCTAAAAGCCTAATGAGTGTTTGAGTTCTTGCATATTATACATCTATGTAATTAGTCATACATGGATATCGGTTATGTGTTTGAACATCATATCTTTCCTCAAGAAATTTGCAGTTTTTGGGTTTTCTGTTGTTGATATTTCAACTGCAATAATATAGAGTGCCCTGAACCCACCATGAATTCTATTCTATGCTATATGGTATGCTAATTCAAATTCAACATGTTCAGCTGGAAGTTGTGGAAGATTTTATTAACTGTCTAAAAATTAGCGAATACAATAGTGTGAACGACAAATTTCAAATCTACAAATAAGACAAGAAAAATATCGAAAGTTAAAAAATATTTAGTAAATATGAAAGTGGTTGCAACTCTCCAAAGAAGTACTAAATTGCAGGATAAGTCCTCCGACTCTTCTCTTTTTTTGAAAACGTTGATTCGAGGGCTGAAGAGCTTGATCTCGGATCGAACGGAATTTGATGACGAACACTTAATTGCCAAGCCTTCGAGACTTGTTTGATACAGAGCAAGATGAACGCCTTGAAATTTGATGAAGATTCTGAATCTTGATTTGATGACGATTCTAAACCTTGAATTTGATGAAGCTTGAATGCTTGAGCTTGTTGAAACTTAAGGTGCCTCTTGTTTGTTGAAACTTGAGGTGCCTCTTATTTGTTGAAGTTTAAGAATCCAGGGGTGCCTTGAACCTTTAAGGGAAGACCCTATTTATAGGCCAAAAATCCCTTGACTTTAGCATAAATAGTCGATGTGGGATTTTGAAGAAGTCTCCCAACAAACCCTAATGAACTTGAGTTTAAGATGACCTGAGCTTAATTTATGTTTTAGCCCAATCTCAATTAACCCACATTATATTTAGTTATGAGGTTTTCAAAAAGTCTAACTTTAGGGCCTAGTCCAATTCTATTTAATCCATAATATATTGGATTTAATGTAAAATAGACCATTAACAATAGCCCAATTTTAATAGTCCAATTTCATAATCCATTGGATTTAATGGATTTTTAATGATGGCCCAATTATATTAATCCAAGAATAATTATATTTATTCACAGATTAATTTTAATTAATCAAGACTAAAATATGTAATTTTCTTTTATTCTTGATTACATAAAATATATTTTATCCCAAAATTCTTTGTCTACATTGCCCCCATTTCAAGACTTGAGGAAAAATATTTTGTCAAAAGAATTTAGAAACAAGGCTTAAAGTAGTTAAAATATTAATTTCTCAATTTAATTAGAAATTAATATAAAATCCTTTTTTAACTCCTTAATAAAATAAAATTCTTTTTCTATTTCTATAAGGAATTAATGAAAATATTTGAAATCCAATTTTAAGGAAGAATCATATTTCTTGAATCCACCAATCAAATTTCTTGAATTTGAATTTAAATCTCAGTTAAAAGCTTTTAACCAAGAATTAGAATTCTTATAGGATTTACTTGAGATATCCCATAATGCCTATAAAAAAATTTGTATCTTCACAATTTTCCACACAACTTTAAGAGGATTTCATCAATTGGTCAGCCTTCGGCATTCGACTTTAAATCTCACGACTTGGCATAATTTGAGATCGTTGCTATTTTGTCTCAATAAGGTTCTTGTCTTTTTTTTTCTTTCTTTCTTTCTTTGTTTTATGTTTGTTGTTCTTCTGACAATTCACACACCGCTTCTGTGCAAGCCCCAAGCCATGTCAGCTGCCTTCTACTCATGCACACGTCTTTTGTCCCCCCCTTTTTTTTTTACAGCAAGCATGATTAGCTACACGATATCTACACAATTTAGCAATATGCCCCCATGTATATTATATGTTTTTTCATGCAAAAGTTGCTTGCTTTCTTTCTTGTCATTTTCGTTTTCTTGTTCACATGACCTCACACCATCATATCTGGTTTTTCACGCACAACATGGACAAAACATGGACACCACAAGACACGACATTGAAGTCATTCATAGGATTTTTTTTTATTTTTTTATAACAAAAATAAAACTAACCATTGTTTCCTTTTTGTTTCGAAGTTGACTTTTTTTTTTTGTTAATCTCAATCTTTTTTTTTTTTTGTTTATGCACTAGCTTTTTTTTTTCAACCTTTTTCCTTCGTAAACTCAAAACAACTTTTTTTTTTTTTTTTTGTGAAACTAACTTCTTTCTTTCTTTCTTTCTTTCTTTTAACTAGGTCCAATTATGGTGTACTTCTCAAATTTGCAATCTTCTTTGGGCCAACAATTACTAGTCATTCACGTCCACAAGAATGATTCAACTAAAGCAAGAACGATTTTGACGATTTATGAGGCAAAGTCTGGCAAGTATGCGGGGCCCCTTCCAAAAGTGACACTCCAACGACTTGTGAAGGAATGGTCAATGAAAGTCAACTTCAAAAGCACTTGTTCCCCAAAGGCATGGATTCTTCTTTTCTCAAATCATCAACCTCAAGTCTATCCCAGTGTGTTACCTTCACTTGGACGTCGAATGATTCAAAAGGAGACTCAATGGACCTCACCGCTCAACTTCTTTGGCTTGTTTCTTTTTAGGGAGAAATATTAGGAGTGGGCACACGATGTTTTAAGTCGTTGCGAAGGATACTTAAGATCTGCAAAGATCTATGAGGTTATCTATACATCGCTTTTTACATATGATTGCAACACCAATGTTCTCAAAGCCTTTTGCGAAGCTTGGTATTCTCTCACCAACACGCTCTTAACATCAACTGGTGAGGTGTCCAATTCACTTTGGGACTTGCACAAACTTGGAGGCTTACCAATACTTAGAACTTACTACGATGAAGTAGTTCCTCATGCTGCGAAAATCATGGGTGTGGACTATGATGGCAAGCGATTCCTTCCAAGGAGTTGTGAATATCTCCTCCATGCATACCACTTGATCAAAAAGGACAACAACAACTCTGGTGTCTCCATCAATAAGTGGCTCGACTTCTGGTTCAAAAGAGCAACAAAGTATACAGTGCCTTCTCCAAGGGAAGAAAGGAGATCACGCCCCAAGTTTATTGACAATCCATGTGGAGTTATCCCACCTCATACTACATGGACATCTAAAGAAGAAGTTTTGTTTTCAAAGTTGGGCATTAGAAGCCACAACAGAGATCAAACATTCCTTGCAGTGTTTTTATCATGTTGGCTTTGCATCTTTGTCTTACCTAATAAAGAAGTAGACATCATTCGTCCAAGTACCTTCAAAATGGCAAGTTTGATGGTGTACAGGGAATAAGTTAGTTTGGCTATTCCTATCTTGACTAATATTTATAGAAGATTGAATCATATTTCCAACTCTCAATGTCCCAGTGAGGAGAAATTTATCTTTCCAACTCACTATATATATAGATGGCTTGCACACTACTTCAAAACTCACTATGAAGTCTCTCAAGGCCTAAACAACCCTCCAATGGCGAGTTATTCTAGTGAAAGTAGCGGAAAGTACTTTAGTGAAGATGAAGCTCGCAAGCGAATTTATAGAGGTGAGATCATCATTTAGGCCACGAACATCCTTACCAAGCATAAAAAACATGACTTTGTTGATAATGGGGCATCCCCTTTGGAGGAACAACTTTACTTCTTGAGCCTTCATTCAAGTATTCTTATCTTGCGGAAGGATGATCACTTCATCATTAAGCCTTATAGCCCATATCGCTTTAGTCGCCAATTTGGATTCTTACAAGATGTCCTGGGCTACTTTGATATTTCCACTCGTAAGGCCGCCTTAATAGATGGCTTACGTCTTTAGGTAAGATGCACACTTCGCGAAACAATGGCCAAGGTAACATTTCCAGCCACTCCTTATAGCATAAAAAAGCACTATACTCTAGAGTATAAAGCATGGTGGGAACAAGTACATGGAACCTTTCTTGAAGATCACATTTCGATGTTGAATTCCCAAAAACCTGCATTTAAGAAAGTAGAGAACTTGCCTTATTTCGAGAAGAAACTTCATCAAGATACTACCACTCTTAATGCTTCAAATGGGTTAGAAAATTTTTCAAGACATGATAGACATTCTTGCTCGAATCATGACTTAGTTATAGAGAAACTTTCATTATCTTCAAAACGAAAGGAGTTGAATCGAATTGAAAAAGCCAGTTCTAGTAGTAGAGACTATTGTTGGAAGAGAATGAAGGTAGCAGCTACAACTTTAAGCCAAAAGTCCAAGGATCAAGAGACTTTCAAGGACAAGGTAAAACTGGTTTTTCCTTTTTATTTTTTTATTTCTATTCCTCTTTTTTTTTCTTTTGACTCAACTTCTTTGCTATTCTTCTTTATTAGGTGGACAATGTTATAGCCCTTGATGATGATGCTTATTCTCAAGGCTCAATCAATGATTCTCACTGCTCAAAGCAAGATGGTTGCAAGGACATCTCTTACTCTCAACATAAGGATTTGACATCTAAGGTAGTAACTCATCAACATTGTTTAGCCATCTCTACCTTCCCGGGAGAATCCCTAATGTCAAGTTGCAAAAATAAGTTTGTCATGAAAGTATAGAAGCAATTTTATCAAAGGATTCAACAAACACCTATCGAGCAGGCCTCTTCACTTAAGGGTTAAGCTTGCTATATCCTTAAAGAATTAAACAAGGATCCTATTATTGACTTGCCACTATTGGATAATCTCTTGAGGTCTTTCTTTGCTAAAGCGCGTGAATTTGACAATACTAGATCCACCTCTTCGGAGAAAGCCTCAAAGGAGTCCCATGCCCAATTACTTTCTGATGCTAGCCAACACTTAGGTGATGTTGAAACTAAAAAGTATGACCTCACAAGTCAAGTTGAAGAAAGTAAGTCCAACTCATAACGAATTAAAGCCAATATTACTACTCTCAAAAGGAAGCTCAAACGTTTAAGAAAAGAGGATAGAAAACATGTAACTGCTTTTGAGGGGAAAAAATAGGCAATTTTTAGAAGTAGAGTCCACTTATTTGTCCCTCAAAGAAGAGCTTGTTTTATTCCAAAATGCCATTAAAGTAAACGAAAAGGATGAAGCCAACCTGAAGAATATAAGAGAACACTTAGTGGCACTTCAACAAGACTTGGAAACTTTCAAGTTTTTTACTTGATGTCTTGTAGCACTTCATATTTTCATTAAGCAGTTGTATATATATATTTTTTTCTTGTAAAACAAGATTGCCTCTTTACTAGCATTAATAATATATTTCTTTCATATTATCTCAACCTTTTCTTGCATTTATGTGTTTCTACTTATTGCAAAAATTGACTTCACGATAAATCATCACTTGATTGCAACAAATGAGAAAATGGAAAATGATGAAAGGATATGACTGAACTAAGAAATTTTCTTCTAAGTTGCCTACGTATCTTAAGAATAACTTAAGAATCAAGTCAAACATAGTTCAAAATGAATGGATATAGTTTTGGGAGGGGGCGTTCACAGTTTTGACTCGTACGGGTCAGGAGTATCCATTTATTTACCAACTTAGACTTGATGGAGTATTTCAGTAGTTTAACCACGTACTACATTATTGGTGGTTACCTTTACACAGTTTAAACTCATGCAGGCCAAGAGTATCCATTTATTTACCAACTTGGATTTGATGGAGCGTTTCAGCAGTTTAACCACGTACTACACTATTGGTGGTTACTTTTACACAGTTTAAACTCATACGCACCAGGAGTAACTTGCAGTTTAAGCTCTTGAAGTTTAAGCTCGTGCAATCGAGGAGTCTTCATTTACGCAAAATATCGCTTCAAATATTTGTCGTTGATCGGTCCAATTCTCAACCCATATTCAGCAACTATCATATAAGATCTATTTCAGTAGACCTCTTGAACAACATATGGGCCATCCCACTTTGATGTTAACTTCTTTGGTTTATGTCCAACAATGATTGGTCTTTTCACAGCGAGCACTAAATCATCAATTGAAAAGGAATGAAGATGCAATTTCTTGTTAAAAGCTTTGGAAACACGAGTTTGGTAGCATTCTAACCTTTGTTGTGCCTCTAACCTCTTTTTATCAAGTGCTTCTAACTCTTCTAGTCTAAGACGAACATTATCTTCCTTGTTAAGACCTTCTTGAATAGCGATCCTCAATGAAGGAATTTATTACTCTAGTAGAAGGACAGCTTCCACACCATATACCAACACATACAGGGTAGCTTGGGTTGGAGTACGGTAAGTGGTCCTATATGCCCAAAGTACCTCCCTAATACGAATATGCCAATCCCTTTTTGACTTAATAACCACTTTTTGCAACAAATTGCATAAAGTCTTATTGAAAACTTCAGTGAGTCCATTAGCCTGAGCATAATACATAAAAGATTTGTACTGGTTGAATTGAAACTTCTTGCACAACTTGTCCATTAAACTATTGCAGAATGCCTTGCTGTTATCTGTGATAATATATCGAGGAATGCCATATTGATAGATAATATTTACACATATAAAATCAATGACATTTTCTTTTTTTGCTTCTTTTAATTCTACAGCTTCTGCCCACTTAGAGAAGTAATCTATTGCAGCTAAGATATAAAGATGCCCAGCAGAAGACTTTAGTAGTGATCCAACAATATCCAATCCCCATGCATCAAATGGCTATAAAACGACTATTGGGTGCAATGGCTCAGGAGGTTGATGTAGATAGTTGGCATTAAATTGACATGCTTGACATCTTTTAGCATAATCTAGGCAGTCTCTCACCATAGTAGGCCAATAATATCCCATCCTCTTGATACGAAAATGAAGTTTGAACCAAATTGATGGGCTCCACATATGCCAGAATGAGCTTATTCCATTGCTTGCATAGCTTCTTCTTGATCTAAACATCTCAAGAAGACACTTTCAAATGAATGTCGAAAGAGTGTATCCTTATAGCAAAAGAAGCGGGTGATGCGCCGGCGAATATCACTCCGTCTTCGTGGATCATCCAGAAGCTTTCTATTTTTGAGATAGTCTACAAAAGGTTGTCTCCAATCTTCTTCATTAATTTCATAGACAAAGATAGAATGGATTTCATACCCTTCATCGTCTTTATCTTAAAAAATAGACGGTATGACCCATGTTTGACATATAGAAATTTGAATTTCTTAATCATGTAGATATAAAGTAGAAGCCAATTTTGTCAACGTATCAGCTTGCTTATTTTTACTTCTTAATACATACTCGATTGTCACATCACTCAAATATCCCATAAGTCGTATCACATAATTATGATACGGGATCAACTCAGGTTTCTTAACACCATACTCACCAAGTAATTAATTAACAATCAACTGGGAATCCCCATATACTTCAAAATGCAGTCGCTTCATATCAACAGCTAACTATAATCCAAGTATAAGGGCTTGGTATTCAACTACATTATTTGAGCATCTTTTAGTCAAGGTGAAAGAGTATGGCAATACATCTCCTTCAAGGTAATGAATACTACACCAACTCCAGCACCTTCGCAATATGCCGCACCATCAAAGTACATCCTCCATGGTAAGAGAATCTTAATGACAAGAACATCTTCATTAGGTAACTCATCACTTAGTTCCCACTCAGTAGGGATAGGATGATTAGTCAAGAAATCTGCCAGCACTTATCCTTTGACAGTTTTTTGTTGGATGAAGACAATATCGAATTGTTAGAGTTGAAAGTACCACCTTGCCAAACGATCAGATAGCACAGGCTTTGTCATAATATACTTTATAGGATTAGCCTTGCTATGTGGATGATTTGGTGGTCAAGTCACGTAAACGAACTGATCATCTTCAAGATTTGAGAAACACTTTCGAGTGACTCCAAAAATATCAATTGAACATGAATCATCTCAAATGTTCTTTTGGTGTCACTTCTGGAAAATTCCTGGGTTTCATCGTTCGTCATCAAGGTATTAAAATAGACTAGTCAAAGATCAATGTGATTATGAAGATGTCTGAGTCGAGAAATATCCATGAATTAAAGAGTTTACAAGGAAAGTTGGCCTACCTCCGAAGGTTCATCTCAAATCTTACTGGACACTGTTAACCATTCAATCGTCTAATGAAGAAAGGTGTACCATTTGAGTGGGATGAAGCGTGCCACAATGCTTTCAAATGCATCAAATCTTACTTGATGAAGCCTCATGTGCTTACTGCACCTATTTTGGATAAGCCATTGATTTTATACATTGCTGCGCAAGAACACTCAGTGGGGGCATTGTTTGCTCAAGAAAATGACAATGGCAAAGAAAATACACTCTATTATTTATGTCGGATGATGACACCAAATGAGTTGAATTATTCACCAATTGAGAAGCTTTGCATAGCGTTGATATTTGCAACTAAAAAATTGAAGCACTATTTTCAAGTGCATATTTTGGGAAATAGGTACTAATAAGTTGAAAGTTTAAATCTTGCTAAAATAATTTACAATATTTGATGAAAAATCCTAGGTGGGATTAGGTAAAATAATGATTTATTAATAATTTAGTTGTTAGAAAATAATTGATAATTAAAATTAGTTAAAAATAAATTTTAATGAGTCTTGATTGAAAGATACTAAATAAATTTTAGTAGGTTTTGGTTAAAAGGTAATAATTAAATTTTAATAGTAAATATTTTACTTATTATGATTATTTTCATAAAAGGCTTTATTTGATATTATCATTTTATATATAATATCTATATATTTTATTTTTCTAGCAAAAGCTATTATTTATTTGACTAAAATATCCTTATTATATATATAATATTCCAAATCTACCCTTCTTAAGGTTTTTTCAAACTTACTTAGCAAAATCATATTATTAAATATTTTATTCATGAAATAAAAATTAGCTTAGGGACATGATCATATTTCTATGGCTAACCACAATCATGAACATATAGAATCCTTCAATTCATCAAATCATCCAAATCATGCATATAAGCATAGATCTAACGACATCAAGACATGATCTAACCTTTTCTAGCATAAATATGATCATGGCTTCAATAATCCAACACGCATATAAATCCTATTCACCAAAGGTGGCATAATTTCTAGCATACTTGATCACAAACACTGCCTATGACATGCATCAGGCCTCAAATCATCATACTATCAACCAAGACAATCCTTCCATGCATACATCCCATCTCCTTCACAATCATACATATTCATGCTTTAACCCCAACAATACATACACAAATCCTATCTCCATCCACCTTCTAACAACATCACCCTAAAGACATGAATCTATGATTTAAAAGAAAGATGGAAGGCACTTTACTTGGTTGATGAATGCCTTGAAGGAGTTTAAAATGGATCTCAACTCCTAAATGTCTAACTTTGTCCAAGGGAGATGACGAAAACATGATCATGAAAGGAGAAGCCATCCAGCCAAGAGAAGGGAGGTTTGGCCATGAGAGGAAGAGACAGAGAGAGAGAGACAGAGAGAGAAAGAGACCATTAGCATGTTTATTCACATATATTCTCACTAGAGATCAAGATTGGAGAAGATGAAGTTGTTAGAACAAACTTTACCTTAAAGGTGTTCTTGAACCTTCACAGAATTTTCTGGTTTTGATCCGAAGTAGCGAGTTGATTTGTAGAGTTTGATGTTAAGAATGGTGTTGATGGACTCACGGCAGTGAGTAGGTCAAATCTGGAGATTTTAGAGAATGTTTGAAGTGGTTTGGAGGGGTATTAGGTGAAAGGAAGAAGTAGGTGTTCTTGGTGTAGTGTGTGTGTTCTTGAAGGTTGAAGGAATTTGAGAGAATTTGATTTGCAGCTGTCGAAATTCTGTGAGAACTAGGGCTGGCCGAATTTCTGTAGGGTTTAGGAGGTTGATTCTCTGATTTGGAAGGGAAAAGGAAAGGCTAGTTGTTACAATCATTAAAGAATATTTTTGGGAAGCAAATTTGGAAACTAGATATCACAAGAATCTTTTTGGTTATGGAAGAGCTTTTGGAAGCCTGCCATGGACGAATTTCTGGCAGTGTTTTGGCTAAATGAGAGCTGGTTGAAGGAAGCTTAGGGTGGCTGAAATCATGGAGTATAATGGTGAAGAGAATGTCTGGTTATTTGAGATATATTTTATGGAAAGTTGCTAAACTATGGTGGCTGGAATTTTGGTAATCAATCAAGCATAATTGTAGGGATTTGTTGGAGAGATTTTCGGATAGCCATGGCTGAGTTTCGTGCAGAAGCTTAAGGGGAACAATGGAGCTCTGTTACTAAAGGTTTATGCAGAATAAGGTTGGTGTTTCGGCTGGAAGAGAAATAGGGAACAAAGCTGGAAAATTTTCCTGCACAGAATTTTTGCTGGGCAGAATTTTCTGGACAAATTTTTGGCTGCCATGTCCAGCCATCTTGCAGAGAGTTTGAAGGGGAATTTCAAGGGCTTTCAAGGCTTGTTTCCAGCCTTCTTCATAGAGGAAAAACATGGCTAAGGTACTGAACAAAATTTGGAAGAAAACAGCTTAGTTTTGGACTCTCAAAGTGGCAATTTGTATAGGAATTTTTCATGTTTTTGCTCCAGCTTTGAGCAGTCCGAAAATGGCCAAGAAATTTAGATTGCAAACTGATCCTAAAGACCATTTTTCTGGAAGCATTTGGGAAGGAATATTAGCTAAGAAACTCGACACTTTGAAGGCACAATAAGCTGGAAAATTTCAGCTCATTCCAAGAAGGAAGATGAACTAGCTAGAATGAATTTTTAGAAAGTTCACTAAGGAATTGAATTCACTTGAAATCTTTCCCCCTCTTCTATTGTTTCGGTCCATATGATGTCTTTTACTAAGACATTTCGAACCTTCAAAGCCACAACACCTTGCTGGAATTTTTCTAGAATAAAATTGGTTTGAACAAATTGAACAAACTAATGAATTGAGAAATAGGAAGGATTGGGGTTCAAGAGGGAATGAATTCCCCTTAGAAATTTCGAGTAGAGTAAAAGAGTAGGATTTGAAGACTCCTATTATGTCTCTCATAGGAAAACATCTCTACCCTACTCCAAACACCACTAAGGCCGAAAATGATACTTCCCAAGAAAAAATAAAATTTAACCAAGCTAAAGCTCCTATAATGGAATTTGAACCCAAGACCTCAAGAATTAATTCCAAAGCTTTAACCACTAAACCAGCACAACTCTTGTTCTTATTTCCTCTCTAAAATGCTTTTCCTATCTAATTCCCAAGCTATCTCCATATTTTCACCTTAAGCAAAAATTGCCATTTTGCCCTTCTCACTCAATAATCATAATCATGCCCTCTAAACTATAAAACACAAATCCGAAGCATATAAAATCATATAAAAATATATTTAAACATGCAAATAAATATGCTATGCATCCCAACCCCCTTACTCTAAGGTTGGTTTTGACTGGGGTTTCACACATTACCTTAGAGTTGGCAGCCAAAAACTCTTGTTGTGGAAGAATCTAAGAATTTGAAATCCTTACCAACTGAAGAGCTGATTGGCTCTCTTCTAACACATGAAATGAAACTCAAGAGGTTTCAAGAATCCAATGATCATGATAAAGGTTAAAAAGGAATAACACTGAAAGCTGAAAAAGATGAAGCAAAAACCAATCAATTAGACAGTGGCGATGACACTGAAGTAGACAATGAAGAACTGGTAATGATAGCAAAGAAATTTAGAAGGATGTTTAACAAGGGGAACATCAAAACAAGAAAGAAGTTCACAAAAAGAAAATGACAAACCTCAGCGTTCAAGCCTCAATGTTATGAATGCAAAAACACTGAACATTTCATTACTGATTGCCCAGTTGCTAAAGAAAAGGAAGGCAGAATGCTTAAAAAGAAAAAGAATGAGCTGAAAGTAAAGGAAGGCAAATGATTGATGGGAACTTGGGACCAAAATGAGTCTGAGTCTGAGAAAGAAAATTTTGAAAATGAAACTGCCAACTTATACTTCATGGCAATGGAAAATGAGGTAAGCTCTACCACTACTGATTCCATATCTAATTTGTATATATCTAAACATGAAAAGCATGATGATCCAAATGAATTGCTAATTAACATGTTCCATGAACTAAAAAAACTGTCTAGAAGAAATAAAGAAATGAAAAAGAAGATTGATTGTTTGCTAAATAAGAATGAAAAGTTGTTGAGTGAGAACAAAATATCTCTTGAGTCATATATGTGTGCTATTATAGAAAAGGTTGTAATCATCACTACTTTACAGTATGTATCTCTAGAAAATGGATATTTATATGATATAATTCATTCTCTTGAAAGTATGGTTAGCACGTTTGATGATATGAAAAATAGAGTTAATGATCTTATCACATGTATTGAAAAGCTTACAAATGGTAAAAACAACTCGGAAAAATTACTTAGGGCTCAACATCTAGCTGGAAATCGAAATGGCCGAGGTTATAGACTTGAGGACAAGGATAAAATTCACAAACCTCAATTTGTAAAAGCTGTCTCATCTTACATGACACACAAAGTATGCACATATTGTAGAAAATCTGGACACAAAGTATGTAGGTGTCATATTAAGAAGAAAGTGGAATCCGGTGGAATAACATTTTGGAAAATTAGAGGAAACACTACTGACCCCTATGGACCCAAGAAAATGTGGATACCAAATGTCACTCTTCTTTCTCATGTATAGGCACATTCTTTGGAGAAAATGAGCTTCACCAAGTGATTTTGGACAATGGATGTTCAAGACATATGACTGGAAATGCAACTCTGTTAGAAGATGTGAAGAAAATGATTTCAACCTCAAAATCTCTTGAATTAATTCATATCGATATGTTTGGACCAATGAGGACCGTTAGACTTAGTGGTAAGAGGTATGCTTATACGTTAGTTGATGACTTCTCAAGATTTACTTGGACTTTATTTCTTAGACAAAAGGACGAAGTCTTTTATGAATTTTCAAAACTGATCAAACACATCCAAAACTCTATTAGATGCAAACTGATTTATATTAAAAGTGATAATGTAGAGAATTTTGCAACAATGAATTTACATACTTTTGTGATAAAAAATGGAGTATTTCACAACTTTTCAGCAGCTAAAACACCTCAACAAAATGGTGTTGTTGAGAGAAAAAATCGAACTTTGTAAGAAATGGCTAGATCCATGATATGTGAAAACTCCCTTCTAAAATATTTTTGGGCTGAAGCCGTTAATACAACATGTTATATTGTAAACCAAGTAATGTTAAGACTGTTTTTGAGAAAAACACCCTATGAACTTATGTTTGACAAAACTCCATCAATCTCCAATTTTAAAGTATTCAGCTGCAAATGTTTTGTCCTTAATACCCGAGATAATCTTGAAAATTTTGATATCAAATATGATGAGGCTATATTTCTTGGATATTCTTCCAATAAAAAAACATATAGAGTGTATAATAAAAGAACTCTACGTGTAGAAGAATTCGTTCATGTTGTTTTTGATGAATCTAACATTTATACTCCAAGGAAAGATGGTGATGATGTAGGAGGTTCAAAGGAAGTAAGGAAAGACCAACACAAAGCACCATTGCTAGATACTCATGCAAAAGAAGAAGAAATTGAAGAACAACAAGCTGAACAAGAAAGGCAACAAATTGAAGAATCCACAGATCAAAAATTACCCAAAGATTGAAAATACAAAACTGATCATCCAAAAGAACAAATAATTGGTGATCCAGGCTATAGAGTTAAAACTAGACGGTATTTCATAGATAACTTTGCTCTATTCTCAAGTATATAATCTAATTATATTGATGTAGCACTGCATGATGAATTTTGGATAATTTCTATGCAAGAAAAACTAAGCCAATTTGAAAGAAATCAAGTTTGGAAACTTATCCCTAAACCACTTGATCATCCAGTTATTAGTACTAAGTGGGTATTTAGAAATAAATTTGATGAAAATAGAGTTGTCATTAGAAATAAAGCTAGATTGGTTACCTAAGGATTCAATCAAGAAGAAGGTATTGATAATGATAAGACATTTACTCCCGTTGCTAGATTGGAATTTATAAGAATGCTTCTTGCCTTTGCTTCCTTCAAAAATTTTATGCTTTATCAATGTTAAGAGTGCATTTCTAAATGCTTTTATTGAAGAGGAGATGTATGTAGAACAACCTCCAGATTTTATTCATGAGCATTTTCCAAATCATGTTTTCAAACTTTCAAAGACTCTATATGGTTTAAAACAAGCCCCACGAGCTTGGTATGAAAGACTTAGTGGATTCTTACTTTCAAAAGGGTTCTCAAGAGACTTGATCGATACCACATCGTTTATCAAATCAGATAAATCTGGTAATCTTCTTATTGTTCAAATTTATGTTGATGATATCGTTTTTTGTGCTACTAATGATTCTTTGTACAAGATGTTTACTAAGACAATGCAGCAAGAATTTGAAATGAGCATGATGGGAGAACTAAAATTCTTTCTCGGACTGCATATCAAACAAACTAATGATGGAATCTTCATAAATCAAATTAAGTATGCCAAGGAACTGCTTAAAAGGTTTGGTATGAACGAAGCCAAAAAAATCTGTACACCTATGAGTACTTCCATTAAACTTGACAAATTTGAAAAGGATAAGAAGGTACATGAATATAAGTATAGAGGTATGATTGGAAGCATACTCTATCTCACTGCTAGCCAACCAGATATTATGTTTTTAGTTTATCTTTGTGCCCGGTTTCAATCATGTCCATAGGAATCACACCAATGTGCAGTAAAGCACATCGTTTGATATCTAATTGGCACATATGATTATGGCTTATGGTATCCTCATACTAGCACATTTAATTTTATAGGATATACCGATGCGAATTATGCAAGCTATAAAGTGGAAAGAAAAAGCACAAGTGGCCATTGTCAATTTCTTGGACATTCTTTAGTGTCATGGCACAGCAAGAAGCAAACATGTGTATCCTTTTCCACAACCGAGGCCAAATAAATTGCAGCCGAAAGCTACTGCGCACAAATTTTGTGGATAAAAAATACATTGCTTGATTTTGGTCTTAATTTTAACTGCGTACCTATATTATATGGCAATACAAATGCTATCAATCTAACTAAGAATCATGTTCAACATTCTAGGACCAAGTATATAGAAGTTAAACATCGTTTTATCCGTGATCATGTGCTTAAAAGTGATGTGTGTGTTAAATATATTTCAATTGATGAACAACTCGCCGATATCTTTACAAAATCTTTGACCGAAGAAAGATTCAACAATCTGAGAAGAGGTTTGGAAATTACAAAAATCATATGACTGACTTGTTTGCATAATATTTTTTTATTTTGCAAAACCATTAAAGATAAAGCTTTTGGACGCAGCATTTCAGTCCAAAACTCACCTCCGAAACTCATCCCTAAAGAAGTTCCATTTGGATGTATATTTTGGATCGGCCCTGAATTCAAAACGGAATCACTTTTGATGCTTCATATTTCCTTTTAAAATAACTGCTTCCTAATGCGTATTTATTTGGGTATAAAAATTATATAAAAATAAGCACATTCCCAATCAAGTTTACATTAAAACGTTTATCCCAAATTATACATATGAGCAAGCATACTCATCATTAACATAGCATAGGGTTCAAACGAGTGTCGATCCTCCAGGAATAAGTATACATTAATCATTCTTCTTTCATTGTTTAACCGACTTAATAAAGTGAAAAGGAAATAAAAAGGAAAATAAAATAAAAATATACA
This sequence comes from Voacanga thouarsii, assembly GCA_026120185.1. NCBI lineage: Eukaryota > Viridiplantae > Streptophyta > Magnoliopsida > Gentianales > Apocynaceae > Voacanga > Voacanga thouarsii. The sequence continues at coordinate 2,399,777 of JANUWF010001569.1, forward strand.
TATCAAGGATGTAGAATTATGTAACTCAAACCATTATTTTGACAAACATTATCTTAAAGTACCCAATCTTTATCATAACTAATTATTCTCTTGGCATCATGAAGGATAATATAGATTCACTTCTTTGTCCAATCCATGAATCCCTATCTTCTAGAAAAATTAGCATCACATATCCTGTCTCAACTAATTCACCTAAAAGATGCATTAAACACAATCCTTGATTA